>SJYO01042875.1:2329441-2929441 GCA_006410555.1 Capra ibex | reverse complement strand
GTTTCTGATACTGTGGGATTGTTCAAGAAGGTTGAAAAATTCGGAGGGTTCCTTAAGGGTTGACAGGTGACTAAGTTGAACAGTCTAACGACCTTAGTTCAGTGAGCATGTATAATGGGGAACTGGAGGTTGACCGTCGGTCAGAAGAGGAAACACTTCTTACTGTGCGACGGACGAACTGTTAGGTTTGACAGACGAGTGGCAAAACGTGTGTCGACACCGTCGACTTTCGTAGACCGTGTGTTGTATACCTTAAATTAAAGGACTATAAATGCATCTAACTTTCACAAAGACGAGGTCTGAAGTCTGCTAGAAGACGTGGTCCGGAACTCCGTTTTCGAAAGTCGGGAAAAGAACGGGTGGAAGATTTACGGGGACGACGTTGAGCAAAGCACTTGTTCTGCTCTTAGTCTTACACTTCAGACGACCACAACTCACGTAACTTTCTGACTCAGGAAATGAATAATTGAAACGACAAAACCACTAAATATAGTCAAGACAAAAGTTGACCCTTTCCGTCCCAAAATTTGATACGTACAAAGGAACTTTGAAAAATTTTTATTTTTAAAATTGAAACCTTGTCCAGATCTGAATCTCTTTATAACACCTCTGTCACGTCTTAACGGTAAATGACGTAGAGTTCAAAAAAAGGTAACAATTGTGGAATATGATCTTACCATACTGGAGACATTAATTATTTGGTTATGACTATGTGATAATGATTACTGTCGGGTATGAACTAAGGTCAAAGGAGTGAAGAATGGATTGCAGGAAAAGAGACAAGGTTGTAGGGTCGGTCCGACGATATAACATAGTGTAGAGAAATCCTAAAAGAAGCGATACTGTCAAAGAGTCTGAAATGAACAAAAAATACTAGAACTGTCAAAACTCCTCATGACCAGTCCATAAAACACCTTACTCGAGTCAACCCGAAACGGACTATCCGAAAACACACACACACACTAATCTGACTCCAACGCACAAAATTCCTCTTTTTACTGTCTACACTTCTGGGCACAAGCGGGGTAGTACAATTCCCACGTACGTATGTACGAATCAACACGTCAGTACAGACTCAGACTGTGCAGACTGACACTGGGGTGTCTGACATTGGGTGGTTCAAGGAGACAGGTACCCTAAGAGATCCGTTCTTACAACCTCACACATCGGTAAGGGAAGAAGTCCTCTAGAAGTCTTGGGTCTCTACTTTGGGCCGGGAGGACGTCACTTCCACCTAAGAAAGGGTAGACTCGGTATTCTCCTCGGGGCACAATTCCCACCTATAATTGTTGCCTTGAAGAGCGACTCCCACAACTGGAACCAGCCGGACGACTCCATCGCGAACGGTACGAAGAGTCGACAGGTCAATGGGAGACAAATGGGTGAAAGAGACAACGCGAGAAACCTTTACTGTGGGAGACATGTCGGGTGTGAATTCCTCTCCCTTCGTCCAAGTCGAAGGAACTCCCACCTCCACTAGATGTATTTAGTGAACTATAGCAAGAGCCACCTCCTAAACAGAGAAGAGGGATTAAATAAATAAGTAAGTTGTAGGCATACCTGAGTACTTATAAGTAAAATATAAATCCCAATATTAGGTAACGGTGGAATAAATAAAACAACGAGTTTTACAAGAACCAAACCGGTGGGTGCAGAGGGAGTCAACCGAGGAAAACTGTATGAGAGCAGCGACATCGTAAACAAACGAATAAAGAACACGTGAAGGAATGACAGACCGTGATGTAGTACGAGATTTTTAACATGTCTGTTATTTACGACCTCTCTTACCCCTCTTTTCCCTTGGGAGGACGTTATGTCGGTTTTACCTTTTGTCATATCTCTAAGGAATTTTTGATCCTTATTTAGATGGTATACTGGGTCTTTAGGGTAGTGACTCGTATATGGGGCTTTTTTTGTGTTAAGATTCTCTGTGTACATGGGGTTAAAGTGACGTCGTTATAAATGTTATCGGTCCTGTACCTTCGTTAGATCTATAGGTTGCCGTCTACTTACCTACTTCCTCTGCGCCACACACACGTTACGCTATAATCGGTACTTTCCCTTACTTAGACTCGGTCTTCGTCGCTCCACCTACTCGGATCTCGGAGAATGTGTCTCACTTAATTCAGTCTTTCTCTTTCTATTCATGGTATATGAATGCGTATATGTGTCTTATATCCTTTTACCACGACTCCTTGGATCATCTCTTACCTAAATACTTGTGTCGGTCTCTTCCACTCCCGCCCTGTTTCAATCTTTCCCCGTGACTGTATGCCTATCTGTGCTAGTACCCACTTTGTCTGGTAGTCACTCTCGGACGACACTTGTGTCCCTCGGGCCGGACCGCGAGACACTACTGGATCTCCCACCCGTCCCCCTCCCTCCCCCGGGGCCTCCGTGCCCCACGTATATGCACGCACAACAATATATACACACAACACATACACACACACATACACACACACATACACACACATACACACACACCACACATACACACACACATACACACACAGAACACATACACAGACACACACACAGGCACAACACATATACACACACAGACACAACACATACACGTACACGACACATACACACACACAACACATACACACACAACACACACAACATATACATACACATACACAACACATACACACACACAACACATACACAACACATAAACACACACACAACACAACACATACACACACATACACAACACATACACACACACAATACATACACAACACACAAACACATACACACATACACACACACCACACACAAATACACACCACACACACATACACAACACACACAGATACACAACACACACAGATACACAACACACACATATACCACACACCACTAACACACGACACAACACACACACACGCAAACACACATATACCAACGTCCCGTCTTTGGTTATGTTACAACATTTTGTTAAAAGGTGGTTGATTTTTTTATTTTTGTTTTGTTTTACGAGGTCCTAGTAGAAAGTATAAAGGACGAGGACAGGATCTTAGTCAGTAAAAAAAGGGGAACCTTAAGATTATACTGAAGTCATCAGGATTACTCTTTCAAGAGTGACCCCAAGGTCATCAGTGCCCAACATCTTCAAACCAGGTCCTTTTCGACAACCGTTCTCTATCCTGTGTAATGATACTAAAGTCAATGATACTCTATTAATCTACGACTCCTAAGTCGTCAAAGACTCTGGACCAGAGGTCAGAGTCTCTCAAGTATCAGATTACTTCTTCCATTTATTTAATCGTCCGTTGGTATTATGTAGGTCGTTCATGATACTCCTCCCACCCCCACTCATCCACTAGGGTTCTAATCTCCCGTCATCTCTTCTCTCAGGTAGATTGGGTCCGACTCTACTAAAAGGACCTCTATTTAAATTACTTACCTAACTTATTAAGTATAAGAACTATTGAGTAAATCGGAGAGACTAGATTATATAAAACTCTAAAAAAAGTTTCATATAAATGAGTACCTAGGGGAAAGATTTTTTTAAAACTCGTCGAACAAAGAAAGTCCTAGACACTAGTTAATCTTCTTAGATGTGGAAAGGTAGTCAAGGAGTACTTACTTCTCTATATCGAGAAACCAGGAAAAGAGGCGTTCCCTGATATACTTACGGGTCTGACCTTAAACAATGACTTTGTGAGACCTACAATTTCTAGGTCGTAGAGAGTTGGAAACACAAAGAAGACGTATACTCATCGATAATTTCAATTCCTGATATTTACAAAAAAGGGTAGAAATTTATAGTTTTCTTGTAACTAAGACTATGCACAAGTCCGTCTAACATAAAAGGTTTCTACCAACGTTAGTAAAGAGGGTAAGGTGTTTAAGGAGAGTGTTACCTTGAAACTGTAACGAGACTAGTTTTGTCGTCTGGACATCCACGAGCGGGGAACTTAAATTCGCCTGAACAGTGGCTCTGTGTCGCTATGGACATCGTGGACTCCGTCCCAGTACCTTCTGTTCAAAGGACCGAACATGGATCGAGAGGAGACTCCATAAATGAGGACCGTGGGTCGACGGGACGATACGACGACGATTCAGTGAAATCAGTACAGACTGAGACACGCTGGGGTATCTGCCGTCGGGTGGTCCGAGGCGGCAGGGACCCTAGGAGATCCGTTCTTGTGACCTCACCCAACGGTAAAGGAAGAGGTTACGTACTTTCACTTTTCAGTTTCACTTCAGCGAGTCAGTACAGACACACACTGGGGTGTCTGCCGTCGGGTGGTCCGAGGGAGGTAGGGGCCCTAAGAGATCGGTTCTTGTGACCTCACCCCACGGTAGATACTCCTTCAGGTTTGACCGTGTGCACCTCTGTCGTGCACCTTTCCGGTGGAACCTCTCCAACACGGACTGTCGGGTAAACTCTAGAACCGAGTGTGGTTTCAGTTTACGTCCTGTACGTCCACTTCCACAGGACTCTAAAGAGGTCGGAGGTCGATAGTTCCCTGGGGACTAAAGCCTGAGACGAGACTACTACGGTATCTATAAACCGACTTTGACCAGGAGAGAAACGAGGTAGGGTGTCTTAAGTACTCATACTATTTAACCACAAAATATGGTGCTTAAACACACCTCTATACCATCTCCTCCAAAAATACTACGTGATCATGACTTTATGTTCATCGGTCGAAGAGTCAGGAGGTTGGCTCACCGGGGACTATTCTACCGATCGGGACTCGATGTCTTTTCGGATCAGGAAAGAGAATATTCGTGAAGACTATGGACCAAGAAAGGTCGGACAGTCGAATGTCTATGAACAAGTTACAGACAAAGGAGAGATTAGTATATGTTCTCGTCTTTTGACACAAAAGAGTAAGTAAGTAAAGATATTTGAGTCCCAGATTGGGTTACGGTCTTTTAATCATCTGTAAGTAATTTACAAATAACCTACCTACCTATGTTTCTCCGTACCGATTTACTTATACGAATAGAAAATTCCCCTTAAGGACCCTTATATCATTTCGTTTTGAAATGGATGTCAACTGATTCCATCTTTTACGTACATAAAGAAATCGATACAGTTTGATATATTTGTCATAAGACTATGGGGAATGGACTCTTAGAGTTCACCAAAAACAGATGGATAATATGATTCACTATTAAACAGGATTTTAAATTACCTAACAATGTCTTTATTAAATAAACGAACGTTAAGACCCAAACCAAACCAATTCACTAACGAGACGAAGTGAACCGTAACCGACCCAAACGGTTTACCGGAGGGAGTGTACCGACCGTCAACCACGACCGACGACCGACCTTCGATTAAACCCCGATTGTCGGTTCCCAGTTCCCAGAGGAGGTACACCCAACGATAGATACACTGGTGAATCACACACATACACACAAACACACACACACAATCAACTGGTCAGTACAGACTGAGAAACGATGGGGTGACTGACCCCGGATGGTCCGAGGAGACAGGTACCCTAAGAGGTCCGTTCTTATGAGCTCACCCATCGGTAAAGGTAGAGATTCCCTAGAAGGGTTGGGGTTTCAACTTGAACCCAGAGGACATAACGTCCGTCTAAGAAATGACAAACTCTGTGGTCCCTTCAGGTTCTACTTTCATAGTCAATGAGTAAACACAGGATGAAAAAGACGGTCCGAGGAGGCAGGTACCTTATGACCTCATCCATCGGTAAGGGAAGAGGTCCCTAGAAGGGTTGGGTCCTTAGCTTAGGTCCAGAGAACTTGACGTCCGTCTAAGAAATGGTAGACTCGGTGGTCCGTCCGGTCTCCGGCTGTCTGGTGAATCTGAAGTATCGTCGATGTGACACAGTATGATAGGACGATATAAAGTGACCAGTTCAGTTTAGTTTCCCGGTTAAGTCTAAATTTGCTTCCCCTTATTTGTAAAGGATTACTCTCTTACCGTTCGAATGTAAAGTTCTACCTTAAACGCCACTTTCTATGACAAAGTCGGTCTCCTATAAACTAATTAACTAATCAAAATTAAATGAACGAACGTTGGACGGATGCACCTAACGACAAAGTTAAGGGTCTTTAAAGGTAAGAGACCAATACGTGTTTCCGTAGTACACAGAGTGGTTCAGGAAACTTATGTCGTAATTTGAAGTTCAACTCTTTTTCGTCAAACTCGAAATCTAGACAACACCCTAATGATACAGAGAACCCGAACAATGAATTGGAGGACTTCGTTGACTATATCCAATATTTTATTTTATTAGTTATAAAATATGTAAGGTTAACAGAATTTTTCTTCAGTCAATAGTGTTATTACGATACTTGACGGATTATGCGTGTTATTGTTTAGGACCAACAACGTACGGAGGATATACGAGTCGTGCCACAGTATACACTTGTACATAATCGATTAACTTAGAGTGTTTGACTTCGTAGTCTTAATCACAAGGGTCAAGTGTCTCCGTTTCAATTCTTCGGTTAGGTTTCAATTTGTCGATCGTTAGTCACTAGAATCCACAAGTTTGGGTCTTGACTGAGATTTCGAGTGTTAGGTTTCCTTATACTTGGGGAAAGGAAAGTCATTGAATACTACATTCCATTTGATAAACGTTTACTACATAGACTAATCTCTAAATATAGATTTTATATATTCCCCGAGAATTTTGGGTCATCACTTTCCTGTTTATTGGGTTCATTTTTTACCTGTTCCCTAACTAGACTGGTGAAGGGAGAGTGTTTTTACCTATTTTATTCATCTGTTATTGTTCACAACTGTTCCTACACTTTTCACCTTGGACGTATCTAACGACCAGTCTCATGTTTTGTCGCACCGAAGAAACTTGTCGTCAGATCATCGTAGTGTCCTTCAGTTTATATCTCAATGACATTACTGGGTCGTTAAGGGGAAGACCGATATATACGTTCTGGTGTTTTTTGGAACATGTGTTCATAAGTATCGTCATAATAAATATCATCGGTGTTTCACCTTTGCTGAGTAGGAAGTCGACTGTTTGCCTTTTATCGTATATAGATACCTTGTAATAAGTCGGTATTTTTCTTTATTTCATGACTATGGACGATGTTCTACTTGACACTTTTGTGATTCACTTTCTTCGGTTAGTATTTTCTGGTACGCAACATACTAAGTTAACATTACTTTAGAGGTCGTGTCCGGTTATGCATCTTTATCTCTGACTTAATTACCAACAGATCCTCTCGTCAAGAGTTAGCAAAACCGTGGTCCCTAACCCAAGCACCTTCTGTTAAAGAGGCACCTGGCCCCCCTCCTTCCACCAAAAGTCTACTGAGTTCGTGGAACATGAAGAACACGCGAAATAAAGAGAATTGTAATGTAGACGAGGGGGAGTCTAGTAGACCGCAATCTAGGACCTCCAACCCCTGGGAAGTAGGTCCCACTTCCTCAAACCCCTTTATCCGTCACTGCCGACTACTTGGGTCCCAAAGAAAAATCCTACTACTTTTATAAGATTTTAACTGACGTTATAATCAAACTGTTGAGACACTTTTATGAATTTTGGTGACCAAAAAAAAATATGAAATTTACCCACTTAAAGAACCGTATACTTAATATATAGTCCTGAAATGGCCACCGAGTCTACTATTTCACAGACAGATGTTACGCCCTCTGGACCCAAACTAGGGACCCAGTCATTCTAAGGGACTTCTTCCTTTGCCGTTTGGTGAGGTCATGAGAACGGATCTTTTAGGGTACCTGACTCCTCGAACCACGTCCGATGACAGGTGTCCTAACGTTTCTCAGTCCGTGCTGACTCGCTGAAATGAAGTACGACCAATTTTCGGTTATGTCATAACATTTCATTTTATTTCATTTTTATTTTAAAAAAATTTTTCGACTATTTATTCTAAAGTAATTTTTTTATTATTATGATAGTCCGTATATACAGTAATTGAAACAATTCATCAAGGATATTCGAGTAATATCTATTATGGAATTTGAAGTGATGTTGGATCAATCCATCGTTATAATCATAAAAGGAAATTTATTTCTCTTTTTTAATCTCTTATTTAGTAAAGGAATTCTGAAAAACTCTAAGGTTAGAACTATCTGAGGAGATCTTAGATGTTCGATTTAATAATACACCGTAGTTAATAATAGTTAATATTTGATGTGCACGGACGTACGTTTCAATGAAGTCAGTACAGGCTGAGACACACTGATACCTGACTTCAGACGGTTGGAGGAGTCAGGTGTCCTAAGAGAGTCCTTCTTATGACCTCACCCAACAGTACGGGAGAACGTCTCCTAGAAGGACTGGGTCCTTAACTTGGACACAGAGTATTCAGAGGACGTGACCGTCTACCTAAGAAATGGTGATCGTGGTGGACCCTTCGGGGTATTTGATGTGTAATATCGAGACATAAAGAGGAGAAGGGGAGAGAAGTTAAGATGAAACATGTAAAGGAGGATGGTTTCTTAAACACGACTCTAAAAATATATAAAGTTTCGGTTACAGTAACATTTTAGAACAGTACTCATGGGTATATACAATGAGGGTGTGTGTGTGGTTTTTTTTTTTTTTTAAGACTAATCTACATTAACGATTGGTCTATTATTGGTACCACTAACGTCGGTACTTTAATTTTCTGTGAACGAAGAACTTTTTTTTTTTTTTTTTTGTTGGATACTGGTTGTATCTATCGTAAATTCTTTTGTCTCTGTAGTTGAAACAGTTGTTTCCAGACAGATCAGTTTCGATACCGAAAAGGTCATCAGTACATACCTACACTCTCAACCTGGTATTTCTTCCGACTCACGGTTTCTTAACTACGAAAACTTGACACACAATCTCCTCTGAGAACTCTCAAGGAACCTGACGTTCCTCTAGTTTGGTCAGTCAGGATTTCCTTTAGTCAGGACTTATAAGTGACCTTTGTGACTACGACTTCGAGGTTATGAAATCGATAGACTACGCTTCTGGACTGAGTAATTTTTTCTGGGACTGCGACCTTTTCTAACTTCCGTCCTCCTCTTCCCCTACTGTCTCCTACTTTACCAACCTACCGTAGTGACTGAGTCACCTGTACTCAAACTCGTTTGAGACTCTCAACCACTACCTGTCCCTTCGGACTGTACGACGTCAGGTACCCCAGTGTTTCTCAGTCTGTGCTGACTTACTGACTTGTTGTTGTTTACCCCGTCCAACCTGACAAGAAAATTTTAAAGGGAAGTCCTACCCTCACCTCCACTATAACAGTACACCGAATTTTCTTCTCTACAAGGATACAGGGTCTTAAACTTTATGTCGAGGCAAAAATGGTCAACACATTTGAACCTGATCAACGAAACAGAAAGACTCCGATCCAAGGGAGTAGAAATTTAACCTCTACTCCTGGAATGGATGGACGTAACGACACTACCGGGACGATACCCTTAATTGTCCACACCTCAATTGACCTCCCGCCGGGTACGAGTCACTTGTCCTCGGGTAGAAGAAAAATAAATGGGAATAAATGGGTGGTCGTAGGGTCTAAAGGATCGTACCACTCGTCTTGAGTGACCGTCTGCTTTCGAGAGGGGTTCGGGTCTTTCAAGAGAGGAGAGGTTTGCCGGTTGAATTTGGTCTAACTCTTGGACTCCGTTTTTTTGTGTGAGAATGACCCCTCTCTCACGTAAGGTCGTCAACCGAGGCAGAGGGTCGAAGAGGTCTCTTTAGTCTCGCCGATTCTGCAAATTTCGGGGTCGGTCTTAGGGACTAAATTAAACTAAAATATCAACGTCCCTAACGGAACAACACCAAAGGGATATAGTGTATGTCTCGAGCGGAGACGGACGGCACCTCCCCTTCGGTCAGTCATATGTGCACACAACCGTGTCGCGAGTCAGAGTTTCCGAACAGAGGGTTATGGCGGCGAAGACGTTCCTCTAGGTCTGCACTCCTAGGTTCTGTCCTGTACCCGACCTATCCCCTCCGAAACCGGGTCTTTCTTCGACTCGAGACTAAACGTAGACCTGAGGGATTGGATCAGTTCCTAAGACATGTTGAAGTCTGTTCCTAGGAGGGACTCGGAGATACAATTGGGTGTACGTCGTACCTTTAATATTGGGAATGAAGAGTCCTCACCATATTTCTACACTCTCGACTACTTACTGTAATTCACCCGGGAGGTAGTCACAATAATCTCCGGAGGGTCCTCTGCCTTCGACTATTTGTCGTACGTATCACACGACTTGATCGAGTCGCCTGGAGTAGAAGTGGTAAGACCCGTCTATCTTAGGTACTTCCTTCGACAAAGAAAAAAGAACGAGACTTTTCCGTACGAAATTGTAAAGAACTCCACAGGACAAGTAAGATGCGAATCGAGATCTTAGGATCCTAAATAGTCACTACCTTCCTTCTCCTCTTTACTATATCTGGAGGGGTGACCGCACGACGCCAAGTACCCCAGTGTTTCTCAGCCTGTGCTGACTCACTGACTTGACTTGACTTGACTTGGGGAAATTGTCGATCCCTTTGACTCCGAGTCTCTCCCTTTGACTGGACGTCTTCTTGTGTGTCATTCAACTCACCGACTTGGACCGAAACTATAAACACAGGAAAAGTGCCGTAGTTTAACAAGACCCCTTAGTAGACCCTCTTTAAATTTCTCTCCGTACTAACGTCACTGACATTTCATACTCCGTACAGGTCCCTTTCTCTTGAGGAAATAAACCGGTCTCCTGCACACTTCCACCTCGTCTCCGTCGGACGGTTCCCGGAGGACCCCGCACGACTCTCAAAGTCACAATCGGACCTCCGTCACCCTTCGGTACGAGGGACCTTATATTTACTGAACTCCTGTGTTAAGATCAAGTATAGTAAAAACACTTAGTGAAGGACCGTACGTTGTAGACCGTATATCATCCCCAACTTTCGCTGACAAACTGCTGCGATCTGAAAGTCTAGACCCTTGGACGCACCGACTTCTTTGAAGGGGTACGGAAACCTCAAACGAGTTCAGTTTCTTGAAGACTTTGGATAACTGTTAGTAAGTGAGAAGATTCTTAAAGACTTGTACCCTTTCATTCACGTCCTTTTCGGAAGTTTGTCGAAGGAAGCCTTTACTGTACCGGGACCAGTGGACGACTCGACCATTATTCATTGGTAAGGACTATCGAGCACATATCGCGTACTGGGACGTATTACGACCAAGGTCACTCACTTCACTCATCTGCGGTGCAGTTGTTTTAACGAATCGACTTTTCTAAGAGGTAGACCGTAGCCAGTGTCGGAAGATGGGGCTTGGATGGACACAAGGTGACAAAACCGGTAGCCGGGTCCCTGTAGACCACTATACGACTGGAAACCAGTAGGACAAAAAGATTGAAACAGTAACTAAGAAATCTTTTTCCTTAATTCCAATAGCACCGACCTCAAACCTTACCTAATCACCGGGAACTTTCCCGAACGGGAAGTTTCTTCGTTGCTCTTATGGTTTTACACCTAGTAGGGAAGGGAGTACCACCCCCCCACCATATAGGAACTTTAAAATTGACCAAACTATTCTATTGTGATCGATTTAGACCTTTCTCTGGAGTGCGACCCAAGTACTTACTAATGTATTGCCTTCCTTTTCACGAGTTACGAATGACCAGAAAAAGACACATGGTCCGCTCCACAAAGACAGAACATTAGGATAAACTGCCCGAAGAGACCACCGGGTCTACCATTTCTTAGGAGGACGTTACGTCTTCTGGACCCAAGTCGGAGATCCAGTCCTTCTAGGGGACCTCTTCCCTTACCGATGGGTGAGGTCATAAGAATGGACTCCTTAAGGTACCTGTCCCCTTGGACCGTCCGATATCAGGTACCCTAACGACTCTCAAGTCGTGTCATATTAGAAATGTCCAACTCTTAATAAAACCCAGTCCTTGGGTTTGTAATCTCTCTGTTCCCAGGTACCTCTATTCTTGACACAGACAAAGAGGTGGTGACAAACGGACCACGCATCCAATTTACTGAAATATCCAGTGACTTACTACCGGACACCCCTACTTATATTACGACGCATGCACAGACACACATCTTTCGAGATCAACCTTACTACAGAGAGAAAGTAACTATTTGAAGATCCTTGAAAGGTAAGACGTTCCAGACTAAGATATACCAGGTTGAAGTAGGATAGACAAGAGACAAAGTAAAGGGTCGAAGGTCAAAATGATCGAAACAAAGGTCGGAAGACTCCAAGGACAATAGAATGAGAACGACAAGGGGAACAGGTTTAGATAGAATCGTGTCGATTAAAAAGAGTAAAAAAGACCAACGTAGAGATCACTACATAGAAGTCTCTTCGGAGGAGACTGTTGGGTCAAATGTCACTGAAGAGTCGGGGAACGACAGTGTAATGCGACACATACCACGATGTAAACAAGGATCGGCTCCACCTGAGGAAATGAATGTATAAATAAACAACAAACACTCTGAGGACTACCGTCCTTGAAATGGAACAAAAATAAGTGACGACATAAAGGTCGTAGATTTTGTTAAAGACCGTTTATCATCTACAATTTATTTGTAGGTTAAACACTTGTCTAATCTCTTATTTACTTGTCTACTAGGTACTGACAGTGTAACATTTATTTTAGGGATTTGTGGTCCAGAACTGAAAAAAAAAAGGACGTAACACACAATAAGTGAGACATTGCAAGCTGAAAAACGGTGGGGTGCCTGACACCACGTGGTCCGAAGAGACAGGTGTCTTAAAGGGTCCGTTCTTATGACCCTCACCCAACAGTACGGGATCCCCCAGAGAGACTGGGTCCCTAGCTTGGACCCAGAGGAAGTGACGTCCGTCTAAGAAATCGTAGACTCGGTGGTCCCTTCGGGTAAAAGAGGTAATCGCGACCGGAATTTAAAGACGAGGAGATAGGTTTACGTCGAAAAAGGTATTGCTCACCCTTAAACAAGTCGTTTGTAGGGAGGAGACAAAGGGAGACGGAGACTGATCCCAGGACTGCGATCCCGGGAAAAGGTTACAAGATCGTTAAGAAATACAAAAAGATAAAAAATTTAAATTAATTAAAAACAAAATTGTTGTAACACAATCAAAGACGATATGTTGCGTTTAGTCAGTATTAACATGCACGGAGGGTAGGAAGAGTTAAGAAATATCGAAGGGTTTGGGTGGTTTAGAAAGGGAGACTTGACAAGAACGACAAAGGAGAGGGACCTGGTAGGAATTGGTACGTGTTTAGGACGTCTTAGACACCAGGATTCATGTCTCTCGGGTAAAGACCCTTCGGCAAAGAGTAGAAGGATTTGCCACGGTTGGAGTCACGGGGACATGACGGACGAGGCACAGACATATCGACGTAAATAGGGTGTTACCTTAATGTAAAAGACAGCAAAAGGAGAACCTTTGTCGATTGGTTCCCTTCTTGCCTTCAGTCGAAAAGAAGATAGAGGTAGAGTAGAGCAGACATGAATAGAGAACATGCTTCTACTCATGGTCTACTGACATGTCACTGGTCCGTACCTCCTACCTCGTTTATTTACTTGTACTTCCTTATCGAATTCACTAAGAATTCTTTTGGATAGACACTTACAGACTGGGTCCAAATAACACATCAATGGGGAGTCCCACCAGTTGACAGACCCAAACAGACCTCACACTCTGTTGAGAGACACGGTGTCGACCTTTTCAAAGACGTTTCCTTCTACTGAACTAGCGGGCCATGTGTGGGTCGAAATATCGACTCACTCCTGAGGACGCGATCCGAGGTGTTCCTCCACTGACGACACTAGGATTGGGTGGAAGGCACATGAGGTCCCAGAAATCCCTCGAACGAAGGAAGTGGTACAGTTGTACAAACTTCAAGAACGAGAACCAAGATGGAAAAGGAGGGGAACGTTCAAAGCATAGTTGTTAAGAATCAAAAAGACTCCCCTAAGGGTCGAGGAAAGGTATGGGGTGGGAGTGAAGACTAAATAAAATACGGAAGACCAAGAAAAAAACAAAACAAAACAAAATCGTCTTGTCAGTGACAGAAATATCTCAAGAAAATTTTTTTAGTTATGTCAATAACCGGAGGTCTTCACTCTATTTCCCCCCTCCCTCTCTCTCTTTCTCTCTATCTCTACCTCCCTCCCTCCTTTCTTCTCTGTCTTTCTCTAACTGTTAAACCTCTGTGGACGTCACTCCATACTCCGATCCGTTAGAGCGACTTTAATTGTTTACGTCTTCTCTGGATTCTGGTTTGGACTCCAGATCGACGTCCTCGGACTCTAGTAAAGGGGACTGTTCGAGTCTCGGTCTTCAGAATTTGAAGACCCCATCACACAGCCGTATACCTTCCCCGTCCCATTTCCGACCGCCCAGTCACGAAGTCCAACTGCCGGAGAGTGAGAGGGACGTTGTGACGTACTCCGTACACTGAAAAGTCCAGGGACAGACACTTCACGTAAAGGGTAGCGGGTTACGTCCCAGTGGTGTCCTGACTCAAGTCACGTCTGTACATGATGAACGAGTGATTTAGTGCCAAGGGAAGTATGGGATACTTCTCCTAACAGAGGTCTTATACCTCATCCCAACAGGTCACACATCCCAATTCATCGATAACGTAAAACGTTGGTACTTAATCGTTCTTAACACGAGACTACTTGGTAACCAAAATGTATGTTATTTATAACTCAATACACATTACACACACAGGATTGATCAAAACACTGAAAATTATCAAGGGAACAGTGTCCTCATACGGACTACACCACACCGATGTCTCTCTAAACGTTAAAGAGTTTTTAGTTTGTTTTTCGTGGTTATAGGTGTATTTTGCGCAGTATGAGAAAACTGACACGTTAAGATAAAGATCCTTAAATAGGTTTCCTTTATTGATCTCTTACGTACATGTTACTACAAGTAGAGTCGTAACAAATAATGTCACTTTTTAATCTTTGTAGACCTTACGGACTGTTATCTCTAAACCGATTCAATTAATGTAAAGTCTGTAAGTTAACTTATGGTGCGTCTGTAGTTTTTTAACACAAGAGATTTTCATAAATTACTGAACCTTCGTTCAAGTTCCGTATGACAATTTACTTCTTTCGTCTATTGTTTTGTTATACAGGCATACAAAGGTTAAAACATTTTTTAATACTTCCTTTGTTATTATTATGATTTATTATGGTCTTCATCATACTAATTACCAATTCTTGGGTCAGACACCTCAATCTTGAGGACCTAAGTTTAAGGTCGAGACTGTGAAAGAACGATACCCTAAAACCTTTAGGAAATGGAGATAAACAGAGTCAAAGGAGAAGTCAAGGGCATTTTACCCCTGTTGGAGCATCTCTAAAAAGACTGTTAATTTTACAAGATATTTTGACATCTTGTCATGAACAGTGTTTCAGTTACAATATCTTCACAACCGATAAACAAAGTAAAAAAATCACTACATTAAGTATTCGATAAAATTTTGTTTCAAACTTTATTTTTCTACTTAGTATATATATAAATATATATACTCAATCAGAGACTCAACACAGGATTAGAAACACTAAGGTACGTAATATCGGGTGTTCCGAGGATACAGAGGAGAGGAGGTCATAGGTCCGTTCTTATGACCTTACCTATCGGTAATGAAAGAGGTCCCATAGAAAGACTCGGTCCCTAGTGTGGGTCCAGAAGGTGTAACATCCGTCTAAGAAATGGTAGACTAGGTGGTCCCTTCGGGTATATGTATATACGTTTAAGTAAGTCGATTATTAACGAACTTGACTCTAAACTTGGTTTCGGACAGACCGATGTCTTAAACTAGTAAATTGGTAATGCGTTAAGTCTTTTTCCTTGTAGTCGGTATCAAAAGAGTGAAAGCGTCCTACTCCTCATTAAAAATGAAAGTAGAAACACTGTAAACCCTAAAAGGTTTTAAAATTGTTACCTATATGTATTTGACCAAAACATTGACCTTTCTATGATAATAAGTATGTGATGTAAAGTTTAACAAGTTTTAATTTGCATTAAAGGGAGTGAGTTGACGACAGAAATAGTCAGGTGACCGACTACTAAGACAAAGACGTGACACTGATCCACCTTCCACTCGAGGTACCCTCTACGGAGTTTATCATGTCCTCCAGTTCAAGTGCCAGTGTCTTTTATCCAGTGTCCGTAGGATATCGCAACCGTCTCCTAAGGTCTTTGTCATACTCAATATTTTAGTCTGTCTTGACTCAAGTTTAGAGTTTCGCTAGTTGGTGTCTGAGAACCTATGTAAAGAATTGACGAGTCCCAGACGAAGGAGGAGATTTTGTCCTCTCACTATCGAGGAACACCCCAGGGTTCAGTAGTCCTGAGATTTACTTTCCAGTCAGGACAAGGTCCGTGTGTCATCCATGAATGGAGGTCCATTATCGGGACTTATCGGGATGTGACTCAATTGTAAACCCACTCAGGATGAAGGATTTACGATTAGAATTTGTCACCATTATTCTCGTTTTAGTGGTTGAAGATCGACTGACTGTAGTCTTTCGGGAGAGATTGGATAAAGGTCAAACCTCCTTTTTAAAACGGTAACGACTACGTACATAGGGGGGGGGGGGGGCGGGGCGGAAATTTCTGTTGCTTATTTTGTGGTTTTCGTTGTCGAAAAACATTCTACAATTTTTATGTAACTCCTAATTTAGGACGGACGGACAATGACTAAACCTTTACCCGAACTTACGTAAGGAATATAGGTCTAACCTAATGAGAATGAAAGTGAGACGTTGGAACGGTCACAGAAAAAAATTTTTTTTTAATAATAATAGTAGTGTTCCTGAACAAAACACGGTCTTGCACCGTTATCTTTAATAGAGACCGTTAAGACGTCAAGATAGGAGAGTGGTCGGGGATTTAGAGTTGTTCGCAAGATTTAAAGTCGGTCTTAACTAACCTTTTAACCGGAATATTAAGTGTTCCCAAGTCTAAACTCTAGTCAATTGTAGTCTGAAGACCTTTATAACCGACGGAGGAACCCGGTTACTCACCACTCAAAAAAGAGGAACTTTCGTCTCGACTTTCAGTAAAGAAAGAAGGAGTGTGTATCAATAATGTCTGAAACGTAGGACTTTTGACAAGACCAACACCCCCACCGGCCCCCCACCCCTCCGACCATGTATGACAGAGGTCGTCCGAAATGTGTCTCGTTCTTTGAACAAAGATGTCTTCCCTTAGAGTCCTGAGTACAAGACTTAAATGTCTACTATTTCAACTCAGGGTCTCTCCTCCGTCCTAAACGTCTTCAATATCGTCCTTAATACGTTCGGCGGTAAGGTCAAAGAGTCTAGAATCCGATGACGACAAAAGGAACAGACGAGACGGTATAGAGTACAAACTTTCGGAAACTATCGTGAGATTTACCACCCAGTAGTTACAACTGAGGAGTATAATAGAGGATTGACACCGGGTCTAGGGTAGATGAATTACCCTCTTGTTACATATAAGTGGTAGAAAGTTTGAGGCTGAGTGAGTACTTGAGAGAACCGGAGGGGGACTCGGTAAGACGTTATATCTCACTTATGGTTACGGAAAATCTTCAACGTTCTAAACGAAACCTTACGCACAAAGAACAAGGTCAACCTGACGGAAGACTTGTACCTTGTTAATTTTCAGTCTTATGACGAAAGGACCTTCACCCTCTGTGTCTACTCTTCTGCGTACGACCATACTCGAAAGACATTCCGTCTGAGGTTAGGTGGGACTTCAGTCGGAAAGTTTTGGGCGTAGGTGGAATTTGTGTTACTGACTGTCAGACTCTTCCCGGAGACAAACCTTAATTCCTAGCCTAGACGTTCTTGCTCCGTCGTCCTCGAAATGGACTTAACCTGAAGACTGTGTGTGACTCTCCGGTAAATTAACGTACTAGTTATTGTAAAGTTTCTTTCGAGTCTTCCAGTGGTTGTAGTGGTACCTTACGCCATTTTATACTGTCTTCCTTTTGGACTCGTGTGACACAGTTCTCAGATTAGTTATCAGGGGCTCAAAATAGACGCAGTCTAAATTCTTATGAACTGTAGACCCGGTCTTCTCCCACTTCCGTCAATACGTTTGGTTGGTCGACGAAGAGTCTTGGGTTTTCAAGTGGTTCCTAGTAGCCATACCTTATGTGTCTTCTGTCGATCACTTCCCTGAGTCGTTGCGATGAGTATTTTCGGACGTTTGTTTGTAAAGGTGCGACAGTTCGGTTCAAGGTTTACAACGAATGTCGACCCATTTAAACTGGAAGGTTCACAAACGAGAAGGAACAGTGGGTAAAATTTTTGTTCTCTGGATTGAGTCCTAATGCACCTCCTTTAAAATCGTACGGTCCAACCAATACTCTGGCCCGACATCTCAATTCTGACGGAGCCAACCCTAGGGTAAGGACCATGAATAACTGACGGACTGGAACCCATTCGATGAATCGGAGATTTTTGGAAATAAAGGAGAAGAAATTTTACCCCTTTTGACAAAACGGATGGAGTATTCCACACCACTCCTTATCTATACAATTTTACGAGTCGTGTCACGGACCGTGTATCGTTCCCGAGACATTTATGTTCCAATAATGAGTTTCAAAGAACGAAAAGAGTAATTATAACTCTTTACAGGATGTTTATGTTGTTGTACAACTTACGTGGACCCGTATTCTGCCACTTCTTTTACCGGTCCTCCACTCCTCTTCTTTTCGTTTCTATAAGACCGTATTAACAATATTAACGACGGAGAATGACTTCACTTCACTTCACTTCACTTCACTTCAACGAGTCAGTACAGACTGAAAAACGTTGGGGCACCTGACATCGGATGGTCCGAAGAGACAGGTACCCTAAGAGGTCCGTTCTTATGACCTCACCCAATGGTAAAGGAAGAGGTCCCCTAGAGGGGTTGGGTCCCTAACTTGGGCCCAGAGGGCGTAACCTCCGTCTGGAGTCTCGAAATTGGAGACTCGGTGGTCCCTTCGGGTGGAGAACGACTCTTGAATACTTCATGGACCGTGACACAGTACATGAATTACTTATACTAGAGTAAATTAGTGGTACCCTATAATATTTCATTCATGCTGAGTAAAAGACATATTTGTTAGTTTCGTTTTGTTTCAATAAATAGATTTCATTCTATGGGAGTTCTATCTGAGTTTACATCTTGAAAGACTGAGATGTTGAAAACGATATAAGACTTTCACTTTCACAATCAACGAGTCAGTACAGACTGAGAAACGCTAGGGTATCTGACCTCGGACGGTCCGAGGAGACAGGTACCTTAAGAGGTCCGTTCTTATGACCTCACCCATCAGCAAAGGAAGAGGTCCCCGACAAGTGTTGGGTCCCTAGTTTGAATCCACAGGACGTAACGTCCGTCCAAGAAATGACAGACTCGGTGGTCCCTTCGGGTCTTGAGATGAGACTAATGGACATTTAGGGAACCTGACGAACCATGGCAAAACTGTATTGTGTGTTACTTGGTGGGAACAATAACCCTCCATCGATACAGTTCACTGTGGTCTTATCAGGATAATACATGTGACCTCGATATGAGGTACCTCGAACACTCCAAGGTACCCTTTCCTCCCCGATATCTACAGATGTACAAGTGGTCGAAAGTCCTTCCGTCCTAATTTTTTGTGTACCCGTTTCGATTCTGTATGTCAGAGGACAGAGTACTTTAAGAGACAGGAAACTACTACGTTTCGCTGTCCCGATCGGAGTTTTATATAAGTCCAGGACACTCGTATCGGTTGTAAATATTTTTCTCCATGTAGTGTCCATAAGACAACGTCCCCTACCAGTCGTGTCTTTTTTACTTGAATAACTCGAACGTGTGTTCCTTTCGAGTACCCTTTTATTTACTCGTTAATATTTTTACAGAAAATTCCGTATCACTACCTCTCAAACCCGAAAAGTATTTGTCTTGGACACAAACTTAGGACTTACATGTGAGTGAGTGACATACCTGAGTTTGTTTAGTAGTACGGAAACTACAATTCACCCCGACCGTATGGTAGGGATGACGAGTACTGACGCACTCCTTACTTTACCTTATGCCGTGTGTCTGTCGAATCGTACACGTGTGCAACGACGACAACGAGTCAGTAATTCAGTACAAACTGAGGAACGCTGGGGGACCTGACGTTGTGCGGTCCGAGGAGACAGGAAGGAAGTGATAGAGGACCTCAAACGAGTCTAAGTACAGGTAACTCAACCACTATGATAGATTGGTAGACGACGGAGGAAGAGGAAAACGGAAGTTAGAAAGGGTCGTAGTCCCAGAAAAGGTTCTCGATAGAGAAGTGTAGTAGTGTATTGATCGTGAGTTGTCACAAGGAAAGATATGACCTTAGTCTGGTGAACGGACCCAGATCAGACTCAAGATGGAAGCTGGTCGAAACACAGGGACTCGTTTCATGACTTGGTAAGACGGAGAGTCAACAGGGTATGTATTCGACCCAATTCTGACTATACACGGAGTGTCCCAGTATTGTTCCTAATTCATTCAATTATAAATATTTCTTGAATCTTTTTACAAACCGTGTGTCATTTCTGAGTTACAACTGCACTTTTCACTTTCACAATCAGAAAGTCAATACAGACTGAGAAACGCTGGGGAACCTAACATCGGGAGATCCGAGGAGACAGGTATCTGAAGAGGTCCGTTCTTATGACCTCACCCATCGGTAAGGGAAAGAAATCCCCTAGAAGGGCTGGGTCCCTAACTTGAGTCCAGAGGACGTGACGTCCGTCTAAGAAATGTCAGACTCGGTGGTGCCTTTGGGGTTTCTGAGTTAAAAGTGATGATATAATAGTAGTACTATTAAAAACTAACACCCTTACTGTTCTATGACGTTCCTTCGTTTTTCCGTGAATACATCTCGACACCACCCATCCACTCTTCCTTTTTGAAGGGTCTTTCGTCTCCCTTTCACCCATATACAGTTCATCTACCCATCCCCGATCCCTTGTTGTTCCTGTTCCAGACCTAAATCTTTGTTGAGAGGACCTGAAGGAAATGGAAGGTAGCAGTTACCGCTGGAACAACGAGTGTCGAGAACAAAAACGGGTAATGTCGAGTACCCAGGACGTTAACCAAACTTCCGTTTAAGGTTCGAACGTTACCCCCACCCTCCCCCATTCTTCTCTTACGTCATGGGGAAAGACTTTTGCCCGACATTGGTAAATCGGCTAATAAATTATAACTCCTTACGTCATTCCAGTCTCGGACCTAGTGGAAAGTTACATCGATGTCGAGGTTTCTCGTCCGTGACTTTAACGATCTTCAGTAAATGTGGTCACTTACGTATACATAGTCCCGGACCAATTTCTAAATCTCCTATTCGACCAATTATCTTAATTAAACTATATAGGCCATATTAAGTCACCTTGTGCATTCACGGGAAGTCTCGAGTTTTGACGACCCTCTCCTTGTTTAGAAACATGGTTGGTAATTTCTGCCTAATCAACCTGAGGACTTCCTTATTTGGGTACTGAAAGTAAGAAGAGGTCGACATACGTATTATCTACAGAACTATTTACCGATACCATATTCGTTGAATAGTTTTGTTGAACCTGACGACTACATACATACACACTCATACACACACATGTATATATAATCATAAAAAACGGTGAAGTCCAAGTACGGCGTCAACATAAACTAGGGAAGCGGAGTAAAGACTTCGGTTTTCCTTTACGTACTTTCTGGTCCCAAAGTGTGTGAGTGATTCCCGTACTTGCTTTCAACGAGTCAGTACAGGCTAAGAAACGCTGGGGTACCTGATATCTCAGGTACCTTAAGAGGTCCAGTCTTATAACCTCACCCATCGGAAAGGGAAGAGGTCCCCTAGAAGGGTTGGGTGCCTACCTTGGGTCCAGAGGGTGTGACGTGCGCCCAAGAAATGGTCGACTCGGTGGTCCCTTCAGATGATACCCGTAACGAGAAGTGCTTCGCCCCATCCGTCTTCTACTAGTGGTGGTAAACAGAGACCCATCCAGCTTCTCCCGAGGACCTTCCTTGTCACCTATCTACGGAACCTAATGTTATACCCGACCAGGTCATGACTCCGACGACCATCCTCGACTCTTTGTTCTGTCGACTTTCTTAGATTATAAATGACGTCAAGTGGTTCTACAGTTACAGTGGTATAAAACGTCAACTTTGTACTGACACATCCTGGTTTATCGACCGAAAAACTTCCACTAAGTTTTTGTCCTCATCTAGTATAAAAGATTCTCTTTATTTTCGAAGGAGGATGTAAGGACAAGTAAAACACTACGGTTTAATCCCTCTTGAAGACCGACTCTTTATCCTTTTCTTTTTAACCTCTACAAAATTCTACTACTCTACCCAAGAAAAATACGGTAAGAGTCATATATACCAAAAAATTCTACAGTTTACCCTTTTTACTATTGAAAAAAGGTTAGACCCTTTTCTTGAACCCTCATGTGCGACTACTGAGAAGATCCCATACACAGAGATGCCGGTCGTATTAGTAATTTTATAAGACACTCGACTCTTCATACAATCTCCCCTCAAAATTGTTTTCCCTCTTTCCTTTCCTCTTTCCTTTTTGCACACGTAAAAGAAAAATGGATTTTCAAACAAAACTGAAAGTCCCTAGTACGTTTCATAGGTCGAGTCATGGACCATCTATCCTTAGTACATTTTTGTTTCTTGTCTCTACACGAATTTTAACTAAAAATGGTTTTCCCATCCCCATCACGTGGAATAGAACACAAGAATTTATTTAATGGAAAGAATTTATTTAATAGGAAGGAGCACCTTCTATTAGTAACGAAAGGACAAAGAGAGACACGGGGAATAACTCAGTCAAGTTCACGTTTGGAACCCGGTGTCTCTCACCTTCCGGACCTGACTACCTGGTGAAGACTGACTACCACCCGTTCCGGGAAGGGGAGTCGTACAGAATCACAGGGCTTGATATTTGACTTTACCCATGTTGCCGCGAAGGGAATGTCTCGTCAACCTTCCTAAGTTACTCTTACAAAAGTGTCGGTAGTCGCTCCTTTCACCCACAGAGTATGAAGACATCAATAGGTAGAGAGAAGGGAAAAAAAGTTGTTGCTAGGATTGTACATCCTACTCTAGTCAAAACGTAACTCAACCAACTACCTTCAAAGACATAGGGAACGTCGACGAGACCAAATGTTACATTTACTTACGATTCTCTCGGTTCCCAGTCGGTACCCGGTGTTGTCGGAAAGGTACGGTGCTGTCTCTTTTGGGTACGTCTTGAGTTCGTACAGCTCCTTCTTTCCTGTCTGTCTCCCCGTTCCTTTCTTTTATCCCTCTTGTCTTCCTATTTCCCTGTCTCTCTCTCCCTTTTATTTACACCAAACTTTGTGAGAAGATTAAGAACGCTTCTTTTCTGTCGTCACAACTCGATTACGGGGGTTTTATCTAGACTCGTTTGTAAACGGTTACTAGACCTTTTCTTTTTAGAAAAGACTGTGAAGAGAAATTCATTCCGACCTTACACCCTGAGCCCCTTCCCTCCCACCACGGCTCCGGTCCGTTCCAGGACGGGTGTGACGTAGTCCAGGAGGTCTCACCGTGACGGTTGCAAGTCTGGACCGAACACTGTTCGTTTGGAGACTTCCGACACCAAACCTAAAACGAACACCGAAAGAAAAGTATACACTCCAGAAGAGTATGGGTTCTTTGGTCCGGAACGGGTTGACTGTAGTCTGGTTTTCCGATGGGTGTGAATGTTCTTACGTATGGCAGAACGGGAAGAAATGTCAAAATTACCTAGAGTGAATTCTTCGTCGTCTCAACCCTTACCCCCCTAGTGTCCACTAGTCGAGGAGAGGGAAGGAACATAAATGTTGTAAAATACTTGACTCATAAGGTGTGCACCATTAACTATAATTGTTCTTTTGACACCAAACCCGTTCACTTAAACCCTTTACCTAAGGTACTTCCATTTCTCCAGAAATCCCCCGTGTGACTATACGATTATACATAATACGCCCGACAGTCAGTGGAATAAAATAAGAATAAGATAATCGGAGTAAACTGGGACAAGGAGTGAAAGAGGAACTTTATGAACGAGGTAAATCGTATGTCCATCGATGATAGAGAATCGAAGGAAGATAAAGTAACCGGAGAGAGTCGTAGGAAATGTCCAAGGAGAAGGAAAAGGTGTGGACCCTTCTGATCCGGAGTCAGAGTCCGGGCGGGGATAAACTCCTTGTGAGTTGTGGTAACCCACCAAGATAACTGCAATACTCACAAATTACGGTACCCATATTGCTACTGTGTTAAAAAAAAAAAAGGAGTGTGACACTAGAGTGGCTAATAGACGTCTAGGTGTGAAATAAATATGTTTACTATAGTTGTGAACTTATGGAGTACCTGTAAAAGGTACAGTATGCAAGTTTTGTTTTGAGGACGAAGGGTAACCGAGGGGACGTGAGGTAGGGGTGCCGAAGATGTGTCAAAAGGTAAAAGTGGTTTACCACAGTACGAGGGTAGACAGGTCCGAGTTTTCACATCCGCAGTAAGAACTGAGGAGAGTAAGAGATTGGTAGATACAGGTTAAGTCGGGTGCAGAATTGACGTAATGAAAATTTTATACAGGACTTAGGTTCCCAACAATGGTGATGATGTGATAAGGTTTGGTAGTAGCCGAAAGTGTATCTTATGAATTACCGGAAGATTGGTCCGAGGGACCCTGTGCGAGGGAAAGGTGTCAGTTAATAGTTGTGAAGTACTAAATTTTTTGTCTTTGGTCTAGTACAATGAGGGGAAGTTTTTGGAGGGTTCTAAAGAGTAGAATGATTTTTATTTAATACTTGAAAAGGGGTATAGGACTTTTCGGGGTATATTAGTCTGAGGACGGATGGAGAGCCGAGAGTAGATAATGGTGACGGGGGAAATGAGTCAAGGGGTCTCTGTGTGGTCCCATACATGATGAGACTTGTACGGTTCCAATTGGTGTCCCGGAAACGTGAACGAAACGGTGACCGGTCATACCAAGACGGAGTCTAAGAGTTGGCCGAAAGACTGTGGTTAAGTGGCTAAGTCATTCAGGAAAGGAGGAGTCTCCCTCTTCTTTTACCGTTGGGTGAGGTCATAAGAAAGGACCTCTTAGGTACCTACCTCCTCGGACCACCCGATGGCAGGTGCCCCAGCGTTTCTCAGCCTGTACTGAAGTAAAAGTAAAAGTGAAAGTGAAGGAGGAGTCTTGGAGATAGAAGGGAGACGACACTCTTCTAAAGTTTCCCTTCACCACTCCTGGTCCTAAACATCTGACGTTTCACAGTCCTGTATCTTGTCATAAACCAGGGTATATTATCTCGACTAAGTGTCATAGTCATTGGTTTGTTTCCGTGTCGTCTTTAAATCACGATGTTAAGTGGTACCAGAGACAGTAAAGTCATATCTTACAGAATCAGTAAATTTTCACCTCTGTGTCAAGTAATATTAGAACCGAGGTGAAGGTACAAATGACACTTCTAGAAGATAAGGAACTAACCTCCGTCTCGACTTTAACTTGTTGACTTAGTAAAGATACTCATTGTTGCAAAGTCTCGAAAGGGGTGTAGTAAATACGCAATTATCTAAAAGAGGAGTACTGTTGGGAGTCCCCTCAGAGTAATAGGGGTAAAATGTCTACTTCTTTGACTTCGAACCGTTTACTACGACTAAAGGAGTACGTGTGTCTCCATTGTTCATTGTAGCGACTGAAAACTTGGGTCTAAAAATTTGTTTAAGTGGAACGAATGAGTACTTTATGATACAAGACGAAGTGATACTTGTTTGTAAATTCATATAACCGTTTCTCCTAAGGTAGTCGACATTCCTGTAAAACTCAAGCACACCATAACAACTTCCGGGATCCGAATTATATTTCTTCCTTTCACAAAACCAGAGATTCAGAGACTCGTAAAAATATTCTTCTACACTGTAATGTTTTCTGACTTGATCCTCATTACTCTCGAAAAGAGTTCCTTCGTGTAAAAATGACTGTCGACAGAATGTAATCCTAATACTCAATCCAATTACTCAACTCCTAACAATACCAGGACGACTCTGGGAAGATCTTTGGTACGCTTAACTCGGAGGTAGGTACAAGAGGGTCTTCCGACCTGTAAATAAATAGTCGAAGGTGGGTTGGTGGCGACCGACACAGACGTATCCTTCGACTCGTCCGAAGACATCAAGGTTTCGTCAACATCCCTCTTTGTACATCTTCAACCATCACATGGGGACTCTACCCAATTTTGTTTTTATATGTATTAATAGGTAGTGTCGATGTCATTCCATTCTCCAACTTCCCTATACAACCCGTAGTTTTTGTGAAGGATATGGATCCGACACCTTAACGTGAGTAGAGTGTGCGATCATTTCATTACGAGTTTTAAGAGGTTCGGTCTGAAGTCGTTATACACTTGGCACTTGAGGGACTACAAGTTCGACCAAAATCTTTTCCGTCTCCTTGGTCTCTAGTTTAACGGTTGTAGACGACCTAGTACCTTTGTCGTTCTCTCAAGGTCTTTTTGTGGATAAAGACGAAATAACTGATACGGTTTCGGAAACTGATACACCTAGTGTTATTTGACACCTTTTAAGACTTTCTCTACCCTTATGGTCTGGTGGATTGGACGGAGAACTCTTTAGACATACGTCCGGTCCTTCGTTGTCAATCTTGACCTGTACCTTGTTGTCTGACCAAGGTTTATCCTTTTCCTCATACAGTTCCGACATATAACAGTGGGACGAATAAATTGAATATATGTCTCATGTAGTACTCTTTGCGACCTGACCTCCTTTGTCTTCGACCTTAGTTCTAACGACCCTCTTTATAGTCATTGGAGTCTATACGTCTACTGTGGTGGGAATACCGTCTTTCACTGCTCCTCGATTTTTCGGAGAACTACTTTCACTTTCTCCTCTCGCTTTTTCAACCGAATTTCGAGTTGTAAGTCTTTTGCTTCTAGTACCGTAGACCAGGGTAGTGAAGTACCCTTTATCTACCCCTTTGTCATCTTTGTCACAGTCTGAATTAAAAAAACCCGAGGTTTTAGTGACGTCTACCACTGACGTCGGTACTTTAATTTTCTGAGAATGAGGAACCTTCTTTTCACTACTGGTTGGATCTATCATATAAGTTTTCGTCTCTGTAATGAATCGGCTGATTCCAGGTAGATCAGTTCCGATACCAAAAAGGACACCAGTACATACCTACACTCTCAACCTGACACTTCTTCCGACTCGTGGTTTCTTAACTACACAAACTTGACACCACAACCTCTTCTAAGAACTCTCAGGGAACCTGACGTTCCTCTAGGTTGGTCAGGTAAGACTTCCTCCAGTTGGGACCCTAAAGAAACCTTCCTTACTACGATTTCGACTTCGAGGTCATGAAACCGGTGGAGTACGCTTCTTGACTGAGTAACTTTTTCTGAGACTACGACCCTCCCTAACCCCCGTCCTCCTCTTCCCCTGCTGGCTCCTACTCTACCGACCTACCGTAGTGACTGAGTTACCTACACTCAGACTCACTTGAGACCCTCTACCACAACCTGTCCCTCCGGACCACACGACTCTAAGTACCCCAGCGTTTCTCAGTCTGTGCTGACTCGCTGACTTTCCTTGACTTGACTTGACTTGACCTCCTTGCTCGTCCTCGGGGGTTCCGTTTGCGAGTGAGATGAGACCACAAAAAAAAAAAAAAATTGGAAAAATAAAGTATAACCTTATATCAACTAATTATTACAACACTATCAAAGTCCACAGTCGTTTTACTAATCATTATGTGTATACACATAGATAAGAAAAAGTGTAAGAAAAGGGTAAATCCAACAATGTACTGTAATTCACCTCAAGGGACGTGATGTGCCATCCAGGAACAATAAGTGAATTTTATAACGTCACATATATACAGTTAGGGTTTGAGGGATTGATAGGGCAGAGGCGAGTGGCAAAGGGGTACCATTGACACTTAAGTAAGAGATTTAAACACTCAGACAAAGACAAAGCATTTATTCGAGTAAACATATAAAGAAAAATTGTGAGAAAAGAAAAATCCTCATGTCCTAATCGTTACCAAGGACACAGTCCGTCTTATTCCAGGGGATTTGGGAGTTTCTGTAAGTGGAGGATTAAGTACCTTAGGAATACCGAGTCTACCATTTCTTAAACGGTCATTACACCTGTTGACCCCAAACTAGAGACCCAACCCTTCTAGGGGACCTCTTCCCTTACCGTTGGGTTGGGTTCATAAGAAAGGACCTCTTAAGGTATCTGTCTCTTCGGACCGTCCGATATCAGGTACTCAAGCGTTTCTCTGCTTGTGTTAACTCACTGATTGTAAACGTGAAACACATACAATCTGATACATCGTTTATCCTTTATTACGATATCCACTCTAAGACTAACGATTAGTCGACCGGAACTCTGTTCTAATAGGACTTAATAAACATACAAGGATTCCGATACCAAAAAGGTCATCAGTACATACCTACACTCTCAACCTGACACTTCTTTCGACTCGTGACTTCTTAACGACGAAAACTTGACATCACAACCTTTTCTGAGAACTCTCAAGGGACCTGACGTTCCTCTAGGTTGGTCAGGTAAGATTTCCTCTAGTCGGGACCCACAAGAAACCTTCCTTACTACGATTTCGACTTTCAGGTCATGAGACCGGTGGAGTACGCTTCTCAACTGAGTAACCTTTTCTGAGACTACGACCCTCCCTAACCCTCGTCCTCCTCTTCTCCTACTGGCTCCTACTCTACCGACCTACCGTAGTGGTTGCACTACCTATACTTAAACTCACTGGAGGCCCTTAACCATTACCTGTCCCTCCGGACCGCACGACGTTAAGTACCCCAACGTTTCTCAGTCTGTGCTGACTCACTGACTTGACTTGACTTGACTTGACTTATATAGTATTTCCAGAGATCTTGAACTTTTACCTTCATCCTTTTCTCTTAGTCTCTCTGCTGTTACACAGTTCCTGTAACGACAGGAACTTCTACCTTCTTCCCTCGGTGTTTGCTTCCTTCCAGCGGTCGGAGATCTCAGATCTTTTCTGTTCCTCTACCTCAGAATCGATCTCAACGGGATTCCTTACGTTGGTAAAGTTGTGGAACTAAAATCGGAGCACTCTAAATAAAGTTTGAGGACTGGAGATTTTGATATTCTATTCATGACACAACGAATTCGGTCATTGTAAACAATCTCGTCACTGTCCTATAATTATCTCACGTAATAAGGTGTCTGACGTCCCGTTAGATACCTTAGATTAGTTTCTCCTAGTCGTGTGATCTTTCGAAAACCGACTTTATTACGAGAACGTACTGTTTATTAGGGGTTTGAGACATGTAATTTCGTTTCTTTTATATAAGGTCCGATTGTCCATCTATCCAACTACGTTTATTGAGTCGAAGTCATATACGTTTTTTAACACATGGTAGTATCCGACCCGAAATGACCCGAGATTCGAAGTCCTACCCGAGTCGAGTCGAGGTTCTAAAAGTGACGTTATTGGTCCGACTTCTTCGTTACTCAGAGACCCCGGTTAATCTAACGTAGAGGACCGGTTCCCTTCCTTGAGACTTTTCGACCGTATTTAAACGACGTGGAGAAATCCAGTGTCCATCTACCACTGTATGAAATTAAGACGGGTGTAAGGTAACGACGGTCATTCAGTATTTTAAACCGGGTTCTGTCACCCAAGTCCCTCCTATGAAGACCTCTTCCTCTCTTTCCTTCCCTCACTTCCTTTTTTACATCTATTTATTACGTTGGATGACGTTAGTGACTCCCCACAGTCATAGACACTTCCATACACAAGTAGATAGAGAACGTATCTGTCAAAGGTAGTACTAGACCGGGTTTACCGACTAAAAGGTTATTTGTCAGGTTTAGATGTCTCTAGGGAATCCAACGTGTGTACAGATTTATGTGAGAATCTTAGGATTTAAACTCTTAGTGTGTTCTTCCGTATTAGGTTAACGGTAGAATAATCCCCTTTCCCTCCAGAACTCTTCCCTTACAACAAAAGAGTTCTGATACCTTTTAGGTCACCTGACTCCTCGGACCACCCGACGTCAGGTACCCCAGCGATTCTCAACCTGTCCTGACTCGCCGAAGAGAAAGTGAAAAGTGAAAGTACGCAACCTCTTCCTTTACCGTTGGGTGAGGTCACAAGAACGGACCTCTTAGGGTCCCTACCCCCTCGGGTCACCCGACGGTAGATACCCCAGCGTGTCTCAGCCTGTGCTGACCTCGCTGAATCGTCGTCGTCTGAAAATCACCGTCTCAACTACTATCGGGTTTCCGGAAATTTTAGAATCAGACCCCGAGTTGAGTGTAGAAAGAATTAAGATCTTAGGACGAAGATCCATGGGGTTGTCGAAACAATCGTAAGGTTCAGGAAACCCCAGATATTTGACTTAAATCTTTCCACTCCAACTAATAAGGTCGTAGCATGTATGTCTCAGAAGTAAAAGGAGGACATTTCGAATCCAAACTTATTCGAAATGAAACCGACCCGGATCCTTTTGGGTGAGACGGGGACGGACTCCAGGACGAACCCATAACGTCCCGTCACTAAGTCTCCCTTTCGTGGAAGGTTTGGGTGTACCCGGGGAAGTGAAAAAAAGACTTTCGTCAGTAAAGATCTGAGTAATCTCTACGGGTCTAGTTCTCCCGATCTCTGTACCTCCAAGAGGAGAACCGGTGTCCAGTTGACCCCGTAGAAGTACCCGAAAGAATTCTGAGAGAAAAGGGTCCTTCGAAGTCAGGAGGTTTCTTTCTTCCGTTCCAGACAAAGGATACCGACTTTTTGAGAACAGTAGGAAAACAAGGAGGATTCGGATCCTTTTGAGGTCCAGTCAACGAGGTCCTTAGGAGGAGATGAAAAGGACCCGTCTTAATTAACGAGTGAAGAGAGAGACGAATGATCGTGAAAGCCGTCGGAAAGAAGATAGTGGCTGGGATGACATAATAGGAAAAAGGAAATGTGTCGAGGGAGGGAGAGATCCAATAGAGAAGATAAGGACCCTGAGATAAAGTAAATCGTACTACTGGGTTCCTAAATCATGTCACGGATGATTTATCTTTCGTAAGTCATTTGTGAACAAGCAAATTACTAAGATAACTAATAATATAAATTCGATTGTCAAGTACTATTACAAGTATCATTTTGTGTTATCAATAAATGCTTTCTTTGGACTCATTTAAACACTTACCTTTTCTTCACTAATAATTTACAGAAGGTCCCGGTTAGAGATAGGATGTACACCAGGAAGTTGTGTATCTTTGTATACGTAGGTACACATGTTCTGTCATTTCCTATCGAATCACCTGTATTGTTAGTTGTAAAAACTTAATAATTACGTCTGTCTTTGTCTAATTTCTTGTGAATAAATCTTCCGAAAAGAGAAAAAGTTTAATAGACACACGAGTCGTTAGTTGGTCACTCAAGATGACATGGTCAGATTTTTATTTGTCCCTCACGATGTAACGGTCTTTACTAGAGTCGAGTGGAGACCCTCCATTTCAGAGGTGACCTCCGTAAAAACAACGAGTCGACATCTTATCTCTCCATCCGGGAGACATCGTTAAAGGTTAATCGATTTCCCCAAACCCCTGCTAAAACCGTTTGAACTGGATCGAAACTCGTACTCAAACAAAGTAAGGAGTGACACGTGTAGAACGGTAAAGACTTCGACACTCAGTCCGACTACAGTCGGTTTGTTCCTCGACTTCGTCGTACAGGTTCCTCTAACCTCCACAGGAACCGTTCCCAGAAACTACGATGGATGGTCCCTGTCTACAGGATTTTCACTACAGTGAAAAAAAGGATAAATCCAGTATTGAGATGTCACCGGAAACACGTTTCTACAACTTCATTTTAACACTCGTGGGATTCTCACGAAAGAATTCTTTACCAATACGTACATACATAGATATATAACTATAGATCAATCAATGATCTCTGGACTCTCAATTCTTAAGACCAAGAACGAGACAGAACTAAACAACACTTTGAAACCTGTTTAGTAAGGAGGAAGGATCTGGAGACAAAAAGGTAGACGTACTGTTGATACAACCTTTTTATTAGAGATTCTGGAAAAGGTGGTAACACAAAGGAAATAATGACCTCTGGTTGCCGTTGTAAATATACTAACGTAAATTCCTTGACTACATAGGAAGACTCCTGTAAAACGATGGTTTAGTTACCAGAACAAAACAGAAAGTAATAATAACGGAGTTTGCCTATACTTGAAGTAGTCTACATTGTAAGAACGGTCAGACATCACCCTAAACCTTTCCTTCGACACAAGGGAAGACGACCGACTGATATCGGTCCAAATTCGTCGTACCCCAACCCTTAGGCGTAGGTCACCCACATCGCCTCGAAATTTCTACCACTTCAAGATATTGACTCACAGTTTAGGACCTGACCTTAGTTTAAAAACTTGTGAGGCCTGGAACTTAAAGAACTATTAATTTTCTTTCAGTGTCATGGTGACTAGAGTAACTTTATTCGAAAGGAAGCGAAACGTCGAATTATAGACTTCCGGAGTCTTTGTAATAAAGGTTGAAGAGTCGTACATTTCATACCGAAAACCAACTGGGGGATTCTAAAAGAAATTTATTAATTGTAGGTACGTTTTTGACATCACGGGTTTCTATAAGTATAATTGAACAACGAGTAAATATTGGTAGTGTTGTAGAAGTCGGAGTAGATGACGACGACGACGACGACGATTCAACGAAGTCAGCACAGACTGAGACACGCTGGGGTATCTGCCGTCGGATGGTCCGAGGGACCCTAAGAGGTCCGTTCTTGTGACCTCACCCAACGGTAAAGGAAGAGGTTACGTACTTTCACTTTGCACTTTCACTTCAGCGAGTCAACACAGGTTGAGAAACGCTGGGGTACCTGACGTCGGAAGGTCCGAAGAGGTAGGTACCTAAAAGGTCCGTTCTCATGACCTCACCCCACGGTAACGGAAGAGGTGCAGATGACGACGAGAGGAAGTTCGTAATGACAACTAGTCTTTCGACTTCACTATTCTTTTCTTATCTTGTTTCAGTCTCCCTGATTGAAGCCGACTTACGAAAGACACTTGGTCGTGCGACCCGAAGTGTGTCAAAGAAGGAAAGTTGGAGTGTGGTCGTACTGCCAAATCCTTAAAATGACCACTTCTTTGGATCTTGAGTTTAGTGTGAGCCCTTCCGATATTGTTTATCAAAATAGTAACCTTTTTTAATGAGTTTCCGAGGACTTCTTTTCCTATTGAATCAAAGAACCTAAACAACATTTTAACATAACACACAAATCAAAATTTTACTTTTGTTTACAAAGGGGGTGTAAAACTGACGTTTCCAACTAACGTAAGTCATGGATCTAGAATTAATTGGAAAGTAAACCTTAGAATTGAAGATTCTTCACAATTTACTCAGTTCAGATTACATGTTTTATTTTATAATGAGTGAAATCAATTACGGAATCTGTAGTTGACCCTTCCTTTGACTTGCATCCTCCTCTTCACAGTACCCCTAAAAATGAAGGGGAGACGAATACAAAGGTGGAAGGGGGACGTTGTGGAAGAATCAACCAAAGTAAGTACTTTTAAACAAAACTACTTACTATTCATCCAAGTAGAAACTCCGGATTCTCTGAACCCTCACCCAAGACGAGTACAAGGATAGTCAGTGCACCGGACCCGGAACGTAACGGTGTTGTGACTCGAAGTATTCCATCCCTATATTTATTGGTCCTTCGAATGACAACGGTAACTCTAAATTACTCTTTTACTCAGGGGGGAGTCGGTTCCAAAACAAAAGATCTCAAAGTCAATACGTGTCAGTTGACTTCAGACTTTTATTATTCACTTTTTAGGGTCTTTATTTACTAAATATCCAAAATGTAATACGAGTAAGACTCATCGTGTGACTTTAGCTCGACAGGAAGGATCCTGGACTTAGTAGGAAACAAGTCGAAAAGGGTGGACAAACAGTGAACCGTCGACTGAACCAATAGTCGAACCGGTGACGTCATAGTGCCACGAACACAAGTTCAGTGGGAATACGATGAAAAATCACCAGGGTCACGTTCTCATCACTGACTTTTCGTTACATACGTCCCTAGGTACGATAGACACCGAGGGCCGTAGGTGACCTCAGAACCTTACAAACAAGGTGACTATTACAGAGTTTTCGTTCATTCCAAAAGTAAGGGGGTTTTAACATAGGGGTTTTTCCTCTTGACGGAAAGTAAACTCTCGAATGTTGCGATAGAGTCAATGATATAAAACTCATTGTCTGAAACCCCTTACGTGTGACAACAACAAATCAGGGTTTCAGAAGAGACTGAGAAACACTGGGACACCTGACGTCGTCCTGTCTGAAGGTCCAGGAAGTGGTAGAGGGTCTCGAGTGAGTTTGAGTACAGGTGACTCAGCCACTTCGGTAGGTTGGTAGAGTAGGAGACAGTAGGGGAAGAGGAGGACGGGAGTTAGAAAGGTCGTAGTCCCAGAAAAGGTTACTCAGTCGAGAAACGTAGTCCACCCGTTTCATGACCTCGAAGTCGAAGTCGTAGTCAGGGAGGTTACTCATAAGTCCTGACTAAAGGAAATCCTAACTGCCCGAACTAGAACGTCAGGTTCCCTGAGAGTTCTCAGAAGAGGTCGTGGTGTGAAACTTTCATAGTCAAGAAACCGTGAATCTGAAGAAATACCAAATTGAGAGTGTAGACATGTACTGATGACCTTTTGGAATTGAAACTGATATATCTGTAAACAGTCGTTTCACTACAGAGACAAAAAATTATGTCACAGATGCAAACAGTATCGAAAAGAAGGTTCCTCGTTCACGGAAAATTAAAGTACCTACGTCGGTGTCACCAAAACCTTGGGTTCTTTTATTACAGACAGTGGAAAAGGTGAAAAGGGGAAGGTGAACGGTACTTCACGACCCTGGTCTACGGTACTAGAAAATCTAAAAACTTACAACTCAAAATTCAGTCGAAAAAGTGAGAGGAGAAAGTGAGAGTAGTTCTCTGAGAAATTCAGGAGAACCGAAAGACGGTAATCTAACTATAGTAGACGTATAGACTCCAACAACTATAAAGGGGGTCGTTAGAACTAAGATCAAATACTAAACAGGTCGGACCATAAAAGGTCCTACATGTGTGTAATTCCAAGTTATTCGTTCCACTGTTATGTGTCGGGACTGTGTGAGTAAAGGGTTAAAACTTGGTCAGGTAACGAGGTGCAGACCAAGATTGACAACGAAGAACTGGACGTATATCAAAAGAGTCGTCTGTCCAGTCCGTGGATCATAAGGGTAGAGAAATTCTTAAAAGGTCAAACAACACTAGGTGTGACAGTTTCCGAAATCAGTTACTTCGTCTTCAACTACAAAAGAGACCTTAAGGGAACGAAAGAGATACTAGGTCACCTACAACCGTTAAACAAGAAACCAAGGAGACTGAAAAGATTTGGGTCGAACATGTATACGTTCAAGAACTAAGTACATGACAACTTGGGATCGACCTTCCTAAAACTCGTGATGGGACAATCGTACACTTATTTCGAGTTGAAATTCCATCAAACTCGTAAGAAACCGTAATGGGAGGAAACCCTAACCTTACTTTTGACTGGAAAAGGTCAGGGTACCGGTGACGACTTAAAAGGTTTAAACGACCGTATTACTCACGTTAAGAAATTGTCGTAGTAGAAAATCCTACAAATTGATAGAGTCGACCTTTAGGTAGTGGAGACGATTGAAACGAACGTTATTACAAAGAATTCCGGGTGAACTGAAGTGTGAGGTCCTACAGACCGAGATCCACTTGCTGGTGTGGTAATAACAATAGACCCAGTAACTCTGTAATAAACCTGTCAAGAAGACATATAAGAAAGATGGAGAATAATTAGAGAAGATGAAGACACTCCAGGAATGGTATAGACAGGAAATAACACGGGTAAGAACGTACTTCACAAGAGGACTACAGTGGTTAAAAGAACTTCTCAAGAGATTAGAAAGGGTAAGATAACAAAAGAAGATAAGGAAACGTAACAAGTGATTCTTCCGAAAGAATAGAGAGGAACGATAAGAGACTTTGAGATAAACCAACCCATATAGAAAGGGAAAGAGGTAACGGAAATCGAAGAGAAAATAGTCGATAAACGTTTTGGAGGAGTCTGTTGGTGAAACGGAAGAACGTAAATAAAAGGAAACTCTATCAAAACCAGTGACTGAGTGCATGTTATAATACCTAGAGTCAGGTATTAAGAAGTCCGTGAGATCATCTAGATTAGGGAACTTAGGTAAATAGTAGAGGTGACATATCAGTATTCCCTAAACTAAATCCAGTATGGACTTACCAGATCACCAAAAGGTATGAAAGAAGTTATATTCGGACTTAAAACGTTATTCCGTGAGTACTAGACCCGGCGTCAGTTGAGGTCCAGAATAAAAAGTTTCGAAAAAATCTCGAAGAGGTAGAAAACGACAGTTCTTATATTAGTTAGACTAAAACCACAACTGGTAGACCACTACAGGTACATATCTCAGTAGAAAACACACCAACCTTCTCCCACAAACGATGTCGGTCACACAAGAGAACTATTTTAGAATAATCGGAAACGGGACGAAGTAAAACATGTGCTTCCGGTTCGAACGGACAATGAGGTCCATAGAGAACTGTAGGACGAAAACGTAAGGTCAAGGGATACTACTTTTCCCGTAGAAAAGGAAAAAAAAAAAAAAAAACCACAATCAAGATCTTCCAGAACATCCAGAAGTATCTTGGTTAGTGAAAGTCGAAGAAGTCGTAATCACCAACCCCATATCTAAACTTAATGACACTACAACTTACCAAATGGAACCTTTACTTGGCTCTAGTAAGACAGTAAAGACTCTAACATGGGTTGATGACGTAAAACCTGGGAAAACAAGTGATACTCCCGATGACGTAAGGAAGATTCCTTAAGAACAGGTGTCACCATCTATATTACCAGTAGACTTAATTTAAACGGGTAGAGGTAGGTAAAATCCCTAAAGGGGGTCCACCACGATCACCATTTCTTGAGTGAACGGTTAAGTCCTCTACATTCTCTGAGTTCAAACTAGAGTCCCAGTCCTTCTAGGGGACCTCCTCCTTTACCGTTAGGTTAGGTCATAACAACGGATCTCTTAGGGTACCTGTCTCCGTAGACCGTCTTATGTCAGGCAGGTCAACGTTTCTCGACCTATACTGACTTCTCTCAACCGTGTGTAGGTAAAATCAAGGGACTAAGGATTTTATAGTTGTAAGTGAGAACGGTAGAAGACGAACTGATGTAGGTTAAATGAAACTAAGTACCTGGATTACAAGATCCAAGGATACGTTATAATAAGAAATGGCGTAACCTGAAATGAAAGTGGTGGTCTGTGTACGTGTTGACTCGGAACAAAGACGAAAGCGGGTCCGAGAAGTAAGAAAGACCTCGATAAAGAGGTGAGAAGGAGACCTCGCATAACCTGTGAAAGACTGGACTCCCCGAGTAAAATAGAAATAACGGAAAAGTATGACAAATACCTCAAGGACACCATTTTTAGGACCTCACCAAACGGTGACGGAGGAGGTCACCTGTCGTAAAACAGTCTTGCGAGGAGATACTAGGTAGGTAAAAACCACCGGGACGTACCGTACCGAGTATCGTAGTGACCCAATGTGTTCGGGGAAACGATACTGTTCCAACAATAGGTACTTCCCCTTTCCACGGAAAAAGATATAGATAAGACTAGTCAGGATCTCAACCTAAGAATACTTTAGTAGACTGTTTTCGTTCATGGTTTTCTTTCGTTAGTCTACATTGTTTATAAATCATTAACACGGTATGACCTTCACTTCACACCCACCTCTCCCCCGACTCTTCCTTCTACCAGAATAATCCGGTCTAGAGGTATACCTGTTCGGGGTATTTTAGTTTGGTCAGTTAGGATTTCCTTTAGTTGGGACTTATGAGTAACCTTCCTGACTACGACTTCGACTTCAAGGTTATAAAACCGGTGGACTACGCTTCTCGACTGAGTAACCTTTTCTAGGACTTCGACCCTTGTTGACTCCCGTCCTACTCTTCCCCCGTTGTCTTACTCTACCAACCTACTGTAGTAGTTGAGTTACTTGCACTCAAACTCGTTCGAGTCTTTCTGTTACATCCCGTCCCTTCGGACCTTATAACTTCAGGTACCTCAGTGTTTCTCAACCTTTGTTGACTCGTTGACTTGAAGATACGTCTCATGTAGTACTCTTTGTGACCCACCCTACTTCGTGTTCGACCTTGGTTCTAACGACCCTCTTTGTAGTTATTGGAGTCTATACGTCTACTGTGGTGGGAATTGGAGTCTATATGTCTCCTACGGTGCGAATACCGTCTTTCACTCCTTCTTAATGTCTCGGAGAACTACTTTCACTTTCTCCTCCCACTTCTTCAACCGAATTTCGAGTTGTAAGTCTTTTGCTTCTAGTACCGTAGACCAGGTACCGTAGACCAGGTCACCGACTGAAATAAAAAGAATCCCGAGGTTGTAGTGACGTCTACCACTGACGTCGGTACTTTAATTTTCTGCGAATGAGGAACCCTCTTTTCAATACTGGTTGGATCTGTCGTATAATTTTTCGTCTCTGTAGTCAAACGGTTGTTTCCAGGTAGACCAGTTTGGATACCAAAAAGGTCATCAGTACACACCTACACTCTCAACCTGATCTTTCTTTCGACTCACGACTTCTTAACTACGAAAACTTGACACCACAACCTATCCTGAAAACTCTTAGGGAACCTGTCGTTCCTCAAGGTTGGTCAGGTAGGATTTCCTGTAGTCAGGACTTATAAGTAGCCTTCCTGACTACGACTTCGACTTTGAGGTTATGAAACCGGTGGACTAGTCTTCTTGAGTAAATAAACTTTTCTGGGACTATGACCCTTTCTAACTTTCACCCCTCCTCTTCCCTTGTTGTCTCCTACTCTATCAACCTACCGTAGTGACTGAGTTACCTGTACTCAAACTCATTTGAGGCCCTCAACCACTACCTGTCCCTCCAGACCGTACGTCGTCAGGTACCCCAGCGTTTCTCAGTCTGTGTTGACTCACTGACTTGACTTGACTCGTTGACTTGTGGTTGTTGTTTGGGACATTTGTCGTGAAAATTCTCGTTATGTGACTCACCAACATAACATTTCCAGAACCCATTATTAGATGTTCTTCTTTTTTATTGGAAAGTATTAGTATGTACTCTGAATCTCCCTTTTTTATGTTTCCTTGTCTTTATATATACTAAAATTTTTGATGATATAAACTTTGTTGAATCTACTTTCTTTAAATTTTTTTACTACATTACTGACTCGTTATAACCTTTTGTGTAAAAAGGTTTCAAACTTATTTTAACAAGATATTTTATTTTCTTATATCCCTTTTTTCGTGTAAAGATTTAATTCTATAAATATTAAAACTTATATAAATTTACTTATTTGATATATTCATCTATAAATTAATAATTTAGATTCAGTGATTATAAAAGTTCAACCAGTATGTACAGAATTAAAATAGTGACCCTTAAACCTCTTAACGACAGATAGGTCCCGAAGAAATAAAGACCTGTATACTATTTTTATATCCGTTTCTAAACAGAGGGTTGTTTTCCATCAGTACAACCTTCATAGTCACAATGATCACCAGACTTTTATTTGAAGATGTACTTTTTTTTTTAGAGATTGTGTACGTCAAAAAAATTACTCTAATCACCAGAAAATCAGAATACGGGGTTAAGACGATTAGTAAATGAGTAAGTAAGTACATTGTCAGTTTGTAGATTACGGTCGACTTTACAAGTTCCGAGAACCGACCTGTGACCTCTGTCTCTTTATTTCTGGTGTTCTCGGGAGGTGAAGTCCTAGAGTATAAAATCCCTTAACTATAGTTCAGTCCCAAAGAGTCAATACCACGACGACTGTAAGGACCAACCCACCGACGAGACCCCCTGCCAGGACCGTCGAGATCCTACGACCCTTCGTAGGGACCGGACATCGAGGCCCACGGTCAGTATGGGAAGAGTTCACACTACTGGTTCTATGTAGAGAACTGTAACGGTTCACAGGACCTCCCCACCCTCACTTTGGTGGTGACTAGACATAGTTATATGTATCGTTCCAAGACAAAGGGATCGATCTCTTTCGAGACCTTCTGAATCTTGTAGGAATATAAAAAGGTCACGGTGTCTTACCATGTGTGTATTATCTGTAAAATTGTGACGTAACACTATCTACGTTTTTTCTTCTTTTTCTTGCGACACGTCAAAAAATCTTGAGGTTTATGACCTGAGATTCTAAGTTACACGTTGAAGGCAAAAATACCACCAAGAACGTCGATTACATCAAAAACGGGACATGTGAAAGAGACGACTTAGGTTCGTAAGTCAATGTCATTCGTCTCGGTCCGTAATCTTTTACTCTGTCTCCTTTGTCTCTGTCTCCCTTTTTTTTTCCTTGAAACTCTAAGACACCAGGAACTTGTCTGAAGATTTATCTTCAGTAATACATTTGTGAGACTTCGAAAGAATTAAGACTGATTATGTATAGATAGTCATACTTAGACATTACGAAACTTAATGTGTGTCAAAAATTTCATTTCCGTCTAATAGAAAATTCCTTTTATATAATTAAATTTGATCTCAACGGTTCATCCACAGAGATCCCTGTATAGAATCATTTACTTCTGTTCACTAAACATTATTCGAATAGTCCCCAACCATACATTTCACGAACTCTTTCCGAACAAGAGAATACCACAAATTTGTAAGGAAGGTTGCTATAGTTTCAATAAATAAACGATTCGTTTAGGAAAGAGAGTTTTCTCACATCACCATTCGAATTAAGTAACTGTACATAAAGAATGAGTACGTTAACCCATTAATAAGTTTGAAAATTCTGTGATTTAAGTGTCTCAAGAGAAATTCTACGAAACCTTCTTGTATTCGTTCATTTTTTTTTTTCGTTCTGACAGTGAACTAAAAAATTCATGAACTAAAGAATGGTTAAAATCTATAAAGGTATCTTTCTTGAAATAACTCCGACCTTACTCCCCCCTCTATCCTCTTTCAATGTCTACACTTCTTTCAAAGGGGTCTACAAATTGACGTCAATTTGAAAGGAGGTGATCGGTAAACCGTTCTAGGAGGTTTCTCTCTATAGGACGAAAAGGAATGTCGAATGTGAGCCACAGGGTGATAAAGATGTATAATTGTAGGGTAGTATTGAGTCGAACATGACAGTCCTTATATAGTCACCCTTTGTAGAAATGTGGAGCTGGTCCCTCCCTTTTCGAAAGGGCGTGAGATAGTGTGTCCTGTGGACAAGAAGACACTTTGTAAAGAGAAGGTACTGAGAGAGACAGGTGTTTAGTGTGGGGTCACGATGTAGGTGTCTTGTACAGGAGACTTGAGAACGAAATACTGGACCGACGTTCTTTTGATGAAGATGTAGTAGTCTTCTCCAAAATGGTACTTCGTATTTTCTTTTTCTACTACCTCAACCCGTCTAAACCGAAATTTAGGTTTGATATACTGGTGTCCGTTCCGGAAATTGAAGGGACTGGAGTCAAAGGAGTCGTGAAGACCCTCTCAACTTACTTCTTATATATTTTTCGAAAATCAAATTACGGGGTATAATTCCGAGATATCACCATGTACTAGTAGCGGTAGTATTGGTAGTAACAGTAGAAACAATTCCCTATACCAGACACAGGACCCCGAGGAACCTTAAATGAATACTGAAACTAAAGAGTCCCAGTACTTTGAACTCTATTTAACAGAAAATAAGTAAAACATTCAAAAATGACTAGTACTCCCGAAGGGACCACCAAGTCACCATTCTTTAGGTAGAAGTTACGTCCTCTGACAGACCCAGTCCTTCAAGGGGACTTCTTCCTTTACCGTTGGGTAAGATCACAGGAACAGATCCTTCAGGGTACCTGTCTCCTCGTACCGTCTAATATCGGGTACCCCAGCACTCTCAGCCTGTACTAAATCGTTGATTTGGTGGTAGTGTAGTTAGTACACGAGGAGGGATCAGAGACCCTTATTCGTTTCGTGTATTTTACTTGAATACATGTTCAAGAACTAAAACGAAAATCAAATTTTCTATAGCTATTACGGAAACAATTATATTGTTTTCGTACATACTCGCATGATTCATTCAGCGAAGTCAGTACAGGCTATGAAACACTCTGATACCGGACCTCTTAAGGGACCTGACAGGTACCCCAACGTTTCTGAGTCTGTGTTGACTCACTGGAAGTGAAAGTGAAGTATTTCACTTGTCACGGGAAGTGTAGAATGTGAGTCAATTCGTTACCGAGTATATCTTTGATCGTCAATTTTCACCTTTTACAATAGGATTCACCTTTTATAGACGATTCCAAGACGACGATTCCAAGACGAGTTAATAACACTCTTTCCGAGAGGATACCCATACACATAACTAAAACCAATTCCCTTACCTAATTCTGAAGTCCCTACGTCATTGATCTCTCGATTCGTACTTACTCTTAATTGGTCCATACTCACTCCTACCCACCCGTAAGTCTATCTTCTCCGTCATATATCCTTGTGAATCTCTACTTTTCCTCGTTCCGTACTACTTCTTCTATATCACACCGACCTCTTTCACGAGTTCCTTCTGTACTCAGAAATTCCCCTCTACCCTCTTCACCCACCTGGAGTCTAATGTGTCCCAAAACAACCGGTAGGTTACTTCCTGAAACCAGGAATAGATCCCTCCTTACCCATTGGTAAATTGACACACCCTTTATCTCATTGTTTTTGTTTTTCGTAAAAATTTCTATTTGACCGATACCTTTACACATCTCCCCTACCTCATACTGACACCCCGAAAGGAATACCGCGAAATAAATCCACTACAAATACCAGATAACAGTGGGACGAATAAATTGAATATACGTCTCATGTAGTACTCTTTGTGACCCCACCTTCTTCGTGTTCGACCTTATTCTAACGACCCTCTTTATAGTCACTGGAGTCTATACGTCTACTGTGGTGGGAATACCGTCTTTTACTTCTCCTTGATTCTTCGGAGAACTACTTTCACTTTCTCCTCTCACTTTTTCAACCGAATTTCGAGTTGTAAGTCTTTTACTTCTAGTACCGTAGACCAGGGTAGTAAAGTACCCTTTATCTACCTCTTCGTCACCTTTGTCACAGTCTGAAATAAGAAAACCCGAGGTTTTAGTGACGTGTACCACTGACGTCGGTCCTTTAATTTTCTACGAATGAGGAATCTTCCTTTCAATACTGGTTGGATCTATCGTATAATCTTTCGTCTCTATAATGAAACGGTTGTTTCCAGGTAGATCAGTTCCGATACCAAAAAGGTCACCAGTACATACCTACACTCTCAACCTGACACTTCTGTCGACTCGTGGTTTCTTAACTACCAAAACTTGACACCACAACCTCTTCTGAGAACTCTCAGGGAACCTGACGTTCCTCTAGGTTGGTCAGGTAGGATTTCCTCTAGTCAGGACCCACAAGTAACCTTCCGGACTACGACTCCGACATTGAGGTTATGAAACCGGTTGAATACACTTCTCAACTGAGTAACCTTTTCTGGGACTACGATCCTCCCTAACCCCCGTCCTCCTCTTCTCCTACTGTCTCCTACTCTACCGACCTACCGTAGTGGCTGAGCTACCTGTACTCAAACTCACTTGAGGCCTTCAACCACTACCTGTCCCTCCGGACCACACGACCCCAGCGTTTCTCAGTCTCTGCCAACTCACTGACATGACTTGACTACCAGATAAGTGAACTTTAGGACTAAAACGAAAATCAAATCTACCATAGGGACCCACCCCTTCTAGGGGACCTCTTCCTTTACCGTTGGGTGAGGTCATAAGAGCGGACCTCTTAGGGTACCTACTTCCTCGGACCACTCGATGTCAGGTGCCCCAGCGTTTCTCAGTCTGTACTGATTCGCTGAAGTGAAGTGAAGTGATCTACCATAGTCATTACAGACAATTAAATTGTTTCCGTACACACATGCACAATTCAGCGAAGTCAACACAGGTTGAGACTCTGCGATACCTGACATACATCGAGTGATCCGAGGAGATAGGTACCCTAAGAGGTCCGTTCTTATGACCTCACCTAACGGTCCTGGAGGAACCCCTAGACGGTCGGGGTCCTTAACTTGGACGAAGAGAACACTGAGGACGTGACGTTCGTCTAAAGAACGAGGACTTGGTGACCCCTTCGGGATTGTTTCCGTATCTATTTATATTTTATGAACAAGGACTATTCTTGTTTTGGAGAAAACACTACTCGACACATCTTGTTGAAAAACCGTAATAGGTTAATTCGTTCACTCTCTGCCTACCCCTCCTTCCACCCTCCCTCCCAGTCCTACCCCTTGTGTACATGTGGGTACCCACTAAGTATACTTACTTACTATTTTGGTGGTGTTATAACATTTCATTAATCGAAGGTTAATTTTTTTAAAAAATTCAATTTATTTATTTACTCATTATCTTTCAATTTTTTCTGTTGAAAAGATAGAGTACACTTATATAATCCGTATTTAATTTTAAGAAAACCTTTTCATACTTACACCCCTTTGTAATATTCTAATGACGTCTTTCTCTCTTCACTGTCGGTGAACCTACTTCTACCCTTGTCTCTCTTCACCCGAACGGTCAAATGGGAAATATTCCCGGGTCCACTCTACCGGCTTAGGAATTGGGTAGTGGACGGTCCGATAAAACCCCTGACCCCTTCGTGACTTCAACTCTACTTTCTCCATCATTGTACACGAAGTGTTAATTTAGTAGGGTCACTACGAATGTTTGGACGTGCAAGTAGTTAAGTAAGTAAATAAAAAAATAGTTCGTAAATATAAATACTCCTAGACACTTTTAACGATCTGGTATCTATTATATTCTGGAACCCTGGTCTAAGCGGAGATATTGACTCGAAACACGGTAAGATTGTGGTATCTACTTTACTTTTTATGAAATTTTGTTCTGTGACACTAAATCTAGTATACACTTTACCCTTTCCTTCCCTTTCCTTTCCTTACAATTACATATCTACCGTTTCCTACCGTCTGACATCTGGTTTAGGTCCCTGTTCAGTGGTCCTTCTCTAGGAGTTTCATCGTGGTGTTTTCTATGATGCCAGAATGTACCAACTCCTTTTTGAAGAGACTCTAGTACAGAATCCTATGTACAATTCACTCACTGACTAAAGATAATTTTTTGTTTGTTTGTTTGTTTGGTTTTTTTAGGTATTTAGTTCACAAGCAGGTAAAGAGGAGAAAGTTTCATCTTTCCACACGGGTCTTCTGAGGGTTGTCTCGTCCCGGACGACCGGTGAGACGGACAAGACTATCCGACCCCTACAGGATCTGAGCGTCTCGGTCTCGTACCACCAAAGACGAGACGAGAGACCTATTAGATTAATGGGTCATTTCTCTTTTGACATCCGGTCGGTCTAAAATTTCTAAGGAAGGAAATTTAAGACGACGGTGGCCGAGGAAACTGAATACAGTTTTACCACAGGGTAGAGAAAGTCGGTGCAACAATGTTTAAATAATAGATCTGACTACTACTGTAGTAAACCTCTCCCTGGTCCCGGCGCCAGTAGATCGAGGAGAAAGGCGTAATGTATCCGTCGAAGAAGAGAGGGGAAAGTCCAGTAATTAAAAAATTTTCTCCCTAACGAAATTTATAGGTCTCACGACGAAAGTCGACACTGTGTCTCTTCCAAAGGGGAAAGTCACGGATGTCGTGCACGGACGAAGACTAACTTCCGCCGAACGGGTTCACCCGTAAACTCTAGGGAGTTTCACAGAGGACTCTTCAGGAACCAGTTTCAGTACGATTTCCGTGAACAATTGAAATAAAGGGTAAACCTTTCTCGTCCTCTCGGTCTGACCCCAACGTCTATTACCCTATGTTGAATCTTCTACTCTTGTCGGAGAAGTGTCGGAGTAGCGGTCCATAATTAGTAAGGAAATACCCAATCGTGGGAAGAGACACTTTATCGTTACAAAGGTAGTGAGCAGAGGTTGAAAGTCTAACATCCTTCTGAACCTTCATCATCGTTCAAAACATTGTCGTGAAACTTCGAGTATAAAAAGTGTTCGTCTACAACTCATAGTTGATATACCACTTATGATACGATTCGTGGTCTATATGTCAACACTACTGTTATCCGAATACACGGTAATCCTCGGAATATCAACTTTTCTGTCTACTATTTGTCCCTCCGTATGTTTATTCATATATCAATGTTTGACTTTTTACGAGACTTTTCTCCCTAACCTTCATAGTACCATACTGTTTCATGTGACTCCTTTCCCCTCAGTTGTCTCAGGTAGGAACCATAGATATCCCTAACCAAGGTCCCGGGTGTGTCTATCGTTTTAGGTTCCTACTAGTTCAGAGAATAAACTTTGCCACGTTATAAACTTATATTAGATGTGTGTAGGAGGGAATATGATATATAGTAGAAATTTTTCACTTTTTTCACTTTCGCAACCAACGAATCAACTCCCTGGGTACCTGACACCGGACGGTCCGAGAAGACAGGGACCCTAAGAGGTCCGTTCTTGTGACCTTACCCATCGATAAGGGAAGAGGTCCGCTATAACGGTTCGGTCCCTATTTTGACCCCAGAGAAGGAACGTCCGTCTAAGAAAAAAAAAAAGAAATAAAATGAAATGTTATGACATAACCAAGACGGTATGTAATTGTGCTTAGACGGTGTCCGCATGTGCACAAGGGTTAGGACTTGGGGGGAGGGTGGAGGGAGGGGTATGGTAGAGAGACCCAGTAGGATCACGTGGTCGGGGTTCGTAGGACACAGGACGTAACTTGGATCTGACCACTAAGCAAAGAATATACTATAATATGTACAAAGTTACAGTAAGAGGGTTTAGTAGGGTGGGAGAGGGAGAGGGTGTCTCAGGTTTTCTGACAAGATATGTAGTCACAGAGAAAACGACAGAGTGTATGTCCCAATAGTAATGTTAGAAAGATTTAAGGTATATATACACAATCATATGACATAACCACAAAAAAAAAAAAAAAGACCGAATGAAGTGAGACATATTATCCGGAGTCAAAGTAGGTGGAGTAATCTTGACTAAGTTTACATAAGAAAAATTACCGACTCATTATGAGGTAACACGTATTCTTTCGTGGTGTCGAAAGAATAGGTAAGCAGACGACTACCTGTAGATCCAACAAAGGTACAGGACCGATAATATTTGTCACGACGTTACTTGTAACCCCATGTACACAGAGAAAGTTAAGACCAAAGGAGCCACACATACGGGTCGTCACCCTAACGACCCAGTATTCCGTCAAGATAAAGGTCAAAAAATTCCTTAGAGGTGTGACAAGAGGTATCACCGACATGATCAAACGTAAGGGTGGTTGTCACATTCTCCCCAGGTGTGGGAGAGGTCGTAAATAACGAACATCTGAAAACCTAACGTCGGTAAGACTGACCACACTTTACCATGCAGTAACACCAGAACTAAACGTAAAGAGACTATTACTCACTACAACTCGTAGAAAAGTACACAAACAATCGGTAGACATACAGAAGAAACCTCTTTACAGATAAATCAAGAAACCGGGTAAAAAACTAACCCAGCAAATAAAAAGACCTGAACTCGACGTCCTCAACGAACATATAAAAACTCTAATCAACAAACAGTCAATGAAGTAAACGATAATAAAAGAGGGTAAGGCTTCCGACAGAAACGTGGAACGAATATCAAAGGAAACAACAAGTCTTCGAAATTAAAATTAATCTAGGGTAAACAAATAAAAACGAAAATACAGGTCATAAGACCCTGTACCCAGTATCTCCTAGGACGACACTGAATACAGTCTCTCACAAAACGGATATTTTGTGACCACTTTCTTTAATTTCTCCTGTGATTATCTACCTCTTTATATGGTACAAGTACCTAGTCTCCTTAGTTATATCACTTTTACTCATATGATGGGTTTCGTTAGATGTCTAAGTTACGTTAGGGATAGTTCGATGGTCGCTATAAAAAGTGTCTCGATCTTGTTTATTAAAGTGTTAAACATACCTTTATGTTTTTTGGAGTTTATCGGTTTCGTTAGAACTCTTTCTTCTTACCTTGACGTCCTTAGTTGGACGGACTGAAGTCTGAGATGATGTTTCGGTGTCAGTAGTTCTGTCATGCCATGACGGAATACTGGGTCGTTAGGGTCTTTATATCTAGTTACCTTGTTTTATCTTTCGGGTCTCTATTTAGGTATGTGGATACCTGTGGAATAGAAGCTGTTTCCTCCGTTCTTATATGTTACCTAATTTCTGTTAGAGAAATTGTTCACCACGACCCTTTTGACCAGTTGGTGAACATTTTCTTACTTTGATCTTGTGAAAGATTGTGGTATGTGTTTTTATTTAAGTTTTACCTAAATTCTAGATTTGCATTCTGGTCTTTGATATTTTGAGGATCTCCTCTTACATCCGTCCGTCTAAGAAATGACAGACTCAGTGGTCCCTTCGGGACCAGTGGATATTATGGATTATGTTACATTTGTGATACATTTATCAACATTTACTTGACGTTTACGATATTTTATCAATGGAGACACACTGTTTCAGTGCAAAAGGAAAACCCCGGGAAGACCCTAAAATAAAAAGAAACCTATAAAACTAGACTCCAACCAACTTAGACGTTTACTCCTTGAACCTACAAAATTCATGATTGATATGTCACCAGATCCTTTAAGAGTGACTCGTCAAGTGTAAATCTATGTCCGAACTTCCGAAGGGTCAACCGTGATCACCATTTCTTAGGCAGACGGTTACATCTACTTTTTCTATACCCAAGTTAGGCTAGGGACCCAGACCTTCTAGGGGACCTCCTTCTTTACCGTTGGGTAAGATCATAGGAACGATTTACTTAGTTTCTATTCCCGATTTCCTTTAAAATCCGTCACCGTTGTTATATACGTCTCAGTGTACAGAACTTTGTACAAGGTTCTTTAATTTTAATAGTATGAACCCGACCTTCTTTCTTGTATTGCCTCTTCGAACTCCCACTATTGGGATCTCATTATCTGTCGTTGATCTACTATATCAACTTAAATTTTACGACTTGAGTTTTGATACCTCGTAGGTGACACCCTAAAATTTGTCGAATTTTATTATCATGGTGGAGGTTTACTTTGTTATTGTTTGATTTTCTGTGTCCTTCCTTGGTGCACTAGACCAAAAGTCGGAGACTCTACATGAGTACGTTACTTTCCCTTCAGTGGTAAAGGAAGATCTAAAGTGTTTCCATCTTACGTGTATGTTCTACCAGATTAAAACCAAACTTAACGTTTATAAAATATCAAGAACTATAGATATGATTAAATTTTAAAAGAGAATGGATAAGTTCCAGTCAGTTTTTATGATAAAAGTTGATCCTAAAATTCAGTTTATGGTAAAAAATTTTTATACCGGGACTGTCTTTGTGGAATGTCGTTCCACTGGTCCCTTGAGTTAAATGGACTCTTTTTTACAAGGATCTTTAATGGTAGATGGGTAACAAACGTTTCACAATAAATAATAATTACACATTCACAATCAAGGAGTCAACACAAACTGGGACACTACGGTACCTGACATCGAGTGGTCCGAGGAGACAGGCACCTTAAGAGGTCCGTTCTTATGACCTCACCCACCGGCAAGGGAAGAGGTTCCCTAGAAGGGTTGCGTCCTTAGCTTGACCCTACAAAGGGTAACGTACGTCTAAGAACTGGTAGACTCAGTGAATTCTCGACGTAAATTTAACAAACCCTACCACACCTTCTATAGGTATAAAAAAGAGGTAGAGTAACACCGGAGTAGATTATCTCACATTCTGTGTGACGGGTCCCTCCAGAAGGACATTCAATCTCAATTCCGATTTACTGTTAGTAGGCACCGAGTGAAAAGTCTGAAAAAGATGTGAATTTATATTTTGGTTGCGAAGGGAAACTTCTGAGTGATCCTTTTCGACATAGAAAGGATGTAGGTCTCTACGACCTTTTTGTTAAGTTGTCGCAACCGGTAAACCACTTGGTACGTCATTCCGGCACTCGGGACAACGTCTAATACTCTACTTCCTTTGCCAGTCCGTCCAGTCACTCGTTAATTTATCCACTCCATACGTACTCTGTAAACTCCTTTTATTTCTGACTCACCGGGAGGTTATCTTTCGTAAGACTTAACATGAACGGTGTCCCAACAAAAAAAAAAAAAAAAAAGAAGAAAAAAATCATATTAACGAAATGGTACGACACAATCAAAGACGACATGTTGTTTTACTTAGTCGAAATACATACGTATATAGGGGAGGGAGAACGTCGAGATCGGGGGGAAAGAGGGGGTAGGGTGGACGATCCAGTAGTGTCTCGTGGTTCGACTTAAGGGACACGATATGTCGTCGAAAGGTGATCGATAGATACAATGTGTACAGTCTGTCTGTCTGTCTGTCTGTGTGTGTGTATACAGTTACGATGAGAGAGTTAAACAGAGTGAGAGGGGAAGGGGACGAAACAGGTGGACAACCAAGAGGTACCGAGTCAGAAATGAAATAAGGACGGGACGTAGACATGTAAAAAGATCTAAGGCATAATTATATGTTATAAACAAAAAGAAAGAGACTGAATGAAGTGAGACATACTGTCTGGGATTCAAGTAGGTCGATGTCCCAAAAAATATTAACTAACATACCACATCTGGATGTTAATATATAACTAAATTAAAAGAAAACTATGAATTTTGTAAAGGTTATTGGGAAAGTAATAGTTGTATTAAAATTTTTTACTTTCATATATAAATTTTTTCTTTAATTCATGACTCAAAGACTTAGGTAAAGTTTTATAAAAATTTCTAACAAAACTCTACTAACGATCTACTACTACTAATCTATACTTGTCCCTTTCTTCCTCACCAAGTTACAGTAAACCTTTTAGATCTAAAAATCACCGAAAGGAAGTTTCCTCGAGGAAATCAATTGACCCATCTAAAGATAAGACACGGTATCATCTTACTCTACCTCTTTCATATGTTAAAACGTCGTAGATTTAAATCATAGTATGTATCTATTTGTGTAAACTATTCAAAAACAGAATATTTTTTTCAAACAACTTTTTCGGTAAACCGATTCAACTTCCCTTTTCTATGAGTGACAATCTTTATAAACTCAACTACATAAATAAGTAAATTACACTTTTTATCTCAACTATTAAATAAGACTCGAAGGACCCATGGAGGCATAGACGACTCTTAAAAGAGTTATAATATGACATATTTATCTCAGTTAACTTCCACAGTTGTTAATTTTATTTTGGATATTATAACTTTTCTAATATTCGTTAAACATCTTTTATAATTTTATTATAGTGTGATTCTCGTTTTTTTTTACGAAGTTTATATAATCACTATAGTATAATCTATATCAACAATGTTTCCAGTGATATAATAGATTTATGAATGACTATTTTTCACAAGTGAAAAAAAATCTATTAGTTATGTACCTTAGAAATTTTTCTTGTAAGGACTTTCACATACACTTGGATACAATCGAAAAAAATTTTGAATTAAAAATTTTCATAAAAAACCGTGTCATGGTAAAATTCCAGATAGTTGTATAATTTTAATTATACAATCCTTTTTTTGAGCGTATTAAGGTTTTTTAGATATCCATATACAAATATTCGTTTGACTGGGGTCGTTATGTAATTATCCTGTAGACAGTACTAGTTCTCCCTAAATAAGGTCTCTACTTTCTTAAAAAGTTGTAGGTGTTTAGTTAGTTTATACTATGTTGTGTAATTGTCTAACTTCTTATTTTTGGTATACTAATAGAGTACATACATCTTTTTAAAAACTGTTTTAAGTTGTGCCTAAACACTACTTTCGAGAGGTCTTTCACTCGTGTCTCCCTTGGATAAAGTTGTATTATTTCCGGTATCTACTATTTGGGTGTCGTTTGTAAGAGTTACCACTTTTTGACGTTCGTAAAGGAAATTCTTTCCCTTGTTCTGTTCCCACGGGTTAGAACGGTGATAGTAAGTTATGTCAAAAAATTAAGGATCGGTGTCGTTAGTCTTTTCTTTTTCTTTCCTTAGGTTTGACCTTTTTTATTTTTTTATTTTGACAGTGACAAACGTCTACTGTACTATTAAATGTGTCTACGGTGGTCTCTTGATGTTCTCGATTAGATAATGAGATCATTTCAACTTCCGATGTTTTAATTATGTGTCTTTAGAGAACGTAAGAATATGTGATTGTTACTTTCTAATCCTACTCTTTAATTCCTTTGTTTAGGTAAATGATAATGTTGTTTTTCTTATTTCATGGATCCTTATTTGAATTGATTCCTCCGTTTTCTGGACATACGTATTTTGATACTATATGACTACTTTTTTTTTAGTCTCGAGTATGTTTGTCTACCTCTCTGTATCGTACAAGAACTTGAACTTCTTCGTTATAATACTTTTACTGATATGATAGGTTTCGTTATCCGTCTAAGTTACATTAGGGATAGTTTAATGGTTACCATAAGAAAGTATCTTAATCTTCTTTTTCTAAATGTTATACATACCTTTGGTTTTCTGGGTCTTATCGATTTCGTTATAAGTCTTTCTTTTTGTCTCGACCTCCTTAGTCCGAGGGACTGAAGTCTGATATGATGTTTCGGTGTAATTAGTTCGGTCCTACCATGTCATCTTGTCTTATCTGTCGGGTCTCTGTTTCGGTGAGTGGATACCAGTGGATTAAATATTGTCTCCTCCACTGTTATATGTTACTTCTTTTCTGTCAAAGAAGTTATTCCGTACGACCCTTTTGCCTTGTCGATGTGCATTTTCTTACTTTGATAATTGTCTTACGAGGGATTGTGGTATGTGTTTTTATTCAAGTTTTACCTACTTTCTGGATTTGCATTCTGACCTGTGATATCTTGTGAATCTCCTTTTGTATCCTTCTTGTGAGACTGTATTTAGTGTCGTTCTAGAAAATACTGGGTGGAGGATCTTATTACTTTTAGTTTTGTTTTTATTTGATCACTCTGAAATTTGAATTTTTGAAATCGTTTCGTTTCTTTTGGTATTGACTCTGTTTTTCTATTGAGAACCTTACCCTCTTTTATAAACGTTTACTTCGTTTACTGTTACCTAATTAGAAGTTTTATATGTTTGTTAAATTAAATTTTTTTAGTGTTTGTTAGATTAATTTTTTACCCGTCTTCTAGATTCATCGGGAAAGAAGTTTCTTGTGTATGTCTACCGGTTCTCCGTGTACTTTTCCAGAATCGTAGCAATTAATAATCTCTTTACGTCTAGTTTTGACGTTAATTCATAGTGGAGTGTGACCATCCTTACCAGTAGTTTTTTAGACGTACGTTATTTACGACCTGTCCTACACAGCTTTTCCTTGGGGGAATGTGAGTTATGTCGGTGATACCTCTTCTCACACCTCCAAGGAATTTTTTGACTTTTATCTTGATGGTATACTGGGTCGATTGGGTGAGGACCCGTATATGGGTCACCTTTGGTATCAAGTTTTTCTGTGTACAAGGGGCTTCAAGTGACGTTGTGATAAATATTCTCGGTCCCACACCTTCGTTGGATTCATAGGTAGTTGTCTCCTTACCTATTCCTTCTACGGCACGACATATTACATTATAGTAAGTCGGTATTTTTCTTTGTTTAGACACGACAAATGTTTCGACCCCTACTTGGTTCTCTGACAGTATGTCTGCCTCATTCAATCTTTCTCTTTTCGTCTATAGTACATAATTACGTATACCCATCTTAGATCTTTTTACCATATCCTCTAGAACAAACATTTCGTCTTTATCTCTGTGTATGTATCTCTTATTAAATACCTATGGTTCCCTCTTTCCCCCTACTGTACTTAACCGTCTAACCCTAACTATAAAACTCTGTGGTTGCCTTGTAAAATACGTTTCTACACGAGTTATTTCCTGTCTTTAGCATACCTGGATTGTCTTCGTCTTCTATAATTCTTCTCCACCGTTCTTATGTGTCTCAAGTCAAGTCAGCGAGTCAACACAGGCTGAGAAACGCTGGGGTACTTAGCGTCGTGCGGTCCGGAGGGACAGGTAGTGGTTGAGGGCCTCATGTGAGTCTGAGTGCAGCTAGCTCAGGCACTACGGTAGGTCGGTAGAGTAGGAGCCAGCAGGGGAAGAGGAGGACGGGGGTTAGAGAGGGTCGTAGTCTCAGAAAAGGTTACTCAGTTGAGAACCGTACTCCACAGGTTTCATGACCTCGAAGTCGAAATCGTAGGAAGGAAGGTTTCTTTAGGGTCCCAACTAGAGGAAGTCTTACCTGACCAACCTTGCGGAACGTCAGGTTCCCTGGGAGTTCTCAGAAGAGGTTGTGGTGTCAAGTTTGTTTAGTTAAGAAGTCGTGAGTCGGAAGAAGTGTCAGGTTGAGAGTGTAGGTATGTACTGGTGTCCTTTTTGGTATCGGTACTGATCCACCTGGAATCAGTCGTTTCATTACAGAGACGAAAACTTATATGATAGATCCAACCAGTAGTGAAAAGAAGGTTCCTCATTCGCAGAAAATTAAAGTACCGACGTTAGTGGTAGACGTCACTAAAACCTCGGGGGGTTTTACTTCAGACTGTGACAAAGGTGACAAAGGGGTAGATAAAGGGTACTTCACTACCCTGGTCTACAGTACTAGAAGCAAAAGACTTACAACTCGAAATTCGGTTGAAAAGGTGAGAGGAGAAAGTGAAAGTAGTTCTCCGAAAAATCGAGGAGAAGTGAAAGACGGTATTCCCACCACAGTAGACGTATAGACTCCAATAACCATAAAGAGGGTCGTTAGAACTAAGGTCGAACACAAAGAAGGTCAGGTCGCAAAGAGTACTACATGAGACGTATATTCGATTTATTCGTCCCACTGTTATATGTCGGAACTGCATGAGGAAAAGGATAAACCTCGGTCAGACGGCAAGGTACAGGTCAAGATTGACAACGAAGGACTGGACGTATGTCTAAAGAGTTCTCCGTCCAGTCCACCAGACCATAAGGGTAGAGAAAGTCTTAAAAGGTGTCAAATAACACTAGGTGTATCAGTTTCCGAAACCGTATCAGTTATTTCGTCTTTATCTACAAAAAGATCTTTAGAGAACGAAAAAGGTACTAGGTCGTCTGCAACCGTTAAACTAGAGACCAAGGAGACGGAAAAGATTTTGGTCTAACTTGTAGTCCCTCAAGTGCCAAGTGCATAACGACTTCAGACCGAACCTCTTAAAACTTTTAATGATCGTACACTCTACTTACGTTGACACCCCATCAAACTCGTAAGAAAACGTAACGGGAAGAAACCTTAACGTTACTTTTGACTGGAAAAGGTCAGGACACCGGTGACGACTTAAAAGGTTTAAACGACCGTATAACTCACGTCGTGAAAGTGTCGTAGTAGAAAGTCCTAAACTTTGTCGAGTTGACCTTAAGGTAGTGGAGGTGATTGAAACAAGCATCACTACGAAAGATTCCGGGTGAACTGAAGTGTAAGGTTCTACAGACCGAGATCTAATCACTAGTGTAGTAGTACTAATAGACCCAGTACTTCTAGAAAAAACATGTCAAGAAGGCACATAAGAACGGTGGAGAAGAATTATAAAAGACGAAGACAATCCAGGTCTGGTAAAGAAAGGAAATAGCTCGGGTAGAAACGTACTTTACAAGGGAGCCATAGAGATTAAAAGAACTTCTCTAGAGATCAGAAAGGGTAAGACAACAAAGGGAGATAAAGAAACGTAACTAGTGACTTCTTCCGAAAGAATAGAGAAGAACGATAAGAAACCTTGAGACGTAAGTCTACGAATATAGAAAGGAAAAGAGGAAACGAAAAACGGAGAGAAGAAAAGTGTCGATAAACATTCCGGAGGGGTCTGTCGGTAAAACGAAAAAACGTAAAGAAAAGGTACCCCTACCAGAACTTGGGACAGAGGACATGTTACAGTGTTTGAAGTAAGGTATCAAGTAGTCCGTGAGATAGATAGTCTAGATCTGGGAATTTAGATAAAGAGTGAAGGTGACATATTAGTATTCCCTAAACTAAATCCAGTATGGACTTACCAGATCGCCAAAAGGGGTGAAAGAAGTTAAATTCAGACTTAAACCGTTATTCCTCAAGTACTAGACTCGGTGTCAGTCGAGGTCCAGAACAAAAACAACTGACACATCTCGAAGAGGTAGAAACCGACGTTTCTTATATTAGTTAGACTAAGGCCACAACTGGTAGACCACTACAGGTACACATCTCAGAAGAGAACACAACAACCTTTCTTGGCATCTTTTTTCTAGAAGTACTGGTTCTATTAGTACTACCATACTAGTAAGTGGATCTCGGTCTGTAGGACCTTACACTTCAGTTCACCCGGAATCTTTCGTAGTGATACTTGTTTCGATCACCTCCACTACCTTAAGGTCCCCTCGATAAAGTTTAGGACTTTCTACTACGACACTTTCACGACGTGAGTTATACGGTCGTTTAAACCTTTTGAGTCGTCACCGGTGTCCTGACCTTTTCCAGTCAAAAGTAGGGTTAGGGTTTCTTCCCGTTACGGTTTCTTACGAGTTTGATGGTGTGTCAAAGTGAGTAGAGTGTGCGATCATTTCATTACAAGTTTCAAGAGGTTCGGTCCGAAGTCGTTATGCACTTGAAGGTCTACAAGTTCGACCAAAATCTTTTCCGTCTCCTTGGTCTCTAGTTTAACGGTTGTAGACGACCTAGTACCTTTTTCGTTCTCTCAAGGTCTTTTTGTANCGGAAACTGACACACCTAGTATTATTTGACACCTTTTAAGACTTTCTCTACCCTTATGGTCTGGTGGACTGGACGGAGAACTCTTCGGATATATGTCCAGTCCTTCGTTGTCAATCTTGACCTATGTCTTGTTGTCCGACCAAGGTTTATCCTTTTCCTCATGTAGTTTCGACATATATCAGTGGGACGAATAAATTGAATATACGTCTCATGTAGTACTCTTTGCGACCTGACCTTCTTTGTGTTCGACCTTAGTTCTAACGACCCTCTTTATAGTTATTGGAGTCTATACGTCTACTGTGTGAGAATACCGTCTTTCACTTCTCCTTGATTTATCGGAGAACTACTTTCATTTTCTCCTCTCACTTTTTCAACCGAATTTCGAGTTGTAAGTCTTTTGCTTCTAGTACCGTGCACCAGGGTAGTAAAGTACCCTTTATCCACTCCTTTGTCACCTTTGACACAGTCTGAAATAAAAGTCAAGTCAAGTCAACGAGTGAGCACAGACTGAGAAACACTGGGGTACTTAACGTCGTGTGGTCCGGAGGGACAGGTAGTGGTTGAGGACCTCAAGTGAGTCTGAGTACATGTAGCTCAGTCACTACGGTAGGTCGGTAGAGTAGGAGCCAGCAGGGGAAGAGGAGGACGGGGGTTAGGGAGGGTCGTAGTCTCAGAAAAGGTTACTCAGTTGAGAAACGTACTCCACCGGTTCCATGACCTCAAAGTCGAAATCGCAATAAGGAAGGTTTCTTTAAGGTCCCGACTAGAGGAAGTCTTACCTGACCAACCTAGAGGAACGTCAGGTTCCCTGAGAGTTCTCAGAAGAGGTTGTGGTGTCAAGTTTACGTAGTTAAGAAGTCGCGAGTCGGAAGAAGTGTCAGGTTGAGAGTGTAGGTATGTACTGGTGACCTGAAATAAAACCCCTCGAGGTTTTAGTGACGTCTACCACTAACGTCGGTCCTATAATTTTCTGCGAATGAGGAACCTTCCTTTCAATACTGGTTGGATCCATCGTATAAGTTTTCGTCTCTGTAATGAAACGGTGGTTTCAGGTAGATCAGTTCCGATACCAAAAAGGTCATCAGTACATACCTACACTCTCAACCTGATATTTCTGTCGACTCGCGGTTTAACTACGAAAACTTGACACCACAACCTCTTCTGAGAACTCTCAGGGAACCTGACGTTCCTCTAGGTTGGTCAGGTAAGACTTCCTCTAGTCGGGACCTTAAAGAAACCTTCCTTACTACGATTTCGATTTCGAGGTCATGGAACCGGTGGAGTACGTTTCTCAACTGAGTAACCTTTTCTGAGACTACGACCCTCCCTAACCCCCGTCCTCCTCTTCCCCTGCTGACTCATACTCTACCGACCTACCGTAGTGACTGAGCTACCTGCACTTAGACTCACTTGAGACCCTCGACCACTACCTGTACCTCCGGACCGCACGACGTTAAGTATCCCAGCGTTTCTCAGTCTGTGCTGACTCGCTGACTTGACTGACTTGACTACATATTCTGTCTAATGATTGCTCTTGGATGACGTATCGTGGCCCTCGAGATGAGTCGCGAAACCCCACTGGATAGATCCTTTGTCTAGACGTTTTTCTCTCCTACAAACATATATACACCGACTAAGTGAAACGTCATACCGTCTTTGACTGTGTCGTCGTATTTCGTTGATGTAAAAATTTTTATGGAATTCTTTAGGTCTGGTTTTTTAGTCTCTTTCCATTTATACTATAATGAATGTACACTTTAGATTTTACTCTATCTTTACTTGAATAAATGTTTTGTTTTTGTCAGAGTGTCTGTATCCGTTACTAAAATACCAATGGTATTCCCCTTTCCTCTACCCTCTCCCTACTTAATCCTCAAACCCAAATCGTCTATATTTGATGATATATGTTTCATCTATTTACTCAAGGATGACCTCTCGTGTCCTCTGATATAAGTTATAGGATATTATTTGATATTACTTCTTCTTACGTATATATACATATACGTACGATTCAGTGAGGTCAATACAGGCTGAGACTCGCTAGGATACCTGACATCTGACGGATCAAGGAGACAGGTACCTTAAGAAGTCCGTTCTTATGACCTCACCCAAAGGTACAGGAGGAGGTCCCCTAGAGGGGTTGGGTCCCGGACTTTGGCTCAAAGAATTCAGAGGACGTGACCGTCCGTCCAAGAAATGTGATCGTGGTGGACCCCTCGGATATTTATATATGTGACTTGGTTAAACGACATGTGGTCTTTAATTCTTGTAATATTTAGTTGACATCTATTTATTTTATAATTTTATTTTTTTTAGATCCTCTAAGTTCAGCAACAATTTAAGACACTGACCTTCATACGTTCGTTACTAATCCACCGGTTGTGCACAATGTACCATCCAAGATCATGTCCGAGACGGCTTTATCCATCGACAAACTTAAACTTGGTTAGGGAAGGGTGAGACCCGGGGTCAAAAGAGCTGATATTAGACTTCTGTTCCCTCAGTGATCCCCTCCGACACAGGGGAGTCTGTGACTTCACAGGGTCGCCGGACGTAATTGGGAGGTCCCCTACCTACTCCCGTCGTTTAGAAGGTACCGAATCGACTACAGTACGGAAGGTTTAGTGGTAACTACTTTAACTGGTCCTCTTTCGATACAGTTGAGAGGAGGATTATGTCGAAGGTCATTATTTAGACCTCTATAGAGGTCATTACCCGCACTCGAGTGAAATGACCTGGACAAAAAGAGTCTTATCGAAATACCTCTTGACGAGGAGTGTTCGTCTACGGACGAAAATATTGCGGTATATAGTCAGTCACTTACTGACACTTTAGGGGCGGAATGACACGGTCGGTTTACCTATTTGTCTTTTTATATTAGCAGAGAGTCGGTTTAGTGGTGACCGTAAATATAACGAATTCCGTCTCTCCCTGGTGTACGAACGTATAACAAAGTCCCGGGTAAGTAAGTAGGTAGTCAGTAGAAGAACATATAAGGGAGGGAGGTCTACCACATGGACGCTCCGACCCTACGTTACAAGGGTCCCCACACTTCTTTTTTTCCTACGTACCTACTTAATCGGGACTTGGTTGAGGAGTTGCCCAAATATTGTCGTCTTTCCTATTCTTCACGTACTCTCTCACAAATAAAACAGGAAACCGGTTCAATAAAAGTATAACAAACTATAGATGAATAAATAGATAAATAAGTAGACCTTTAGATATTGAGAAAATCCCGTTCCTATTACTAAATAAAAGGAGGCGACAGGAGTAGGCTCAACCGACAGAGATTGAAGGGATGGTCCTGTGAAGAGTCGGTCCACTACTTAGCTCGGATAAGAAGACCACCAGGTACTCTGTGTTTCTCCGTTTTCGAGTCGGACAGGACAAGTTGAGACATAAGTAAGTAAATAAGTTGTTTCTCACTATCTTGAGGATCGTACGTATTCCATGAAAGGATGTATACTCTACAAGTCGTTATTTATTTTTTGGAGTATAAGGTCACTGTCTTGGTTTTCTATGTACTTATCTTTTTTTTATATATGTCACTCAGACTCCTGTTATCCGTAATACCTCCTTTCATCTCACTCGTTTCCTATTCTCAGTTGCGCCCTCCATTGACGTTAAAATGTAATATATCACCCTACACAGGACTGACTCCTTCCGTACAAATTCGCTTTTGAACTTCGTCCTTCTTCTTTTCGGCCCAAACAAATCGTCTTTCTAGTAGGACCCGTCTTCCTCCTCGTTTCTGTTTTGTGTCTGCACTCCTGTACAAGTTCTTCTCCTTTCTCCAGTACCTCCATCCACGTTCACTCCCTCCCAGTCTTGCCTCCACTTCCGAATATAATACTCCCCGAAATTTCCGGTAAGTCTCGGACCCGAAAATGAAAAAAAAGGGGTGTGACACGTCATACACCCTGAAGGGGATGTTCCCGAACTTGGGCACGGGAGACGTCACCTTCGTGTCTCAGAGTTGGTGACCTGACGTTCCCTTCGGGGTGCCCGAAAATGGAACTTACTCTAGGGAAGTAGTGTCGTGATAATAACCTCGAGTTTTATACACAACTTATTTACGACTTAGTATAAGAACAACGTTCTTATCCTCAGTTTCATGGACCCAAGATATCGGTCAAGGGTTGTAAGTCACACTAGAAAGAAACACGACCTGTCCATTCCCACAACGTCAATCTACCTGTGAGTTTCTGGGTTTGAAACGTAAGAATCTCGGTATCGTAACGTTGGTCGGTTCTCCTGACCCCAAGTCTCCTGACTCACTACTTTAGTAGTACCTTCGTCACGTTCCCAGGTAGGCTCTCCATTGTGACTCAAATCCAAAACCTCCTTTCCACTCTTAATCCGTCTCTCCTACTTCTGTCTCTGTAAGGTCCGTCTTCCCTACCGTCAGTCTTTGCGTATTACCTACCTCTTGTGTAAGTCACTTGTACCTCGTCAGTCATAACGACCTCGTTTCCTGTCCATTCCCTCTCTTTATCCACCTGTACTACATACCGGGTACCGAACCCCCAGTCTATTGTTTCGAGAGCTCATGCGTCAAATTCGCAGTCATCCCTTTCTTCTTGGTACCGACTAAGACCTTACTTATTCACCGTTCTTCGTTCTTTAACTATCGTTACGGAAACTAGATTCTTCGTTCCGTCCTTGGTCAGTCGTCCAACAACTACTCCAGTCTAGATCCGAAGACCGCCGTTGTCGTCCCTTTGACTCACCTCCCTTGTGTCCTTTATGTCTCCTTCCGTTTAGGGATACCAATGTTCATAGTTATGTAACAAGCCCCGTTTCCGTAAAAGGGTCGGGTGTAAGAGACATCCAAAAGGGTTATAAACAAACACAAGTTTATAAGTAGTCGTACTGAGCAAGTAAAGGAGAAAAAAGAATCCCTTCACTAAATCTTATAAAGCTTTTGAGGATGTGAAAGTCTTCACGTGTAATTTACACACGACACCGAGTTCGACTAGGAAGAATTTACGTTTGAGGTCCGTTCCTAATAAGTTTTCACCGATCTTACACTCGTAAATAGCCTTTCCGGGCCCCTTCACGTTTATAGTTCCGTTGACTTTCCACAAAAGCCTACAATTTAATGGTAACTAAGCACGGTGTGTCCTTTCTTCTCCACGAAGGATTCTGTACTGTGAGTCCTCCTCGACACAGTATGCCTTCACTTCTCGTTCTCCAAACCTTTATCTGTTGGACCCAAGGTCAGAGTCACCGACGGGACTGATCGACATTCGGAAACCTGTTCAAGTAATAGGGAAGGTAATCAACTATTCACTCTTGATAGGGATTTCTCCACACCGTGTGAGGTCACCCAGGTGCACGGTGGAGATACTGGTTGATGTTAGACCCACCCGGTGCATATGTTTCTGTATGCAATTAATGACGCTGATTGTTTACGTCACTCGTCCCACCCTATACTAGAGTAAGTACCACCGCACTTCCCGTGACGACACTCATGGATGTGCACACGTCACTTGGTCCGATGAGAGGACCGGATGGAACGTTCCGTCCTCCCGACTGCCATCCTGTGTGCCGACCATCCACCGTGTCGACCCTCTACTTTGGGGTAGTTCGATACCGGAGATGTGATTCAGGATGGAACTATTAGTGGACCAAGTTTGAGAACCGACGTGTCTCCTTTCTCTGTAAGATTCACTAGGGTACTAAACAGGATTTAGGGTCTCGATCGATCACTATCTGGACCTTCGACATAGACCCCACAGACTAACTGTCTACTCCTAAGAAAGGTAGGGTTTGGCAGAGGGGGAAGGTACAAGGGAGGTTTTGTTGGGCAGTAGAGAGACGTAAATGATTTTCAGTCCCGTATCGACTTCTTAGACGAAGAGAGAGACGTACGAGTAAAAGGGGTTTTGTCGAGGGCCCACGAGTAGGTACTGAAGTCACACTTGAAGTTCACGGTGACCACAGTTCTTGTCCCTCCACGGCGTCGTCGAGGGGTTTCGACGGTGGCCTGTACTGAGTGGTTGTTATTGTAGGAAGGACGGTGCGACTCACGGTGGAGAATGAAAGGTGGACTCCGGACCTGAAAAAGGACCCATCCCAAAGGACCAATCTGGTTGACACACGTTACACACCCTACCCCCTTCTGCCAATTTTATTGGTACGGTGTTTTCCACTGAAGACTCGAACCAGAAGACTGCATTCCGTAGAGGAGTAAGAAAACATAACTTTTGGTACGAGACAGGTCTTTTTTGGAGGTCTCTCACCCCAACGATTCAATACCCTCATTAATTGGAAAGGTCTTAATTGGATCCCGGTCTTTTGCGGAACAACCCCCGGACCGTATACTATGTAGAGAGAATTTAATCTTCAGGTCGGAGGCTTTGAGGTCGGTCACTACAAGGAGAAGTTGGACGAGACCAGTCTGGTGTAGCTTTCACACCGTAAAGTAAAGTTTGTGACGTAAATAAAAAGTTTTACTTTCATATACATAACTAATGAAGCATTATATTCTTCATTAAACACGAATAAAATTTTGGAAGTTCCTCATGATTTTATGTATTTCATCTTCGATTTTCAGGTAGTGGGTATTAAGATAAGGTCTCTGTTGGTGTTAATTACCTACCCTGAATGTCTGAAAAAAAAGATACACATACAAGTTCACATAAAAAGGGGGGAATCCTTTTATTCTAATGTGATCACATACATTACTTAATATTTGATAAAAACCGAAAGTTTCTCCAACACAAGAAGGAAGATACAGTTTCAAATATTTAAATGAAAGAGTAGATAAATCATCTTCGTAACCAAATAACAAAAAATGGGTAAATGATAAATAAGTAAAAAGTTATTACAAATAACTCTTGGATAATACACGGTGTATGAGCTCATCTGATGACTAACTACGACAACCCAAAAAAAAAAAAACATAGATATTTAAGTTTGACATAATAAACGAGTTACACCCTTTATAAATTTAGTGTTTTAACTCCTTTTATTTGAAACAAAATACATTTGATGTTCTGGTTGGTTTCAGTTTAATACAAACTATTTTACTTGTTAAAATTTAATCTTCGGTTATATATAACAGACAGAGGGTCTCTTCGTGACCTATATATTATTGAAAATCAATGAAACAGCAAATAATTGTTACAAACCCGTATAATTAAAATATAAAAATTACGATAAAAATTTCTTTGTTACCTCCATCCTTATATAGGAAATGGGAACTTTTACAAAAATTGTACCATGACAAATCGGTGACACGGTACAGACTAAGAAACCGCTGGGGTACCTGCATCGGACGGTCCGAGGCGATAGCTACCCTAAAGGGTCCGTCCTTATGACCTCACTCAACGGTAACGGAAGAGGTACAACGACAAGTGACATCACTTTGTGTATATTGTAGCTTAAAGATAACATTAGCAAACATGCGCATGTCAAGTCGCCGTACCGCGTGCGTCCGTAGCGGTAAGTAGAGGTCTTAAAAAAGTAGAAGGAGTTGGTTTTGAGACGTAGTCAACTTGTCATTGAGGAGGGAGAGGGACAGGGACCGGAGACCGTTGGTAACAAGACAAAAGACAGAGATATTTAAACTGATGAGAGCACTCACGTTAGTATGTTATAAACAGGAAAACTCAGACCGAATAAAATGAATCGTACTCCAAAGTTCCAGTAAGGACAACATCGTACGTAGTCTTAAAGAAAGGAAAAATTCCTACTTGCTATCAAGTGACATACATATATGATGGAAAACAAATAGGTAAGTAAACGACTACCTGTACACCCAACGAAGGGGGAAAACCGATACCACTTATTACGACGACACATGTGCTTACATGTTTATCGAACTCAGACGAAAATCAAGAAACCCCCGTATTGGCCTTCACCTCAGCGACCCAGTATTAAGATACAGATTAAAAAACTTCTTATGGCGTCAAAAGATGGTATCGACACGGTCGTCACACGGTCTTAAGGTTGTATATTCTCGATAACCTTACCCATACGACATCATAGAGTAAAACCAAAACTAAACGTAAAGGAACTACTAATCTTTAACTCGAAGAAAAACACACGAGTGACCGGGAAACATATGGTGTGAACCTGTTTACAGATGAGTTCTGGAAACGGACAAAAATTTGATTCAACAAATGAAAAACCAAGTCAACACTCTTGAGGTGAACATTCTATATACTAAACGTTTATAAAAGAGGGTGAGACACCTACCAGAAAGTGAGACAGTATCACGGAAAACTTCGTGTGAATTTTTTTTTTTAGACTACTCCATGTTACATAGAAAAAAGTGTAACTCAAAATTTATTTTGTATCCAGATACGGAAATATTTTACACGTAAGATCACCTCCTCTGTATTTAAGTTTTTAATTAATGTGCTCAGGTATCTATGACACACCAGTAATTTCCATCAAGATACTCACGTATCCGGTTCGAATAGTTTGGTTGGATAAACCACTCTTTTCTGAAGGACTTCTGGACTTATTTGTCCTCACTCCATCCGTTCTTATTTGTCCTCAACAACAACCCCCTCTCGGAAGACCTTATTTGTGTGTCTACACGCTTTCAGGAGTCCCTCCGTTTTCTTTAACCTTTCCGACGGTTTCAACCTACTCCGTCTCATCTTATCCGACCCTTGTCTGGTCTGTCCCACAACTTCCGGTACGTAAATATTAGTCCCGGTTAGACAACGTTCGCAAACTTTTTTTACGGTATTAAGAGTAAACTTATTCTTTTACACGAACCCTGTCCTCACGCCCCACCCCGAACCCCGATAGTTCCCTACAAAAAACAAGGATAATTTTTTCTTTTTATCTTCATTGTGATCGAAACCACTATTAATCTACGTCTCAGATTTCAGTACACCGTGTTTGAGAGGAAGTTGAGGGTCTAGACAAAAGGAGAGATAAATTAGATAAAATAGGTGTAATAGAGTGGGACTTCAGTCTGAGAAAGGTCCACAATCCCTAACTCTCCAAAACCGATAACTCTCCAAACCGGTAAGTCTCCCTCTGTGGTCTGTAGAGACGTCGTTATCTAAGGTTTCTTTTCCCTCTCGAAATGTCTCCCGTGTATTCGAAGACACCGAAAAGAGACCGGCCATGAACTGGAAGGTAGAGGCACAGCCGTTGTCGTAGTGGAATCTTGGATAATGCTTGGGCTTAAGAGTCCGGAGTGGGGTTCGGTCGACTTAACCTTTGAGACTCTACTCGGGTCGTTAGACAAAAATATTCGGAAGGTCCATTAAGACGAGGTGTGAGTTAAAACTTTTGGTGACGGAGTCTGTTCAGTAACACTGATTCCTCTACCTATGTTACTGACTAGCGAAGAATCAGTATACGAGTGAGGCGACCGGACCTCCTGTTCCAGGACTTAAAACCATCTCCGTGGCATTGGAGAACTTCACAAACCACACCTCCACAAAAAGTTTCCGTTTCCATCCCTCACGTCTGACGATAGTAGCCTCGACTCCTTCCTGTGACGTGTCTCTCTTTAGAGTCCCTGTGTGACTTTAGAGTCTACGGGTCTCGTGGTACCGTTTATAGACCCTTAAGTAAACTTTCGTTCTCCTGAGGTGACTTTTCAAAAGTCGTCCTCTTTACGAGTTAGTTTATTCGTAAGTCTTCTAGTATTACCGACGGGACACATGAAGACTGTTCCGTGAGTCCATGACTGTGTGTGTTTCCTCAGTCCTCCGGTCACGGCAACCCGTCTTCACTAACACCTTTTCGTCTCTCCACTCTTTACGAATCCTTTACCTAAGTTGTCGTGAGTCACTCGGTGACTTGGGTCCTACACTTCCACCCCCTGGGGTCCCAGACCCGACTAAGGTAGTGTTCCGGAATACATGAGGCAGAGAACACGGTACTTTAGGAGAAGAGACGAGAAATGAACCGTTTTACGATCAGGGGGTAGTCTAATGTCAGATTCACAGAGAAGAGGTCCCTTTACACTAGGAGGTCGGAGAGAGGATTACGACAAATTAAAAGGAGGTATTGTGAAAAGTGTCGAATATTGTGATATAAGTAAGTGTGTTAATAGAGAAATTATAAAATCGAGGAGATTTTAAGAGATAGTAGGGACTTTCGTCCTCGACGAAGGAGGGTTCTCTGTCCTTTCGGTTCAGTAATTCATGTGTCTGAGACCTCGGTCTGACGAACCCAAGTTCAGGATCTGGAGATCACCGTTCGACACACTAAGATACGTTCAATGAGTTGAAGAGACACGGAGTCGAGGGAGTGGACAATTTACATACCTGATGACCAGGATGAAGGACCCTACCGGTTCGCCCTAGATACCCCAATATACACGTTTCGGAACTCTTCTCGAAAGGTATCCGTGGTCGATTCGACGTCGCTGGACCTGACAAGAGAAATAACGGGAACGGTGGAGAGGGTCACAGACCATAATTCATCTATGGGTTATCTATAGAATTTTCCCTACTTTTCGGTTACTCCTGGAAAATCCCTCACTGGTACACTTCCACCCACGACTCTTAACTCGTCTCTCTCGTGACATTACACTCGTGTCACTCCTCCCGTCCGTTCTACGACGTAAATACAAGTTATAAGGGTTACGATGGACGGAATCTCTCGTAGTCTCTTCCTACAGCTCCTCGTCTACCTTTACTCAGATTCCGTATCGGATCTCCATAACATAAATCATAGGATCGTGACGGTATTGTTTCATGTTTTTGGACCCATCGAATTTTGTTGGCTTTAAAGGACAGAGGGGGTCAAGATCCCCGACCCTAGGACCTTCGTTCCTTAACCGTACCAACTCAAGGTAGTCTTCCGAGATCCTCCCTCGGGTAGGACGGTGAAGGTCGAAGACCACCGGGGTCCGTAAGGTACCATACACGGTCGTAGTGAGGTCAGAGACGAAGAAAGAAAAATATCCGTAGAAGATGAATACAGGTTTTAAAGGAGAAGAGAATTCTTGTGGTCAGTATAAACTAATTCCCAGGCGAGCAAGGTCATACTGGAGTAGAATTGATTAATGTAGACGTTTTAGGATAAAGGTTTACTTAAGTGTAAGACTCTTACACTTCGAACTCGATTCCGAAGTTGTACAGAAAGAACCCCTACGTCAAGTTGGACTTCTCCCGTCTTCAGGTAAACCCCTTCTTCGTAACCTACAAAGAACCCCTGTACTATAGTCTCTATTCTAATCGGATCATCGATTCTCGTGTTCAATACCTCAATCACAACTCATTTACCATAGACAATCGACTCGAAAAGATGTCCGTCCTAGATCGTACTCTTTCTTTTCTTCTCGTTCCTTATGTAGGAATTGGTCCTCCTTAATGGGACAAAATCCAATCTTTACTGTGTTCTCTCGTTGACCTTACTGTTTTTATCTTTAATAAAGGACCACAAATCCCACGTATAAATAGGTATATTAAATCGGGACAAGGATCGGATCCCGTCCACTGAGTTACACCGAAACAACTGACTCAATTTACTCATACTTCCTGTGAAAATCGGTAGTCTTCTCTTCATAATTCCCATCCATCCAGTTCTTTCTTCCGATTTTCGATGGATATTTAGAGACTTTCCGAGAGGAAGTCACCTTTTTAATATGGTTGGGAGGACTCTTATATCTCGATGTTGACCTCCTACCTGTAAAATTCCTCTTGGTAAAAAGTGAATTATGATCTTTTGTATTCGACTTTCGAGGTCGTATACTTTCCAGGTCATAGTTCCGGGTGAGGAACTACGGACGCTCGTCTCTACTTGTCGTGTTCGGTGTAGTAAATATCTTCCACAGAAACGTACCCCGTGTACCAATCTAGTCTCCAAGTAGCTCAAAGAAAGGTGGATACTAAAGTTAAACTGTTTCTCCGGTTATTTATTCTCTGTAAATAATCTACACTCCTTACATTATCTTTGATAAATTCTTTTCTGTAGGTTATACTTTTAAGGAAGGAGAGAGTAAATCAAAATTTGGATTGAGATAAAGGTTTCCAGTTTCCATGGTCGATAACTAAAGTACAATGGGAATTAGAGAAAATACGATCTGAAAATTTCCCTCCCCTGTTCGTCAGAAACTCTTCGAGGAGACCTGGTTTTGTTATTAGGAGTTAAGAAGTTCATTTACACTTACAGTACAGTTAAAGAAAATTACCTTCTCTGAAATCTGTTCCGTATTCCATACCTGGTTGATCACAAGTCAATACTCCATTACAAACATTAAAAGTTTTGACATTACCTGTTAAACCCTCTCCGCTACTGTTCTAGTTTCTTTCTATCGTCCCCCAGGGTATGAAATTTTCGGGAAAACTTCACTTAAGATCTTACACGGTAAGTCTAGGGAGACGCCCTTACTCTTTGAACAAGAGAGTCGGTAACCCTTACTAAAACTGGTTCTCGAGAGTCAAAAGTAATGGGAGATCCTTGACAGAGTCATCTCGTTCCGGTGGAACTGGTTCTCACAGGGAGGAAGGATCCCGTCAGGAGTAGGTTACTGATTAGCTACTTCCATATTTATCCGGACTGGGAGATGAAAACAGTTTCCCGTAGAGACTTCCGGATAGAGTCGAAGTTTCGAGAGGGACCTAAACTAACTGTGAAAACCACCTGAAGTAGAGTCGGGAGAAGTGGAAGACAAGTTAAAACGTAAGGGAGGGTTTCTGCAACTAAGACTTTCATACTGGATCGTTTGGAAGACGCACGGTTAGATCGAGGTTCAGATGAAGGAGTGTTTGGTTGTACGAGGTGAAAGAAACTGGGAAACGGACGAAAGTCATAGTGGAGTAAAAAAAACCGATTAGAAATATCGTTTTGAGTTTTATGGTGAGTATAAGAAATAAGTGGGTACATAGTTATCGGTAAGTCTAACAAGGGTATAGAAGAGATAACATTTGTCACGACGTTACCTCTACCTCACATTTATACAGAAACTCTAGGACCAACGTCAGTAAAACATATTTTTGGACCCTTATCCCAACGATAAAGATAATATAATGTTATATATTATAAAGATAGAAATTAAGAACCTCCCGGGGGTATATCGAAATACGTCGCAGACGTGGTAAAATGTAGTTGGAGCTCGGATATTCACTTGTGGTGAAATAAGATGTGAGTCGTAAGACGTTTCTCCCATCCAGAGTGGAATTCACAAGAATGATGGGTGTCAGTGATCAAAGTGAAAAAGTGGACGGGAAGAGAGAACCTGTCTAAGGGTAATCTGAACCAACAATCATGAAGTGTGTTTCCTAAGAACCGTTCGTGTGAGGTCAAGTAGAACGGTTTGGGTCACCAGTCCAAAGTGAGGAGTAGAATCAAGTGGAGAGTCGTTGCACAGTAGTCATTTACGAGGGAAGTATACTGTTACAGAAACGAACCGAAGATCCTGGATTCCAAATGGACCAAAAGGAGAGACGCAAGAAAAGTCACAGAAAACGACCTAGTGGGAATAGGAGGGTTGAAAATTTACAACCCTTTACGGTCTCGAGTAGGAACTGGAAGAAAAAGAAAAATGGATATAAATAAGGGATTCAACCCCCAGTTGTTCCAAAAAGATATTTCCCCGTATGACATTTATAAAACCCAAACCCCCGGTACACAAGAGACGAATGACGAATTGAAACGGTAACATCGTACTTTAATCGGTGTCTGTAATGTACTTTTTCACTCGTTCCAACACAGAGTTTTTTTAGAAAAATGTTTTTTATACGTCACCGATCCAAACAGGGTGTCCGATATCAAACGATTGGAGATAAGATCTATTAGAGAAGACCAGGGACTCGAAAGTTATAGTACGGATTTGATTCAGAGTCTAAGTGTATAGATTTAACAGTGAACTGTAGAGGAGAGTTTTCATTACACGACACCCTCTCCCTCTCCCACCCTACTAAACCCTCTTACCGTAACTTTGTACATATTATAGTATATTCTTTACTTAGTGGTCAGGTCCAAACTACGTCCTATGTCCTACGAACCCCGACCACGTGACCCTACTGGGTTTCCCTACCATACCCCTCCCTCCTCCCTCCCCCCAAGTCCTACCCCTTGTGCACATATTGACACCACCTAAGTACAACTACATACCATTTTGGTTATGTTATAACATTTCATTTTATTATTATTATTTATTTACTATTTACCAATTTTTTTTTCCACTTTTTTTTCATTACACATGATTTTCTTTAGAGATACAAAATGGGTAAATAGGGGGGTGTTGGATAAAAAGAAGGTCAGAAAAAATATACTAGTTTACCGTAACGAGAAGTGTTGTATGAGTACGGTAGAGTAATCGGAGAAGAAAGTAACGGTTGGTTCAAATTCTGTTTAAAGAAGGTGGATCTATTAAAGTCAGTTAAAGTTGTCTGGAAATACGAAATGAAGACTAGGGGAATATCAGAAAGAAATATGCTACCGTTTTCTTGTGAATGTTTTAATTATAATTTTAATGTAGAACAGTAAAACGATAAACTATGACAGGTGACCGAAAGGAAGAGTAAGTCCTATTCAAAGTTTGAAAGATGGTTCTGAGTCTTCCAGGATTTACTAGACTAGAAAGGAGTGGTAACATCGAAACACCAGATGATACGAAAAAGAACGTTGGATTTAAAGATATACTTTTAATAGGTATTTACGATAAACAACACTTTTTTTTAAATCTGTATGTACCAGAAGAGGATAAGAAAAAAAAAAAAAAAGTTCTCAATCTCCTATACGAGAGTTTTTTGGACTTCCTCATTTCGTTCCTTCTTCTTCCGTTTTTAAGTTCTTCTGAACCTGTCTTTTATCCTCTTCTCTCCCTTTCCCTTCGCTATCTTATTACTTCCACTTTGTAGAGTCTTCCAGTTTATTTTCTGGACCCTTTGTCCGTAAGGTGTATCCTCGACTCCCTGTCTCTCGTGTTCTTCGCAGTATGAGTTGAATTTTTGTTGGGGGGCTTGTCTTTGATCTTGACTAACGTGATTCATGACGACAAGTGTAACTTTCCCCGAAACGTCAAGACAACTTTTATGTCTGATTGTATTACCCTCCGTGAAATCTTTGTATGTGCAATCTTTAATTCGTTCAATTTTTACCTCCTTTAATAGTTGAGGTTATTTTTGTTTTTTTGATAGGTTTTCGTCTTTACATTAGTGTTACATTTTTGACCACCGAGTCGACCCTGTTATTAAGAGATTGATACTGAGAACTCTCAGGGGACCTGACGTTCCTCTATGTTGGTCGGGTAGGATTTCCTTTAGTCAGGACTTATAAGTAACCTCCCTGACTACGACTTCGACTTCGAGGTTATGAAACCGGTGGACTACACTTCTCGACTGAGTAAACTTTTCTGGGACTACGACCCTTTCTAACTCCCGTCCTCCTCTTCCCCTACTGTCTCCTACTCTACCAACCCACCGTAGTAGCTGAGTTACCTGTACCCAAACCTATTTGAGGTCCTCAACCACTACCTGTCCCTCCGGGCCTTACGACACCAAGTACCCCAGAGTTTCTCAACCTGTACTGACCCGTTTACTTGACTGACTGACTGACTATGTTGATATATCCATACTTACGTTAAAATTGGATATATCACTTCAAACTACGTCACCGTTCTAGAAATTTTACATTTATATGGTCCTTGGATCATCTCATAAAATCCATAATAAAACTATATGAACCTTCCAGTACTAATCGCATACACACACTTACACAAACATATACCTTAATATTTTTTTATATTTAAAAATAGAAACTATTCTTTCTATTCTAAAAATTTTTACAAACATTGATATTTTATTAGGTTTAAAATTTTTTTCTATTCTTACAAATTTACACAGACGGGAAAATTGTTACTATTAGATCCCTTAGATATTTTCCCTTAGTAACGGATACATAGAGGAAAATTTTACAAAACCAGAAACATTTTATACATTATATATGAAAGTCATTAAAGATTTAATTAGTTTCTCCTTATCTTATTTAGTTATTTTATTAAGACTGAAGGATACCTGGTCCGATTTAAAAGGAGGAGGGAGTTGGAAAAACGTATTTTCAATTTAACGTCTTGTATTCTTCATGGATCATGTATCCATCGGAAGTGTTTATGTGTCGATAAGGGAGTAGTATTGTTTGTTCCCCATTTTAAGGTTCGACCTTAAAATCAAACCAAGTATCGTAAATCAAACCGATATTTTTGTTTAATCAAATGTTTTTACGACAAAAGTATTGTCGCAACGATCTGAAATCCTTCTCGTTATCAAGAAGACGGTCGAAGTTATTTTACCACTGATTTGATTGTCATCTGTGGGGGGAGGGGTAGGAGTCAGTAGTCGAGAGATCGGTAGGTAGTAAATCACGCGACGACTCTTGGGACGTCCTCAAGTCTTTTGTTAACGGTTGACTGACAGAACGATCCTACTCGATACCGTGGCGATCTCTCTTCCTTCACTTTAACTAAACATGCTCCGGTTGAAAATGTTTCGTGTTAAGGTAACCCAATCAATGTTCATAAGTTAAAGGGTTTATTTTTATTTCCGGAATGATTCATTGTTTAATGTGAAAGTTTCCTCTTTTTTTTAGATCGAAAATCTACCATTATATTCAAACGAAACAAAATATGTAAATGTCTCTCTCTGACACAAAAGGATTCTACGACATAAGACGAAGTCTTTATACATTGAAGAGACTACCTTACATCAGAAAGTACTTGATTTCGGTAAAAGAGAAAAAAGAAGACCTTGACCAACTGTGATTTCGGTAAATACTGAGTAGTTTTGTACTATCGAACACTGAGAACGAGTGACTTCGGGTATACAGACTCTTTGTCTCAGAAGGATTATACCGTGTAAACCCAACAAAGACAATGTCGACTAGGAGAGACAATTTGGGTTCCTAGTTTCCGACACCCACCGGAACGAAATTAGGAACACAAAGATTCTTTCCTTCATACCTCCTGATAAACGTAGGAGTCAGTGCAATCCTTACTGGACGGGAGTCCTTGGCTAATAAAATAATTCTTACGTGACTTCTGCGAAATATAAGTCCACGGTCATCTATACTCCTCTTTTACAGTGGTAGGAACCAGATCACCCCCATGTTCGTGTATTTGTCTATGGACTTTTGAAACACCTTTCCTGACGCCATTTCTGTCCGTGATGACCGCTCTAATCGTTTAGTTCGGACTCTGGGGAAAAGTCTTTCCTCTCTCTTTCTCATTCACCCCCGAAGACATCTTTGAATGGATCTTGTTTAGTCCGGACACTCTCCGTGCAACTTGTAAAGAGTGAGTAGGGTTCTTCTTGGGTAGTTCTAATATCATCGTAATAATAATAATAAGGGTAATTTTTTACACCTTTGTCTATAAACCTCTATTTAATAAATAGTCAATGAAGGTTTCGTAATTTCCGAGTTCTTTTTCGATATATTAGAGTCTCTGTGGGGGGTCTTCTTACAGATTGTGTTTAAAGGAAACGACACTAGAGACACCAAAGATTCCTCTTTACATTTTACAAATTAAGTCCTGTTATAAAATTAAGTAACCTTAATTTTATACGTAAGAACCGACCGACATGATTCATGAATAACAATAAGTGGACCACAGACCAAACCCAGGAACCCTCACATATCTCCTTATTCGTATAGAGATCGGAAACTTTACTAGTGTCCGCTGACTCCCGTCTCGGACCTTGTTAGTAAGTCAGAATAGTGGTAAACTGGAAGGAAGACAATTCAGATAGTGGTTGTGGTGGTTGGTAGTGTATGAAATCCTCTACGTAAAATATTAGTAGAGGAATATCAAGGAAGTGGAGTAAGACACGGAGGAAGTTAGACAAGTCACGTCGATTTGACTAGAAGCTCTTGTGTATCGAAGTGAAACGAAAAATTCCTTTTAGTTTAGATGGAGGTCCCGGAGGGACCACCGAGTCGTCATTTATTGGACGGACGTTACGTCCTCTAGGTCCTCCGACCCCAAGTTAGGGACCCTACCTTTCTAGGGGACCTCCTCCTTTACCGTTGGGTGAGGTCATGAGAACGGACCTTTTAGTGTACCTGTCTCCTCAGACCTTCCGATGTCAGGTACCCCAGTGTCTCAACCTGTACTGACTCGCACGTCCGTATACATGGAATTAGAATAAGAAAAGAGATTTTGGTTGTTTTAAGTTATTTTTGTTCGTTTGTTTTTTCTTTATTTCAAATATGAAGAAAGAGTAAAAATTTAGGAATGTGTGTGTGCGCGTCATATATAACCTTCCTCAATGTGACACTCAACCACTCAGAATGATTATCGTGAAGAAAAGATAGTGATGATTAAAAGGTGTTTTTGTGTTATTTCCCTTTCGTTTGGAATAAGTAACTAATACAACTATGTTTTTTTCAGTAGTACCCTAGATTTTATTATGGTCGTTCTTCTTTCCCCTTTTCCTTTAAATGTTTCCTTATTACTGGTTGTTTATGGAAGTTTTTAGAATGGTGTCTATTTATAAACGATGGTTTATAGAACGACATAAATATTCTATATTTGTGTGCACGAGTACTTTATTTTCGAGTTTTTTATAATCCTTGAGTTCCTTATCGTTGTTGTTACTATTTTATTTACTTGATCCGTTTTTCCAGTCCTTATTTTATTTTCACTTTTTTTTTATTGATAGTGAATTTGGACGTAATTTTCGTGGTAGAGATACCTTCTTCTTTACGATCTCGATATCTTCGGACATCCGAACTCTTTTCGCTCGAATTTATTTTTCATTTTCGTTAACTTTTTTATTAACCTTTTTTGTAAAGGATTTGTGTATGTTTTCTCTATTTTGTACGTATATTAACCACAGTGACTCTTACGGTAGTCCTGTTTACTTTGTTTTTTTATTTCAGTTTATAGATTTGTACAGTGAGGACAAAAAAGTGAAGTTTTACGAAGGGTGTGGAATTTCTTCCTAGGTTTCAGACTGAAAGAACTGTGTAAAGAATGATAATATGGAGATATCTATGACAACCTCTCCACTTCATTTCCAGGTCACTACATTCGGGCGTTCAAATTTATCCCTAAATGATGTGATTCATACTACCATTCGGTAACTCACAAGACGTTTCTCATGCCGTTCTAGTAGAAACAAAAGATGTTGTCTTTCAGGTAGACGACCCGATGTCTCCCTCTTCCCTCAAATCTATTACAGAATGACTAAGACAGGTGGAATCTTACTTTGTACGTCATCGATAAGTTCTATCCTAAAGACTAGATTTTCGTCGAGTGAACAGGACTTTACAGAAGTGTTTCCTGAAGGTAATCATTTTTTGGTTTTGTTCTTTTCCTCCCTTAAAAGGAATATCCGGGACCTCTCACAACGTAGGTTCTTCTAGAGAAAGTAAAAGTCTTAATGTTTGACCAGTTCCCAAGTAAACGAATAAAATGAAACTGAAACTTACTGTCATACTACTCATCGGTAGTATCAGTTGTTTTCTCAGACTTTACGTCATAAACCTACCTTAGAGTTTTTACTGTCTTACTAGAGACAAACAAAGGTTCCGTTTGGTACGATATAGTGTCATTAGGTTCAGATACGGGGTTGGTCATTACAACTTCTTCGACTTCAACTTGTCAAGATACTTCTGACTGTTGTGGAAGATCTTGATTGTGGGGGGTTTTCTACAGGAAAAGTAGTATCCCCTGACCTTACGTTTTCGTCCTTCAGTTCTTTATGGACCTCATTACCCTTTTAAACCGGAACCTCATGTCTTACTTCATACCTTTTCCGATTGTCTCAAAACGGTTCTCTTGTGTGACCAGTATCGTTTGTGGGAGAAGGTTGTTGTGTTCTGAGATGTGTACCTGTAATGGTCTACCAGTTGTGACTTTAGTCTAACTAATATAAGAGACGTCCGTTCCTACCTCTTCGAGATATGTCAGTCGTTTTTGTTCTGGTCCTCGACTGACACCGAGTCTAGTACTTGAGGAATAACGGTTTAAATCTGAATTCTAACCCCCGTCCTCCTCTTCCCCTGTTGTCTCCTACTCTACCGACCTACCGTAGTGACTGAGCTACCTTCACTCAGACTCACTTGAGGTCCTCAACCACTATCTGTCCCTCCAGACCACACGACGCTAAGTACCCCAACGTTTCTCAGCCTGTGCTGACTCGCTGACTTGACTTGACTTGACTTCTTTCGTCCTTTTGGTGATCTGGCAAATCCATACTGGATTTAGTTAGGAAATACTGATATGTCACCTTCACTGTTTGTCTAACTACCCTAATCTGGACCTTCTGACTCACGGACTTCTTGATACCTACCTCCAAACACTGTAACATGTCCTCCGTCACTAATTCTGGTAAGGGGTCTTTTTCTTTACGTTTTTTCGGTTTACCAACAGACTCCTCCGGAATGTTTGTCGATACTTTTCTTCTCTTCGATTTTCGTTTCCTCTTTTCCTTTCTATATGGGTAAACTTTCGTCTTAAGGTTTCTTATCGTTCCTCTCTATTCTTTCGGAAGGAGTCCCTAGTTACGTTTCTTTATCTCCCTTTGTTATCTTACCCTTTCTGATCTCTAGAAAAGTTCTTTTACTCTCTATAGTTCCCTTGTAAAGTACGTTTCTACCCGTGTTATTTTCTGTCTTTACCATACCTGGATTGTCTTCGTCTTCTATAATTCTTCGCTACTGTTCTTATGTGCCTTCTTGACATGTTTTTTCTAGTAGTACTGGGTCTATTAGTGTTACCACACTAGTGAGTGGATCTCGGTCTGTAGGACCTTACACTTCAGTTCACCCGGAATCCTTCGTAATGATGCTTGTTTCGATCACCTTCACTACCTTAAGGTCAATTCGATAAAGTTTAGGACTTTCTACTGCGACACTTTCACGACGTGAGTTATACGGTCGTTCAAACCTTCTGAGTCGTCACCGGTGTCCTGACCTTTTCCAGTCAAAAGTAAGGTTAGGGTTTCTTTCCGTTACGGTTTCTTACGAGTTTGATGGTGTGTTAACGTGAGTAGAGTGTACGATCGTTTCATCACGAGTTTCAAGAGGTTCGGTCCGAAGTCGTTATGCACTTGGTACTTGAAGGTCTACAAGTTCAACCAAAATCTTTTCTGTCTCCTTGATCTCTAGTTTAACGGTTGTATGCAACCTAGTAGTTTTTTAGTTCTCAAGGTCTTTTAGTAGATAAAGACGAAATAACCGATACGGGTTTCGGAAACTGACACACCTAGTGTTATTTGACACCTTTTAAGACTTTCTCTACCCTTATGGTCTGGTGGATTGGACGGAGAACTCTTTAGACATACGACCAGTCCTTCGTTGTCAATCTTGACCTGTACCTTGTCGTCTGACCAAGGTTTATCCTTTTCCTCATACAGTTCCGACATATAACAGTGAGACGAATAAATTGAATATACGTCTCATGTAGTACTCTTTACGACCTGACCTACTTCGTGTTCGACCTTAGTTCTAACGACCCTCTTTATAGTTATTGGAGTCTATACATCTACTGTGGTAGGAATACCGTCCTTCCCTTCTTCTTGGTTTCTCGGAGAACTACTTTCACTTTCTCCTCTCACTTTTTCAACCGAATTTTGAGTTGTAAGTCTTTTGATTCTAATACCATAGACCAGGGTAGTGAAATATCGTTTATCTACCCCTTTATCACTGTTTCAAATAAACCCCCCCCCGAGGTTTTAACGACGTCTACCACTAACGTCGGTACTTTAATTTTCTGTGAACGAGGAAACTTCTTTTCGATACTAGTTGGATCTGTCGAATAATTTTTCGTCTCTGTAATGAAACGGTTGTTTCCAGGTAGATTAGTTCGGATACCAAAAAGATCATCAGTACATACCTACACTTTCAAAGTGACATTTCTTTCGACTCACGGTTTCTTAACTACGAAAACTTGACACCACAACCTCTTCTGAGAACTCTCAGGGAACCTGACGTTCCTCTAGGTTGGTCAGGTAGGATTTCTAGTCAGGACTTATAAGTAACCTTCCTGACTACAACTTCGACTTTGAGGTTATGAAACCGGTGGACTACGTTTATTGACTGAGTAAACTTTTCTGGGACTACGACCCTTTCTAACTACCACCCTCCTCTTAACCTGTTCTCTCCTACTCTACCAACGTACTGTAGTGGTTGAGTTACCTGTACTCAAACTCATTTCGGTCCTCAACCACTACTTACCCCTCCGGACTGCACTTCATCAGGTAGTCCAATGTTTCTTAACCTGTGCTGACTCACAGACTTGACTTGACTTGGACTTACTGTTTGTAGAAGAGTCTACGTACAATCCTACAAATGATATTGACACGTATGGGTACCGAGTAATGATATAGGGTGTGGGTTGGAGTTTAAAATCTTTAGACTTGGGTGAACCAATCTCGAACGTATAAGAGTCTGTAAGTTACTTAAGAAGAGAACTCACGATAGACTCTTACAAATAGATACCTCGGTCACTGTCAGACCCAATGTAGGGTGAAAATGTTTAATAAAGGATTTACTTATGACCCTCTGGGGGATTACAAGACAAATCGAACTCGTCTCTTAAGTGAGACTAGAATCTACCTTATTTTTCATGATCAAGGGGTCTTCGTTGTTTTTAATCTGGTTGACACGTATTTGAGAAGTAAAGACACTAGATCTTCTGATCAAACAGTTTCCAATTCTCGTGGTTAATACGTTAGTCTCTCTGGTATGTAAATGATCGACATATTGAAACCCCTTAATTTGAAAGACCAAAAGTCAAAGAGGTGGACATTTTACCTCTATTATTATAGTAACAGAAATGTCCTGATAAACCTCATAATTTACTCTTTTATCTACATTTTCATGGTTTATATCAAAAACTAGGTATGAATTCCCGAGGGACATTATTTCGGTAATGATATACGTCCTAATGGTAATAATGACATCGGACATATTGAGTTGTAGAACGTGAATATTGCGTAATATATTTAAAAACACTTTTTAAAATCAAGGGTTATATTTTGTCTTTGATATAAAATAGGCTTTGTTGTTTCTGTTATGTTTTATAGTGTCTGTAAATATTATTATCTACCGACAAATCGTACATTGAAACTATTTAGTTATCAGTTTAATACATAGATAAAATATTTGTTTTATCACGTATTTCTGTAAACTCATATATATCAGTGTTAGGAATCCACTCCATCATCTCAAAGGGATTTCAAAAAAAAAAAGGGACGATGACGACGATTCAGTGAAGTCAGTACAGGCTGAGCGGGAGCATCTTATATATATCATCTTATATTTGTTGATTATAGCAAATTATTGACACCTTATAGACTAACAAAAGAAGTTTTCCTGAGTTTCAGGATTTATACGACTACACGTGTTACACTAATGGATACGTTCCCGATCTTGCACATAGTAAAGGGTTTGAAAAACCGGACCTTGGCGAAAAGGGAGTCGGAGATACTTGTAAAGAGTCTTGTCTACAAGGTACCTTCGGTGAAACCCTTAAAGACATAATCTTTTATCTTTCCCAATACGGTTAATAAAAATACTCCTTGATAACAAGTCAAAACGATCCAATTCCCCGGTACTCCCCCCGGATTCTTATCTTCACGACCCCCTAAGGACGGTCAACATTAAAAGAAGGACTACATTTTGAGTACTTTGTCGTTTCTTCGTTCACTCTCTCTATCGGATCCAGTGCCGCTAGTAAACTCGAACCTTCGGGTGACAGTGGGGAGACAGTTTGCCAACGTTTAAGGACGTGCTCAGAAGTCAAGATATTGGTAGAGGTACACTTGTACCGTACCGCATAAGACGGTAGGGAAACCGATTTTGACTACTAGACCGGTCCTTGGTTGAAACTCCAAGAGACACTGGAAGTCTCAGGCAGACCCGGGGTATTTTGTATCGTACGACGGGTCTCACCTTTCCGTAAATACTTTAAATACAGACTCTGTAAGGAAAGAAAGTCAATAGGAAGAATAACGGAACGAAGTTGATGTTTATTCGAAAGGAGATCGGTCTAAGAGAGAGGAAAACTGACAAGGAACCAAGAATCCGAACGACTTAGTAAAAGTTCCGAGTTGAATCGTGAGAGGGAGGACCTTTTTGTGTCTTCCTGTCGACAGAGGGAGAAACGTCAGAGTACTGGAGGACTTATACGGATGTAAGAAGAGATGGTTGTAAGGATCCAGGTTCGGGAATCAACACCTAGTACTTACGCTTCTGAGGTTGGTACACTTAGTCGAACAAGTGCACACAGGGAAACTCTTTGACATAACAGTCCTGTGTGTCGTCCGGAAGTGAACAAGGACGGTATGAAGTGTGGTTATAAAATTTTGTAATGGTTTTGAGTCACAAATACCTTTTGAATTTTGAGACAAAAGATGGTCGTCAGGAAGGATCGGTGAATATTTAATAACCACTTTTCGACCTGGTTAGGGAGGTCAAGATATGTAAAAAGTTCTCTTCGTAAATTGTCCATGAATTAGGAGTTTTTTACTACTCCTAGTAATGACCAAATTGTCCTACGGAAGACCCCGGATTAAATAATTAAATTGGTGATAAACAACTCACGTTTTTTTATACGGACTGTGGTTTGTTCCTAATATTACTATTCGTTTTGTGATTGGACAAAAAAGCCTCTTCCGTTACCGTGGGTGAGGTCACAAGAACGGACCTCTTAGGGTCCCTGCCCCCTCGGACCACCCGACGGCAGAGACCCCAACGTGTCTCAACCTGTGCTGACTCCACTGAATCGTCGTCGTCGTCATTGGACAAAAAATCAAAGTGTCAAATGTCACTTGTCCCTTCCATTTAACTCGTCCGTTAATATTATGTCGTACAATTCAAAATTTTATCTACAGTTCTGTCCACAAGGGTAAAACGGTTACTCAGACCTTCCTTATAAACCCCTTCCGAAAAGGCTCTTCAGAAGGAGATTAAAAGATTAACCTTTGAACTTATTCCTCGTTTTGGATCGGTTCGTTCCTGTTCTCCCTAAACCCTACCTTTCCTTCCGACGGGTAACTGACCCCTCTTCGGCGTTTCCAATGGCGTGAATTCCCCTTCCCACGTCTACTCACACACTTCCTGTACCAACTCAAACCCTTGATGTCCCACACCCGATACCTCCTCCTCATCTCCTTCGACCTCCTGAGCCACCCCAACGACACCGACAAATCAGCGAGTCAGTACAGACTGAGAACCTCTGTGGTGCCTGACGTCGTACGGTCCGAGGGACAGGAAGTGATATAGGGTCTCAAACGAGTTTAACTACAGGTAACAGTCGTTACGATAGATTGGAGGAGTAGGAGAAGGTACAGTAAAAGGAAAACGGAAACTAGAAAGGGTCGTAGTCCCAGAAGAAGGTTGTGAGACGTAGTCCACCGGTTTCATGACCTCAAGGTCGTAGTCAGAAAGGTCACTTATAAGTCCCAACTAAAGGAAATCCTGACTGACCAAACGAGAGGAAACGACAAGTTCCCTGAGCGTTCTCAGAAGAGGTCGTGTCGTTAAGTTTTCGGAGTTAGGAATCTACGAGTCTGAAGAAGAGTCAGGTCGAGAGTCTAGGTATCTTCTGATAACCTTTTCGGTCTCGAAACTGATACGTTTAGAAATAGCCGTTTCGCAACAGAGACAAAAAATTCTGTGTTAGATCCAAACAGTATCGAAAGGAAGGTCTCTCGTTCGTAGAAAATTAAAGTACCGACGTTAGTGACAGCTGTCACCAAAACCTCGGGTTCTTTTATTTTAGACAGTGACGAAGGTGATATACCGCTGGGGCTGTATCTCTTTCAAACTGAGTCAAGGTTCTGAAATTGTTCGTCCCCGGGTAACGTCACAAAATTTCGTCTTTGAACTACACTAAACTAAACGTAAAATCTTTTTTTGGGAGCCCAAGAGACTTTTGGTCTCCACTTATAGGTCAAGAGTTTCCTCCTAATTTCCTGGCGCCTTCTGAACGTCCTCCACGGAAGACCCAGGAGGAAGTTCAGAGCCAAAAAGACTCTCGAGAAACCAAAGGTAGGAGACCCACTCAAAACCGGTCGGAGAGGACTCACTGGTTCGGGTGGGTGTTTGGGTCGACGTGACGGGACCGAAAGAGGTCGGACCCTCTCTGTAACAGACGTCTGTTGTTAAATACAGACATGGCAGGAGGTCACCTCTTCAGTCTTTCGACATTTAGTGACCAGTGTGGGGTCCTCCCTTCCAACCCTGGTGTAATAAAGTACTGGTCCTCCTTGTACTTGAAAAGGGGGCCCCTTCCCGTGTTCGCAGGGCGACCCTGGGTTTCCCTACGGTACCTGGTTCCGTCCACCGGTGGACAGACCCAACTCACTGACTAGGTGTGTCCCCGGGACACCGACTTTTCGTTTACCTGACCTATAATCGACCGAGTCTAGGTTCTCGAGGGTTTGACACAGGACAGACTTCCTCCGGTGGAAGGGGGTCCCACGTCGTTAAAGGTTAATGAGGTCGTCCTTCTTCCTTATCCCCTTTAAGGTGTTGTGCTGTCGGTCCGGGGAAACCCTCCGAACAAGACTTCCGAGGAGTGGAGACTCGAGGAACGTGCGACGGGTGGGTGTCCGAAGAAATACTTCAAGTCGGTTGTCTCGGGGGTCGGGGGTCTCCCTTTACCGGATTAATTTTAGTGTGAAGAGCGACGGTTTAACCTTTACGATCAGAGGCGAGGTTCTTACAGAACCTTTTCCTAGACCTCAACTCACTCAGAAAGGGTCTTCCCTAAAAAGGATATTTTTTTACCGTTTATGGCGTCTATCACTTCCGCCCCCCGCCCACAGAGTCAAAATTTAAAAGACGACCAGGTTCCGAGGGGAAAGAAAGGGAGACACGGGACCAAAGAACAATACATAATACCTTGAAGGTGGGTACTTAGAACATTCTGAGTATTCTCCTTTTTAAGAAGTAGTTCGGGGTGTCAAACACGTTACGTCACTATCTTCCATTCTTGTGACCCTTGTCGTTCTGAACACAAACGAAAGACTGAAAATGGCAAATTATTGACCTGTCCCATAAAATAACAAACTTTGGTACCAAGAGAATACATAAATTATCCCTATTATTCGTAGAGTCCCTCTACTATTCACGAACTGTATAAGACTCAAGATCTTTTTTATTCTATCGAGAGAAATAATATTAATGGTCTAAGGAAACGTGACGTCCTCACACTAGTCATTTCTCAATGACCTCATTCCGTACTTCCTTAATGTTTAACGTACGGACGGGTCATCGGTAATCTGGAATCTTTTCATTAAACGGGGGTACTTAGAGTTACAACATAAGATATTTTCTTCTTAAACCTTACCCGGTTAGAGACACTAGGAAGGATCCAGATCAGAGAGTCTTAAGATCTGGATTTTATTAACTAAAGTAGCAAATAAATAGGTGAGTGAGTAAGTTGTTTATAAAGTTTATTTTAAGTCAGAAATAAGTCGGGAACGACAACCGGGATTTGTCATACACACGTACATCGCATACCTGCGTCTACTGGAGTACGTCCGAAGTCCATACGAACCAACGAGTGGTACATACGGAGAGACGCCGGGGTACGTGACGTCGGGTGGTCCGAGGAGAGAGGTACCCTAAGAGGACCGTTCTCATGACCTCACACAACGGTAAAGGATGAGGTCCCCTAGACGTCCCTAGGTTGGGTACGGGAATACAGAGGACGTAACCGTCCACCCAAGGAATGGTGATCGCGGTGGACCCTTCGGGTGTCGGGAGTATGGTTATATTAAATATTAGGAGTTTATAAAAAAAGACTAAACTTCAAACGACTCTCAGACTCAGAGATAAATTAGTTAGAAGAAACCGTATCTCTACGATTAAAATTTATTTGAAAAATAGAAGTATTACCTCCTCTTTTATTTTCGATTGTAAATACTTCACAAACGATACACGGTCTGGGACTTTAGTTAAGAAACGAATGACATAGTTTGAGAAGACGTGGTGGAACTCGAAAGAAACACAACGGAAGAGGACGGAGATTTGACGACCATTGTAGAGTCAAAAATATAGAGGAAAAGTTCCCCATCAAGTCTTCGAACGGAGACACCGGTCGATGGAGACGAATTCAGACCTACCTAGGATGGAGAACCTAGACTAGTCGTCGAAGGGGTCCTTCCAGTCGGAGGGTGGGGAACAAACGGAGGCGTTTCGGTCCGACTAGTTGATCTACATAAGTCTGTGAGTCAGTACAGACTGAGAGACGCTGAGGTGCCTGACATCGGGTGGCCCGAGGAGACAGATACTCTAAAAGGGTCCTTCTTATGACGTCACCGAACGGTGAAGGATGAGGTCCCCTAGAAGGACTGGGTCCCTAACTGGGGCGTAGAGAATACAGAGGACATAACCGTCCGTCCAAGAAATAGTGCTCGCGGTGGCCCCTTCTGGTCGATCGATGTACAGGACTTAAAGTTCAAAGGAAACGATGAAGGCCTGAACCTACTTTAAGTGTCGTGTCCCACCCTCTAATCTAAAATACTCGTCAACAGTTTTCTCGGTCTACATCGTCACGTCTTTGTGACGCATAATTGACTCTCTGTTGCACGGTCTCCCCTCCAATTCGGGGTAGAAGGAGGAGACCCCTTTCCTAAGAGAGATGGTTGACGGATCCCTACCGGGGGTACTGTTTCACCTGGGTGGAGAAAATTATGTCAGTACAGAGAAGTACTAAAGAGTATTTTGTCGTCTGTCGTACCATCACATAGTGGAACGTATATACAGGTAGGGAGGTACGGAGTCAAATGAAAAGAGTGTACGAGGGATGGGACCCTACAATAGACGACTTTAATTCGTAAACGTGAATCAGGAACGTAGTTCGAGACAAAAGACCCCTTGTACCCGATTCTGGTATGTTATAGTATAAATGAAGAGTGTCGTTGAGATACCGTATCCTATATAAAAATAAGGGTTAAATGTCTCTTTATGGATTTCTACATTTTACTTAACCGGTTATAGTGTTTCGTTTTTTCTTTTTTTGTGTAATTGTGAATTTGGTTTCTGACACAATGAAGGTTATGTTATCAGAATTGGTTATAGGGTATAGATAGTGTTTTTAGTAAACATTACTTTGTACGTTAGTCATTTATAGATGACTTATAGAAGATACTCGGTCCGTGAGACAGTCCGTAATCTTTTAATTACCATTTACTTTGTGTATGTTAGGATTAAGTTTTCTACGAGTCATATAAACTTGTGTATATAATCTCATTCATTGAAGTCAATGATACTATTTATGATTAGAGTCACCTAATTATGTTATTTGGTAAAAATGAGTGTAGTGTCACATTACTCTTATAAGGGTCAGTAGTTGGAATGTTGTTATTATTATCTTAATTCTTATTCAAGTCACACTATACTTTAGTATATCTTTCCTCGAGTCGTTACTCTCCTTGTCTCTTTTTATGAACTACGAATATGTCTATAAGACCCTTCATTCTTAACCGGTACGGTTTCCCGACTTATTTTCACCACCCAAAAATTTAATAAAAAGAATTTTAACTATTAAAAAATTTCTCGTCAAAATCCAAATGTATTTTGAACTTGTCTTTCATGTCTTTTAAAGGTGTATGGAGGAGGAGAAGAGGTGGGGGCTGAGGACGGAAAGGGAACAATAGTCGCAGCACGTAGGGACACCATACAAACAACGGCACCCATGTGGTTATAAATATTTAATAACAATTAATTCCCGGGATCAAATGTAATCCCAAGTGATACACACAATTTTACAAGACAAGATTGTTGGGGTACTGCCCATTGACGGACAGTTCGTCTCAATACTACGCCAAACGAACTCAGAGAAGATCGAAAGGGCCGAAGTCAGATACGGGAGTCGTAGTAAGTGGGAAGGTGACGGGAGCAGTCCTTAAAGAAGGAGAAGTCTTAGGTGAGTACCGACGGGCAACAAGACTTCTGGTTAGAGTTTAGGAATAGACGGATCTTGACTTCCAGAAGGATGAAGGGGTACAAGTAGGGGATATCAAAGGGATAAAAATTGGACGATGAGATCGTTGTGAAGTGGTAAACGGTCAGTACTCGTGTTAAATACACTTTCATGAAAAAAGAGGGATGGACATGAATTTCGTAAGGGAGATAAACCTTATGGGACGACTGTACGATGATCAACCGGAGGGGAAACCTCGGTCGAGGTTTCAGTCAAGAATCTAAAGGTCGACTACTAGAGAGGAAGGAGACCTAAGAAGACATGAATTTGAAGGACGAAGAATACTTTGTGACTCATGTAGTACGGACCATAAAATACTTCGGGATAAGTGAGTAATGGAAGGGATTCCACTTTAGGTGTAAATGCGTAGGAACAACGGAGGTATTATGATTCGTGTCCTGACGAGTGAATAGTGTCCACGTGTTTGTACAAATTCGTGGCAGAACAGTAGTCCTGAAATGCACAGGAAGGAAGGGGGAAATAATTTAGGATTCCGTATTAAGAATGGGACTAATATGATCCTACGTTAAGGACCATTGATCGACATAATGATCGGTTTACCTACCTACGAAGTAGTGACGTCTTACTTTCCTAACCAAGGAGACAGACTTAAGTGTTGTAGGATGCTAAGATTGAACAGGGAGAGACCTAAAGTTGGGACTACATCGACAGCGACAACTACTGGTGTGTCAAGGAAAGATAGGGAGTCGTCAATACTCAGTGTTTGTCTAGTAACATGAGTGTCGATCTGTTGAAGGAAACCGGTTCCCATTCAATGAGATGAGTCTGTCGGATCCTCCATCAGGAATAGAAGTTGGGGAAACCTAGGGGCACCTGAGTTCTTAATTGACTATGTCCTAGTATTCCGACCTAGGGGACGGGCGTTTATCCTGTTGAGACCGTGGTTACTACGAAGGCTCAGCGGGTGATCTGTTCCGACTGTAAAACGGATCGAAGAAGGAAATAGGATAATAGTCTCCAGGACAACGGAAAAGATGCTACTCTAGTAGACGATGACTCCTTAAAGTCTTCTGTTCTCTTTGACGAGTCTCTTACGTGTATATAAATGTGTGTCTCTGTGGTACAGTCACATGAGTTTGTACTTGTTTTTTCAGATGTTGAGTTAGAGACACACTATAGTTGGACAGTCGGGTCGTTATCGGAGGGTAACTACGTGGGAAAACCGAGAGACGTAGAGGTTTCTTGCTTTCATTAGAAACTGAACACGGTCGGTATTAAAGAGTAAGGAGAATTTTATTTTTTAAGTCAGAAACAGGTGAGTAAACGTTGGGTTCCGGTATTGTGATACGTAAAACGTAAAAAGGTTCTAAATGAAGAAGTATAATGTCGAAAGTATAAAGAAAGGAAATATAAAGAAAGAGGGGGACTCTAGTGTCGACTTAGAGATGACCGAGAGTCCCTGGTACCTCGTTATTAAGCTTCACCGAACCATCTCTCAAGGTACCGTCTCCCGGTCAGAAGGGAAGGTTGTTGCGTTGGGATTCTCTTACCTCTTCTTTTTATCTCGTGGGACCTCCTTTCCTAGGAACTTTTCAGGGAAGAGTGAATCACTCTTACTTTTTCAAGATAAGTACTGAAAATGGTGGTCCAAATCCGGAGACGACTTTTTGTTGTTCCTTAAACCTTATAGACAAATTTTACTCACATTTATAAATGGGTGTATACGACTTTATAAGATCACTGTAAATCAGACTACACGTGACGGTCCTCTCTTCGTTCGAAGTCTCGGTTTGTGTCCTTATGAAAAAAAAAATTAGAAGGGACCCTCATCTCGTTTGTAAACGTTACTATATTTTACATAATTTAAGTGACTGGGACCTTAAGTATTGACCAATACGTAGTTCATAATAGTAGAACAAGTCTTGGGGTCACAAACGTTTGAAGTATAAGAACCGAGAAGAGTAATTAGAAGTTTTCGTCCTTGTCCCAATAGGTATAATGACAGTAATAATATTAATTTGTTCTTCGCTACGTACGTGCATAAACAGAATTACAAGATTATTAGAGTAATACTAATAATTTATATACGGAACAAAGTGTCTCACGAATTATAAACCGTTTCTTAAAAATATGTAGACTAGATCCTCTACCCTCCGTGAGTTTACAATTAGTGAGGGTGAATGAAATACCGTCTAAGAAACGATTCGTGGCATCCATACACAAGAGTAAATTATCCTCCGACCTACTTGATTCAACCATAATAAAAAGTAAAGATGTCCACTTTTTAGACTCCGAGTCACACCTTTTTACTAATCTTTTCTGTAAACTAATTTTCGGCACGTAACTTATAGATAATACATAGTCTACAACGTAATGTGCGACCCTTTTGTGTGTGTGTGTGTGTTTTAGACGGGTACGGTCCTTTAAATGTGTCTAATCACTCTACCAACCTACCGTAGTAGCTGAGTTACCTGGCCTCGAACTCGTTTGAGACCCTCTATCACTTCCTGTCCCTTCGGACCGCACGACGTCAGGTATCCCAACGTTTCTCCCCCTGTACTGACTCGTTGACTTGTCGTTGTTTGTTCTTTTCACTCTCTCCTTCCGCGTATCTATTAGTCTTTTATGGTGTCGACGATGGTCATCGACTTCATGTTGTTACCCTCGTGTCTCTTGTTTTGGTTATGTTCTATTTCTTTTTAAATTACTGTCTCTAACTCTAGGTATAATTCTGAACCGTCCTCACACACACCTTCTCCCACCTCTGTCTCCGGCACGAATACCTCTCGTAGAGTCCCCCGTATACGAGCATAAGACGTATTTTATCACCTACGTGTTATGGGTAGTCCCGGACCTCTACGAACGAGACCAACATTGACTCCCATGTACGTCCCTTCTTACGACCCTCTCCGAGTCTAAGACCATGGTGTTCGTCGAAACTTACGACACGATACCTCGACCCTAGTATGTTGGTCGTTTACCGTCTCGTCCCGGGGTTTGGGAATCCAGATGAATTATATCTTGAGAGATAGTGGGGACATTATGAAAGATGAGACACGTACGTACATACACACACACGAATCCTCAGGTGTTCAAGAGTGCACGAGTCCTTAGGTGTACAGGTAAGAATAAAGTGAAAAACTTCAATAATAAAAAGTGTATGTTTTTAGACATGGATTAACTACATATGTTGAACTGTTCAAACCTCTATTCTTGTGTGGGTACTTTGGTAATGTTGGTAGATTGGGTATTTGGATATAGTGGAAATTTTCAAAGGAGGAGTGAAGAATAAATAAATATTAATAATAGTCAAATACTATTCTTGTAGATTATACTCTAGTATAAGACGTAAAAATCCCCACAACCCTCTTGACCTCTTCTAACCAATAAGTGGGTTGTCGTTATGTCTAGTGTTTTCATAAAAATAAAAAATTTAATTAAAAATACACTCATATAAACTAAAAGTTGCAACACAATCAAAGTCGATGTATCGACTAAGTGAAACGACGTCACACACACACACACACACACACACACACACACACATGTATATATATATAAGGGGGGAAAAAACAAAAAGGAAGAGTGAATCCGAAACTTGTAAAAGTCACTGACCTTAGTTAGACTCTTTTCAGTACGTGTCTGTCTTCTGAAAAGTTCTAAAGTTTCTGCTCTTTTCCTTCAAACATTCACGTATCTTTGTAAACATTCAAGGAGTCTCGACGATTTCACAAATCTACAACACACAAGAAACATTTAACGATTACAAGGAACACCTATATAAATGGTCCTACAAAAAAAAAATAAACACAAAAAAATTCGACCACTACGAAACCTTGTAAGGTACTCCAGGCGGCAGGTTCGACTGCCTAGGGGTCCTGACCCAATCCCTCTAGGGTTTCTTCTCCGAGTACAGGAAAGGGACACGGATTGTAGAAAGGGGACAAATGAGTAAACCGGTTAAAGGTAAGTGAGGTATCCAGAGTCTCTTCAGAACAAACTGGATGTCGGATCCGGTCTAGAAATCCAGACGTGAAAAAATCCTGAGACATGAAGAGACAGTACATTGAGTAGTGTTAATTTTACATTTGTTGGTAAATACACTCACAAACGTAACACAAGGACAGGAAAAAGAGGTGGTAAGGAACATTATGAACCCATATCCCCTTTCACATCAAGTGACGCCCGTGAGTTATCAGTAAGTCGTTTATACTCAACTTTCTTAATTACTTTTAGTCTGATTTTAGTCCTGTCTAGTGGTTCCATCGGTTAGACCACAAATTTATTCAGTAATCATAGGTTTCCTAGGGTGATCACAAATGTTTGTTCCTTTAATTGGAACACTATAATTCTTACTACCGAAGTCAATTGTAAATAACTAATCCATGAAGCATGGTCCGAGACGTGATTCTTAAACTGCACATGAAAGAGTAAGTTAGAAGTGTCGTTGACGTACTGAATGAATGATTCTTCTCCAAACATGAGAAGAAAGTTTTACATTCCCCGAAAGGACTAGTGAGTCTTCCATTTCTTCCAGACGAACGTTACTCCCTCTGGGCCCAAGCTAAGGACCCAGTCCTTCTATGGGACCTCTTCCCTTACCGATAGGTGAGGTCCTAAGAACAGACCTCTTAAGGTACCTGTCTACTCCGACCGTCTGATGTATCAGGTACCCCAACGTTTCTCAACCTGTACTGACTTGTCGATAGTGTGTGTGAACCCCTAAAAGACCACCGAGTCTCTCATTTCTTAAACGGACGTTATGTCCTTTGGACCCCAGCTAGGGACCCAACCCTTCTAGGGGACCTCTTCCCTTACCGTTGGGTGAGGTCATAAGAACGGACCTTTTAGGGTACCTGTCACATCGGTCCACCTGATTTCAGGTACCTCACTGTTTCTCACCCTACACTGACTCACCGAAAGTCAAAGTATTACATTTCAACTGCCACCCTTCATCGACGGACGGTCCCCGAAACAAATTCGACGGGAACGTAGATCCATCCAGACTCACTCATCAAGACCAGTTTCGGACTCGTCCTCCCTACACAGTGAGGACGTAACTCCGGGAACTCACAGACCGTGAACAGAGGTGCCCCAGGGAAGAAAAAGACGTCACTGACACCGTTGTTACACAACTTCTACCCTTGGTGTTTCACCTTCCTCTGACCTAAGGACTTTTAAACCTACCTATTTTTAGAAGGTTTAGACCGATTAAGAATAGACTCCACCGAGTCTACCATTTCGCAGACGGACGTTACGTCCTCTAGGCCCAAGTTAGGGACCCAACCCTTCTAGAGGACCTCTTCCTTTGCCGTTGGGTGAGGCCATAAGAACGGACCTCTTAGGATGCCTACCTCCTCGTGCCATCCGATGTCAGGTGCCCCAACGTTTCTCAGCCTGTACTGACTCACTGAAGTGAACTGAAGTGAAATTATTGCTACGTGACCTTGAAGTTCCAAATAGATAATCTTGTAAATCGTAGTGACTAAGATTGATTGGTAGCTGAAAGGGTTATTGAGTTAACCACTTCTTAGACGGACGTTACGTCCTCTTGGACCAAGCTAAGGACCCACCCCTTCTACACGACCTCTTCCCTGTCCGATGGGTCAGGTCATATGAACCTGAAGGAAACACCGAGTCGACCATTTCTTAGACGGACGTTACACCCTCCGGACTCAAGTAAGGGACCTAACCCTTCTAGGGGACCTCTTCCCTTTCCGATGGGTGAAAGGGAAGAGGGATGATAAGACCGGACCTCTTAAGGCACCTGACATATCAGGTACCCAGAGTTTCACAGTCTGTGCTGACTCGCTGAAAGTGAAAGCGAAAGTAAGATTGATTAGTAACTGAAAGGGTCACCGAGTAGTCCATTTCTTAGACGGACGTTACGTTCTCTATGTCCTCGGAACCCAAGCTAGGGACCTAGTCCTTCTGGGGGACCTCTTCCTTTACCGTTGGGTGAGGATATAAGAAAGGGTCTCTTAAGGTACCTCTCTCCTCGGACCGTCGGATGTCAGGTTACCTCATCGTTTTCTCAGTCTGTACGGACTCGTTGATTCGTGTCTCGTGTGTAGGACTAATTATTTCCATGTCAATCCTACTGCTGATGCATCTCCTCCTTTCACTACGAATTTATCCAATTCGTTGGAGGAGGTGCAATGTCTATACTATTCACCTATTTATAAATACCTCACTCCTGAGGTATTAAAGAGGCCCCACCCCCGTGAATACATTGATAGACAAATCTTTCCCCATTGAATCCTTGGACTCCGAACGTATTGTGTAATAAGTACTATCTCTTATGACCCCTTAATACCCCCATACCGATTCCTTCCAGTACTCTCCGAAATTGTCAAGATGGAGTTCGGTCGATACCCATACTAATGACTAGAGTGTACAATCATAAGTATTCAAGGTTTACGTAGTGTTTTTATAGAGATTATGTCATCGAGACTCTCCGTCTACCAAACACGGGTAAAATGTCTATTGTCCACTCTCTAACTCTCTCCGATTCACTGAACAGACGTGGAGAACATCGATTTTTCGTTACCCCGACTCTCAGTTCAAGAGAGTCCTTGAACAGTTTTTGTGGTTAGAAATCCGAGTTTAAGTCTCTAAGACTAAATTATACCAATTTTAGAGTCGATCCTTAGGCCTAAAAATGGTCGAAGGGCCGAATTACACGACGTCTGTCTGAAGGTAAAATCTGGAATGACCGAGAGACCGTCCCGGAGGTCAGACCGGAGATCACTCCGAATCGAAAAATTTGGGAAATAACGACAAGGGTCGTGACTCCCTCTTTTACTGTGAAGAGGAAGACCTTCCTCCGCCTCCGGACCTCGAAGGTCAAAACTCGTAAGACGAGAACCGAAGCCAAGAGACACAGCTAATCCGGAAAGTTTGGTTAATGGTAATATATAACGACTCTAAATATCGGGAACCATAAACTCCAATGTCCTGAAGGCAAGAGTCCTTCTTCGAGGTACGGTAGTGAAGATTAGTCGAGTCGTGTTACTGACTGAAGGGGAGACATTCTCCCGTGTGACAAGGTAATCTCATAATTATCGATCGTCTCGTCGGAGTTAAAGTCACGAACCCCTTTGTATTTTTAACCGAAACCCCCCTAGGTTTCAAAATTTCTTAACAGGAGGAATAATTTTAGTTGAGTTACTAAGTTGTCTTTACTGATTCTTTTTTTGGATTTTTTGGACTGAAGGAATCCATCTCACAGGATGTATCTTTCAATATGAGAAAGGTGTCCCATCCATTCCACAAGAAGGGACCCGAGTACCTCTGTCCTGTCAACGAGAGTTCAAGTTCCGTGTTTGTCATTCGTCGTTTTAAAGACTTTATAGTTAAATAAATTATGGATCATTTATGACTTACTTACTTACTTGCTCGTTCGTCTACTCATATTCCGTCTACCCACAAGTAAAAGGTTTCGACAATGAATTAAGTAGACAAGTAGGTTAGTGAGTGATAAATGATTTCGTTATTGGGTCACAATAAACAGTCAGTAATATAATTCCAGTACTCTTTAAGTTTGTGTTTCGATTTATAAAATAGATGTCTCTTAAATGTCAGGAGAGTTCTTTCCGTACATCCTCTTAGAGGACCCCCAGATCAAACCCCCCGACCCGAACTAGGGACGAGCCCCTTGATTGTGTGCGACGTCACTTCTCAGACGTACGACGTTGAGTTCTAAGACGTACGTCGTTGTCTTTTCTAGGGGACACGGTGTTGATTCTGGGTCACACCGGTCTATGTATTAAAAATAAAAATAAAATTCCTTTCCGTACACTACGAAGGGGATATTTCAAACAATTCGCGAAGACTTCTAGAAATTGGTACACGGGGATCGGATGTAAAAGTCGGAGTAAAGAGTCAGGAGGACAGTGTGTATCTCAGATGCGTAGAGACAAGAAGGAAGTAGAAGTGTAATTTTTGAGGTAGGAGAAAGTGAGTGTAGACACACAAGTTTGGGGTACAAAAGAAAGTCCAACAACTTTTTGAGGGAAAGGACGTCAGACAAGGTTAAGGGAGGAATCCATTTTATTAGGGGAGTAAACTTCCGGGCTTTCTCAAAAGTCGTATTTGCACACAGTAATGAGAATCGGGACAGAGTGACTGTCAAAACAAGTAACAGAAGAACAGAATACTTACAACTCGAAGACTTTGTTTTTTGTTCTTTCAGAGTTATTATTGAGAAATATTAGGAATATTTCGAGGTTATGAAACCGGTGGACTACGCTTCTTGACTTAGTAACCTTTTCCGGGACTACGACCCTTTCTAACTTCCTTCCTCCTCTTCCCCTACTGTCTCCTACTCTATCAACCTACTGTAGTGGTCGAACTACCTGTACTCAAACTCATTCGAGGTCCTCAACCACTACTTGTTCCTTCGGAGCACAAAACGTCAGGTACCCCAGTGTTTCTCAACCTGTGTTGACTCACTAACTTAACTTGACTTACGGAACAGTCATGACTCTCGAGTATTTAAAAGCACTTAACTTACCTACTGAAGGGATCATCGAGTCTGCCATTTCGTAGACATACATTACGTCCTATGGGCCCAAATTAGGGACTCAGTCCTTCTAGGGGACCTCTTCCTTTACCGTCGGGTGAGGTCATAAGAACGGACCTCTTAAGGTACCCGTCTCCTCGAAACCGCCCGATGTCAGGTACCCCAACGACTCTCAGCCTGTGCTGACTCGTTGATTGTGTGTGTGCAGGAGGTCATCCCACCCTAATAGGGACTCCAGGACAGTTTAAAGATAGGATTCAAACCACCGTCATCGGTATGATTATTATTATGCATAACTACAATTGTTGAAGAGGTAGTGAATGAGAACGATTCATGACCAGATTAATAAAACGTACAAAATAAAGTGTATCGGAATTACGAAGGAACAACTCTATCCATACCGGTGAAAATAAAATCTCTCATAGACTACGAACTGTGTACCAACTGGACTCAGGTCCACACATACAAGTCCTGAACCCAAGAAGTGGTAATCCTCTAATCGAGGGTCTGGAAGGTGTGGGGGTTGGAAACCGACCTAAAGTGTTTCACATTCTTTGTGGATCTTTCCATAATAGAGAATACTCTTTATTAAGGACTCCAGTAGGACCAAGACCTTCTCGTCCACTCCTTCTCCTTTGAAGAAAAATTAAGGGACGACCTCTTTATATGTGACATGATACGGTACCCCTTTTGGATATGTTAACATTTAATTTCCATATGTATATAGTATATATATATATAAAAAAGAACTAAACCTGTTTATGGTGGATGTTTACCTTTTTACAAGACCCTAGGTATAAAGGTTTTTCTTATCTGATGAAAGGGTCCTTCCCTTAGTAGGAAATCGGGGTGACCCTACATTGTACCCATTCACTCACTGTACTCAATCTCCTTCGAGACCCTCAACCACTACCCGACCCTTCAGACCGCACGACGTCAGGTACCCCAACGTTTCTCGGCCTGTACTGACTCGCTGACTTGACTGGGCTGGATGTTAAGAAAGAAGTATGATTATCCGTTTGTCGACCGGACCGACTCTATACTTTACAATACATACCGAAGACATGGGCCTCTTCATATATATGAGACCCAGTCACTTGAATGTGGTAGATCAAGTCGTTACGACAAATACATAGTACGAAGAAACAGACTTAAGAAATCGTAGAAGTCTCACCTTTTTGTTAATACGATTTAGACCGAAGGTTATACCGTTTCGAATAGTCTTTTGTCATAGTCAGAGAAGACAGTAAAGGGGGACATGAGAGAAGGAACGTGTTATAAAAAACCGAAGAAGTTCCCGACAGAAGTCAAATCAACGAGTCAGTACAGGTTGAGAAACGTTGGGGTACCCGATGTCGTGCGGTCTGAAGGGACGGGTAGTGGTTGAGGGTCTCGGACGAGTTTAAGTGTAGTTCAACCACTGAGGTAGGTTGGTATAGTAGCAGACAGTAGGGGAAGAGGAGGACGGAAGTTAGAAAGGGTCGTAGTCCCAGAACAGGTTACTCAGTCAAGAAACGTAGTCCATCGGTTTTATAACCTCGAAATCGAAGTCGTAGTCAGGAAGGTTACTTATAAGTCCTGACTAAAAGAAATCCTAACTGACCAAACTAAAATATACAGATAATTAGTCGTAACCGATGGATGGAACTCGGAGAATCATAGGTGGTATTTCTTTACACTATTTGGTGACAGAGACCGGAGACGTGGCACCTCAAACATGTTCCGACAGATGTAACCGTGGAAGAACCGTGTACAGAGGTGAACCAATAGACCATATGGTGCAAGAGTTAGGATACACCATACACCGTCGTGGAAGGACGTTTTCCGTCGCCTAAGGAAGAAGGGGACGAACTCCTTCAGGGTGTCGTCCCGACGATCGAAGGGTAGGACGGGTTGAAGACGAGGGTCTCAGGAGAACAGTAAGGTCGGAGGCGGAAAATACCACGTAAGAAAGAGTCGTTTGAGTGATGGGTCGACCTAATATATTAGGTCAAAACCCAGGGAGGAGACGAGTAGGAAGGTGTGTGTCATAGTAGTCTACACAGACGTAGATGAAAGGGATTTATCAAAGGAGTTAAATACTAAATACTCTAATATGTATGTCCCTGAACTCTGTTCGTCACGTTAAACCGTGGGATCTCGTCTGGGTTCCACACAGTAGTCGTGGGAATGACATAAATTTTCATAATATGAGAGCATGAGTTGTAAAGTTGACTACGAGTATCCTCGTAATGTGTTTCATACTGTAATAGGAGTAAAATTTCTAATTATTTTGGACCTGTCATTTGTCATGAACTCACCAATACTATACGATTACCGTTATGATCCCTAATTCCCTTCTCTGTCCTCATACGGTGTCTACGGGGAATCCCTATTTATCCAACTTCTCGCGTACAACTGTGACGAAGGAAAGAGGGGTGGGAAGAAGGAGGGATAGGTCGAAGGAAGGACGGAAGGAGGGATAAAAAGAGAAAAGGGAGAAGAGGAGAAGAGAAAGAGAGAGGTAGGAAAGGGAGGGAGGGAAGGAAGGAAAATAGAAAAGGAGGGAGCGAGAAGAAAGTGAGAAAGTAAAAAAGAAAGGTTGTCCTTAAAAACCTTATGAATGGTTTTCGATCCGAATATGATCTATAATTCCTTTGACTTCCCTTTGACTTTAAATGATATAGAATTCTGGTATGTATTGCTCCGTAAAAATATAACGAGATTAAAAATTTGTAACTTCATATCAATTAAATAATATTATAACATAATAAAAGTCGACATCTTGTTTCACTAAGTCGATATATATATATATATGTATTTAAAAAGGTTCAACAAAAGTTAATATCCAATAATGTTCTGTAACTTACACGAGATTAAAAATCGGAAGTTTTCTTTGAATTACTCATCTATAGTAGTGGTACAAAACGTACCGTCTACTGAACGAGTTCCAGTATGTGAACTCCCTCACCTCAGTTCTGAAATTAGGTTTAAACCGAAATTTTGAGTCTGAGAGATTGGGGTGTAATCGTCTGGTTTGTATTTGAGTATCAGAGTACGTCGTCTTTGTTACCCTGTTAACTTGGCTCACGTTTCTAGACATCCTCTTTGACGATAATGTTCTGTTCCTCAGACCTCTACTCTTTTGTAAATGTCTCCTCCTCGAGTCTGGGTCTCTTCTGTTGTTAAGAGGATTCCTGTACGTGGTATATAGACACACATATTCCCTCTTCTGTCTCTGTATGTCTTTGTCTGTCTGTGTCCCTGTCGTCTACCGATCTATCACAAGTACAAGTCTAGAAGATTTCAGTTCAGGTTGGACAGACCGTGTAGGGACCCGACGAGAGAGGACCGACAGACTTAAAACACAAGATTTGAAAATCCTGTCCGAAGATAAGTCTAGGGCACTGTGATCCGAAGGTAGGAATCTTTTGTGTTACCTAGGATCTTCAACCTCAGCTTTAGGGTCGATAAGTCATAAACACGAAAAACATAATCTACAAACAAAGACGGGTGTGTACAAACACCTCTACACACAAAGGGGTCTTTGGATTTTATACGATACTTAATCACCCTCTTTCGAGTTTCGGCGAACCAGGTCTCAGATGATTCCTTTTTCATCCCTCCCGCTCTGACTTACCCCTCGACAGACAGGGAGACACCGAGACTGTATGATTCGTCCCAAACAAACCCACCCTAGTAGACCTTCGTGATCTTTTACCTCCTCTCTCGAGACAAAGACTGGGTGGGGAGGAGTTGTGTAGACGGGTTGTGACGAGTGCAGTCGAGGTCGGAAAAGGGTGTACGACGTTCGTACAGACTGCGAAGGGACGTGATTCCGCCCAAGAAGATTTCAGGAGGAACTACATTATATCTTGGACCGTCCGAGTCCCTTTCCTAGTCGATGGGTGTAGGGGTGTCTACTTATTTTTAGACCTAGAACAAATGAGAGAAACGTCTGTTCCGACCCGAAAAGGAAGATTGAGCTCTTGTAGTCACTCCTTAGGTTTTCAAGAGGGTCACCTCACCGATCACAACTCTACGGCACTGTTCCGGTGTACCTCCAGATCCCCGGGGTAGACTCTTAAAAAAAATTGCCCTTCTTTGGAATAAAGTGATTATCAAGACAAAATCGAAGTTTAATTTTTTTTATTTATTTTGTTTGTGTCCCTAATTTAACTACCCGTCTCGAAGAAGAAGAAGAAGAGATAGTCTGATCTTCTGTCGTCCAGAGTTCAGTAGGATCGTACTATTTTTCAATGCATTCTCTTCGGTTCTTTAGATCCGAACCGTGGACCTACTATGGACGGATCAGTGGTGATGAAAGACTGTACTCTGGCACTAATGTAATCTAGTCTACCAGTTACCAAATACAGACTGCACACGACGATGGTCGTAGAAGGTACGAGGACCGTCTGTAATGGTTAGATACACTGGAAGAAAGTACCATACATGCTTAAATCGTAGTCTTCGAAGTGAGTAAAGAGTTGTGTAGGGTGATCTGTCGTCGACAGATGAGACGGCTAAATAATAAGTAGAGGTCTTGTCTCATAGAAATATAGGAAGGGTCTGTAATTTTATATATATAAAGGTCAGTAACAAAGAGAAGTAAGATGGATTTGTTAAAAAAAGAATGTGTAAAACCTTCCGTTCAGGGTCGGGGTCAGTTGTTCACTTTGGATGAAGTAGACACTGAAAAGGTCGGTACATACGTAAATAGGTGTTATTTGAAAGTCGTTGACATCTCTTAAACCTTAATCGTATCTATTCTTTGGTTTACAAACCTATGACTTGACTTCCGGTAAACTTCACAACGCACTCTAAGTAGACTTACGTTTGTGAGTCAACCGTTGGAGTGTTGTCAGAGAGTTCTGTGAGAAAGACCCCATAAAGTCTCGATCGGGATACGTTCTCGTTCTTGTACGAGATTTGCACTGCGTCTGGAGAAGTCGGAGTAACTAGTAGTGTTTTAAGCGGTAAGGATACCTAGTTCTAAGTTCTCCACCTTCTATTTTCATACGAAAAGAATTTGTTCGAAGGGAAACTGTGTGAGTCTACCCTATCCTATCTGACGTCACTGGACTTCTGCCTCTCCTGGGCCACCTGTCAGCTTCGTCCTCAGGGTCCCACCTGACTCTCAGTCTCTTGAGATTAGAAACAGGGATAAGATGAAGACAGAAGGAAACTCTAAAAACTCGGAAGAGAAGAGAAGAAGTCTACACGACGGGCTCAAGTACGACTCTTGGGCTAGGTCGAGGAGGCGAGAGACTGAGAGACTTACACACAGAACCGAAGACTTCTTACTTACCTACTAACACTCCAAGGATGTCTGTGAAAATGAATACCAAATATGTAGTAGTTAACAAATTTGAAACTCCTCCCCCTCCTTCCGAAGTTCATAATGGGAACAAAAAGGGAGATTATAAGATTCTTTAATTGAGAAGTAAGATACAAATTACTGAGAGTTACTACATTTGTCCTTGAAAAACTTAAAGTCTTTAAAATGAGACCACGAAAACAATTATTTAAATGACACTCCAGTCGGAGAAAACGAAAAAAAAAAAAAAGGTTAAGTGCGAAAAGGTGATTTCAAAGTGGGTAGGTCTCTTAGGAGAAACATCAGAAGTACACACATTTAGGAGACGTAGTAAATTTGAGGTCGTAAAATAAAGGAGATACTTCAGTAGGTTCTAGTTCAAGAAGAGTAGACAACATTTACACTAGCACCCGTTAGAACAATAAGGGGTAAAGTAGTAGGTAGTACGTACATAAGAGGTAAAAGGTTATCCCAAAACCCTCCTTGTTTGTATTGACTTTTCCTGAGAACTTAGAGTTCCTGACGTCATTCATACGTATGCACACACACACACACACACACACCATACAAACACACACACACACACACACACCATACAAACACACACACACACATCCACACATATATATTATAAATATTGGTTTGAATCTATCGTACTACAAAACCAAAAGTTCAAATCTACTGATTCTTATCTCCTTTAATTTCCATATGTAGATTATTGGTTGGCTTGGTTGGAACTTTGAGTCATGGTATACTGAAATTTTACGTGCGTAGAAAATGATGGTGTGTCGAGAGAAACGGTATTTAAGAAGATCATCCACCCTTTCCAGTGTAAAATTTTTCGACCTGTTCTCCGTCTCCTCCCATCATTACTTTTATTTTTTATTTTAATATAAGATTTTTTAGAACTAAATCATGGCGTCGTCAACTCACAGTGTTACTCGTGACTCAAAGGACCTTCGGATTCGTTTCTTTCTTTATCCTACTCATAGTTAGAGAACTGTAGATTGTCTTCTTTTGGATCTATGTATACCACCGGACCTAAGATGAAGACTCTACTCGAACAGTGTTTTCTGTGACTCGTTATGTAACCTTCTACAAGAGTCATCGTGAAACTAGTTCTCAGGTTTTCTACAAGACGTTTGTAGACAAAAAAATTATTATCGTTGTCGTACCTACTTACGAACGTCTTAGCACGATTTAGTATTAAGGTTTACCGTTAAGAAATTCCCCGAGTTTCTATGTCAGGTCCCTAGACAGAATTGTGTCCTCATTTTACACCTTGTAAATTTCCAAACTTCTCAATCGTACGAAAATCAGGTTGTAAAGGAACTCTACCACTTTTACAACAAAACAAAAATATACTTTTTTCTTTATGTACTATTAAAAAGAATTAAACATCGTTCTCTTTTCGATAACAAAAATCAAAATATTAATACACAAACAAAGTGTTTTCAGACCGGTATTCTACGTTACTTGATATAAACATTTGTCGGCCCTTCGGTACGACGACGACGAGGATTCAACGAAGTCAACACAGGTTAAGACACGCTGGGACACCTGTCGTCGGGTGGTCCGAGGAGACAGGTACCCTAAGAGGTCCGTTCTCATTACCTCACCTAACGGTAAAGGAAGAGACTCCTTCAGTATCCTCTTTATTAAATCATGTCTTTAAGTACCGGAACCCTAAGAAACCCCCATCTCTCACCAGTTCTTTCGGAAGAGACTCTTCCACTGTAGACTATACTTTTGACTACTCATTAATTCCCTTTTTCCCGTAATCAGAACCCCACGTTTCTATCAAAACTTCTCCTTCACTAATCGAGAGACTCTTATCCAGTGTCATCTCCACTGTAAACTTTATTTATAACTTCTCACTCAAAAGGGTATCCGTTCCCCTTCCCGGAAGACTTTTCTCGTTTGACGTATGTGTTTCCAAACCTTTGTGGTTTTGCACCTTATCGTTTACGTATAAGTCCAGTAAAAGTCAACGAAGAACCCAGTTTCGGACGGGCACATCCTTTCGCCGGTTTTTCAGTCCGATCTCCAGTTGTGTCTCAGTTTACTACCTTCTGGAGTATACTCTACAGTTCGTCAGACTGAAAATAAGACTCGTCCGACTCTGAACAAACACTCGCTGTGTAGACTCGGACTGGCACCCCTCCTCGACCGTCCTCCCATTCCGACCCTACCTCCCTTCGACGACGGCGCCATTATGTCCGTTCTCTACGACTTTGCTCTTGACTTCTGAACCTCACTCTGTCTCTCTCTCCTCGTCTACCTTGATTCTCCATGAATCCGTCGTCTTAGTTAACTTAAATCAGTGAACAACCGACCCTCTCCCCAAAGTCTCTCCTTCTTGGGGTTCTACTAAGACGTGTAACATTCTTGATACTCTCCTTCTCTGTGTGGACCCTGTTAGACGTGTCCCGGGCTGAGGACTCTCCTGAGACTACTTGGGAACAAGTGCTTGTTTGTGAAGACCGATCCCACTGCCCCTTTTGTCGTTACAACATCGTTCCTAAGTTGATTACTACATCTTAACTCCTATGCCCGAATAAATGTCTACCTCTTCCGTTACCATGGGGTGAGGTCATGAGAACGGACCTTTTAGGGTACCTACCTCCTCGGACCACCCGACGTCAGGTACCCCAGAGATCCTCAACCTGTGCTGAAGTGAAAGTGAAAGTGAAAAGTGAAAGTACGTAACCTCTTCCTTTACCGTTGGGTGAGGTCATAAGAACGGACCTCTTAAGGTCCCTACCCCCTCGGACCACCCGACGGTAGACACCCCAGTGTGTCTCAGCCTGTGCTGACTTCGCTGAATCGTCGTCGTCGTCTTCTGAAAAGATCCAGATCCTGTACAAATAGATTAATAATATTATTACCTTGTAAATGACTCGAGAACATTACACCGGTAGTTGTCAATTCGTAATATATATATTACCATAGCGTTAATTACCAGTACTACGGAAATACTTCTTATTTGTGAATGGCGTTTTTTCAGTAAAATCCCTACTTTCTTTAAGTCTGAGATTTTCGAATTCTTTTAGTAAACTCCAGTGTTATGATCACGTACCATCTCTGTCCTAAACCTGGGTCCAGTCACCTTAAGTTTCAGACGTAAGAATCTCTTTCTGTTTATAGTGCACTACAGTAAACATACATCTTAGATTAAAATTTTTACAAATTTCTATGTTCACTTGAATAAATGTTTTGTCTTTATCTGAATGTCCATAACTTTTGTCTGAATACCAATGGTTTTCCTTTCGTTCCCTCTCCCTCCACCCTATTTAATCCTCGAGTCTCCTTGTGTGTATACGATGATATATATTCTATCCATTGGTTTTCCTAGATGACATATCGTACCGTTTGAGATAAGTTATAAGACACTATTGGATGTACCCTTTTATTAGATTTTTTCTTATTTAGATACATATTTATTTACATATTTATTTTGTAAAACGAGATGTGGACTCTGACTACATTGTAACGTTTACTCGAGATGTGCTATTTCAATTTTATAAAAATTTTTCGTAGGTTTTTTTTTTTTTCGGATTTGAGAATTAGCACTAAGAACCTCTAACTCTCTCAGTCGAATGAGTTCCTGTGAGTCATTCGTTCTCAAAATATCCCCGACCTCGATATATCGTGCAAAGCCAACTCTTCCGATCCATNTTTGTAAAACGAGATGTGGACTCTGACTACATTGTAACGTTTACTCGAGATGTACTATTTCAATTTTATAAAAATTTTTCGTAGGTTTTTTTTTTTTTCGGATTTGAGAATTAGCACTAAGAACCTCTAACTCTCTCAGTCGAATGAGTTCCTGTGAGTCATTCGTTCTCAAAATATCCCCGACCTCGATATATCGTGCAAAGCCAACTCTTCCGATCCATTTGAGACCACTACAAAATTACATCCCGAATACACATCTATATGCATTCGGTAAGACCTCTTTTGTGTTTTGATGTTAAGTTACCCTTCTATGGTCATTCAGGAGATAAAGACAATTCACAAGTTGGTCCCTTGACAGATCGAGAGACTGAAGTCATGATGTGTTCCCTTCCACAATTTCCTCTTTCTCACCTGTCACCCAACCTAGAGGAATCGTTGACAGTGTTATTTTCTTCACTAAATTAAGAATGACATTAAACGACTGTCGGTATCTGAAACCTCGACGTTTAATCATTTGTTCTCAAAAGATGTCTTTTGACCGTTCAAGCGTGAGGAACAGTTGTTTCTATGACTCTTACAACCCCATGTAAAAGAGAGTATTAACGGGTACTCACGGGTTGCGGTTCAAAGACATAGTCACCTCTTCCTTTGTCTCTCCGTCCCAGAATCTTTGGCATCCTTTGAAGCAGGATTTTACGGATACCGTAACTGTTCGTTTTGTCTCTCCACGTACCCGTCTCCTCGAAGTTCGTAGTTCCTGTCTAGGCTCCACTGCGACAGGTCTCAGTCTCAAGGGGTACTCGCAGTAGACTCGGAAAAGAACTCCTGACGTCCCCACGCGACGAAGTGCTGCGCAGAGTAATAGACGACCTGTCTGGATCAAGGACATCACGGGTCCCAGACAATTTGACGTTGAAGTCAAGAAAGGATTTCCTTATAGGAAAGAAATGTTTTTTGGAGAAGCGTACGACCTCCTGTCAAGAACATAAGTGCTACAGGAGAAGGGAGTTCAAAAGTATTACTTGTCGACTTCAGCGGTTATACCGTTCTTACATCTATTTTTTAACGAAGGTACATACCTCGCGTCCTCTGGGACAAGGTCTGTACGAGTCACTTTATTGGGACGGACCACGACATAAGTTAGATTAATGTTGAGTCTTTCCCTCATTACTAATAGAGGTATGATATCCTACTCCTATAACATAAAGTTACTCTATAATTCTTTAAAAGGACCAACAAGTCACTCATTTACCACCGGGATCTTAAACTTAAGTCTATCCAGACTAAGATCTCTCGTTCTCAAAAGAATATATTGTCTGAGAGAATTTGAAATGGGTGAAGCTGGGAAAAGTGAAAAGTAAACGGGGGAAATACATGTTTATGAAATGTTCGTATTTCTTCCTTCTAGTCAATACCCCCTTTTAGACGAATAAGAAGTCTCTCAAAATATAATGTGAATAAAACTCAGTAAAAGATCCCTTTCAATATCGCTCTACTTTATAGACTGTATGAAGAAAGGATTGGTTATTGTGAAAATTCTTGTAATAAAACACCTCTACGATTCTTTTATTAATACTTTTATTAGACCCATGTAGTTCAATTTTGATAGGGGAAATTAAAAGTCGATCACTCTCGTCTCCATTCTATATGGAAAAAAAAAAAACCTTCCGGTTAAACCGTTACCCGTAGGTTTCGAAATTGAAAGACGTATGTGAATTTATCTTATTATGTAAGTAAGAAAGTAGATATGTCAGTTAAGTACAAATGAATAACTTGTAAATCCTTCCGTCCATAAAGATCAAAAAAAAACCTCGTGTCACTACTTCCTAAATACTTTGATTTTTAAGATCACACCCTACTATCCTCTCATGTAAATATGATATTATTCTCCTGAATACGACATCACTTTTATTTCGTCCCACAACTGTCCCACTCAGACCTTCACGCCCTCCTTTCTCTCACTACCCACCACTTGATAAAACCTCACTTAATTACCTCTCCGATGATCTTTCTAGACCTACTTCTCAAAGACCTTCTGTTTTCTCAGAACTCCGTCCTTACAACGTAAGTCCCTTGTCACCCTCCCGGTTGATTCGACCTATCCTCTGCCATCGTTCCTCGTCGACCTCTGTGTCCATCCTGGGATATCTTTGTCCATTCTGTGTCTGGAACCTCTTGAATCTTCGAAACTTTCGGTACTATCCCTGAACGAGGGTTCACGAGATCCACGTCCTCTAATTGTACTAACGGAAATGTAAATATGCTAAAGAATAAGACTACCCCTTTTTAGATTTCACGAGTTTCGTCTTTGACCCTTTGGTTCATGGTTTGATATCGTCATTTCTCCTCTTTACTATCTGATCCCACTACCTGTTCTTCCCTACAAGATCCCTCTACCTGATCCCTCTCTGTCTACTCCCACGACCTGACACCCCCACCCGTACCTGTTCCCCTTCTACCCGATCCTACTACCTAATCCCCCGTCCCCTTGACCCCCCTACTTAATCCCCCTCTATGAGGCCTCACTACCTGATTCCTCCTCTGTCTGGTCCAACTACCTCGTCTCCCTTATTTTAACTCCCCCTACCTGATCCTCCTCTACAAGATCCCATTACCTGGTTCCTCTCTGTCTGATCCCACTACCTAACCCCCCGTCCAGTTGATCTCACTACGCGTTCCCCGCGACAGGATCTGACTACCTGATCCCTCTCGACAAGGTCCCTCTACCTGGTCGCCGTCTGTCTGATCCGACCACCTAATCCCCGTCCACTTGAGCTCACCAAGTGATCCCCCGCGACAGGATCTGACTACCTGATCTCTCTACCTAATCCCCCTTCCCCTGGTCGACACGTCCCTGTACCGCACTTTATCTTCTCCACCTTAACCACTTGTCAAGACCCTAAACCCTATTTAAACTACAGTCTCGACCGTATTAAACGGTCTACTAGATGGTGCCTCCAGACACCGTGATTAAAGGGAAGACCTTTAAATAAGATTCCATTATTAGTACCTAGAGGTGTTTCTATGGTAATATTCTTGCAAGTACTAACCGTTACCGTTTTACAATCTTTATTGAACATGAAGAGTTTGAAGATTGGATCAATTTTTTTAATACTTTTCAAGACCTTACTATGTTTATTTTTTTAATCGTCTATAGAACAGAACCTATCACTCTAAAAAGTCAGTAATAAAAAGAAAGTACAAACAAACATAAAATTTTACAAATTTTACTCTGACAAAATAAAACATATTGTTGTTGTTGTTGTTTTTTTGGGAGTTTCAATACAAAGTTTTCATTTGAACAGGAATAAACTGACGTAAAGACGTGTCGTCCCAGGTTACTAAAAGGTAGATTTTACATAGGGTTCTTGAGTCAAGTCAACCTGTAGGAGACTCCTAAAGTGTTTATGAGTACTATCTAAATGATACATCGTTATACTCGGGTTCGACTCTGACTGTGACCCTAAGTATGTACAGACCTCTCGACCGGCCCACGTACAAATAAATATACACATCAAACGTGACCAATCTCCCCCACCTTACCTCTTCCGACGTCCCTTTCTCCTTACCACTCTTGTTGAGTCACGGATACTACACAGACCGTACCAGGTCCTTGATTTTAACTTCCTCGATAAATAAGTTTCTAAGACCCTCCGTGTTTTCATGTTTCTCCCGTAGGCGTCACGGGTCCTCTACTTTGTACCGTGTCTTACCCACGTTTATACGAGAAGCAGAGAGACCCCCTCTAGTATCAGTTTAGACCCGTAAAATTTCTACAGACTTTTACGTCTCGTAGTCCTTCAAGGTCAGGGCCCTGGTGCGAGTATGTTGTCTTGGGAACCTTCACGATTCTAGGGGAGAGGTTCACCTAAGGAGTTGAAGGTTGTATTTTCTCCCCCACGACCCTTTAATGTCCTTCCCGTACTACCGTGAAATGGTTGTTTCCAGACAGATCAGTTTCGATCATCAGTACATACCTATACTCTCAACCCGGTTTTCTTGCGACTCAGGGCTTCTTAACTACGAAAACTTGACACCACAACCTCTTCTGAGAATGCTCAGAGAATCTGACGTTCCTCTAGGTTGGTCAGGTAGGATTTCCTTTATTCAGGACTTATAAGTAACCTTCCGGTGGACTCCGTTTCTCGGTTGAGTAACCTTTTCTGGGACTACGACCCTTTCTAACTTCCGTCTTCCTTTTCCCCTACTGTCCTACTCTATAAACCTACCGTAGAGACTGAGTTACCTGTACTCAAAGTCGTTCGAGGTCCTCAACCACTACCTGTCCCTTCGGACCACACGACGTCAGGTATCCCAACGTTTCTTAGACTGTACTGACTCGTTGACTTGACTTACCTCCCTAATTACACTGGGACAAATAAATGTTTCCTATCACATTACGTCCCCTTTTGACTCCGATGGTATCGTATGTCGAGGGTTTGGGATCTCTACCTCTCCCGTGACCTCCAAAGGATTATAGAAGTAGATCGAGGTGTTGGTGGGTCTCTCTGTAAAAGTGAGGGACTTATGGGGACTACCCTGACCGACTGAGGAAAAAACCACCACTATAATGAAACAAAAACACATCAACGAGTCAATACAGGCTGAGAAGTGTTGGGGTACCTGACATCGGGTGGTCCGAGAAGACAGGTATCCTAAAGGACTCGTTCTTAAGACCTCATCCAACGGTAAAGAAAGAGGTCCCCTAGAAGGACTAGGTCCTTAACTTGGGAGTAGACGGCGAACCGTCCGTCTAAGAAATGGTGACTCGGTGGTCCCTTCGGGTGAAAAAACCACATAGTCCTATTTGAAGAGAGAGAAGAGAGGATCGGTACAACAAACCTTTGTACCTGTCCCGATAGTACCGACTCTTCCACTCATAATCACCCTCGGTTTTAGATTCACCCAAAGGGACCACCGAGTCGACCCTTTCTTAGGTAGACGTTACACCCTCTGGGCCCAAACTAGGGACTCAATCCTTCTAGGGGACCTCTTCCCTTTCCGTTGGGTGACGTCATAAGAACGGTCCCCTTAAGTACCTGAGATATCAGGTACCCCATCATTTCTCAACCTGTACTGACTCGTTGAAATTACGTGTGTGTTTTAGGTCAAAAGTGAGACGAGAGGTTCAACACACAGACCCTAACCACTTTACTCCATCCAAAAATTGAACGATTTTCTTTAGTGTGTAATTAAGTTTTTTCATTAAACGAGATTTCCTACAAAATAAGAAAGAAAATTTTTAATAAGTGAGTTTCGTTAGTACACACGATTTCCGACACGGTTAGTTCCCGGTCCAAGTTGTAGTCAGGAGTCGAAACAGAAGTCGTGAAGATCATACAACGGTTTGTTAAAGTCGGGACTGCCAAGGACTTCGTCAGAACCACGACGGTGTACCGTTAGAAAATTAAGGTATCTTAGATAGGAACGTCGTTCAGGAAGGTCGAGATTCATAAACTGCAATAGTAAGTTGAGGAAATGTGTAAGATTCGATAACATTGTTGACGGGTTGTGTAAAGAATAGGGATAAGTTTTTTCGGAAGAAAATAGGGAGGTTATCACGTACCGGGTCCCACATGGGTCATACATAAATGTCGGAGTAAAGAGAGGTCTTTAGGGTCAGTTTAGGAAAAAGACGTAGACAAACCGTCTATCTATAAGTGTGAGCTTCTGGATGGACGCACGAATGTGGAAAACGGACGAAGAGGCAGATATCGACCAGAGGTTAATAAAGAACTCGAAAACAAAAAAGAAGGAAGTTGAACTACTATTTGAGAAACTACCACTCAGACACATTTGTCTTCAGTACGTTATTGACACACGACTAACTAAATTAAGGAAACAATGAGACACGGGTGCCGGGTGAGAGACGGAGAGGGAGGGGACCAGTGGACCAATTTAGCCGAAAACTATTTATGAATGACTTACTTTATTACTTGGTCGTGATTGATTTATATTCCACAATAACATTATTAACCGACCCAGTCTGTCTACGAACCTATGGTACACCTTACGACACCGTCGTAACCTTACGGTGACCTATATACCTCCAGACCGTCTCTCGTTTGACACCAACCTAGACCCGTGTTCTCCCACTCCCACCCTCGCCCTTTTTGACTCGTCCTCAGTAATACAGACCCTACTTCACCTTCCAGACTCGTCCCTTCTTTCGTCGGGGTCTCGTCTGACCGAGAGTCACAATGTTTGCGTCCACACTTTTAGTTGCTATCGACAGTGTTGTTGTTGCTATGTTATTATAACACTTTTCCTTTGATAGGGTACCAAACTACAATCAAATTACTAAAAGAGTCCAACGGCTTATCGGAAGGGTGGATACCTTGGATTTTGTGTAAAACCTTTTCTTTTCAGTATTTCATATAATTCAAAACTTATTACCATCAACCTCTTCTGAGAACTCTCAGGGAACCTGACGTTCCTCTAGGTTGGTCAGGTAAGACTTCCTCTAGCTGGGACCCTAAAGAAACCTTCCTTACTACGATTTCGACTTTGAGGTCATGAAACCGGTGGAGTACGCTTCTCAACTGAGTAACCTTTTCTGAGACTACGACCCTCTCTAACCCCCGTCCTCCTCTTCCCCTGTTGTCTCCTACTCTACCGACCTACCATAGTGACTGAGCTACCTGCACTCAGACTCACTTGAGGCCCTCTACCACTACCTGTCCCTCCGGACCGCACGACGCTAAGTGCCACAGCGTTTCTCAGCCTGTGCTGACTCGTTGACTTGACTTGACTACCTATGACCTCTTAAACTCATTTCAACGTCACCACTGATGTTTAGTAAAGTTTTACACAGTCCTTGGTCTACCTAACTGTCTCCCTCTCTCCAGATGTCTACCGATCTATACATACACTATTCCGTTCATATCACTTTGCGAACGACATCTTAGTTCTACTATCTACATATATATATATATACAACTGACATTTGATAAAGTTACAAAGATATACATTTGTACAACCACTTTTATGTGACCTCTCGTTAACAAAGTCAAAGAAACTTTTCTTCGTACAACCTAGGATGTTACTGTCTTCGTTTTATATCAAGCGACCTATCTGAAAAGGTCTCACCATCATTATTTAGAGGCTTAAAAAAAAAAAAAACTCCGATACAAATGATAGAAATAATGTATCTACCCCTTTGATTCCAAATGTCTCTTATTTGAATAAAAATTCTTTTATGAAAATTCGTAGTTCTTGTTTCGATTACGAAAACTAACCGAGAAGGTCAAACGAACAAACCTAGTTCGAGGTCTATTTCGGGTCGGAAAGGTTGACTACGTGTAGAACCGAACAGTCCGAACAAATTAAATATTTGTGGACGAAAGAAAGGTAGAAAGAAGAAAGAAAGAAAGAAAGGAACGAAGGAAGAAAGAATTTATAAATAAATAAAAAAACTGACGAGACCCAGAATCAACGTCGTACACCCTAGACCAAGGGACTGGTCCTTAGCTTAGGTCCGGGAGTCGTGCCTCAGAGTCGGTAACCTGGTGGTTCCTTCAGGAGGAAGGAAGCAAGGAAAAATAGAACGTTTAATGAACAATTCCTTTGGCTTAGTAAACAGACCATGTTTAAGGTTGTCAGACTGAAGGTGATTAATGTGGAGATACAACAGTAGTTTCCACAAAGAAACAAAAAGCTTGAAGAACATGACGACCGAACTGGATCTCACTGGTCTAAGTTCAAACTAAAGAATCGTTTGACAAAGGACTCTTCACACACGAGAAGGTACTACTCCAGGTATTACGGACTCACAGTCGTCGGTGTTTACAAGCGGTAGATCCAGTCCATCAAAGTGATGACGACGACGACGACGACGACGACGACGACTCAGCGAAGTCAGCACAGGCTGAGACACGCTAGGGTGTCTGCCGTCGGGTGGTCCAAGGCGGTAGGGACCCTGAGAGGTCCGTTCTTGAGACCTCACCCAACGGTAAAGGAAGAGGTTACGTACTTTCACTTTTCACTTTCACTTCAGCGAGTCAGCACAGACTGAGACACGCTGGGGTATCTGCCGTCGGGTGGGCATAGGGGGCAGGGACCCTAAGAGGTCCGTTCTTGTGACCTTACCCAACGGTAAAGGAAGAGGATTTAGAGGTTTAAATGTTTCCCAAAATCTCAGATGGATTATGTTTTATACTACTGACTTTCTTTTCTGAAACCTCGGTCTGGTCGACGAAAGACTAACGATCGACACCTGTTCGGTAAATTTAGGACACAGGGAACCAGGAAAGTAAACATTTTCGACATATTATTCAGAAGGGTCTCTACGACATTACAACTTTATTTCGTCACTTAATTTTAACGAATCCTTCCTTTTATTGTTCGAGACATAATTGTGATCAATATTATTATTATTACAACAACAACAACAACAATGTAACAGGGTAACCGAAAGACTTATCCTGATTAGTTAAACGAAATGTCGTCTCCTTTGACTCCAAATCTCTCTTCAGAAAGTAGATTCTAGTGCCTCTAATCAGTCTCCACTATGACCGTACTTTGAGTTCAGAAGAAAAAGAGAAAACTTTATACGAAGGAACAAAGGGTTGACAGTAAGTCTAAAAGTTAGTAGAGATTCCACCTTTTTCTTTTGATACCCGGGTCGTCTCACGAACCATGTACCATCCATGAATTTTTTCGTTCACTTACTATTTTCGAGTAAATATCGTGAGTGACACAGACGAGGGGACGATTTCGTGATGTGTAATAGAGTTTCGTAGTAGTATTTTCGAGACTCAAATCAAAGTGACGGAAATGAAAGGTCTACTCTCTTCTCTTAAATCCTTCGTATATAACGGGTTCTAGGGTGTTGATCGTGCAGACTCGGTGTCTAGGTAGACCAAGGTTTCAGGGTACGGAAAATTTGTTGTGACGTTGTGAAAGAACTTACTTCCCTTCCGACGAAGTTTCGACTCGGCTTACCATCTTTAATTCTCCGTACTCGGTAAGATGGGAATTAGGTGTCTCGAGGGGGACCCAGGAAGAGTAGTATCTACGTAACATAACGATCGTTTACACTTACAAAACTACTTAATCCGTTTGTGAGGTTAACGGACATGTAACGCTGTAGAAGGGAAGTTTCCGGTCCCTTACATCTGACATGCAAGAAACAGGTCGAACAGACTTACGCAGTTGCGACAGACCCTCCGTGTCTCCACCTGCGAAAGGATCGTCCCCACTCCGGGGGAGGACGTATAGGTCGAGGACATAAACATTGTAACGGTACACGACATGGTGACCCGGTTCCTTACTTCCCCGGCTACCAGGGTCGGTGGAGGCTAATACGTTCGGTTCTTTTTAAATGTTTAGCGTACTCTTTTCCTCCGTCAGGGGTTTGTAGAAATAAACAAGTAAAGACACGGGACTGTGAAACTAACGTCAGAACGTGAATCTTTAAAGTTCTATTCATAGTCGTCGACCTGTGGCCCATTTAGTCTCTGTGTCTGAGACACATTTATAACCTCAAAGCTTTCGTGTTTTACTACAGGTTACCGAACCTCGTGGCTTGGGTCACCCTTCCCTCCCCCTCACTACGAGACCGAAACCGGTTCAGTTGGAAGACTCTTTGAACACCTGTACAGACATGTACGGACTTGAACGGACTGTTTCGGTTCGTCTCTAAAGTCTCAGACCGTCTAGGTCTATGCTCACCGGACAAACGAGCCTTGGTTTTTCCTTGTCAGTCTCCTTTACTTCCTAATCCTACTTCTTTGTTTTCTAATCTCCCGACTTTAGACAATTGTCTTGTCTCCCACGTCCGACCCATCAGTACTATTACGATCATTCGACTCGTCGGTAGATACCTCACCGATGGTGACTGTTCCAGGTCCCGACCTGAAAAGTGTAGGTAAGTGTGTTAATCGAGATGGTTAGTAAACTTTAAACCTGACTTAAACGGGGGTAAAATATACATAATCTTTTTTTTTCTTCTTTGACTCTAATTCACCAACCTCTTGACAATAGTTCCAGTCTTTAGTCGTTCATTTTCCTTTTCTTCCAATGTCGTGCACGACCAGTCTGGGTCTGGGTGGTACACACTGTAGAACTCTACGGGGGTACTGACGAAGTGTACCTAAATTTGTTTCTTCCTTGGGTCCTAGATTTGAAGGGGTCTCCATCTTATTTCCTATTGGTAAGATGAACTAAGATTGTACAAGTTTCCCCAATATATTAGATAACCTACGTCTTCCCTATTTTCATGGATTTTCCCAAAACGGAGTTCCTGTTATATAAAGTAAATGATCTATATGTAAAATTGATCATTTATAAGTAAAAAAGGGGAAGAGGACTCTATTCGTTACTGTTCCCCTTAAGACAAACTCCTCTCGTTTCTTTTCTTTGTCTTTGAGAGAGAAGTCCCCAACTTTATTACCCACCATGACTAGAGAGTCGTATGATATTCGTCTCTAATTTCTCAAAACGACCATTTTAGACAGTCCTTCTACCTGGCCTTTTCGCACCGGTTGTGACCCACAGTCTCGTTAGACTAGTCGACTCATTCTCACATCTATGTAACTACTCACTTCAAGCTTCTTGTTCATTTCGGTCCATTGTACGACGTCGATGTGACTCTTCGAATCGTGTAATAAATTCTTTGAGACTAACGTTCATTGTCTTAAGTTGAGTTCCCTCGCATTCGGTTTTTTTTTTTTTCACTCTTAATCACTTTCGTGTGTCCCAAAGAGAACGTTATCGGACACATTTTATGTTACCCTCTTTTTAAATTCGACGGACCCTCTTATCCCTCTTTACTATGATCTCTCCTACTGTCTTAAAGTTTAGGACTTCAAGAGACGTCTGGGGTCCTTCCGTGAGCCTAAGTTAAGATTTCCGTTGTTCCTCCGTTTTTCCTCCATTGTACTGGTTTTTCGTACTTTTACCCTAATGGTCTATTTTTCTAGTAAACTAAACGACCTTCCCAATTTCTTTCCTTCCACAGTTCCTATTGGACTAAAAGAACCGACACAGACATCATCATTGTCTCTATTCCACCCTCTTTTACCAATCGCTACGTAAATCAAACCCTGTCTAACCCAAACTCTACAGATATCCGGAAGGTTTTGTATAACTATCTTTCAATCTCCGTACCCCCACGACGAGTCATGTTCATAACCTCAACCCCAATTCTTACACTTCGACGGTCGTACCTCTACGATTCACTTTGGTTTCGTTACCGAGTCCTGTAACCTCCTTCACTACTTTCTACACTCTCGTCCTTCCTCTTAGGTTATGTCTTGTGATTTTTTATTTATCATTACTCAGTCCGTATAATTCTTCTTACGGAAGTTTCAAGGATTCTCTTCGGTCTCTCTATTCTCCTTTAATATTTTTCCTAATGAAGGTCTTACCGTTCCGTCTTTGGAGACTTTTAGGTGAGGAGATAGGTTCATTCTTGTGACTTTGTTAACAGTTTTAGTTGTAAACGTCTTACGATCTATAATTGGTTTTGAACGTTATTAGACTTCTCAAAGACAACTTCCTTTTGTCGACTTGGAGTCATTGCTATCATTCGTCGAAACACCGTAAAATTGTACGGTGTATCGATAGAAAAAGGAAGGGTTTGGTATCGGTACTTTTGGTTGTCTGAGTATTAGTTCCATCGACGCTTTACGTGTCAGATCTTTTCCGTCTCAGATCCTTAGAGGGTTTTCGGGGTAAGAGTCTCTTAATAATGATAAACTAAACAGACCTTCGAGGGACCTTATGGGCAAGCGTCCCGAATAGAAATACACTGGACTGGGTTTCTGTCGGCTGAGTAACCTTTTCTGGAACTACGACCCTTTCTGACTTCCGTTTTCCTCTTCTCCCACCGTCTCTTACTCTACCAAACTGAGTTACCTGTACTTAGACTCGTTTGAGACCCCCTATCACTTCCTATCCCTTCGGACCCCACGACGTCAGGTGCCCCAGTGTTCTCTGTGCTGAATCACTGACTTGTTGTTTTCCGAGGTCTTTATGTCCAACAAAATTAAAGATTTTTTAGTTAGTTCTATTGTATGGTATAATTATTTCCTGTTTTTGGTGTAATAATAAAGTCATGTGTGAAAATTTACTGACCTGTTTTAAGCTATAAGAAGGTAGTATTTTGTTGAGTTTTTGATATCTATCTTTGAAAAGTTGAAATTTTACGTAAAGTCTTTTTGGGTACCGATTATAGTACGAATTATCACTTTCTGACTTTAGAATCCTAGTTTTTGTTCCTGTGCGGAAGAGTGATAAAGATGGACAACGAGATCCAGGATTAATCCTGTTAATCAGTTTTTTTTCTTTTTTCCAGTAGGTTTGATCTTTCTCATTTTACGTTGATAGAGATAAACACCTACTGTACTAATAAATGTGTCTTTAAAGATTCCTTAGGACCTCTTCCTTTACCGCTGGGTGAGGTCATAAGAACGGACCTCTTAGTGCACCTGTCTCCTCGGACCACCCGATGTCAGGTACCCTAACGTTTCTCAGTCTGTGCTGACTTGTTGATTGTGCGTATGTGTATTCCTTAGATGTTTGTTCATAATTTTGATTATTCATTCAAGTCTTTTCGATGTCCTATGTCTTAGTTATACGTTTTTAGTTAACATAAGATATGTGATTGTTAGTTGTAAAGTTTTTCTTTTAATTCTTTTATTAAAGTAAATAATATCGTTAACTTACGGATCTTTATTTAAGAATATAAACGTCAATTAATAAAAAACTATTCTAACGAGTCTGTTTGGTGTTCTTTTCTTATCAGAAAAGTTGTTTGTCACGACACTATTTACCTATATGTGCACCTCTTCTTTCTTCAACCTGGGGAGTGTTATACTTTTTTAATTGAGTTGACCTAGTATCTGAACTTATAGTCTTTAATTTGATGTCTTAGGAATTTTCATTCAAGTAAAGTCAAGTCAAGTCAAGTCAGCGAGTCAGTACAGACTGAGGAACGGTGGGGTACTTAGTGTCGTACGGTCCGGAGGGACAGGTAGTGGTTGAGGGCCTCAAGTGAGTCTGAGTGCAGGTAGTTCAGTCAATACGGTAGGTCGATAGAGTAGGAGACAGCAGGGGAAGAGGAGGACGGGGGTTAGGGAGGGTCGTAGTCTCAGAAAAGATTACTCAGTTGAGAAGTGTACTCCACCGGTTTCATGATCTCAAAGTTGAAATCGTAGTAAGGAAGGTTTCTTTAGGGTCCCGACTAGAGGAAGTCTTTCCTGACCAACCTAGAGGAACGTCAGGTTCCCTGAGAGTTCTCAGAAGAGGTTGTGGTGTCAAGTTTTCGTAGTTAAGAAGCCGAGAGTCGGAAGAAGTGTCAGGTTGAGAGTGTAGGTATGCACTGGTGACCTTTTTGGTATCGGAACTGATCTGCCTGGAATCAGCCATTTGTGTCATAATTTATAAGTATGGAACCTTAATTTGTTTGGAAAGAATCTATACTGTAGTTTTCATATTTACTTTTCTCTTATTCATCTATTTGACCTGAAATAGATCAAATTTTGGAAAAACGAAGTTCCCGTAGTAGTTCTTTTACTTTTCTGTTAGGTGTATTATCCTCTTTTACAAACTTTTAATAAAAATACTATTTCCTGAATACAGGTTTTATTTATTTTTAAATAATGTTGAGTTATCATTTTTCTGTCTATTGTATTGAATGTCCGTTTTATAGACTTACGTGTAAACAGAGAATCCTTATATGGGTTCTTTTTACTATTATATAAGGGTGTATTTTTGAATATGTGTTTATAAGTGTCGTATTAATATGTATCGTCGGTTTTTTCATCGGTTTTGTTTATAGGTAGTTGTCTATTTACTTATTCGTTTTACACCATATAGGTATTTTGTCTTGTAATAAATCGGTGTTTTCTTACTATATGACTTTACGATGTCGTACTTAATCGGAACTTTCATAATAAAATACAACTTCCTCGGTCATTGGTTTATAGTGTAACTTATCAATGTGAATGAATTTTACAGGTCTTATCTGGTTTTTTTTTTTTTTTTTTCATTTTATTTCATCGAATCACCAACGGACCCTGACCCATCCCCTTCCCTTAATCTTTACTGACGATGTCCTATACTTTAAAGAAACTTCACTACATTTACAAGTCATTAATCTATCACCGACGACGACGACGACGACGACGATTCGGCGAAGTCAGCACAGGCTGAGACACGCTGGGGTGTCTGCCGTCGGGTGGCCCGAGGGGGCAGGGACCCTAAGAGGTCCGTTCTTGTGACCTCACCCTTACGTACTTTCACCTTTCACTTTCACTTCAGCGAGTCAACACAAACTGAGAAGTACTGGGGTACCTGACGTCGGGTGGTCCGAGGAGACAGGTACCCTAAAAGGTCCGTTCTTATGACCTCACCCAACGGTAACGGAAAAGACTGTATCATCGATCACAATGTATTGAGACATTTATATAAATTTTTTGTGACGTAACATGAAAATTTTCCATTTAAAATACTACGTCCTTAACATAGAGTTGTCTCGATAATGTCTTTCTCTTCTCCTACAGTCCTCTGTGTCACTGTCGTTATAGTATACGACACTTACTGGTAAATATACTCCTTCTCTTTGCAAGTGTCCTAAGTAGTCGTCACTTCAACAACTACTTAACCTATTAATCTATCACCTCTCCACCCCGTTTCGTTCAAACTAAGTAGTCGGTCATAAGTACTGAACGTTTAATGTGTAACCGGATACAGTAAGTCTACTCTTTACTTACTTCCCTTCCTTCCATCTACCATATCACACATCTTAACTTTTACCTCCTTCTCTTTCCCTCTCTAATCTTCATATCTATTAAAAATATCTTCAAACCAACGTTTCTTGTCTTTTTTATACAATCATAAACTTCTCTCTGTATCTAAATCCGAAGAAACATTGAACAATTAGACTCTCTATAAATTTATAGAATTGTACTCACTTGATTTGAGATGACGACTACCCTCGTCAAGTACCCTCGTTTTCCCGACTCCAACGACTACGTAATATCCCTCCACTAACGAGTGTCCTGTTTCAAGACCTCAAGTGGTCTTGAGACTAATTCCTTAATAGAAATCTATCCTTCCCTCTCTGTATTTACTTACAAAACACACTATCCTCCTTGTCTCCTACTTATCCGTCGAATAGAACTTCTGAACACACTCTTACAACTTCCTTAAGGGGTCACGACGGCGGATAATATTTCCTCCCAAATAGACACCCTCGGTTCTTTCTTGACTGCCTTGAAGGTCTGGGTTTTCCTCCTCAACTCTGTCAACGTTTCCTCTTCCGGACTCTCATGGTCACGCCTAACCTTTGTACTTTCTTACGAAAGTCACATCTCCCGAGTTCACCTCAAACCCTGATATTTGAATGACATCGAAGTTGGGAGTCGTGACCCGTTAGTAAGGAAGAAGACCCCAAATCGTCAACATAAGTCTCCGTTTATTTCTTCTAGAGACGTACACAAGTCCTCTCAAAAGGGTCTCTCCGGTCATTTACAAGGTGCCACTTCCTTTACTTTTATCAAATACCTGTTTCCTTAGGAAATTTCACCCGTAGTTCTTAGTTTCGATATCTCTCCTTCATTTCGGACCCGTACGGACTTTCCCTCTTTCCTCTCCCCAGTTTCTTGACCTCCCCAAAAGAGAGGGAAAGGACCAGACAAAAATAGAGGGGAATGGCGAGAAGGGTGGTCGGAAGAGGAAGATGCAGAGGAAGAATTTCTCTCCGAACAAATTTTAACGAAAGGCCGAGTCAACCAATACGAGAACTACCTACTCAAGTAGCCAAGAACCTCTTCAGAATTACATGACCGTTAACCTACTCTGCATCCAGTTAAATCCTATGATGTACCAGTCGAGTTACCGATTCGCACTTGTCTCCTCAAGAATAATCTACAAGTGTTGTTGAGACAGGATATTCACTCCGTTTCTCTTCTTAGATGAGGTCACAGGGTCTCCTTTAGACTCCCTTCAAGGTTCGTGTCCCAACCTTAGGTTCGGACAGAACAGACCGAGAAGAGGTAAGATACAACTGTCTATTAAATTAAACATTTACTCTTATATGTGTAAGTCACGTCATTTCTCGTAGGATGAATTAACCTTGTCACTGTAAATTAGTATCTTTTAGGAATTTTAGTGTTAGGTAGTGAGGGAAATCTATATTAATAATGAAAAAAGTACATCAAGAAGGAACCGAAAGATTCGATAGAAAGTTATACAAGTCGGTAACGGGTGGGGAGAGGAACGTTCGTAAAAGAAATTTAATATCGGGTTTGTATTCAATCCGTTGTAGAATGTATACTATACTGTTCCCAGTGATGAAAGTGCCCGGAACTTTAGGTTGACTCTTATGTTTTATACAAACATATATACGTATAAACTCGCATATTGTATACGATACAACCTTTCTCAATTAATAAATACAATTGAAAATTAATAAAAAGTACACTACTGTGTCAAAAGGCTCTTTTGAGTAAACTTGTAGACAAGGAAGATCATTCAACCTTTAGTTGTGTCAAAATAAATTATAATAGTATAGGTCTGTTGTACATTTATTTTAAAAAATGAACAGAGACTTTTAAACTACCGTCCTTAACACAGTAAACCCAGAGAGGTTTGAATCACAACCAAGAATTGTTTGTAAACGACCAAAATTGACTTTACGACTCGGTTTTGTTTATTAGTCAGAATCGTGTTTACGTATAGATATAACCGAAGTATATTTATGGACGTTTTAAAAGATCACAACTCTGTGTCTTTAGAAGTGGTCGATTATTGAAACACTAAGATTCTTTCAGTACCTTAGGGACCTATGGTCAAACAAATGAACAATTTACCCCTATGATGAAATAATAGTAGATTATTATTCCTATTCACTTTTAATAACCTCTCTTCACTTTTAAGATACTCAAGACCATTTACACGTTATACCTGTCACAGTAAAGGGGTCGTATTTCGTGATAAGATATCAACATCCGGACAATACTAGAAAATGTTCAACAATAAATATCAATTTGGGTCTTTTATGAGTTTCTCTTACTTGTGTGTACATGTACGTATATGTGTACAACAACAACAAAGCAGTGCTTCAGCACAGACTGAGAAAACACTGGGACACCTGACGTCGGGTGGTCCGAAGAACCAGGTGCCCTAAAGGGTCCGTTCACCCCCGAAAGGACACCGAGTCTGCCATTTCCTAGACGAACGTTTCTCCTTCTGGACCCAAGCTAGGGACTCAGTTCTTCTAGGGGACCTCTTCCTTTACTGTCGAGGAGGACCGTAAGAATGACCTTTTAGGGCACCTGTCCCCTCGGACCACTCGGTGTCAGGTACCCCAGTGTTTCTCAACCTGTACTGATTCGTTGGTTGGCCTCTTCCGTTACCGTGGGGTGAGGTCGTGAGAACGGACCTTTTAGGGTACCTGCCTCCTTGGACCACTCGACGTCAGGTACCCCAACGATTCTCAACCCGTGTTGACTCACTGAAGTGAAAGTAAAAAGTGAAAGTACGTGACCTCTTCCTTTACCGTTGGATGAGGTCACAAGAACGGACCTCTTAGGGTCCCTGCCACCTCGGACCACCCGACACTAGATACCCCAGCGTGTCTCAGTCTGTGCTGACTTCGTTGAATTGTCGTCGCCGTCGTCGTCGTCGTTCGTTGGTTGCGATCGTGGTCGTCCGATGAGACAGGTACTAAAGGGTCCGTTCTTATGACCTCAACCACAGTAAAGGAAGAGGTCCCCTAGAAGGACTGGGTTCACAGGATGGGACCGTCCACCTAAGAAATGGCGACTCAGTGGTTCCTACGAGTGTATGTATACGTGTCCTTGTTTACAAAGGAAAACTTTTCGGTAATCTAGTTTCTTAGTTTATAAAAGTGGGGACTATACCTACTGTGATTTCTCTTATTCTCTACTTAGATTAACGACTACCGACAATGATCAACCAGTACATCTTTCTTTTTATAGGAATTTACAAAAATAAACTATGGTGGAAATTTGAAACTTCGTCTTCTGTTAACGATGTCTAACAGTAAATTTACTCCCGTAGAGGTGAGTAGGTTGAACCCAGACCTGTCATTAGACACTCCACTCTTCCCCGACGGAACACATAACGTCTTTCGACTCATCGTAGGGACGGGAGACGGAGGACCTACGGTCATCGTGTGACGGGAAGGACGTCCGTACTGTCGGGTTTTACGGAGGTCTACAACGACTTTCAGGTGACCCTTCTTTCACTTTAATGGGGGTCCACTCTTGATGGTGATATTTATCATACTTGGTTGTACAAGTACGTCATGAAACGTTTCGAGGAAATTTATCTAATATATAATTTAAGGAATGTTGTAGATTCTGAAACTTTTTCATTTACTGAACAGGTTTTAGGGTGTCGACCCCTAGTACCCTTCGGTCTTAAGTTCGAGTCAGAGGATTACAGAGGTTAAGTACGAATGTGGTGTTGAGTAGAATACGTCCTTGAACGTTCTTAGTATTTACTGGATTGGTTCTTAAGATGAAGGATCGAGGAATGTCTACCCACTTCCCTATAGAGTTTCTCTCTTGTTACGGTCCGGGAGAAAGTAAGAACTTGAGTAAAAGGGGAAATTGAGTAAAAGGGGCAAAAGAAATTGAGAATTGGGGAACAAAGGACTCATTATTCTGTCACTCTCAGACCGAAGACACTCGGGACAATAAGATAACGTGTTGATCTCAAGTTGTAATCGTTGATTTTCGACAAAGGTAGAACAGACCTTCAAGGAAAAGAAAACCTAAGTGAATTAGAATTCTACACGAACGAAAAGAGTCGAGAACTACGGTACGCTACTCGAGATTTAACCCAAAACAAGAATACCCTGGGAACTTAGATAAAAAGTTAACTCGGTTTCGATCCTTCATCATACTGGTTGAATAGGACCAAATAGACCCTGAAAGGACTGAAATAGTGATTTTCAGGGCTTAGAGTCCTTAGGACGTCAGGTCTCCATTTTACTATAGGAGTACATTGATTGACTACTAGAGTCTTTGGACCTCCTAAATCTTCCATTTTTGTCAGAAGTTTAACCATATCTTGGTGACCAAGGGACTGTAATCAGGTCTTTCTCCTAGAACCTTGTCAGTGACTGAAAATTATTCCATGAATTTACGTCTCTCTCTCTACCCCTGCAGACTTATACAGCCGCACGACCGTACCGTCATATAACTGTGCTGGACGTACCTATCTACTTGCTAAAGAAATTATATCTAAGATTGAATCTCGAATTGTATAAACAAACAAAATAAGAGTCTCATGTAGTATTATAGATTTTCATTCATAGTTCAGTTCTGAGTAAACTTATTCAGGAAACTCCTGTGCATCTGTAATGTTCCGTGTCGACCCTAAACTTGGGTTTAGATTAGTTAAGATTAGAGAGTAGAGTTCAGAAAGGGAGGAAGAGATATAGACTGTAGATCTTTAAAAGTAAAAGTTTTCCGTTATCCGTCGATAATGACGAGTGGTTTAAGGAGACTGCCTTTTTTCCTGTTCTCAGTATTTATCCGAAAGATGAATTAAGTTAAGTGTAAGTTAATTACAAATCACTCCCAGAAGTCTCCTGACCTTTGACGTGTCATAAAAATTACTTTACTTCAGACTTTTAAGATTAGAAAGGACTATATTCTTTGAAACTTCAAAAAAAAAAGGGTGAACTAAAACTCTCTCTGAGAAGGAGAGAGTCATGTGTAGTTTCACGTAAGTTCCCATTTTCCCGAATAAAAGACAATAGATTTTATGAATACCATAAAATTTCGTCTAATAATTACGTAATAATTAATTGCGTAATTATTAGGTGGGTCGGCACACTGCACGAGTCTCGTGCGGACGAGTCACAGGGTGACGTGGGTCCGTATGTTGAAGCCAAAAGTCCTCCGCTCTCAGGTCATTCACCCCACCCTTCTTACCACTGGAATTATACTCGACGTTAAGGCAGAAACAACCGGTAAAAACATAAAGTTTAAAAGTTCTTGGAAACCTCGTGTTCCCATTGTTGTCCTGAACTAAGACTGAAGATACTATTGGTGGGACTTAGAGAGAGTAGACAAAGAAAGAAATAATGAAGTAAGTGAGTTGTTTATATTACCTTCATCCCTGTCTCCTATAATACCCTTCGTATCATGAGCGACATTGCCTTAATCGTCTTAATAGCCTTAATAGTTCCTCCTGACGTAGTCCCTACCTCGTACTAGTCTTACTCCCTAGTCGTGTACGAACCAATGTTTCAGTTCCCTTTAAAAACGACAAATTATCTTCGTCTTCTCTGAATAAGACTCTTCATTTATTTCATATAAATTTTTCATCGTTCCCCCACTCCGACCTCCCCTTTTGTCCTGACCTTACATTTTCTAAACAAAATGTAGATTTCCCCGATGCGGTGACTCCTCAAGTCCATGCCCAATCTAGCCATGACAAAAGGGAAAATTCTTTATAGGGTGTACGAAGTAACACCTTCTACTTGAAGTCTTATAAATGAAAGCTACTCTCTCTTTTCACGGAACCTGTGCCCGTGCCAACGGTCCTATCTCTCTTCTTTCATCTATAAATCTTTTAAAGATGACTCCGTTTCTCGGCAACAAAACTATTCCTTTTGACTCCGGTCACCTCGTTTCAACACACCAGTGTGTGTCTGGAGTATTCTGCCTACAGTATACTTTGGAATCATGTCTCGTCTCCCAAACCTCTGTCTATTCTTAAGGTAGAGTCGAGTCGGTAAACGATCTACACACTGGAACTTACTCAAGACGTTGACACACGGGGTTCAAGGGAGTCCACATTGTAATTCTATTATTGCATTGTTAACTACAAAGTATCACAAAGTTCTTAAGTTTTCTTGTTTCGTAAATTTGGTCCTTGACCGCGTATCATCCGCGAGTCGTTTAGTAGTGACACCAGTAGTAGGGCAGAGAAGGAAGAGAGTTGGATGGAACCGGAGTCTGCGCTCCCTCAGGAAACGACTGGACTCACCTACCCGATAAAACTCAGGTGACACACTAGGAAGATGGGGCGACGAGGACGGAGAGGGTCACTCCTCGGACCTCCACGGTTCAAGACGTGGTGTCCGTCCCGAGGGGATCCCCAAAGGCCACTGAGAACCGAACGCACGTCTGCCCCTGTCTTAGACCACAACGGAGGAATACCAAACGGACCCGTTTTACTGTCTGTGTAGACAAAGAGAAGCTTCGACCAAAATCAAAACGGAAATCTGTCTCACTTCTGTCATGGGTCCTACCGCCACCGCAGTGGCAGTGGTTCCACTTTGTACATAGTGAGAAGATCCCTTACTGGAACCTATTTTACCTTGGCACGACTCCGTTCCTCCCGAGTACCTTCCTTCGTCCCGAGAAGACGGGGCACGGAACATCGGAGGGTTTCCGTGGTGCCCCAAATAAATTCCTAGTAGGGACTGAAAGACGGGAACGTCACGGAACACTATCTCCTTTTCTTACCTAACCTTGTAAAATTACAAGACGGACCCTTCTGAGATTCCGTCCCCAGGGGTTAGAGGCCTTAGATTACGGACTGCTAGACTCCACCTCGACTATATTATTACTATCTTTATTTCACGTGTAATTTACATTGCGCGAACTTAGTAGGACTTTAGTAGGGGGTGGCGGGTCCTGGTACCTTTTTGAAAAGAAGACACTTTTACCAGGGACCACGGTTTTTCCACCCTTGACGACGAGATTCCGTGTACAGTAAGTTACTCGAAGAAGATAAAAATCTACACCCTGGATCGGGGTTATTTTCCTCGAACGAGTTTGGGAATGTAGTTAAAGTACTATTATTTTTACTTTATTTCACGGAGGAACAACTTATTTATATTAATTGTTATAGACAATATGTCGTCGTCTCGTTAAGTAGACTGAAAGGTAGTATCATACAACAAAAGGACGGACCAACACATATATACGTGTGTAAAAAGTGTGGTCATCGGACCACTCTTCCCGTGTCGTTGGGTGAGGTCATAAAGACGGACCTCTTAGGGTACCTGTCTCCTCGGACCGGTCGATACCAGGTATCGCAGTGCCTCAGTCTGTGTTGACTTCGTTGCATCATGTGTGTGTCGGACTACTTAGAGACCCTCTACTCTAAGTGGGAAAGAGTGTTGACAGGATATGTGTCACGATTTGTGTTAAACCGTTTAAGAGTTATTAGTCAATAACTAATAATTATTACCTTTTATCTACGTAGCTAATCTTACGATCGAGAACCTAGTGTGTTTCAGGTGGAATCTTCTTTTACATGAACTCTGAGACGGAGAATTTGTCTTGGTTCTCCCGGTATAAGTAGTGAACTAAGTGTAACAAAATAAATTTGAGAAAACCCTCAAATGTCTCAGAGGGTTCAAGAGTTCAACACATTGGTTCAATGTGTTTCGTAATCCGTCTATCTCTCCTTTTAATGAGATAATGACTTTCTCGACGAATTCTTCCCCGTCACCGTAAGAAAGTCTTAATCTCCACAGGTGGACCAGTCTCTCCGGGACCTGTAGGGGTCCGGAGAACCCGTACTCGTCCCGGTATTATCGGACCAAATAACGTACTGTCTTCCATTTAGGCTAGTAACCAAGAGTCTTCTGTCCTTCTAAGGTTTCTCCTTTCCCTGTGCCAATTCATACTGAAGGATCAAGAAGTAGGGTCAATCTGTTCACTCACCACCACTCTTGGATGTTCACAAACGAACACCTGGAGGAAGGTGTACCTTTGTGTGAGAAGGAGGATTGTTGTAAGGGGTTGTAAGGGTAGATAGTGTCCATTAACGATAACAACAACAAAACCAGTGATTCAACGTAGACTGAGAAACGCTGGAAAACCTACCATTGGACGGTCCGAGGAGACAGGTGTCCTAAGAGGTCTGTTCTTATGACCTCACCTAAAGGTACTGGAGGAGACCCCTAGAAGAGTTGGGTCCCTAACTTGGGTATAGAAGACGTGACTGTCCGTCTAAGAAATGGTAGACTCGGTGGTCCCTTCGGATAGTCTCCTTTATTCACGTTAATTAAAAGGGAAAAATGTTTGCTCTTTAGACTCTCAGTCTCTCATTCCCCGAACAAGATCCAGTGTATCGTTCACTTGTTCGCCCGGTCCAAACTTTTGTCCTGACAGTCGTTCAGGGTTTCCACATCTGGTATACGATATAATGTAGTGACGGACAAAGAGTTTCCGTCAGTAAGGTTAAGGGACACAGTTAATTTTCTTCGTAAGATTCCCTACGACTGAATAAGTGAGCGATGGAACTGGGTACTCCGACAGACCGACCGTAGACTTACCTCTGTCCCGTCCCATAATCGTCCCAAGACAACGAACTCCATGAGTCCCCAAACAGAAACATCGACTCCTCTTCTACACATGGACACACGATTCGACGAAGTCAGTACAGACTGAGACCTGCTGGTGCACTTGACATCGGACGGTCCGAGGAGACAGGTACCCTAAGAGGTCCGTTCTTGTGACCTCAGTCAACGGTATGGGAAGAGGTAGCCTAGAAGGACTGTGTCCCCAGTTTGGACGTAGGGCACACAAAGGACGTAACCATCCACACAGGAAATGGTGATCCCAGTGGATCCTTCGGATCTCTTGTATTTAACACTCTCGTTCCTCGTACCGACTGTTGTGAGGGGACCTCTCCGACACGGGAATGCCCCGAAATGACTTGGTCTGTTAGATCCACTTCTGAGGAGGTGAACCGAAGAGGGTAACCGGTGGCTGAGTGCACTTCTCATTCTGAGCACGAAACACGTCTTCTTTATTCATCTTTCGTTATGGAAAAAACTAACGAATTCTCAGTCCTCAACGTTGATTTGGTTAGACGGACTGTAAAAGTTATGAAAAGACTTTTATAAGAGACGGGTCGACTTCCGTCCTTGTATTCTTAGAGACAAGAATCGAGTACAGTTGGTCGCAATATAGATTATCTCGTACTGTCCTATCTCAAAATCGGTCTTCCCCGTGGAAGACTTGGATACCGTAGAGTATAGTTCTCTGAGCACCTCGGGATTCCCTGTCGTAAAGTGAAATGTCTCGGAGAAAAGGGAGAACTAAGAATGGAATTGGTGAGTGTAGTGTTTGGTATAAAGGCTTTCTCCTCCGACGTGAGCCTCGACTCATCGTGGTGTTCGTGTTTAGAACCTCCAATCATCTGAAGGACCGGTACGGTAAATAACGACCAAACTGGAACCCACCGGTGGGTTGGAGAACCTTGGAGTCTAAGTGTTATACCTTTTGCACCCACTATATGAACGGAAAACGGAAGAAAACCCCTCTCTAATATTGTCGTGTTTATTTTTGTGACGTGTGTGACTAACTGCACATTCTTTACGAACGAGTCACTGCCGACTAAAGTACTAATACCATTGTAATCTGTGATAATAGTGGTAGACTAGGGTTCGTTTATGCGTAAATACCTCATCACCTTTGTCTCTAAAATGTTCCTCCTCCGGGTATTTTGAAAAATTTCCATGAAATCTCTATAACTTCTACTGTGCAGGGTAATATAATATGTACTAAAGAAGTCACTGTTGGGTCTTTCCTTGACTAAAGTCGGAATTTTGGTCGTTTATTGACAAAAGAGAACTCTTCACCATAACTTAGAATACTGTCTAACGTGAAGACAAAAGTCACCATCCTTCGAGTACAAATTTCATCCTGTTATTTAATGGTAAATACATTTATAGGAAAATAAGTTCCCGAGTAATATGGTTCCTCTTGTAACACCGGGGTTTACTAAATAAAATACATGAACTGTGTTAACTAGAAAAGGAGTTCAAACCCTGAGAACAAAGAACTTTTTGATGAGAAAACTTTTAGACAAGGGAAAGAAGAGAAGACCGAATAACATGAAACTACGGAGGGTATAGGGTGTAAAAGTTACACGAAACAGGCCATAGTAGTATAAATTTAGAGATTCTTTCCAAGACTTCGTACTAAATGAGAATAGAAGTGAAATATCTCTTCCTTTGTTCAAGGCTCACTCAGCGGAAATGCACTACGTGATCGGTAAGAGGACGAGGAACGGACTATGAGAGAGGTGTATACTACTTGAATATACCGGCGTCAGTACCGTAAGACGTCAGGTACCCCAGGGCTTCTCAACCTGTACCTAATCGCTGACCTGTTGTTATTGTACGTGAATATACAGTTGTCATTGATCGTAGTTGACGGTTGTCATTGTTTAAACAAGGAGATCGAGACTTGAGAGAAAACTTTTGGTTTTATAATGAAGGTTTACTGACAAGCTATTGAGATGTTTGGGAGATTCAAGTTAGTCAACTCTGGGTTTGAATCATGGAGAACAGACCTTTGGTAAGGAAAAGGGTCTCTGAGCACAAACGGATATTCTTAATTTAATTATTTATTTTAAATTTTACACTCGTAGGTGGTGTAGGGACCGTGGTGCGACACACAAAATGAAACAAAAGAAAAAATTCCGAAACAAACTACCCCTGACAAAAATTTTAGAAATGTCTTGTACAGTGTTATAACGAAGACAGAAGACAAAACCAAAAAACCTAGGCTCCGTCCACCCTAGAATCAAGGGGTCGGTCCCTAGTTTGGACTTGGGGGAGGTAACTTTTCGTTTCAGAATTGATAACCTGTCGGTCCCTTCTGGGGTACGATACATAAAATTTTCGTAGTAGAGTAAATTAGAGGTGTTATCAAAGTATTTCATTCAAGTGGTAAGAGATGTCGACTCTTCACCCAGTAAACGAGTTCCGATGAGTAGTTCGTGGTCAACATCGGTTAGACGAAGAATCTGTTCTGTAACTTTGTAGTCAGAAAGAAATTCGGTACACCCGACCTTTTGGAATAGAAAGTCAAAAGGAAGAATAAGGGACCGGTATAGGTTAATCAGTAGGTAAGGACATTAAACATTTGGTTACCAAGAGGTTGAACCCATATGTAACTTTAGTAGGTCCCTCGAACTATTGGATAACATTCAGGGTCTTTAAGTCTAAGTTAATTAAACTCGACACAGACCTCAATAGTCTTCTCAAATTAACGGGGTCCACTATATCACTTGACGACTAAAATACATATGGGTTTAGTAAGGGTGACCTCTTCCTTTACCGTTGGGTGGGGTCATAAGAACGGATCTCTTAGGACACCTGTCTCCTCGGACCTCCCGACGACAGGTATCCCAACGTGTCTCAGTCTGTGCTAACTCTGAATCGTACGTACGTACGTAACCTCTTCCTTTACCGTTGGGTGAGGTCATAAGAACCTCTTGGGGTCCCTGCCTCCACAGACCACCCGACGACAGATACCCCAGCGTGTCTCAGCCTGTGCTGACTTCGCTGAATCGTCGTCGTCGTCGTGACAAGGGGAAAGAGGACGAGGTCGTGACCAAAGTAGTACAGAAGGGTATAAAACGATCCGGGGACAGGGATCGTAGGACAGGGATAAAAAAAAATGGGTACGGTCTGTAAGAAGTACTACTCACAGTCTCACTAGAGTTGTTTCTTGTCTAGACTGTTCTGGTGACAGGTCGAATTTAGACCGGCATCAAAGGATAACGGGATCCCCTTTCAAGGTCTAGGTGGAAGAGAAACAACATGGACGATTCGAGAAAGGGTTTACCAAACGGTCCACCGAGTCACCATTTATTGGCCGGACGGTTACGTCCTCTGTACCCGATCTAGGAACCCAGTCCTTCTAGGGGACCTCCTCCTTTACAGTTGGGTCAAGTCATAAGGACGGACCCTTTAGGGTACCTGTCTCCTCGGACCACCCGATGTCAGGGATACCGGTACTCTCTCAACCTGTGTTGTATCCCTGAGTTGTTTTACTGTTGTTCTTGTTCGAGAAAGGGTGTGACTGTAATGAAACGTGGACTACGTCGGGACGAACCTTATGTTTCAGGAGGCATAGGACATCCTAATTCAAATCTACAGCAGAAAGAGACTCCAGAAGGAACAAACTCAGGTAGGAGTAGTCTAGTTAACGAGGGAGGGGACACGAAGATTGCGTGTTTCGTGAAAATAAAAACACAGTCACAGTCGAGAGGATCTGACATTAGAGTGGCTCCCGTCTTTTATGACAAGTAGGAAGAGGGGATTTCTGAGTCGCATCATTTTATCTCAACAATATTCTTAATTTAGTACCATCGATAAATTTTTATTTGTTTATGGAATTATATTATTGAAAAAACAAAAAATTTTAAAAGGAAGAAAAAAAGGGGGAAGGAAATTTATCCTATCGGAGTAGGGGTTCTGTCTAAAGATTTTAACATAGAGTACCAGTCCTTGGTCTGTCTTCTTGACTGAAGTCCCACAGATATTTTTAACAATATCACTGGGACTCTTTCACTTAATCGGAAAACTGTGATGTCGCAAGATAAGACATTTTACCTTTGTTGTTATATTGTTGAGAGTCCCAACATCCTATTGAATTACTATTACCTATATTCTATAGTTGAATCATGAACCGTGTAACATTCTTGAGTCTCTTCAAAGAAGGAAGAGGTACTTCGGAAGGAACGGGTACGATTTAGAGTGACTACGGAAGGAAAAGGAATGAGTAAACTTAAATAAATGAATTATTTATAATTAACTTCCAGGTCATATAATATGTGTGAAGAGATTTCACGAAGAATATATTGTCACCTTTTGGTCGTCTTTCGGGACGGGAGTTCCCGGAATCAAAGATCACACCTCTCTCTCTTTCTCTTCTTTTGTTGTTTCGTTTTATATACCTTATTTTCTAATGCCATTCGTGGTTGTTCCCTCCCCTGTCTTTTACGACGACCCCGTCCCAATATTAAAAGTCATCTCACCAGGTGATGTAGGGAAAACTTTTTCGATGGAACTCCACTTCTAGACTTCTTCCACCCCTTTAGTCGGTCGGTGTGTCTACAGACCCCCTGTCTTAAGGTCCCTTCGGTTATTCTGGTGTCCTCTCTTTCACCCCCACCTCACCCCACTCATCCACGACTCAAGTCCCGCCCTTGCACTCTGGTCTACCTCATCCTGGGACAGTTAATAAAATTCTTGAAACCTAAAATGAGACTCACTCTACTCTTCGGAAACCTCTCAGTATCTCCCTGTTGACTATGTAAAAACCCCTGGTTGAACCTGTGGTTTACCTCTGGTTGGAAAGTCCCGTTTCCCTTACCCCTTCCTCTGGTGTATTGGAGTCGTTCTCAACTACCTCCGAACGTAGCCTGACACCGGTACCTCTACCACTCCTCATCGACCTAGGTCCTACATAAAACTTCCATTGAGTTTGATCCATAGGACATTCTGACCCACGTACGATACTCACTTTGTCTTCCCACAAAACAAGGTTCGTTACCCTTTCTACCTCAGCGGTCGCGACTCTGACCCCTCAGGTAGGGTCCTGACCCAAACTACCCCTTTCCTTTCCTCAAATTAAAACGTTTCTTCAGACTCTGTACGTTCCTCTATTTAGTTTATGAGTAACATCATGGTTATACTTCTTTACTAGGTCTTACTTTCCTTTTTTCTCGACAGTCATACGTCTATTATAACCTTCGTTACTCTCTCTTACTCTAGTGGGTTCCTCACTTAAGTCTGTCGCGTTCCACCATCAGGCTTCTGACTAAAAGCTCTTTGAGATTGTAGTTCTGTAGTTCGATTGCTCTTCTACAGTCGACTGTCACTCTCTAGACCGTCACTCCTCGGTCGTTTTGGTCCTGTCACACACACCACCGAACATTCAGTTCACTTCTTTCACAAAGATCCTCCGCCGACGACGACGATTCAGCGAAGTCAGCACAGGCTGGGACACACTGGGGTATCTACCGTCGGGTGGTCCGAGGCGGTAGGGACCCTAAGAGGTCCGTTCTTGTGACCTCACCCAACGGTAAAGGAAGAGGTCCAAGATCCTCCTCCCCTACTATTTTATATGCAACGATTATCCACTACTTCGAGTTTCACTCCCGACTATTGGCTGAGGAACCACATCGGGGCACCTACAGGCACTATTGGAACTCTTCTCGTTAAAACTACCTCTCCATCTCTACTTCCGAACTAATCTCCACTACCCCCTTTTGTCCACCACCCGGATGAGTGGTCGACAGTCCTCAACATGTTCAATGTCTCGAAGTTTAAGAAGTAGGGAGGGACAGAGGAAGGGAATGAGGGGAGAAACGAAGAAGGGAGAGAGGGAGGGAAAGAAAGAAAGAGGACGGGACGGAAGGAAGAAAGAAAGGAACTAGATATTTCAGATATTTCCCTAGACATAGATATTTCCCTATTATTATAGATAAAGTACTTGTAAAATACTATAGACCATGTATTTCGTACCATTCCACACCGTACAGGAAGGATTTTTTATCAGGGAAGGACGGGAACATCCTAGGATACAGAAAATGGGAGTCACAAACCTTGTTCTCGACGTGTCATCCACGGGTAATTTACGAGTGACTACCTTTACTCAATCCAGATGTCCAGAGGAAGTCCGGGTTCTCGGACCGATAAAGAAACCTAGTTTGTCCTTTCGAAAGAACAATTTCCACTCCTACCTTACGACCTCAGGTAGTAACCGAAAAGTCCTTTCCTCCGGAAACCGAGCCTTCGGATACCTCGAAGACTGACATTTATTCTTAACGTTAAGACGAACCTTTACCCCTATCTTCCAGACTCTTATTCACGTGAGGCAGGTCCCGTCGGAGGACGTCTTTACTAAAGGCCTCGTCTCACGGTTTCACGAAAGCATTTACTGAGACCGAGTGGGGAAAGGGATAGAGGACGGGAACACATACGTTGTAAATATTTTTATTTGTAAACGTCCTCCATAAACCCTCCTGCGGTTCCACCTCGTGGGTCGTTTTCTTTGTCTATGTGATCTTGAGGGTTCTTCTTACAACCAAAAGTCTCCTTCCTTGTCCTGGTTCCTCCCACCCCCATCCCCTCTCCTTACACAGGTTGAGAAGAGAGTCGAAGAGGAGAGAAAATGATGGAGTATGGAGTGGGAGAAAAGGTGATCTTACGTACTAAGAACCACCTTTCTCGGTGTAAAATGAGTAAAAACCAGAACCGAATCATTAGGTCTTTCCGTGCAAATAGTTCGTTGGTGACCTAAGGTCCTTGGGACAAGGATGTCAGTACAGACGTAATCTACAGGGTATTAATTTATTCGTACGAAAGTAGGAATATTCAATCATGACATAAAAAAAAAAGGTGCGTGCAATGGGTTTTACAGTGGAGGAATATCTTCAGGGACGAAGAAGGATGTACGCAGGAAAGAGAAGTCTATGGGCAGTGAATAGTGAGACATTATCTTCGAGGGGCTTCCGTGCTAGAGTTACGGTTCTTGTCCCAGACCACATATTATTTATAAGTCAATTATACTTGTATACTAATTGTGAGTAAAGTACAGACAGAGGTGACGATCCGACTTAAAGGACTACCTTCTCTACCACGGTAAACGATGAATTAAAGAGGTGAAAGACCATGAATCCTTTATGAACCATTTACGATCCTGAGAGGACCACCACGTTACCTATTTTTAGGTGGACGGTTACGTCGTCTGTGACCAAACTAAGGACCAGGTCCTTCTAAGATGTACGACACTTCGTTCATTCGGACACATAGTGTTGATGTCTCGGACGTACGACGTTGATGATTTCGGTCTCACGGATCTCAGACACGAGGTGTTGGTTTTTTGTTTTGTTTTGTTTTGTTTTGGGTACTGTTACTCTTCGGGTGTGTGGCGTTACTTCTTGTCGGGGGTGAGTGAAGTAGATCTCTTTCAGACACGGTTTCGTAGTTTCTGGGTCACGTTGGTTTTTATTTAAAATTTTTTGACATTATTTTATTCTCCTTGAACTTTTCTACAAAATTTTTCTAATATGAGTCATTTATAATTACCCTATTTGTATACTGGTTTTGAGAGTAAAAAAAGAAAATTTAAGAAAAGATGAAATAATTTGTACATTAAAATAATTTATTTACATATAATATGTTTTATACCCTATTACGACTTTTGTTTATTCACAAAAGTAAACTTTTATTACCTCCATACTGGTAGAACGAGTAATAATCGTTGTTTACGAACGACAATATAAGTGAGTAAGGTTCACAAATACTTCATGGATGACACACAACTATAGTGCGTTTAGTGACATGTTTTCTACCGCTAGTTCGTATACCAGAAATATGAGTTTATTTAGTTTCCGACCACGGTTCTATTCCCATGATTACCCTTAGTACCTTCTTGTATCAGCTTCGGTCTGACCACAGTAGTCTCTTTTTGAGGGTCTCCTTCCTGGTCATTTCGATTTCTTATTCAACTTTACGTAGTACATCAGTTCCCTACTCACCGGACCCAAACTCGTTTCCTCTCTCTTACTCCACTCCTTCCATCCCTATTCGAACGGGTCTGTCTTCCTTGTCATCGTGTCGTGTCTTCCTTGTCTCACTTTCCTGAGTCTTTTCACTATCTTCTAGTTTTATCAATTTTTTTTTTTTTTTCATCTACCGGTCACCCGTCCCCGTCGACCTCCTCTCGCTCCTCGTGTCCTAACTCCGTCCGTACTGCTCCTCCCAGAACATAAATCCTTATCAAGTCTAAAGGAAAACACTCACGACTTAGGATATAAAAGAGTGACAACTGAAAGTATTTGTGTGTCTCCGTACGTCTTTTCTTCATTAGGTGACCTTTCGGATTAATTGACTACGGATCTCTCGAACGGACTTCTAGACCTGGATTTAGGGTGTAGACATGTTTAGCGAGTTTGGTTTAGCGACGTGATCTTACCTATACTCTGTCGGAGAGAGTGTGACTAATGTTACTCGACCATTGCCTCCAGACCCGAGTCACAAAATCTTCCTAGGACACAAAGGTAGACGGAGATATCCTTTCCCTCGACCCGATCTAAGTTCGGGAGACGGAACCGCCCCACCGCCCCCACTCGCCTCTTGAGTCAGAGTGGACAGTACATAGACCGTAAAGGACAGTGGTGTAACGCGTTGAGGAGTGAACGTGGTGCCTCTGGAGACAAAGAACCACTTAAGAAAGATTTACTAATGCTAAGAAGTAAATGGGAAAAGGAACAAACTTGTAAAGGAGTGGTACTGTGTATGTCTCTAAAAGGATCTTTAGGTCTCTTGACGATCGTTCCCAGTCAGACTGACTACTAACACTTTAAGAGGTTTAAGTTTTTGCCAAGTCAACTCAGTCCGTTTGGTCCTCTTCGAGAATGATGATGATAGAAGATTAGGGGTCCAAACATGTGACTTCCCTTAGTCCTCCCAGGTTTGTGTCATAAAATTGTCACTAATGTTGCAGGTGTCCTAACGAACAAGTAACGGTACCCTTTATAAAATTAATTGTTTCGGAATTTATACTACTTTATATACCCTAGACAGTTGGGAGGGTATCATCCGATAACCCATGTTTGTGTATGGAAAATCTCCGGTGACGTCGTGGACAATGAGTCATTCTTATCTGTCTTGTTACGTACAAGTTACGTACAAAATATGGTAGTAAAAGTCCTGTTCAAAGAGGTGTTCCCCGAGTACTTGGTAAACATAGTCTTATATATTTAATTCATCCTTATTAAAACCAGGGGTTAGGTTCCAGTTAGAACCCGTAAAAATTGTTCAAGAATTCACCAAGACTACATGGGTGTAATCTTTGAATGGAAGATTTGGTTCCCTACGAATCTTCGTCCTTGATCCAAATACGTAAAACTAAGAGAGTTTACGTTACGTTGAATTCCGGGTCCTGCGTAACCCGAAATGAAAACTTCCTTAAAAGTCCCCGTTCAAGAATGACCTACAGAACTGACAGTTTGACCACTACAAAGTGTGGTTCGGTTATTTTTGGTCTACTAGAGTGTTCCCGGTTCAACACATAGTATCAACGAAAGAGGTCGTACGAGGACCTTCAATTCTCCTCACCGAGTTCGAACATCTTGGTACCCAAGGTAATACGGGATGATATACTCTGACCCAAATTCCTCATACGATTATCACAACACACTGAGTCACCATTTCTTAGTCGGGTGATTACGTTCTCTCTACGTCCTGTTCATCCAAGGTAGGGACCCCGCCCTTCTGGGGGACATCATCCCGTACAGTTGGGTGAGGGTACCTTTAGGGTACCTGTCTCCTAGGACCACCCGATGTCAGGTACCCCAGGGATTCTCGACCTGTACTGACTTACTGACCTGTACGTTACGCTGACGACAACAGTCACGTTTAGAGACGTGACTTGTCACCGTTGATTGCTTGACTGAGATTAGTTTAAGGAGTCTGGGTCTGAGACCGTCTCCAAAGGTACAGGTCTTCAAATAATCTTTCACGAAAACCTCTATTTAGATACCTCGCACTTCCACAATCTGGACTCGTCCTCCTCTCTGACCCGACACTACATCAATTTTGTTTCCGGAGTCAACTGGAGTGGTCCCTTCAGACCTCGATCCTACTGGGAAGTCTCAGTGAGGTGAACTCCGTTCACCCGGACCGGAAACTTGGGGTGTACTTTCTTAGAGACCTACACCGGAGTGGGACGTTGGAACCTCCGAGGGAAGGTACCTCCTGGTGACCATCGACCTGTCGACTGTTACTGGCCGTTGGAGTTGTGGACCCGTGTACTCAGGAAATTAAAATTACCTCTTATAGACAGACCGTGTGATGGTATACGTTGTGTGGTTAACAGATACTGATGGTAGTGACGTCTACCACTGACGTCGGTACTTTAATTTTCTGCGAATGAGGAATCTTCTTTTCAATATACTGGTTGGATCTATCGTATAAGTTTTCGTCTCTGTAATGAAACGGTTGTTTCCAGGTAGATCAGTTCCGATACCAAAAAGGTCACCAGTACAAACCTACACTCTCAACCTGACACTTCTTCCGACTCGTGGTTTCTTAACTACGAAAACTTGATGCCACAACCTCTTCTGAGAACTCTTAGGGAACCTGACGTTCCTCTAGGTTGGTCAGGTAAGACTTCCTCTAGTTGGGACCCTAAAGAAACCTTCCTTACTACGATTTCGACTTTGAGGTCATGAAACCGGTGGAGTACACTTCTCAACTGAGTAACCTTTTTTTGAGACTACGACCCTCCCTAACCCCCGTCCTCCTCTTCCCCTACTGTCTCCTACTCTACCGACCTACTATAGTGACTGAGTGAGCTACCTGCACTCAGACTCACTTGAGGTCCTCAACCACTACCTGTCCCTCCGGACCGCACGACGCTAAGTACCCCACCGTTTCTCAGCCTGTACTGACTCGCTGACTTGACTTGACTTGGTAGAGATCTCTTAAGCATCAAACTTCTACCACGTCATATCAGTCGGTATCCGAAACCCCAGTCCCTATTGTTTAGGCTACAGAGAAGAAAAATGATCGACATACTGGACACATTGTTCGAATTAAAAAGGTTTGAAGTCCAAAAAGGAACGTTTTACCATATTCTGTTACGGACCGAGGGTCCTTCAATATACACGTTTCTTCGGGGAGACGAAGGTGAGAAAGAGGAATTTCTAATAAATTGTAGTCAAATTGTAAATAAATGAGGAGTTTACACAACACACTAAGTTGAGTCATACACAGACATTTTACGTTTACTGAACCCCCTTCCGTGTTAGCGTAGGGGCTCGGACAAGACTTTTAGTTACTGAAATTTTATTTTCCATGTAAAATTTCCGTATTATTTTTGATGGAATATCTATATTATTTTTGTATTACCAAAGTGTATTATTACCTTTCATTAACTTCCTTTGTTACATTTCATTTAATAAAGAAACTGTTTACAGACTCACGGATGTCAGACACGGTTCGGATAGAACATACGTACCCTAAGTAACCACTTGTTTCATCGACTTTGAGAAAAGAGAAAGTCTCATGTAGAAGATTTCCGTTAACACATACATATGTATATATGTTTACGGAAATAAATAAATGTATATCTGTCCCTCATCCATCCATCTAATAACAACAACTCAACAATCCAACACAGACTGAGAACGTTGGGGTACCCGACAGGCACCTAAAAGGTCCGTTCTTATAACCTCACCCAACGGGAAAGGAAGAGGTGGTATCGGCGACCTGAGGATCGTTTGTGAGAGATAGAGGTGTTCTACTTTGTCTTTCTTGTGTCCCTTAAAGCCTTATAAAGGATACAAGACTCACGTCGTAAAGTGAGACCGAACTCTTGACCCCTTTTTGGTAAGAAAGTCAGTTTCCCGAGTACTTTATCCATCTGTCTATCTCTCTACTGTCTACACAATCGTTCAACATTCATGATACTCCCTTTGGTTCTTGTAAAACTCCTTCTTACGTTCTAAGTAAAATTTTTATCTACCAATCACACTCGAAGTAATTCAGTTACTTTTACTGGAAAGGTACTCTCAACTTCCTCCACACCCTCGGTAGGATCCCCTTTCAACAAAATTTATGTCCAGCGTCGGCCACGTTTCCAGGACTCCATCTTTGTACGGACAACATACTCCTTGACGTTCCTCAGTCTAACACACCGTGTACCTCTTTTATTGGTGCCCCACCGTGGAACTGACGGGATCGGTTCTGACTGGGTGTTACGTTCCGGAGGGGACGGGTGGAGGAGACTGACGGAGACGAGTCTACCTCCTAGGGGTACGATAACGTGTGGGGAGAAGTTAAAGCACGGGAGGTGTTCTAGTCGGTTACTGTGTGAACGACACGAATCAACGAGTCAGTACAGACTGAGAGACACTGGGGTACTTGCCATCAGGAGGTCCGAAGATACAGGTCCCCTAAGAGGTCCATTCTTATGACCTCACCCAACGGTACGGGAGGAGGTCCCCTAGTAGGGTTGGGTCCCTAACTTGGTCCGGAGGTGTAACGTCCACCTAAGAAATGGCAGACTCGGTGGTCCCTTCGGGTTCATATGACTTCACCCATCGGATAAGGAAGAGATCCCCTAGAAGGACTGGGTCCTTAGCTTGGTCCCAGAGGGTGTAACGTCCATATAAGAAATGGTCGACTCGACGATCCCTCCGACCGTAAAATAAGAGAAAGAGATACCTTTAGTGTTAATCACCTTAGTCAGATCTTTTTTAGTGGTTCTATTTTGTTGTGTGTGTGTGTGTGTGTTATGTCTGTTCGGACCTTGAATGTAGGGTTTACTCGAAGACCTTTTTCAGTCGTTCTATCTTATTTGTAAGAGAGAGAGAGAGAGAGACAGACAGACAGACAGACAGACAGACAGACAGACAGACAGACGGATCCCATGTTTGTTCGGACCTTGACTGTAGGGTTTATTAGAAGGTTTTTTTCGAGTCCTGTTCTGATCCAGAAGTCGGATCCAGGACGGAGTCGGATCGCTATCATCAGTAACTATTCTCTTTGACTAGAGAATATAAAGGTGTTGAACTTACAAAATAGGACCTTACCTTAAATATTTTATCTCTCTGTTTATTGTGAAATACCGTATTTATAGTGACGGGGAGTCTGAAGAAGGGGACACTAGACCTGAGATGAACCCAACTTTTACAATCATCTGCATGAGTGTGTGTCACCAAAGACGGGAAACTTAAGTATGAATTTTAGGTTGAGATTGTAGTACTTTTCGCAATCACTACCTAGAGTCTTAGAACATGTCTTTTGACGAGTTCTAATGTAGAATTGAGAGTATAGAAGACCCTAGAGTAAAGACTCACAAATACTCCTCCCCTTTAAGAAGTAGGAAAGGGATGTAGGTCCTCCTCGATGTATTAGAGTCGGAAACGTGGTCTCAAAGTAGTAGATCTAGAGACTACTACAAACCATGGATATTGTCGTAAGTCAAGAGAACTTTCCAGTCCTACCACATTTGTATAAGGACTGTTTGATGAGTTCCGGCACGAAACGAGACAGACTAATATGGGTCACAGGGATCATTCATCGAAACGGAGACTGTGGTTTACTGACAATATAACCAGTTCTGGGTGAATTTTAGAGAGTTTGAGAAAGGAATGAACGTTTTGTTCTCTCAGAGCATGGGTGCTGTACTTCTGTTTCTAAATCAAGGACCGAAACGGATAACAAAAATTGAAATTTTGTAAAAAGGTAAAAATAACTCTGTATTAACTGTATCTCGTGACATATTCCACTTTATATGTCCCATTCCTAAACTGAACATTGACCTGAAACTGTGAAAACTCTTACGACGACAAAAAACAATTAAATAAAAGTTAACCTTCTATTAACTAAATGATACAACACGACTAAAGACGACATGTTGTTGTACTTAGTCGACATTCATATGTATATACAGGAGGGAGGACTCGGAGGGAGAGTGGGGATGGGGGTAGGGTGACGAGATCTAATGGTGTTTCGTGACTCGACCCGTGGGACACGATGGTCGTCTAAGGGTAATCGATAGACAAATGTGCACCCTCGCACGGATACAGTTAAACGACAACATGACATCAGAGACTTAATACAGGTTGTGAAAAACATTGGGATACTTGACGCCGGATGGTCCTAAGAGATAGATACCCTAAAGGGTCCGTTCTTATGACCTCATTCAACGGTGAAGGAAGAGGTCCCCTAGAAAGACTGGGTCCCTAACTTGGACGTAGAGGACGTAACGGTCCGTCTAAGAAATGGTGACTCGGTAGTCCCTTCGGACACATACAGGTACGACGAATAATTAAGGTACTGACCTTCGTTCCGCAAACTTGAAAGATACGCCTTTCGAGGGATAGACTCACTCGATGGAGTGTTTCGTGGTACCGTAATCTCCTCGAAACGTCTTATTGATACCTCACTATAACTTTAATTTGTCCGTAATTATAGACAACGGTCCCTAGTGACTCCACATGACAGACGACACCTGAAGATCCTGTAGACCTCTCCAGTGGACGTAGAAGGATTGAGTAATTTTTTTTCTCTTAAGTTTCCGTGAGTGTGTGTGTAAAAGAATAAGACGATTGTCCTACCTGTAAATGAAAGTATCCTAATTGAGGAGACTCCGGGTTGAAATACTAGAATACCGATACTTAATAGTAGGGGAAAAAGTGATTCTGTTAGTCAAATACAATTATTAACTCTTGAGCCGGAGACCCGGTTTTTCAAAGGTCTGAACAAGTGAGTGATCGACGTTTGAACTCGTTTAAAGAAACGAAAAGATTTGGATCTTTGATATCTAAATATATTGTCATCCTTATTATTTTCATGGAAAATTATCTACAACTAATGTAAATTATTTTATTACGTATAAGAACAAAATCGTACCATAGACCGTGTATCTTTCACCAATTCTCACTAATACTGATCACAACAATTATAATGAAATATTGATGTATGTAGACACAAAGGGTCCACCGTGTCACCATCTCTTGGGTGGACGTTTACATCCTCTGTGTTCTCTAAGTCCAAGTTAGGGACCCAACCCTTCTGGGGAACCTCTTCCTTTACCGTTGGGTGAGGTCATAAGAACCGACCCTTTGGGGTACCTGTCTCCTCGGAGACAGGTACCCGAACGTTTCTCAGTCTGTACTGACCCACTGATGTGTGTCTGTGTGTGTCTGTGTGTGTGTGTTAGATATATATTTGTATACATACACACACATACACACACATATATATTGTTATAAAAATTTCGATCCACGAACCTTGGTCCGACTGCTCCTTTTACTGAGAGAACCAGTAATTCCAACATTGAAGTTATACTGATACTGTCACAAGTATAAGTAGATATGTCGGGGACCTTAAGAGGTCCGGCCCTATGACCTCACCCATCGACAAGGGAAGAGGTCCCCTAGAAGGGTTTCGTACCTAGCTTGGGTCCAGAAGGTGTAGCGTCCGTCTAAGAAATGGTCGACTCAGTGTTCTGTTCGGGAGAAAAGAAAATCTCTTTCAGTAAAGTTACGTAACAAGAAGAGTGACACAACTTTTCTCCTACCCCCCATTTCCTATTGTCTCTTGACTGGGTTTTCCAAATTGGCTCTCAGGTAACATTAATTTCGTGACCCGATACTTATCTTACCTCCATAAACCTGAGATTAATTATGTATGAATTTTCTCTCTCCTACAAGTGAACCTACGCTTTTCTTAAGAGACGGTCGTTGTCATACGTGTAACGAGGGAGGTTATGACGATTGTTTTACGGACGCACCTTTGGTGGTCTTCGGAGATCTAGGTGGAACGAAAAAGAACGATGAGGATCAAGCGGTACGGGATTAAAGACGGAATACGAAAGGGGTGGTTTCAAATTCCCCCTTCTTTTTTTTCGAACTCCAAATGTGTCCATGAACCACGACTGAGTCTTGGAGTACCTTAAATATCAGAACGACCGAAGACAAACTTTGGGTCGAGACAGTAAATGTAATCGACACACTGGAACTCTTCTAAGAATTGTAGAGTTGTAACAAAAGGAGGTTAGACGACACCACTAATATCCTCTGGGGACCTTAATGAATGACAGAAAACTAATGAATGGCCTGTGGTCGACTCCACTTTCCATGTCTCTGTAAATATGTACCTTAAATTTGACTCCTTTATAGCACCCACATTCTCGATAGAGACACTTAGTCGTCGTTGTGTTTCTAAGGTTCGTAATTTGTGTCCTGGCGTCTCGTCCTGTCTGTTAAGTCTGGGGTGGTCCTTCAGACTAGAGTCGGTGATGTAGTAGTGAGACGGAGGTAGACGGAACCAAAGAACTTCTTCCGTTACCGTTGGGTGAGGTCATGAGAACGGACCTTTTAGGGTCCCTGCCCCCTCGGACCATCCGACGTCAGATACCCCAACGTGTCTCAGTCTGTGTTGACTTCGCTGAATCGTCGTCGTCGTCGTCGGAACCAAAGATCTGGGTATTTTCCACCATGACCAAATCAGTGATTCAACACAGGTTGAGAACGTTAGGGCACCTGATATCGGACGGTCCGAGGAGACAAGTACCCTAAGAGGTCCGTTCTTATGACCTTACCCAACGGTAAAGGAAGAAGTCCCGTAGAAGGACTGGGTCCTTAGCTTGGGCCCAGAGGACATAACGTCCGTCTACTAAATGGTTGACTCGATACTCCCCTCCTTAATCTTGGATGGGTGTCTTATCCACACTCCTTATGTACTCTATACCTATATTTAGTGTGACGTAACCGAAAGGGTATTACTAAGTGTTCACGCTCATAAATAACAATGATATCGTCGTCATCCTTGTCGTCGTACCAGTACCGACCGACAGTGACTTCCGTCACCCCGTCCTGTTCCACGCGTCCAAAAGATCTGTTACTCTCGTTAGACTCGTTCACACAAACCCGGCCTTGAGGTTTACACTACGTCCCTCGCCCGTAACTTGCGTGTGCACTAGACTGTCGTGCAATATTTCCCCTCTCAGTCTTTCGTTCAGGACTCTGACCTCCGGGGGAGACCCCGGGTGGACGATGGGGAGACGACGTGGTTATTCCTGTTTGGTTCCTGTCTTCTACATCTCAGACTAGGTAGAGTTCCTCCGGGAAAGGGAGGTAGGGACACCAATCCTGACGTCTGCTTAAGAGAGACCTCATCTTCAAGATCGTTCGTGTTTTCCTACGCCCTTTTGTTTCAAGTTTCTTTCGTAGGAACTTAGGGGGTTCCTTCGAAGGTGTCCAGAGGAGCAGGACGCCATACCCTCGATTACCCGACATTCCATGTCGGAAGGAAATTTTGCTGTCCCACACCACCCTATCCTACGGTCCTGTGGTTTTGTCTCGATTCATGCAGAGGAGTCAAGGAGGAGATCAGATGTAAACCCCCTTGAACCCGAGTCCTTCCCCCGTTGCACCGACTGAAGAGTCGAGGTCTCCCTCCATTCCTGATCTCGTCTACTCTTAGGTCCCACTCACCGGGGTTGGACCTTCGACACAGGCGGATGGTGTGACAACAAGGGGAGGTGTCTCGTGCTATGACCTCCGAGTGTCCTCTTCTTATTTTCCCACGGAATCTTTGAGTTCAGAGGGGTCAAATGTCTGTCCCGAAGATTCGAGGTGTCTCTTTTTAGTCGAACAGAGTCCATTGGTACCTACCTACCGACTTCATCTTAATATTAAGTTCAGAGACGTACGTCTGTCACGCGAAGGAACGTGGGTGAGAGTGTGAAGACGTCTTTCGGGTCTCCGACCTCCTGAAATCTTCTCCAGGGACGAGGAGTCCCAAAAGACGTACATCTGGTCCTCAGTCGGGCATTTCCAAAATTCGAGGGACAAACACCGACCGGTCCGGGGTCCAACCGAGGCACATGGAGAGTTCATCGTTAAGGGTACTTTATAGAGTGTCTTTTGAATCACCTTTCCTTACTCCAGAGAATAAGTTAGACAAAATCCTAACAACGGCCGACAGGAGAGAACCACCCAAGTTGTAGAGGGGGTCAGAGAACCGAGAGTACGTAGTCCATGTCCACGCCTCCCACCCCTGGGCCTCCGAAGGTCTTGTGACTGGGGTCCCACCTGTTAGGAGGTGTCCGAAAAAAAAGGGTGACTTTCGTGTACAGTGGACTGACGAGGACCGGTCTCGACGACTCTGTCTGTTCGGTAAGTCGAAGAACCGGTCCATCATTACTTCTTGGTGTTGTGTCGTCGTAGACCTTTGTACATTAGTCTTAACCGTGTTAACGTCCCCTTTACGTTACTTCATATAATTTAATAAAGACGTTGGCGTCGAGACAGAAATTTTCCCCTTTTTTGTAGTGTGTGTTACAAAGTATAAAGTTAAAACTTTCTCTCTCCGAGCTAAATATTTCAGTTTATGTATCAAGTCCCGTTTGGTACATCAAACCAAACATCAAATAAAAGTATACGAATAAATAAATAAATACCAATCGACTCAAGGTTTTTCCTTGACTTCGTTTTCTAAACATTAAAAAAAAAAAAAGAAAAGGTTCAGTCCAGTCCGGTTTTCAAAAGAAACTCTCCGAATAGTGACACAACCTTTGACCCCTCTGTCTATTTTCTTTCTCACACTAGGAATCGGAGTTCCAGAGTTAGTGTACTTTGTTTCTACCTTATTAGTTTTATTATTACATGTCACAATACCAAATAGTTTTATAATAGTGTACGACATTAAATTATTTTAGAAAGGTTTGCTCTGACACTTGTTAAAAAGGATCGGATAAGTATTAATTTAACTATGAGTCTCCCCTTTCTACCAGTTTAGTCCAAGTGGACCGACCATCGACCGTCTCGGTTTGAACCATAACTTAGACTTTAGTTCACACCAGTGATTCTTTCTTCTCTCCTTCTTTTCGACTTGACCAAACCCTTCCGAAAGACTTTCTTTACTATTTGTCTGACCCATACTTATACTCATTCTTCTCAAACTACAATCATCTTCTCTCTTTCTGTGTCCTTAATTGCTTCCTTAGGGATTGGGAAGTATTTTACGCTTTGGGTCAAATACGACATAAGGTATAGATGCACCGAGACTTCCGGAGGACTGTAACTCGGTCAACGAACGAAGGTGTACGTCACCGGGACGACTACCGAGTATTATAGGAATACCAATGTTTCAGTAAAATAGTGGAGAGACGTCCACTCTCAGTCCAAAACCGATACTAAAGGTAACCCAGGTGGTATAAGTCTCGGGACCCTCGAATTCGATGCTATCCGGGTTGTTTCGGAGACAAAAGTATCTGTCTGTCCGACCCATCAGGTTGGGTCTCCATTACCGGTGTCCTTCCTGAAAAGAGTTGCCTTCTGTCTTCCAACGGTCACCTATTTACGGAAAAAGGGAAAACGAAAACTGTCTGATGAAACGTAACATGACCAAAGGACATCTTGGAGAGACCTCTGCAGGATTCACTGGTTCGTCAATCGACGTGAAGGAACTCTTCGACACTGGTTGAACAATTGTGTCATGGGACACTGTTGAAGGAGAACTTTATAGTTGAAACGAATAAAGACTTTATAGTTTGAGAGGACTGTAATAATTACGAGTGTAGAAGAGTCAGAGGAAAAGACCCAAGAGGAATAATCTTGAAGACTTGTAACTTTACGGGTCGAAAGTCAGAAACCTTTAAAAGAGTAGGTCTGAGTTAATAATTAAAAACCACCGTCCCCCACCCCACCCCCGTCTATAAAGATAACGACTACTTAGTGTTTGTATAAAGAGGTTAAGTCTGGACGAAAGATCTGAAGTCTGAACGGACTAGTGATAGAGGTGTACCTACGGGTTAGTCATAGTGTGTGTATTGTACTCATTTTGGTTTGACAGAAGACATATATACAAGGTGTTCGTGACAGAGGACGTGGAAGGGGTACAGTCCTTTATTGACGAGGTCAGACGACTACGACCTCGGTCAAAACTGTGGAAAAGAGGGGACGTAGAAGGGGAGGGAGGGGTAGGTAGGGGTACGGGTAGGTCAGGTGAGTATCTATGACGTAGTAGGCATCTATTATGTCGTAGAGACGCGAAGAAAAGGAAGGCACCGAAAATAAGACGTCTTACCAGGTGCCACGGTAAAAGAGGACGATTTAGTAGTGTCTTCGAAGGATTGGTCAGAGAGACGACGGTGAACCAGAGGGATAAAAGTTGAGTCGTCTGCTTCACCGAGAAAATCCTATATTTAGTATACTGTAGAGAGGAATCGAATTTTTTGTAGAATTTAAAAGGTAGGATGCGTCTCGTCTTCGGTCAGGAGTTTTACTGGATGTTTCGAGAGAAACTAGTCGGAGGGGATCTGAAGTTATAGGAAAAGAAAAGAAATAGATGTTGTCAAGGGAACCGGAGGAACTGACAGGAGTTTAAACGTGTGGGGGGGGGTGGAACGAAAGTAGGGTCCCAGAGACGTGAACAGTAAGGAGTCGATGTCCCTTGTATAGGATCTATATACGGACCAAGTGAACGGGGGGAGGAGTCCCCAGACGAGTTTTCTGGAGAAGAGTTGGTCCAGGTAGTACTGGTAAGGTAACTTGTAACGGTATCTTAGGAAAGTGGGAAAGAGTCGAAACAAGAAGACACATTGTGAAGAGGGTAGGATGTGCGATATATGAAATGAATTAATACACCAAATAATAGACAAGCAACAACAAGTCAGTGATGTAACACGGACTGAGAAACGTTGGACGGTCCCTGATACAAGTGAGTGATATAGGTAGTTATCATTCGTATTACTCAGGTCCCAGGTGGGACTGGGAGTATAAGGATCGGTACATTGTCCTTCCCCGAACTATCTACAACCACCCTATTCACTCGTGAATAAATGGGACACGCGAGACACTATTGGGAGGGATACCCTAGTCACAAAGGGTGGACGACTCCAATACTCTTCCCACACCTTTTGACGGGAACACCAGTAGTAGACACCGACTTCGGGACCGGTTTTCGATATAGAGAACGCACATCCTTTTCTGTCGTGTAGGAGACGTTATACTCGTGTTGAGAGTGGTTCCTCCCTTGTTCTGGTAATGGTCCCCGTATCGGACGTCTGAGTGCTCGCACCCGGTCCGGAAGGGTCCATCGACGGTGCCACACGACCGACGGTACCTAATGTCTCACGGCACACACGTACGTTTCGTTTCCTCGACGACGACGACGATTCAGTGGAGTCAGCACAGGCTGAGACACGCTGGGGTATCTACCGTCGGATGGTCCGAGGAGACAGGGACCCTAAGAGGTCCGTTCTTGTGACCTCACCCAACGGTAAAGGAAGAGGTTACGGACTTTCACTTTTCACTTTCACTTCAGAGAGTCAGCACAGATTGAGAATCACTGGGGGTACCTGACGTCGGGTGGTCCGAGGAGATAGGTACCCTCAAAAGTCCCCTCTCATGACCTCACCCAGCGGTCACGGAAGAGGCTTCCTTTTCTCGTTATCCACCCTTTCCGTAATTCAAAAGTGAACTCGGTTCAGAAGTACACCGTAAAGTTATTCGTTGCTACCCTACCTTTCCTCCCAGTAAGGCACGCTTTTTTTTAATTACTACCCTAATAATGGGACCCTTCTCCCCTGGACCCTCCCTACCTCGGTCCTCCACCACCGACTCGTCGCTTAAAGAGAAGTCCAAGATTCCCGTCACGATACACACCCGGGGCCCCACTCGTTCCCGGAGTCTCTCGACTCCTGACCCGTTGTCAGGGACCCTTCTAGTGTTAGGTTTTACTTCGTAGATGACGAGGACAGTCGTAGGGTCTTCCGAGAGAAGTGAGACTCTTTGTGTTTTTGTTTTTCTTTATGTGTGTGTGTGTGTGTAAACCCCTTTTGTACAAACTCCCTTCGTTTATTATACCGAATATACACGACAAATCCCTTCTTCTCTTTTATGTTTGAAATAATAATAGTAATAATGATTATAACTTTACTGGTAAGAACCGACACAACTCGTTCCCTAAGAATATATTTACCGGAAGTTATTAACTACTACGTGTAGACTCGAAAGAACGTAGTATAATCAAATATCTCTGAACGTGAATATTAAGTGATTAGTGTCGAGAGTAGTAGAGTCGGAAATTTCCGACCCCCTTTCAATTATGTCAAAGGTATCCTGTTAAATATGGTATCTTCTGTAACACACCGAGACAATCACTTAACTACGTAGTCGTCTTCGTTTCCTGTGTCATTAGGTAGTTTTGTGTCGGAGACGGGAGTCGTCTGTCTTCCTGGATCTTGATCTTCTAGACTTAAAACGTGGAATCGGGGCCACTAAAAATCGACACACTTGAATCCGTGGGACACACACATGACTCAGCGAAGTCAGCACAGGATGAGAAACACTGGGATACCTGACATAGGGTGGTCCGAAGAGACAACGCCCTAAAAGGTCCACTCTTATGACGTCACCCAACGGTGCGGGATGAGGTCCCCTAGAAGGACTGTGGCCCTAGTTTGGACACAGACAGACAGAGGACGTAACCGTCCGTCCAAGGAATGGTGATCGTGGTGGACCCTTCGGGAGAATCAACGAGTCAGTACAAACTGAGACACTAGGACACCTGACATCGGGTGGTCAAAGGAGACGGGTACCTTAAGAGGTCCGTTCCTATGACCTCACCCATCTATAAGAGAGAAGAGGTCCCCTAGAAGGGTTGGGTCCCCAGTTTGGGTCCAGAGGGTGTAACGTCCGTCTAAAGAAATGGTAGACTCGGTGGTTCCCTTCGGGAAATCCCCTGTTATTTACCAAGGTACCCGAACTATGTCGACAGAAATTTTTTATTAATCAATATTTTTAAAGTATGTCTTTGTCTGTTCTCTCAATATAGATTTTGTGTCTTTTTTTTTGAACTTTTTAGTTATTCAGTCAATTCTAACTGTTTCCAATACTTATCAGTTAAGTGTTTTCTCCTTTAGAATTATTGGTTATTACCGGATTTTTAATCCCTTCATACGAGATGGAGTGGTCATTAGTCCCCTTTTATTTTGTTTTTGTCTTTTTTTTTTAGATATTGTTGTAGTTTTGTCTGGTGAAATGTAAGTAGTCGAGTAGTTTTTATTTTTTCAACCTGTATAAGAAAACTATTAAGTTATCTAAGATTAGTCAGACTAGGACACATAAAATCAGTGAAATTTTTTTGGAGTCTTAGAAAACACCATTTTCTCCAGTCCCCCGTGACACTAAAACAAATGAATTTCAAAAGGTAAATAAACGTTTCAGAACGGGAAATGAAACATTTAATAAGTGAGGTGTCGGTCGAGACTCGTGTCAGTTTAATTTTTGAAACGAATAGGGTACAAACAAATGGTTCTTCCTCTTCCGAAGAAGAAAAAGGTGGGAGGTGGGGTAACTAGTGAGACCTATAAACATCCGATTATTTTGGATTGGTCGGACAAAGGTCCACGAGACGTGAGACTCCATACTGATCTGGTACGTAACTCTAATTTTTGCTTTGGAAAGTAATTATTTACTGACTAAGACAAGGACAGAGAAGTTAAAAGGTACAAAATTTCATGAAAATTTTCCTGGTAAAGGGGACGTAATACTCCCTGTAATCCGAACCGCTGGAAAATCTAAGACACGTTAAAATACTGGGATACTGAGGTGTCGAAAGGTTTCAGACAAAATAATAAAAGTTGTAGCATAAAGTACTCTTCAATCTCCTGTCCCCACGTCCCTCCCAACCATCTCTCCCTCTCTTCCCACCTCTTTCTTCTCCTCCAGTTCCCCAGAGTTTATACTCAACCTTGGGACCTTTTCGTCCGAACCCAGGGTCTACTTTGGATGTCTCCCAGTTTGTCGCCGTACGCGAGACGGTCCTGTGTGTAGAGTCAGAAATGTGGTCTGAACGTCGAAACCCTCCACCTGGGTACAGTGTCGGGAGGCTACGTGTACATCGGAAAGAAGGTCTCGGGGGACCCTTGGACACCCTTAGGGTCTTACCGTGTAGGGGAATCTCGGGAGAGAGGGACCACAACCTTAAGTGTCGGGGACGTGTCGTTACGGTACTGCCGGACGGAAGGACGAATCTTCTCCGGTGACCCTGTGTGTAAAACGAGGCAAGTGTAGACCGGCAACGCAGTCTCCTCCTTTCTGGTTCGAGAAACGTATACTCTAAACACCGATAAAGGGGTCGACGAGTCTCTCACCCTATCTTACCCCTTGTCCGTCTCCCTTCTGTACCGGTTTCGGTCCTACTGACCTACCCTCAACTGTCTTAAGGAATAGAGTTACTTTTTTTTTTTCTTTTCTTTTACCCTTTCCTGATTTCCTGATTTGTTTTCCTGATTTCTTATTTCACTAAATAAAGTGAATCTTTATAAAGAGTTTGAGGTTAATATGTACTCGTTACCAAGAGTAGAGACTTTTAGGGAGTCACTTTATTCTGTCTGTCCAATGGACGAGAACGTTTAAGTCTAAGATCACCCTTTATCCCCTACACGTCGATTTCGGTCTCAAATTACTTTACCGAGAAGTGTAAAGACCAAGTATTATTATCGAGTTATTTACCGTCACTAAATTTTTATGACTCACCATCCATGTAGATACTTCCGTTCTGTACACAGAATGTAATAGGAAGAGTAACAATATTTAAGAATTATAGATAAATAACTTACAATTTACTTATGTGTTTTCTTATACTTAATACCTGAACAGAGACGGTTACTGTAGTTACACTTTGAATTCTCTGATTGAGATAGACCCTGAGGTATATCTCCCTAAAGGAGGAGGTATATTACTTCCTGTAATGACTAGAGTACTGAGGTCTGGTGTCAGGGTAGTGTCACGAGGAACGAGGTCGTCAGGTTTCTTAAGTCCGGACCACAGAATCAGAGTACCTGTCTTGGAAGATGTCCAGGAACACAATGTAAAAGTTATACTAAAGAGTGATTGGAAGATGTTCTGGTTAGGTAGATTGGTGTAGGAAGATTTAAAAGTTACACAAAGAAAGTTGTCATGAAGGGAATTCTGAAAGGAGAGAAAAAAAGTAGGTCGACTGAAAGAGGACAATAAATTCGTAGTCATTGAAACAAGTCCCTTTTTAATAAATGGTAGGAGAGAGTGGGACGTGTAGATCCCATCCCCTCTTTGAGGAGATGACACAACCGTTTCTAGGGACTCGAAAGACTCGTATATGGGTATCTTTCGGTTTTAAGTTTTTCTATGTTCGTGGGGTTATGAGCAACCTCGCCATAAATGTTATCGGTCCTGTACCTTCGTTAGATTTACAAGTGATCATCTCCTTACCTATTTGTTCTACACCATACATACATACACATATATATATCACCTTCCAATGAGTCCGTATTTTTCCTGACTTTAAAACGGTAAACGACTCTGTACCTATTGGATCTCTGTCAGTGTGTCTCACTTCAGTCTTTCTCTTTTTTTTTAACATATAATTGTGTATTTTAGATCCTTTTACAATGTCTACTTGAATAAACGTTTCGTCATTATCTCTGTGTCTGTATTTCCTGTTTACATAAAGATGGTTCCCTCCTTCCCCTCCCACCCTACTCTACTCTTCGACCCTGACTATTTCCACGTGATCGTACGTAGTTTGTATATTGACTACTCTTGGCTGACATATGGTGTCCCTCGGACTGAGTCACGAGGCGCTACTGGATTTACCCTTCCTTTAGGGGTTTTCTCCCCCAAAGATACCTGTATATCGACTAAGGGAAACGACATGTCGTCTTTAATTGTGTTGTGACATTTCATTTATATGAAGTTAATTTTTTTGTTTTCTAGGGACTCGGATGGAGAACTTAAAATTAACACTAAGACAAAAACAAACGAAGAAGGAAAACTCTGGTCACTACTAAAATAAGAGGAGAGACAGGGGTTTCTAAAGGGTCACGAAAATAGTTTTATCTATGAGTTATTTGAAAAGAAGTTGACTTGACAATAGAAGACGTATGGTGACCCTTTTTTAAAGGTCGGTAATAAAATATTACTCAAGTATACTTAGAAGTGTTCTTAATGAATAAAAAAATGCTTCCGAACCTTCTGTGTTTAGTTTATTTTTTCTGAAGTGTATAACAGGTCGACTTCTTTATGTGTCCCTTACAAATTTTCAGACCTACGATTTTTATTAGAGAGTAAGGTACCACTCGACTTTACTATAACGTTTCTTTACAGTTACGTAACTTCACCTTTCGGTTAATGTGAACTGTAATTACATAAAATTTGGGTTCGAGAACGGTGAATTAAATCCAGGGACGGAAAAGAACCTCCGTTATGATAGGTCATCTTCGTTATGACTGAAATCGTACCGTGTTTAAAACAGAGTGAAGGACTCACGTAGAAACACATTGAGAAACTTGTCCACTTTACATAAAGATAAGAGATTCGAGTCAATAGAGTAGACATAGTACCAGATTAATCTACATTGTGTACCCCACAAGAATTATAAAATACCTTAATACGTTCATTTCTTAAATCGTAACGTATGGAGTATACTTTAAGTATGACTTATACTTTAAGTTTTGGGTAGATAGAATCCACCCAGAACCCTCCGAGAACCCTCCTAGAACGTCGTCCTACGTACATTCAGGAATCGATACAGATACTTTTACTATATTGGTTATGCCCGTTATCTACTGTAAGTTGTAATAGGTGATTTTATTACTTTTATCACTGTAGTCATCACCACGACCGGGACTACCATCAAAAGAAACTTTTCTCCTTCTTCCTCCTCCCCCTCTGCCTCCACCTATTCTCCTCATTCTCCTATTAACAATTTCTTTCTGTTTTTTACATTTCTCAAAAAGTTCCTCGTATTTTACACTATGGGTACAACAACTCTGTTTCATTCATGATACTGACCTTTGATAAAGAATCACAAATGTCGGGTCTTTTCAGGATCGCCTAAGATAGACATGATTTCCTATGGTATTGTTGTTGACCCTACTCTGACGAAAGTAGTACTAAATTTTTCCGGACAGCTGCAGAGATGCCTACTTCACGAGATTTGAACACTTAAAGAATCTTAAGGTTCTACCGATACCGAAAAGAAAAACACTGGGTTCCGTCGTATTAACGTTCTCATAGTTAACCTATAGGACTAAATCCAAGTTTTCAGACTAAAAAATTTTTTATAAAGTACGTTCAATTTTTATCGACTCTGAACTGAAGTTCCTTAATAAGAAAGTTTTCATAATAAAGAAATCTTTCTTGGTGTACAAAACAAAAAAAAGGTACAGTAGTGACCGTGTTGGTAAAAACTTCCGAATCATTGCTATGAGAAAAATTTGAAATCGGAGTCACTACTCCGGGGAAGTCCTCTCTTGGTTCCCGAGGAATTTAGAATTTGATTTCTCCCACCCCCTTTACAAAACGAACTATGTACGATGTCTACTTCGATTACCGTGTCGTTTTTGAGCGAGAATCTCCATCAGTCCAAACGAACACGTGACCAAAGTCCTGACTCCTTATACGTACAGTTGTTAAATACTGAAACAAAACTGAACTCATAAACCAAGTTATTAAAGTAGTCGATAAAAGAAACAGACAAACTAGAGAAGATTAAGTAAAACACAAAGAAAGTATACAATACTGTAATTTTTGGTTGTACAGTTTTACCTGATACCAAGGAATCCGCGTCTAAAAAGAAAAAACAGAAAAAAAAAGAGAACACGGACTAATATATTCCTTATTTCGGAATTACCTTTTTTACACTTTTTATTTCCTTTTTAATTCTATAATGTAGATATATAGTGGTTGACCTTCGTACGCATGTGTCGGTAGGGACGGTATGTGTATGTTATAATATTGAGATAACCAGATAAAGAAGGATTGAAAATTAGACACATAAAAAGGAGAAATGTATGAGGAATATATTTAAATATAAGTCTAAAAAAAACAAACGGACACAACACAACAAAAAAAAGTTGGAGTCTATTCCGTATATTAACTCAGTTATAGTGAAAAATAAAGTAGCATTAATATTAACTAAGAAAAGGTGTGAACGAAAGAAAATGGAATATAAAATACAAGATGAATAAAAGAGAGGAAGAAGAAGGGAAAGAAGGGGTTTTGTGTGTTTTATCACATAAACTACAAAGGAATCTATATCTCAGTTAGAACTTTTTATAAAATATACATACGTTAAAAGTGAATGTCTTTATTTTAATACTTAAAGGACGAATAAAATAACATAAAGAATTAAATAAGTTATTTATGACACGAAAGTTATCGATTGGAGTAAGGAGGTTCCCGTAGATTAAATAAAGAAGACTAATATTGAGATGAGGTAGTGCTCATGGGAGAGGAAAAATTAAATAGGTTAGACGACCATTAACTGTAGATTCAATCAAGATGAAGGGGTGTTGACGTCTGTAAAATACTTATTTATACAGTTGACTGAAGACCTCTTCCCGTACCGTTGGGTGAGGTCCTAAGAACGGATCTCTTAGGGTGCCTGTCTCGTCGGACTACTCGATATTAGGTAACCCAGTGTCTCAGCCCGTACTGACGTCACTGAATCGTATCGTGTCGTGTTAAAAACTATGACAAGGTGCACCTTTTTTTACGTACGAAAAACAACCTATATCTTAGATGTGTATGTCAAATATGTATAATTCGTATAAAAATTGTTGAATTTTGATAAAAATTTCAGATGAACTAGATCATCTCCTTACACTTGTTTCGAGTTGGATGTTTCGTCAGGGTGTAAATAAAGAGGAATATGAAGACGACGACGACGACGACGACGACGGTTCAGTGAAGTCGACACAGGCTGAGACACGCTGGGGTATCTGCCGTCGGGTAGTCCGAGGGGGCAGGGACCCTAAGAGGTCCGGTCTTGTGACCTCACCCAACGGTAAAGGAGGAGGTTACGTACTTTCACTTTTCCCTTTCGCTTCAGCGAGTCAGCACAGGCTGAGAATCACTGGGGTACCTGACGTCGGGTGGTCCGAGGAGGCGGGTACCCTAAAGGGTCCGTTCTCATGACGATCACAACGAAATAATTAGAACTCAGATAGAATCCACGTAAATAGAAATATTTGTAACATCGACAACCTATATAACAAGAAAGTTCATACGAAAATAATTTAAGAATACGGGTGAAAATAGAGTCTAATAGAAATAGATAATACTTTGACGATGGAGTCGGAGGACGCCATGTGTAGAAGGAGTATATGAAGAAATAGAAACACGTGTAAGAAATAAAGACAAACAAATTTTTAAAAGAGACTTCCTATTTTTTAACCACTTAGAACCGTACTCTTTACGTTAGTCCTTTTAGAGACTGAAAATTCGATACTTAAATTTGGTATGTGCAAATTACATAGTAGTAAAATGACTCTGTTACAGTAAGTACAACGTTGAAATAAAACATGAGATATAAACGGTACGTAAAAAAGGAAACGTAAAGAGGAAAGTCTGATAGGTTACCGGTCTTATTTAAAGTAGAACGAGAAAAACTTTCAATGTATAAAATAACTAAAAAAGGTCTATCAATCTTAGTTAAATAATTCTAAATATTAATAAAAGAAAAATAAAACACTAGTCACGAATTTTAAAGTTACATATATAGAAGGAGACTAGTTCTGTTTGTGGAATTGGGTAAGAAAAGAAAGAACTTGAACGGGAGAGATGAGGGAGTGATATAGTACAACTCAAAATCAGACTTAAGGATATATAAAGAGAAAAGAAGATAAAAATAAACACTGTCTGTATAGTAATTCTATTTTTGAAAACGATTTCATTAATTATAACAAAGGGTCAAGAAGAGGTCTATTAATGGATGAACAACATTATGTAAGATATTTTCATATAAGTTTCTGTAATAAAAACGTAATGTTAAAGGTTCGAAACAAATGGATTCTGACAATTAAAGTAAAGACGTAAACTTAAACTATATGTTTACGAAAAATATTTTGTGACGATTTATAAAGAGGTGAGAGGAGAACTTAGATGATGATATATTTCTTACAACTAAAGTTGGACTAAAGGAGATTAACATTCAGTATATAAAATTAGATCTTTACGTGTATTAAGAGAGGAGACTTCAAAAACGAACACGAAATGATACTACTCAATAAATAAAGAAACGAAGAGGAAACATAACTAAAGAAATAGATGTAATGAATCGTGAGTCTTAAAAGATATATTTTACGAAGGAATTTTTGACCTAATAAACAAAAGTGTCTTGTCTTGTTTATCAAGACTTTGCATATCCTTAGTGTCTTCTGGGTCTCAATGGTTTCGTTAAGACTCCTTTTTCTTGTTTCGTCCTTCTTATTCGTAGGGTCTGAAGTCTGTTATGATAATTCAATGTCATTAGTTTTGTCGTACCATAACCGTGTTTTTGTTTGTATATGTAGTTACCTTGTTTTCCCTCTCGGGTCTTTATTCGGGTGTGTAGATACCAGTTAATTAGACTTCGTTTTTTCCTTTCATATATGTTACCTCTTTGCTATCAGAGAAGTCGTTCGCCACAACCCCTTCGACCCTGTCGGTGTACATTTAGTTACTTCAATCTTGTGTGGGAATACGGTTTGTGTTTTTATTTGAGTTCTGAATTTCTGCATTGATACTCTAAACTGTGGAATTTTGAGAATCTTCTCTTGTAACCGTCCTGTGAGAAATCGTATTTAGCATTGTTATAAAATGACCTAGGCAAAGGATCACCTTACCTTTGTTTTTGTTTTTCTTTGTTTACTCTGTATTAATTTGAATTTTCGAAAATGTGTCGTTTCCTTTGGTATTTCTTTTACTTTTCTATTAGATACCGTATACTTTTTATAAACGTTTACTACACTTGTATTTCCCCAATTAAAGGTTTTTATATATTTCAAATATGTCAAGTTATAAATTTTTTTTTTAAGTTTTACACCTTTCTCTTGTTCTGCCGCCTCCTCATCCACCTACACCTCCCGTAGAGAGAGGAGCCTATGTAGTCCTTGTGTAGAAGTCTGTGTCTTCATGTTCGTCTTGTGGTCGACTCTCGTCTTTCCTCATGGACTGGTCGTCTTTTATATGTCTTGGTACGTTTTAAGTCATCCTACTTCCTTGATTCCCCTTTTTGTCCACAGAATCATCCTGACCTGTACGGGAGTCGTCCACCCCCTTGACTTCATCCCCAGACTAGGGGTGTAACTCCGTTGACTCAGTCTCCTCTTTGTGAATTCCGACTCTCACTTTGTTGACTAGACACCGTCGGATTTACCTTACTCTGAGTCTGTCAGGAACGGTGTCGGTATGTATTGGACGTGTCCCTGCGTCCAGGGGCCTTTCCGTGTTACCGACCCTCGACCTCAAATCCCTGACACCTCGTTAGGGTCCCGTTCCCGACGACAACTGACGTCTCTCTACCTAGTACCCCTACACTCCCTCCTCTAACACCACCCTTTACGGACATCCTTTACGGACACCTCCTCTCGACCCGTCGGTATCTTCGGTCCGTTATGACGACTCAGTACGCATCACCCACCTCAGTAGTGGTATCGGAGAGAGAGGTAGGTGATCGTAACCGTCGACTTGTCATCTCTCCGACCGGGTAGTTTACGGACTGTGTGACTTATGTCTCATCCTGGGGTGGGTCCCATGGGGAAATTCACGGACCACCCGGGTAGATGTCTCATCCTGGGGTCAGTCCCCCCGGGAAGATACACGGACTGAGCGGTTCATTGTCTCTTCCTGGGGTCCGTTCCCTCGGGACATTCACGGACTTGCCCGTCTCGATCTCAAAAGAGATACCTCTTTTAGATCGGTTTCTCCGAAAGACTAGCGGTCGATGTTCTCCAAACTTTTTTCTGACTATCCCAGTATTGAGGACCCCACCTCCGTCAGACACAGAAACTTGTAAAACGTGGCGATCCCAGGGGTTTTCGGGTCGTCGCCACGGTGGAAGTGAGAGTTGCGAGTACCCACGTCTCGACGGTGTCCGTTTTTTTAGAACGCAGATACGTACGTCTCGACGAAGCCAGAGCAGGTTGAGAAACACCGGGATATCTGACGCCCGACGGTCCAAAGAGACAGTCCCCCTAAGAGGTCCGTTCTTATGACCTCGCATGACCGGCTATGACCAACGGTATGGGAAGATCTCGTGATATAAAGGACGACGGGATCGGAGGTTGAGGAGACTCATAGACCACGACGATCTTGGGGACACTAGGTTCGTCGACGTGATGGAGGTACGGACCGGGAGTTTCCCCGTTTGGGATCAGACAGTCCCGTCGGAGTCCTCGTTAGGGGTCACCTGCTGGGAGTACGTCACCATCTTTATTTTGGTGTTAACTTTGGGTCTCCGTCACACCAATTCCTTCTTCTGAGTTTTGGAAGGGTGGTCGACATGTTCGACGTCTAATTTAGGTGTACTAGTTGATCGGTCTGAGACACAGATACCTTATATATTTTCGGTGACTCTCGAGGGTGTTTTCTTTTGGGTGATCAAGACTATCGACGTCTGTAACCTCCGTTCGTTCTGTTTCCTCATCCTGCTCTAATCTTAGATTCGACAGGGGTGTCGTCCAGGTCTCTGGTCGTGTCACAACCTCTCGGAGGATCCCTCACTCCACCCGACACTACGGGTCGCTCCCTTTCCTGTAAGTGTCGTCACTGAGTTCTTTTTTGTAAATAATAAGTATGCAAAACTGAACAAGACGTCTAAGAAAACCTGTACGAAGGAAAAAGGGGAGAAGACAACATCAATAGTTAAGATAATCATCATACTTTAGTTTAATTTGAAAATTCGAAAGAGTCACACATACGGGTCTTCACCCTAACGACCCAGTATTTTCTCTGTGAACATGGGGTTACAAGTAGCGTCGTGACAAATATTATCGGTCCTGTACCTTTGTTAGATCTACAGGTAGTCGTCTACTTACCTATTCTTTCGACACCATGTATATGTGTTACCTCATAATGAGTCGGAAATTTTTCTTATGTAAACTTAGTCAAGATTACTCTACCTACTTTGACCTCGGCTAATATGTCTCACTTCATTCGGTCTTTCTTTTTGTGGTTATGTCATATGATTGTGTATATATACCTTAAATCTTTCTACCATTACTACTGGGACATACACTCTGTCGTTTTCTCTGCGTCTACACATCTCGCCTGAAAACCTGAGACTCCCTCTCCCTGTCCCACCCTACTAAACCCTCTTGCCGTAACTTTGTACATATGATAGTACATTCTTTACTTAGCGGTCAGATACAAGCTACGTCCTATGTCCTACGAACCCCGACCACGTGGCCCTACTAGGTCTCTCTACTATACCCCACCCTCGACCCTCCCCCCAAAGTACAAACCCTTGAGTACATGTGGACACCACCTAAGTACAGTTACATACCGTTTTGGTTATGTCATAACATTTCATTTTATTTCATTTTTAATTTTTTTTTATGAAAATTCGAAAAAAAAGAAAAGAGTTAGTGTAAAAATTAACAACAATATTTGGAGACCAAGATGCAACCCGGAAACGTCAAAAGGAGAAAAAAAAAAAAAATTGGGGAAAAGAGAAAAAAAAATTTAAAATTAAAAATTTGAATAATAATGAAAAAGATGTAAATAAGGGAAAGGATGACAAGAAAAGGGGAACGTGAATTAGAAATTACATGTATTTAGAAGAAATAGATGAAGGTAAATTGAAACGTATAGATAAGAAAGAAAAGAAAGAAAGGAAAGGAGAGTTGTATAAACAATCAAATTAAAAGTAACGAAGTAAGGGGTTAACCACGGAACGAAATCAAAACAAAAGGTCAAACACGAAATCAATCAAAACAAGAATTGATCATTTATATTAAAAACCAAAGGAAACAAACGGTCCAGTTAGATAACATGAAATAAAAACAACCCGATAAACTAAAACGAATATTCGCATATAGATATACAGATATAAGTCAATGTGAAAAATAAAAGTAATATTTGGAGGTGGAGATACAACCAGAAGATGTCAAGACACCTCAAAAGGAAAAGACAGAGAGAGAAAAAATTTTAAAATTTTTAGATAATAATAAAAAATATGTAAATAAGGAAACAAATGAAAAGGATGACCAGAAAAGGAGAACGTTAATTGGAAATTACATATATTTAGAAGTAGATGAAGACAAATTGAAACGTAGAGATAAGAAAGAAAAGAAAGGAAGGAAAGGAGAGTTGTAAAACAATCAAAATGAAATTAACGAAATAAGGGGTTGACCGTGGAATGAAATCAAAACAAAAGATCAAACACGGAATCAATTAAAACAAGACCATCTATATTAAAAACCAAAGGAACAAAGCGACCCAGTTAGATAAAGTGAAAAAAAAACAACCTGACAAAACTAAAACGAGTACTCATATATACATATACGTATATAAGTCAGTGTGAAAAATAACAACAAAATTTGGAGACCGACAAGTAACCCGAAAACGTCAAGACACCTCAAAAGGAAAAAAAAAAAAAAGAAAAGAGAAAAAAAAATTTAAAATTAAAAATTTGAAATTCGGATAATATAAGAAAGATATAAATAAAGAAACAAACGGAAAGGATGACAATAAAAGGGGAACGTCAATTAGAAATACCCTTATTTAGAAGAAGTAAATGGAGATAAATTGAGACGTATAGATAAGAAAGAAAGAAAGGAGAGAAGTTGTATAAACAGTCAAAACAAAAGTAACGAAATAAGAGGTTCACCGTGGAACGAAATCAAAACAAAAGACTAAACACGAAATCAATCAAAATAAGAATTGACCATTTATATTAAAAACTAACGGAAACAAACGATCCAGTCAGATGACATGAAATAAAATCAACCTGACAAAACTGTAACGAATACACACATATACATATACACATATAAGGTAATAAAATTAATAATAAACGGACTAAAACATTGACGGTAAACAGACCCCAAGTAGAAACCAAAGAATAAAACCCCATAAACAAAATTTTAGTGAATTACGGTATTGTCTGGTGAACACCTTAGAGGTAAGGACTGGTCTCTAGTTCGGGATTCCGAAACCTCACCCTCGTGCCTGAGGTTCTGGGATCTGGTGGTCTCTTGATTGGGACGACGACGACGACGACGATTCAGTGAAGTCAACACCGGTCGAGACACACTGGGGTATCTACCGTCGGGTGGTTCGAGGGGACGGGGACCCTAAGAGGTCCGTTCTTGTGACCTCACCCAACGGTAAAGGAAGAGGTTACGTACTTTTACTTTTCACTTTCACTTCAGCGAGTCAGCACGGCCGAGAATCGCTGGGGTACCTGACGTCGGATGGTCCGAGAAGGCGGATCCCTCATAGTTTATCACTCTTGAGTGTGTTTCCTTTGGTGAACTTATGTTCAGGGTCGTCGTGGGTTGGTGGTCATCCTACGGATGACCACCAACACGTCCTACGGAGTAGACTTATTGTTTGTTTTTATGTTTGGTTAGTAGTCGTCCGTCCTAATGGTGGATCGAGTCGGAACGGGTAGTTTCCTTTTTGTTTGTTTGTTTGTTTGTTTGTTTTTGAGTCGTGTTTAGAGTGGGATATGTTTCGAATGTATTTGGTGACCTGGTTGGAATCCTCCCGTTTTTGGTTTTCCTTCTTTCTTAATGTGAACCTTTGTACCTGTTTCCTCTGAAGTTTGTGTTATTCAATTTTTATATATATTACTTTTCCGTCTCCTTATGATGTGTTTACTTCCTTGTTTATCTTTGTGTCTTCAGGTTTATTTACTTCTCCTTTATCCGTTTATGGACTTTTTCTTAAGTCTTATTACTGTCATTTCTACTTGTTTTTGGATCTTTTGTTTTACCTCTTTTACGTTCTTAGTTACTTGTTTCTACATCTTCTTAATTTCTTGTTTGTATGTCTCTTTTTGTTGTGTTAATGACTTTAATTTTTATAAGACCTTCCTTAGTTATCGTCTTATAGACTTCGTCTTCTTGCTTAGTTACGCGACCTTCTATTTTACCACCTTTATTGAAGACTTCCTGTCTTATTTCATTTTTCTTACTTTTATTGACTCCTGTCAGAGTCTCCGGAGACCCTGTCATAGCTTACGTAGTCATAAACTTAATTCCCCAGGGTCTTCTTCTTCTTTCTTTCTTTCCCATACTCTTTTAAAAACTTCTCTAATATTAACTTTTAAATGGGTTGTACCTTTTCCTTTATCAGTTAGTTCAGGTTCTCCGTGTTTCTCAGGGTATGTCCTATTTGGGTTCTGCTTTCTGTGGTCCTGTGTATGATTAGTCTGATTGTTTCTGATTTGTGTTTCTTTCTTATAATTTTCGTCGTTTAGTTTTTGTTGTTTATTATATGTTTCCTTTGAGGTATGTGAACTGTCGACTAGAAAGTCGTCTTTGAGACGTCCGGTCTTCCCTTACCGTCCTATATAAATTTCATCACTGTCCCTTTTTTAATGTTGGTTCTAATGGCATAGACCGTTCCTAGAGTAAGTTTTAACTACCTCTTTATTTTTCGAAAAGTCTGTTCGTTTTCAATTCTCTTAAGTCATGGTGGTTTGGTCGAAATGTTGTTTACAATTTCCCTGAATATATCAGTTCTTTATGCTCCCTTACTTTTTCTCGATGTTTTGGTTGGGGTTTGTTAATTCTTTTACCGTTATCCTTGTATATATAGTTATTGATGAAATTTACATTTACCTAATTTACGAGGTCGGTTTTCTGTGTCTGACCGACTTACCTATGTTTTCGTTCTGGGTATATATAAAACAGATGTTCTTTGGGTGAAGTCTGGATTTCTGTGTATCTCTGACTTTCACTCTCCTACCTTTTTTATATAGGGTTCGTTTACCCTTCGTTTTCTTTCGACCTCATCGTTAGGAGTATAGTCCGTTTTATCTGGAATTGTATTTCTTCTAATGTTCTCTATTCCTTCCTGTGATGTATTACTAGTTCCCTAGTTAGGTTCTCCTTCTGTATTGTTAACATATATAGATACTACCCCTTTGTCACAGTCTGAAATAAAGCCCCCCGAGGTTTTAGTGACGTCTACCACTGACGTCGGTACTTTAATTTTCTGCGAATGAGGAACCTTCCTTTCAATATTGGTTGGATCTATCATATAAGTTTTCGTCTCTGTAATGAAACGACCGATTCCAGACAGATCAGTTCCGATACCAAAAAGGACACCAGTACATATCTACACTCTCAACCTGACACTTCTTCCGACTCGTGGCTTCTTAACTACGAAAACTTGACACCACAACCTCTTCTGAGAACTCTCAGGGAACCTGTCGTTCCTCTAGGTTGGTCAGGTAAGACTTCCTCTAGTTGGGACCCTAAAGAAACCTTCCTTACTACGATTTCGACTTTGAGGTCATGAAACCNACCTTTTCTGAAACTACGACCCTCCCTGACCCCCGTCCTCCTCTTCCCCTACTGGCTCCTACTCTACCGACCTACCGTAGTGACTGAGTTACCTGCGCTGAGACTCACTTGAGGTCCACAACCACTACCTGTCCCTCCGGACCGCACGACGCTAAGTACCCCAACGTTTCTCAACCTGTGTTGACTCGCTGACTTGACTTGACTTGACTTGACTACGTGGGTTGTATCCTCGTGGAGTTACGTATTCTGTTTGTGATTGTCTGTATTTTCCTCTTTAACTGTCATTGTGTTATTTATTATCCTCTGGAATTATTGGGTGAGTGTGGTTACCTGTCTAGTAGTTGTGTCTTTTAAATTTTCCTTTGTGTTCAGAATTTACTAGGTAATCTACTCTACCTAGAGTAACTATAGAAGTCCTATAAGGTATATTTACGTCTTCTTATGTGGAAGAAGAGTTCACGTGTACCTTGTAAGAGGTCCTACCTCGTATAGAACCCAGTGTTTAGTTTGGAGTTATTTACATTCTTTTGACTTTATCATAGTACGTAGAAGAGTCTGGTGTTGTGATACTCTGATATAGAGATAATGTCTTTTTTTGACATTCTTTGTGTTTGCGTACCTCTAATTTGTTGTGCAAAGATTTATTGGTTGTCCAATGACTTCTTTAGTTTTCCCTTTAAATTTTTTTTTTACTGTTACTTTTGTGAGTTTTGGGTACCCTACGTCACTTTCGTCAAGATTCACCCTTCAAATATAGTTATGTTAGGATGAAGTTCTTTGTTCTTTTTGTAACTTATCCGTTACATTGAAATGTGGATTGTTGACCTTTTTCTTCTTGTTGGGGGGGGGGTTTAATCATCTTCCTTTCTTTAGTATTTCTATACTCGTCTCTATTCACCTTTTCTTTACTTTCGTTATTATCATTTCTAATTATTTTGACTTTCGAGCAAGAAACTCTTCTATTTGTATTAACTGTTCGGAAATCGGTCTGAGTAGGTTTTCTTTTTTTTTCTCTCTCTCTTCTTAGTTTAGTGGTTTTAATCTTTACTTCCTCTCCAATATTGTCTGTTACGTCTTTATGTTTTCTAATATTCTCTGATAATACTTGTTGAGATACCGTTATTTTACCTGTCTAAGAATCTTTTTAAGCTAGAAAGTTCTGACTTGGTCCTTCTTTATCTTTAATACTTGTTGGGTTAACTTTCGTGACTTTAACTTCGACACTAGTTTTTAGAGGGTTTATTGTTTTGACTTTTGTATAGGGAATTCGAGTCCTTTGTTCTGTTTCCACAGGTGAAAGGGGGGATAATAAATTGCATTAAGACCTTCAGGATCGATGTCGTTAGTCTCTTCTTTTCTTTATTTTCCTTAGGTCTAGTCTTTTCTTTTTCATTTCTAGAGTGACAAACGTCTACTGTACTATGACATGCATCTTTTGGGATTTTATTGTAATCTTTTAATAATCTAGATTAGTCACTTAAATCGTTTCAACGGCCTCTTCCATTATCGTGGGTGGAGGTCCTGAGAACGGACCCTTTAGGGTACCTACCTCCTCGGACCATCCGATGTCAGGTACCCCAGCACTTCTCAGCTTGTGCTGACTCACTGAAGTGAAAGTGAAAAGTGAAAGTACGTAACCTCTTCCTTTACCGTTGGGTGAGGTCACAAGAACGGACCTCTTAGAGTCCCTGTCTCCTCGGACCACCCGACGACAGATACCCCAGTGTGTCTCAACCTGTACTGACTACACTGAATCGTCGTCGTCGTCTTTCCAGCGTCCTAGGTTTCAGTTTTGTGTTTTTAGTGAACGTAAAGATATATGATTACTACTTTTTAGTCGTTCTCTTTAATTTCTTAGTTAGACTAAGTGGTAACGTTGTTTTTCTTAATTTATAGATCCTTATTTGAATGGATTCCTCTGTTTTCTTGACATGTATCTTTTAATATTCTGTGATTACTTTCTTTGATTTCTGTTGTATTTGTCTACCTCTCTATAAGGTACAAGGTCCTATCCTTCTTATTTATAACACTTTTACTGATATGGTGGGTTACGTTAGATGTCTAAGTTACACTAGGGATAGTTTAATGGTTACTGTAAAAAGTGTCTTGATCTTGTTTTTTAAAGTGTTAAGTATACCTTTGTGTCTTCTGGGGTTTATCGGTTTCGTCAGAACTCTTCCTTCTTAACTCGACCTCCTTAGTTGGAAGGACTAAAGTCTAATATGATATTTCGATGTCAGTAGTTCTGTCATACGATGACCGTGTCTTTGTCTTTGTATCTGGTTACCTTGTTGTATCTTTCGGGTCTTTATTTCGGTACGCGGATACTCATGAAATATAAACTGTTTCCTCGGTTCTTATATGTTACCCCGTTTCTGACGGAGAAGTTATTTACCACAACCCATCTGATCCATCGATGTACATTTTCTTACTTTAATCTTGTGAAAGATTGTGGTATGTGTTTATATTTGAGTTTACCTAAATTCTAGATTTACATTCTGGTCTTTCATATTTTTGTATCCGTCTTGTGAGCTACTGTATTTAGTTTCGTTCTAGGAGATACTGGGTGGAGGAGGACGACGACAACGACTCAGTGAAGTCAGCACAGGCTGAGACACACTGGGGTATCCGTCGTCGGGTGGTCCGAGGGAGCAGGGTCCCTAAGAGGTCCGTTCTTGTGACTTCACCCAACGGTAAAGGAAGAGGTCACGTACTTTCACTTTTCGCTTTCACTTCAACGAGTCAGTACAGGCTGGGAGTCTCTGGGGTACCTGACGTCGGATGGTCCGAGGAGGTAGGTACCCTAAAAGGTCCGTCCTCATGACCTCATGACCTCACCCCACGTGGAGGATCTCTTTATTTTTGTTTTCGTTTGTTCACCCTGGACTAATTTGAATTTTCGAAAACATGGTGTTTACTTTGATATTCGTTTTACTTTTCTGTTGGGAGTCTTGTTCTCTTTTATTATCGTTTACTTTGTTTACTGTTTCCTAATTAAAGGTTTTATATGTTCATGGAGTATATGGAGTTACGGTCCTTTCGTTTGTTGGGTTAGTTTTTCACCCTTTTTCTTGATAATTGTCTATAAAAAGGTTTCTTCTGTATGTCTACCGATTGTTTGTGTACCTTTCTACGAGTTGTAGAGAGTAATAATCTCTTTACGTTTACTTTTGATGTTATTCTATAGTGGAGTGTCACCAGTCTTGCCGGTAGTCGTTTTTCAGATGTTTGTTATTTACAACCTCTCCTACACCTCTTTTTCCTTACAAGAACGTGACAACCACCCTTACAGTTGACTATGCCGGTGATACCTTCTGCAATACCTCCAAGGAATATTTGGTTCCTTATTTTGGTGGTATACTGGGTTGTTAGGGTGAAGATCCGTATATAGGACTCCTTTGGTTTTAAATTTTTCTGTGTACATAGGGTGACAAGTAATGTCGTGATAAATATCTTGTACCTACGTTGGATCTACAGGTAACTGTCTACTTACCTATTTCTTCAACACCGTGTATATGTGTTACTTTGTAATGAGTCGGTATTTTTCCTCGTGTAAACTCAGTGTAAAGCTTACTCCACCTACTTGGATCTTGGATAATGTGCCTCACTTCATTCAGTCTTTCTCTTTCTATTTATAGTATAATGAAACAATTGTTCAAGGTTGATCAGTTCCGATACCAAAAAGGTGATCAGTACATTCCTACACTCTCAACCTGATATTCCTTTGGACTCTTGGCTTCTTAACTACGAAAACTTGACATTACAATCTCTTCTGAGAATTCTCAGGGAACCAGGCGTTCCTCTAGGTTGGTCAGGTAGGATTTCCTCTAGTCAGGACCCATAAGTAACCTTCCTGATTACAACTTCGACTTTGAGGTTATGAAACCGGTGGACTACGTTTCTTGACTGAGTAACCTTTTCTGGGACTACGACCCTTTCTAACTCCCGTCCTCCTCTTCCCCTGCTGTCTCCTACTCTACCAACCTACCGTAGTGGTTGAGTTACCTGGACTCAAACCCATTTGTGGTCTTTAACCACTACCTGTCCCTCCGGACCGTACGACGCCAAGAACCCCAGTGTTTCTCATCCTGTGCTGACTCGCTGACTTGACTTGACTTACGTATATACGCCTTAGATCTTTTCACCATGACTTCTTAAATAAATGTCCCGTCGTTACCTCTTTGTCTGTATCTCTTATCTGAATACCTGCACCTGTCTCCCCTCCTCTCGCACTCTACATACTTTTCTCTTTGTACCTTTGAATGTAATGGTATACATTTTATCTGTCGGTTACCCTTAAACGACACACCGAGTTCTTTGAGTTTGTCCCCGAGACATAGTTGGATCTCCCCACCTTACCCCTCCCTCTACCCTCTCTTCAAGTTTTCCCTCCCCTATATACATATGAATACCGACTACGTCCAGCTCCAAACTGTCTTTTGTTGTTTTAAGACATTTCGTTAATAGGAAGTTAATTTTTTTTTTCCTTTTTATTTTTTCATCCGGCTTCTGAATTTGTAAAGAGGTTTCTGTATGTCTACTGGTTGTTTGTATACTTTTCTACGAGTTGTGGAGATTAATAGATAAGAAGGTAAGTGAGTAGAACTCTTAAGATAAAGTTAAGAAAGTAAAACGGGTGAACTATAGATTTAAAAATTTTTTCTTAAATAAAAGAACGAAAACTAGGATTATCTGAAAGAAAAATGAGACCCATACTGAAAATACGTATTATCTGAAAGAAAAATGAGACCCATACTGAAAATACGTATACAGATATAAAGGTTCATCGTAGTTCGAAGTACTTCCATAAGTGGGTGAAGATGATATATGGTCACGGACTATTTATATTCTTTAAAGTTATTATAATCGATTTACAGATTTACTTTCTTTTCTATATAATGTAATAAATACATTGTGAAGTGTACGAACCTCCTTAGAAATCGTAAAAGTTTAGTACAAAGAATTGGAGTGTCTCACGAGATTTTAAATAAGATGATTTTAAAATAAACAACTATGTAGACACTATGGATGTTATCAAGGACTGTATACCATCGTCGAGTTTTATAAACAACTCGCTATATACTTGCTTGTCTTCTATTAAGGAACTTTGCCAAGGTGTCACATGATCCGACTTTCCACCGGGACTTTTCCTATACGAATGAAGGATTGGGAACCTTGGACACTTATAATGGAATACTCCATCTTTTTACTTATGATATTATATAGGGTTTTCTACATTGAGTCTACACCCTCACCCTGGTATTTCTTCCGACTCGTAGTTTCTTAACTATAAAAGTTAACCGTAACCTCTTCTGAGGACTCACAGGGAACTATCGTTCCTCTAGTTTGGTCAATTAGGATTTCCTACAGTTGTGACTTATGAGTAACCTTCCTGACTATGACTTCGAGGTTATGAAACCGGTGGACTACACTTCTCGATTGAGTGACCTTTTTGGAGACTACGACCCTTTCTAACTTCCGTTTTCCTCTTCGTCCACTGTCTCCTACTCTACAAATCTGTCGTAGTGACTGAGTTACCCGTACTTAAACGCGTTTGAGGTCCTCTATCCCCTCCTGTCCCTTCGGACCACACGACGTCAGGTGCCCCAGTGCTTTCTCAACCTGTACGGAGTCGTTGACTTGTCGTTCAATTCCAAACTGTTTTCTCATCGAATAGGACCCAATAAATCCACCCGGGATTTATTTCACTGTTATAGGAATTATGTTCGAATTCAGTCCCCCTGTCTCTTTTTTCTGTTTCCTCCGTCGTTACCCGGTCTTTCGTACTAGTCTCACTACAACGGTGTGTGGTCTCTTATGGTTGTCGGTGGTCTTCGACCTCCTTCGTCTCCTGCCTAAGAGGGGATGTCCAAGGTATCCTTCCACCGAGACGACTATGTATCGAAAATTTGAAAATATACGGTCCTAACACTCTCTTATTAAAGGATAACGACACTCGGTGATGTGAACATTAAACAACGTCGGTGTCCTGTGACTATTCGTACCATTTTACAAACCCTTCAGTCAGGAAATATTCTGCGAGGGGAGAGAAGTAGTAAAACTTTAAATATTGCGTGAGATTGTATGAATTCTAGAGATTGTAGGACACTCATAAATTCAGTCACAAAGGTCTTGAAATTTTCTTGACGACACGAACGGAAGGAAGAAAGGAATATTGTAAATGTCGGGTACACTGATACCAAAACCTCTTAAATGAAACTTCTTATGACTCAATTTATAAGAAGTGGGGTTCTTATCCAGCTTTTGTCAACGTTTATTGGATTCGAGTATTTTGTCACTGGAGAGGGAGTGGTTCGGGACACGAACGGACTGTGCGGTAGGTGAGTCCATTTCACCCGAAAGGTCAACCAGATGGATCCCCTCTTTCAATAGAGTCCAGACGTGGTCGAAAAGTTTTGTCTGACCACCAGGTCCCCAGGTCAGAAGAAAGAGGTTCCGGATGGATGTAAAGAGAAATATCACACTTGGGACATATAATCAAACAGGAAATTTAAAAAATTAAATGAATCCACCTGTCTTATAATGTCATAGTCCAAAACGAATTTATCAGTTTAAATACATATAATGTTGTAACAAAATAGTTTTTCTTACAGTCAATAATTATTTTTATTAGTAAACTCAAATTTTTTTATCAACGGTTCAGTATTGTAAAATGATATTAAGGATTTTGTTGACCATGTGACAATCACTATGAAATTGGTAATAATACCTTAAGTACGAAAGTTATCGTTTTATCTGAAACATTCTATATGATGTATCGAACCCTGTTTACTTAAACAATCCACATTTTAAACAATGAGACTTCACAAGTCAAGTCAAGTCAGCGAGTCAGCACAGACTGACAAACGCTGGGGTACTTAGCGTCGTGCGGACCGGAGGGACAGGTAGTGGTTGAGTGTCTCAAGTGAGTTTGAATGTAGGTAGCTCAGCCACTATGGTAGGTCGGTAGAGTAGGAGACAGCAGGGGAAGAGGAGGACGGGGGTTAGGGAGGGTCGTAGTCTCAGAAAAGATTACTCAGTCGAGAAGGGTACTCCACCGGTTTCAGGACCTCAAAGTCGAAATCGTAGTAAGGAAGGTTTCTTGTGGGTCCCGACTAGAGGAAGCCTTACCTGACCAACCTAGAGGAACGTCAGGTTCGCTGAGAGTTCTCAGATTTACGATCTCAAGGTAATAACAATGGACAGTAAAGTGTTTGTAATGAATGTAAAAGATATCGTATATCTAGGCGTGTAAAGAATATATGATGGGGTTGTTTGTAAATATAATGACGGTAAATGGATTTCTGTAGTCTGACACTGAGGATTTCGTACTTGACTTTTGACGTGAACTTGACGTAGAGGTAGTATCAAGTGCTATTTAATTGTTCCCCATTCATCAATACATTCCTGGTTCTTAAGGTTAGGGCAGATGACGTAAAACCTTTCTTCCGTATAAAATTACGGTCTTTTCATTTCCTACTTTACTTCGTCTCAGGTAGTTTGTAGAGAAGTTAGTCTTATTAGTGAATAAGTAAGAAAAACCTGTTTATAAATAGCTCTACAGGAAGATGTACTGTCCGTAACACGTTCCCCGACCCAAGTATTTGTTTTTCATCTCTTATTAAATTCTTTTGTAACAGATCAATTATGGTTTATTAAAACCTTTTTAGCTCTAAATCTGTATGTCTCTTTAAACGGTTTTCAGTGTGTTACACAATTGTCTTGTTGTCCGAACTTAACGTTATTATAATTAAATAATTAAGATGACTGTATTACGTCTATACTAGTCAAATACCATTTCTATTCGTGTCTAGATTTACGATGGGAACCAAAAGTAGGTCAGTAAATTTTCCATAACTACGAAAAAAGTAACAGGTCATTTTACCGAATAGAACCGCTCGCAGATACATGTGTACTTTTCTTACACAAAAGACGACAACAACCCACCTCACCAGATATTTGCGGTTAATCTTACTGACAATTATCACAACGAACTCAAAAGATACGAGAATGACTAAAAGACAGATGTACGAGATAGTCAATGATTTTGTCCTTACAATGTCAGAGGTTGTACCTAAACATACGAAGAGGTAAAAATAGTCAACTAGATCATATGAAATTTCGAGATAATAATATACTTACGTGTAAATCCTGACAATTCAGAGGATCTAATTGACTGGACGGACGGTACCGCTTCGTAGGGAGAAATAGAGATCTTAAAGGTAAAAAGATTACGGATAAAACTGATTATAATTGTATCGGTAAAACCAAAGGAATATCAGTCACAAACATATACAAAGATATGAAAAATGAATATGAAAATGGAAAATGAAAAGTCGGACATACAAAAAATTTTTACTGAGTTTCACAATGAAATTCCTGAGTGTCAGTCGTTAAAACCAACCTAGACTGTACAAGATTATATTACCTACTAGAGACTAAAAAATAACCTCACAAAAATAGAAATTTAGTAAGTACAAATTACATTGATAACTATACAAACCCAAATTCAGATAGTACAACCTTAGATTACACGAGAAGTGAAAAAAAAAAAGGAAAAGACGGAAAAGTACCTTAATTACTCACTGAAAATCCTAATGGAAAGCAGAGGTTATAACCGATGTAGTATAGTGAGTGAAGTAACAGAAATCGGGAACAAGATTACAAATTGTCATACGGAGAATTGGAATAATGTCAGTGGTAGTTTATTAAAAATGTGGTTACGTGTCAGAGATCATAGGAAAAGGGAAGAAATGGACGGAGTCATGATCAAAAGGAACTTTTGAGTCAAGTCCATAGTGAATGAGGAAAGAGGATTCAGTTATATCAATAAAGAGAAAGAGACCAATAGGTTTCAAAACTATATGAACATTAAAATAATATATATATATATAATTCCACTCCACTTCAACGAGTCAACACAGGCTGAGAAACACTGGGGCACTTGACATTTGATGATCCGAAGAGGTAGGTACCCTAAGAGGTCCGTTCTTATGACCTCACCTAACGGTAAAGGAAGAGGTCCCCTAGAAGGGTTGGGTCCCTAGCTTGGGCCCAGAGGGCGTAACTTCCGTCTGCGAAATTCGAGACTCGGTGGTCCCTTCGTGCTCATATATATAATGAGGTACTAAATGAGGTGAGCATTATATAAATAATACTCATATATAATGACCTGTATTATAACCTATTTATGAGTCACAGACATATCTACTAATGAAGGTGTAGAAATTTTATTCGTATGTGGGTGAAAACCCCAGCAAGGTTCATGACTCCGGGTATGTTCTATAAGGTGAATTTTACCCAATCGATAATAATAGTAAGATATAATAATGTCTGAGACACCCTACATGACATTAAGATAAATGACGGGACGAAAGAAGAACTCGACCTGACGTCAGGCGTTCAATTAAAACAAAATAGGAATTGTGGTTTTACACTACCCCAAGTCATGTAGAGGTGAATCATTGAGTTTCTCCCAGCAGGAATCCTTAGTTCTCTAGGTCGGAACGTTGATTGGACGATACCCTAGGATCCGTTAAGTAAAGGGAAAGATCCTTACAAACTTAAACTACTACCGATTCCGGGGTAGATTAATATAGTACGATAACTTAGGTAGTTTGATATGTCTCACTCTACGAAACCACTAAAAGTATATAAAAAAGTTTCTCGAATAAGGTTAATGTCCCAGACTACGGTAGGTGTGTGTCTGAAAGTATTCAAGAGACCCTTTAGACCCTCGGGACGGGCGACTCACCTCACTTACAATGAATTCGACTATTGAGGTTACCAGAGTCGGGGTTGATAAATGGACAGGTCGTTAACCTGTGTGTGACAAGGACGACAAAGTCGTTTTGGGTTCTCCCAACAAATACTAAGTCCCACAGTCTGAGTGTCTATTTGACAGTAGACATTAAAAATGTACATGTTCACTGATGTCCAACTCGACTATCTTACTTATTTCACGGGAAAGAGTGAGTACAACACGGGGTAGCGGTCGTTATACTAATAAAAGAATTTAATTCTTGAACGAACTTCCTTTCGATAACTCTGTCATTGTCGGTTGTCTTCCTCAAAAAAGGTCCCTGTCTTCTTGTTTTCTGCCGTGTGTGTGTGTGAGTGTGTGTGTGTGTGTGTGTGTGTGAGTGTGTCATGACGTGGGAAGTTAAAATATGTCAACAGGTTAAAGAGGATACGTACTTCCCTTCTTTTAGTCCCTGTCAGTAGAGTTGGGGTATACCGGCAATACTCCTTACTTCCTCGACCCAAATACACTGACCTCGAAACGATTATCATTGCAGTACGTGTTGCCCCGTCTATATCCTGTACTTCTGAATAGCTTCGAGACTCCAGTCTTTAAGACTCAAATTGATGTCGGAGAGGAAGAGGCGGACCAGAAAGGACGTAACTAACCCTGAATGGAGGATGTCCGTGTATCCAAGTCAGAGACACCCATATTTGACTATAAGGGGGAACGGAACGTCCTGACAGTATTCCTCCTTAGTTCTTCTACGGATATCGGAACGGGACGTTGACCGTCATAGAGGATGTTTGAATGTCATTTCTCACCCGAGACGAGATCAATGTTCTTTTCGGGTCCCGGAGACGTAATCGACTCCTTAATAAGAGGGGAGGTGGTTTCGGAACTGCTCGGACGTCGTCCTGAGGCGGTGGTTTCTATCGGGTAGTACTTCGTCCTCGTAAGTGTGGGACAGAGGTTCCGTGACGTCAAGAGTCAGATTGGTAGAGTGTTCACGTTAGTCGTGTTTTTTCTTTGTTCGTGACAACGTTTTCATTCAAGGAGATGTTCTTCTTAGGTCGTACAACCAGGTAGGACCCGACTCCCGTTCGTGGTAAAGGACGGACTCAGGGTCGACACAGTTAAGTATGTTTTCTTTCCCTATTTTCTTCGTTTAAAAGATGAGGGTGATGACTCGGTAGGGACTGAATGTTCTTTCTTTTCCTCCGTCTGTTTTCCTTCCTACATTGATCGGAGAGGAGACCCTTGTCTCGAGAGAAATCATAAGTATACCCACTGTGAGTGACCGTTATTTACGTCTGTGGGTAAAATTACTTTATAATCCTTGTCTTATTCTTGTAGGTCTTTGAACTGTTATGTTTACTACACGATTCTTGAGAGGCACAGACAATGTACCCGATAAAAGACAGGGTAGGTACCTTTTGATGAAATTCGGAGAACGAAAAACAAAGACAAAAGACACAAATGTCTATGTACTATGGAAACAAAACATGCTGCACGAGAAGTTTCTGTGTCCGGTCCAGAGGGAGCAGAGGGACGACGGGACGAATCGTGTCCTTTCCCGTTTTATACAACGTACCCCCGACAGTATCCCCTGGTATGTCACGACCGGTAGTCCGAAGTCTTTCCTGTACCCCTGGGACCTCAATCTACCTAAACACGGACCTTTGGTACAGTACACTCCTTGCTCACTCTCTTACCTTTTATGAGATTTGATCCTCTCGCCTTCCACCCCACCCCTACCGTCCGTCGTAACCCTGGGTCAGTCGTTTTGAGGGACCTCGGCCCTCTTTGGATTGGATCTCACATCAGGTTCCTTCCTTCCTACGAAATGAGTGTAGACATTTACCTGGTAAATTAAATCATGGGAAAGGTTGAACCCACTCAAAAGTGTGATATTCTAAAAATGGACATCCCTAATAATTTAAAACCTAATCTTTTAGACTAGATGACAACTTGTAGTGGCCAAGAATAGAGGGGAACTTGTAGTGAGATTCTGTACGTCCCAAGGTTCGTCCTAGGAAACCAAATGTACTCGTAATTTTATGTGTTGTCGTTGTTTCGAAGGAGACCCATGTACTATACAAAAAAGTAAAAAGGAGGACTCTTAGTGACTAGAAAAAGGAGACTACCTTCTCTTAAAAAGATTTTGTCGTACTACCGTAAAGAAAAAGGGAGTTCGGGGTTGGAGTCTCGAAAGGTTTCTTATGTGTAAGGTCTAAGTCAGTAGTCCCTGGGGAGTAACCTGTCGGTTACAAAACCACTTTTCCTTGGGTTCGTCTTCGTCACCCCCTCTTCAAGGTTAACGATTGTTCAAAGTACTCCCCTACCGTAATTTACTAGATCTTGATATCGTATCGTATAAGTCGAAACTCGTTTAAAATCTGTGTCCCTTGGACTCTGACTTTCTTTTTTACTAAAAGAGTTCCACGGACCCTCTCACTCTCTTACTCCCAGTAGGGGTACATTGTAATAGTCATCGCTACGACATCCAGAACAGGTCCCCTTATCTGAGACGGTGACCTGAAGTCTCTAATGGAACGAAGGGGTTCTTAGTCTTTGTTTCGAACCTGGGGTTTAAGACCCCTCTTTGGTTTCCACCCATTTCTTCCTTCTTAAGTTTTGTTGGGACAAGTTTGGGAAATTCAGTCCCGTACTCTGTTGTCATTTGGGTGTTCTCGTCCCGTGGAGGAGTGACGGTTTGGGTTCCGGTCCGAGGGCCGTCCACGTGTCGGGTCAGACTCCTGGACCCTCCCAGAGTCATTGGTACACAATTGACTTAACTACTCTCTAGTTCCCCTTTCGTTTACGACGGGGTAAGTGAAGATCTTTAGACCAGACTTCTACTTTTGCGATAGTTTTCCTCTCTTAGATTGTACATAATCCCTGGTATTTAGTTATGCGACTTACGACCAAGGTCCTAGAATTTACACTGTTCACTTCATCCATGTTGGGGACGGGAACTCCGTAAATACGAGATTAAAGAACATGGGTGAACTTAGTTCCTTCAATAAATAAATAAATCCTTAGTGTACCTACATAAAATGTGAAGCGATTTAACTTCCCTGTGTAAAGTAATAGAACCATGGATTGTGAGCCAGTTCGAAGAGGGACGGACTCGTCAAAACCCTCTGAAGACAAGATACGGCATTGAGAGGTTCGTCCAATGTGGAACAGAGACTCGGAGTCGCACTGGTAGACCTCTTACTCGTCTACCCCTGTCTACAAGAGAACTGAGGGTCCACACCTCGCGGCCTCGGAGTGGACCTCGTCCTTCCAAACACCGAAGTGAACTTAGACGTTACGGTGGAACACCAAGAGTTGTTCCTGCCGTGACCCCTGTTCGTCCGCCGACACACTACCAGAGTTGTGTCTTCGGTCCGGTCGGCTGTCGGTTCCCGTCCCTCACGAACCCCTCGGTTATTTACCCGATAGTCCCAAAAGAAAGTTCAGGTTCGGAGTCCCTGGAACCTTCGGAGTATGTCAAATCTTTGTGATTCTCATAAGAGAACATTGTATCAGACCCCACGGGACCTCCGAACCTTTTGCACAGGCGGGGTAGAGAGGTGTGTATGTACGGGAAGGAATACAGACGTCCTGTTACTGTCTACCCTACTCCGGCCTTGTTCTGTGACCTCTGTCGCTGCCTTTCCTTTAAACGGTCAAAAGGTCCGGTTTCAGGAGAGCGAGTCCGATACCCCTTTCCTACAGTAACAAAGGTCCCAGATCCTCCAGACTTGTAAGAGTTCGAAGACTACGAAAAAAAGGAATTTTCGTGAAAAAAGGGGGGAGTACCGATGTAAGATTGTACCTTAACCCACCCACCGGTACCTCTGGTTTGAGGAGGTGGGCGGGAGGGGTTGGAGTAGGAAGAAGTTCCTCGACGCACTTGACCTACCCCACCTCGGGTGACGGGGTCGAAGGCGAGACGACCAGGGTAGTAGAAAGGAACCAGGTTATTCACGTGAAGAGGAAGAGTAGGTCTGGTGTCTGAAGGAGGACAAATGGTGACGTGACGGGGAAGACTTATCCTCTGCCTTCCCTTCGATATATCGTTTAGGGACCGGAATCGGTGTGTCGACGACGACGATTCAGCGAAGTCAGCACAGACTGAGACACGCTGGCGGATCTGTCGTCGGGTGGTCCGAGGGGGTAGGGACCCTAAGAGGTCCGTTCTTGTGACCTCACCCAACGGTAAAGGAAAAGGTTACGTACTTTCACTTTTCACTTTCACTTCAGCAACTCAGTACAGGCTGAGAAACGTTGGGGTACCTGACGTCGGATGGTCCGAGGAGGTAGGTACCCTAAAAGGTCCGTTCTCATGACCTCACCCCACGGTAACGGAAGAGGTGTCGGTGTGTCGTCAGTCGGGGTTTCGACACTATGGGATCAAGGTCTGTGGTTCCACGTCCAATCTTACACGGTGTATGCTTTGAGAGTCGACTACTTGAGTTCGTGTAACCGAACACCTACCGTTTCTCCGATGGGGACGTCCTCCTCTTGTGGTCAAATTTTGATAGACCAGGAACTTTTGTAGCCCGTGAGACTTATAAGTAAGAAGTCTTGCCCTTCACTATGACGTGTCGTTTTGTCGTTGGTGCTATAGTTTTTTCGTCAATTTGGTATTTTTGAAGTGAACCGTGACTCGATTTGTAAATTGTACGAAATGAAATAACTTAGGGGTGTCATGCTAATACTCCATTGATCAAAAGAGTAAAAGTAAAAATATCACCTTTTTTTTTTTTGTCTGAATCATTTCTCTTTCATTGAGTGTCAAAGGATCGAACCTGCACACAGTGGTCCCAAACTTGACGACAGAGAAGATTGAGGTCCAGAATCCGAGACTGTTACGGGTCTTCTCGTACTCCACCCCTGATGGTTCCGAAGACAGGACCAAGAGTGAGAAGACAGGACCAAGAGTGAGAGGGTTGGACCCTGGAAGGTCCGGGCGGGGGCGATCCCCCGGCGGCTGTGGTGGGGAGGGAGTAGGGAGGGGGTGGGGAGGGGGTAGGGGAGGGGGTGGGGGAGCGGGTGGGAGGTTCCCAAGCGACGAGTCCCGGTGCACCGGGGTCTAGACAGACCGGAACTCTAGAACCGGGTTATGAGTCAGAGGGGTCGGAGACCAAAGAAACCTAGATCTTTTGTCTACTACGTTGTTATAGTCTACTCTCTGTTTTGAGACTGGGTATAGTGCGACAGGTCAAGAAGGATGTTAGATCGTAGGTCACAGTGTGTGACCACCTCAGACTTCGACTCCATACATTCGGTCGTGTAATGTTCCCCCTTAAGCCCAGTGGTTAAACAAGACGAACAAGACTTTAGACAATTTATAAACTTAAGTTTTTCGCCTGGGAGGTGAAGTAGGACCGAGGGTAGATGGACAGGACAGAACAAGTCCAGGCAACGGACGGATTTGAACCACCTGTCCTCTCTGACACTGAGAACCAAATTCGGTTTGGGTTCCAAACTATACAACCACTAGTCTCACGTCCGTAACATCTCCTATTGGAGTAACGGTTCGACGGAGAACACAACAAATAATAATAATGATAATTTCCGCATCCACAGAGTTTGGGACGAAAGACGAGACCCATCGAATCCACGTTGAGTCCGGTTCAAATATTATAAAATCTTTTATAATACTGGGTCTAAAGTCTTCTGGACTTTAGATTTAACACACTAAAATATATTTGAACCCTTAGAAGGACCCGAAGTTGAAGGGGTAAGTGCCCCCAAATCTCATTTGGAACGTTAAAAGATACAGGGACTTTTTGACTGGTAAAGTAAGACTAACCAATTTGTGAGCAACAGATGGGAATGAGAATTAGATGTAAGCCCATCATAAAAAATTATGGAAACAGGGTGTATATTCGTAAATTAACTGAACACGTAGACACAAAAATTTCGAGGGGTCCTCTAAGATTACTCGTCAGTTCTAACTCTTGGTGACCTGATTTCCCATGTAAAATTTTGTCTAAAAGAAAGAGTATATTCTGTATCTCTCCAATGTTTCTTTTAACGGGTTTCGAATTTTTTGTTTTATTCACTATACAAGTTTTGGTTTGGATCCTGACAGATTGAGGTTTAGTTCTAAAAAAAGGTAACATGGGTGGTGCTATATCATCAATTTTGTAGGTCAGAAAGGAATTTTATGAGTTTTAGGAAAATTTTTATGAGTCGTCATATTTGTTACGCGTCGAACATTTTTATCAAGACGAGACTGAAAAGAGTAAAAAGATCGAGGGTCGTCTTTGTCTCTAGGATAAGAGATTCAGTCAGGAAACTTAGAGAATCCAAAGTACTGAAAGATAGGCAGACGAACTGTCAGGAGTTTCATTTCTCCCTTTGATGTCGATCCATCCACCTCTTTCTTTTCCGGACGACTTAAAGGTCGTCCATCGACTAAGAATATGTGTTTGATTTTTTTGTTCTCGTGGAAAATCTAAACGATTAGTCAATTTTTCGGGTCTAATAGTGGGAGGTTTCTTTCTTTACCGAGTCTTCAGTCAAAGACGGCTGTGGACGTCCAAAGTCGTAGAGACGAGAACCGCAACCCAAGGTCTAGGTAGGCAGTTCAGTGTGATCGGGTAAACGTTTACGATAGACCAAAGCATTCTTGAGAGAACAAGTAGGGTAAATAATTCATTATCTTTCTTAATATCAGTAATCACTTATATTTTCAATAAAAGTAAGTCCCCAAGTTTACTCGGAGAAACCCAACTTGTACCTTCTCCTTGGGACCGACTGAAGAGGGACACACGTCGTTGACACGGTCTTTCATCGCGTACAACCAGTCAGGAAAGATCTAATCGAGTCGTGAATTCGATTAATTTGAAATGAGGAAGTCTAAACAAACGACTCACAGTTTATATACAGACCGGGCCATGATCTTACGACACTGAAACCCGGTCCACGAAGTACGCACTCGAAGAAAAAGGAGTAGTAACTCTACTCGGATTATTACAGATATAATGTCACTACATTCACTATATTCTTTATAATTTCGAAACGACTTACATTTTGTTGAAAACGTTTCAAAGAAAGTGGATATGTAAAAGACACGGATCGTAATATAACTTTCACCTTAGTAAAGATACGTTACCTGTGAACGGATAGATCACGTTAAAACTCAAAGGATTAAGTGTTCCCCCTGAATTCAAAGAGGAAACGGTAAAACTAACTACAACGGGACTATGTTCATAATTTGAAGATAAAAAATTAGATAGGGAGTTTTGGAGACAAGTAAAGAAGAAGAGGAATACAATTAAGAGTCACGTTGTAATTACCTAGAATCCCTATATTTAGAAAGGTTCCTTCACCAAACATAAGTGTACCTTAATGTCTAGGATCTGAACCCACTGAGAAATCACATTGGACTAGATTAACAGGTGGAGCAGACCTTCTTTGAACCTGATAAATCGACCTCTTTATCGGGTAACCTTAACAAACGTACATAAAGTTTAAAACTATCCCTTCTCTTTAGTGTGGAAAACAGACTCTACTAACTTTTGATTTGTCGTTTGACGTTAATAATCTTGATATAATGTATTTGTATCCGACAAACGTTTAAGTAACCCAGGAAACAGAGACGTTTATGAATTCACTATCAATAACTTTGATAACTTAAGGTGACCCGTACAATGTACGACCCGACTCAACTAAGCCAACATTGAGTGTCACAAGTTATTTGGATAGAAACCAAACCAGTAGGTCTATCTCCATGTGAAAGATGAGGAGGTGGGAAAGGACACGGGGTACACAGAATGAAGAGTCCCGAAGGAACGGAAGATCGAAATCCACTCTAAGTAGGTCTAATCTCTCTCTCTCGTCGGATTTTAGTCCTTTAACCAAGGAGGGAAGAATGTCCAAACAGTATCCGTCCGACACAGGAAACCTACTACCGTGTCGAGGAAAGACCGCGGAAGGGGGCACCACACTCGTAGACGCAGAGTACCTGGGGTCTTCGTGAGACAGGAGGGAAGAAATTCAAGATCCACGCTACATCCGTGGGACGACCGTATCCTGGGTCTCCCGACACGATTTAGAACCGAAAGGGGATATGGGGTGAGTGTGGAGACTGTTATGAAAGAAACGGTATAAGAGGAGTTTAATGAGTAGAAAGAAAGATGGTCCTGAGACTGTTTTACCCTATTTTTATTACCGTCTTTAGTTGTGTTTCAACATTTCGTTAATAGGAGGTTAATTTATTTTATATATTTTTTCCACTCTTGTATCTTAGATTCTATAAAACCACAAAAGAGATTTGGGGTATCTACTGTCGACTCTGGACTTCTTCGCTTCATTGTGTCCTTTAACTACCGTCCTGGTCCTAATTGTTAAATATAAGGGACTTGGTTCTAGTCTGTAGTGTTTGGAGAGGGGGTTTCGGAGAGACTTATTCTTTCTCCTCAAACAACTTTTCATTAGGTAAAGGTTGGACCGTTTGTGATACATACGACCCAGTAACTCCACTTGTGGGAGTCAATATTTAGTACAACAGTCGTACGTGGGAACTACACTACACTACTCTTACCGGGAAGTAGAGACTTCAGGAGTGGTTACGGGGTTTGGGGTCAAGCTGGGACTCTTTTTGTAGTCTGTTTAGGTGTACCTCCCTGTAAGGTATTTTACGGACTCACCATAAGGAGTTTTGACAGTTCCAGTAGTATTTGTTCCTTTCAGACTTTTTGACGGCGTCCTGTCTCAGTAGATTTCTCTGAACGGTTGATTTGTACTACACCATAGGACCTACCTTAAGAGTTTGTCCTTTTCCTATAATTCCTTTTCACTACTTTAGATTTATTTCCCTTCTTAAATTAATTATCAGTCCATGGTTGATTCAAAGAATGAACACTGTTTACGTAGGATCATTGTTTTATACAGTTATCCTCTTTTGTCTGTTACTATATGTGTTCGAGAGACATAATAGAAAATAAAAAAAGATATTTAGATTTTGATAAAACAAATTCAATGGTGACAAAAGACTTTATCCTGGAACCATACTTCAAGACTTATGGAAGAGAGTGGTTGTTTAATTATTTTCTGAGACGTACCCTTTTTTCAGTTAAAGTTTCAAATTTATCCTTTTTATCAAATCTCGTGTTTAAGATTTATTACTAAGATTGAGTCTTTGAAAACTCTGTGTTTTCTTATATTTCTGAAAGATTTCGTGTCTGGAGATGTTTGGTACCTAGAATTTATTACAATGAACATTAATCAAAAGTGACAAGTCCTCATAGTGACAAAGTAAACAAACATTTGACTTCTGTCTTGACCGTTCCCAACCCCACCCCAGCTGACCCTTACTACCTCTTATTTTGTGTAGGTTTACGTCTATCGTATATACATAGAGTCGGATGTTTCGAGTTTATACAAAAATAGATATGAATCTTAAGAGTCTTAACTCCGAAACATAAGAAATTTGGTTTGGTTTTAGATAATTAATATTGGAAGACCACAAACTTTCCTTTCTTTTTTTTAGTAAAATTACCAACAAAAATTTTCGATAGTTCATAGGATATCTTTTAGTGTAAACCACTTAATTTAGATCTTTAAGTTGAAAAGGAATTTAATGTGGACCCTAAATTTTTTCTATTTCCCTCTGACCGGTTTATGTAACCCCTAATATATCTTAGACTTTACTTTGTTTACAGTTTAAGAAGTTCTACGTCTGTGTCGAGACTTTGAACAGACTCAAGGGACTAGCTGGGACACTACAAAAAATTACCACTAATAGCTGAAGTATGGACAATTAAGATGATACATAAATATCATCACAAACAAGATGATATACACAAAGGAAACCAAAAAAACAAACAAACAAACAAGACAGAAACAAAGGACAGAAGTAAACCTGACTACTTTAAGACAGATAAGAGAAAGTAAAGGAGATTATTAAAACTTCCACATACACACACTTTCATGTATATATGATATACATACGCATTTATAACCAAAAATTTGTTTTTATTTTCGGTTTAAAAAAGTAAAAGTGGTTCTTGAAGTAACTTCTCATATAAGTGATAAAACAAGGTTGTAAGACGGTAAAAAGTCCATTGAGGTATTAAGATAGAAGGGTTTTGAAAAATAGAAAAACTCGTTTCTTGATAAGGTTCACGGAAAATGTCAGAAACCCTCTTAACTTTTAAAAAAAGGTGATTCTCTTAAAACATTACTGGCTTTATTTATCTTTAAGTTTTCATGTCGTAGACCACTTATACCACCTACTTAGACTTGAAAGGTTGGTCCGATAGTGTCAAAAACGGACCAGTAGTTTCTCTGTGTGCCACAACGTAATACGACTACCTTCTAATACGTAAAAGACAACTGATTAAGGCGTGTGAAAAGTAACTCACGATAAAAGTCAGTCAGATTAACCCTTGTCATGAACAACCTTGAGTAACAGACCAAAAAGACCTTCCTCAAGAATGGTCTCCTGAGGAAAGGTTAGGGTAGTACATGTTTTACAGTCGAAGAACCCTACTTGTAGTCTGAAACCACGTCAACCACCACCAGGTGAAGTGAACGGGTTGCTAGAGAAGACACAGTGCAATAACATGTCATAGGTGAAAAATAGATGACAGTGTCAGAATTTTTACCTTGTAAAAGTAACAAAGTCATCTATTGACGTACACCTTTATACCAGTTCTTCCAAACACCAAAAAAAAAAAGGTAAATTAAATATACCTCGGGTGTGTAGTTTGTATTGGTTCGGACCACGTTTACTAAGACTCACGAGGTAAACCTATAAAACTCATACGACTGATAGAGGGTGTACCATATGACAACTAACAGGAGTTCATGACAGAGTTAAAAGAACGACAGTACAAGTTGACCAGATGGGTTGGTACCTCGTAGCAGTTTGTTCTTCAGTGAGTGTTCTTTGAAGTGTTTTACGAAACCTGTCTAAGTTAGTCAGTGTCGTGGAAAAGATATGTGACGTTTTTAGAAAACACAAAGTGAACGTAAAAATGGAAAGAACTTTATTATTTCGTATGATACTGTTTTTACAACGAAAAAGAGTAGGTAGAAGTTATAATTTTACCGATATGTCTTTAGGTGGTTAAAACAATTACAAAAACTTACGTACGACTGTACTATCGATAGTGTTATATTAGAAATTTTTAACGAAACTTACTTCGATTTTTATTGATTGACGATGATGTTGGTAGAATACCCTTTTTACTTGTTTGTAAAACCGTTTAGGTTATGATAGATATGTCGTCTCAATAAAAAATAGTAAATGAAAATTTTAAATTCTACGTATATATCGTTATCAGAATAGTCACAGGAGAAATTTTAGGGTGGTTTACTAAGTTTCTTAGATCTTGTAAAATGAAACAAATAGTCAGGTCAAGTCAGCGAGTCAGTACAGGTTGAGAAGCGCTAGGGTACCTGACGTCGTATGGTCCGGAGGGACAGGTAGTGGTTGAGGACCTCAAGCGAGTTTGAGTAGAGCTCAGCACTACGGTAGGTTGGTAGAGTAGGAGACAGTAGAGGAAGAGGAGGACGGGAGTTAGAAAGGGTCGTAGTCCCAGAAAAGTTCGCTCAGTCGAGAAGCGTAGTCCACCGGTTTTACAACCTGACAGTTGTAGTCAGGAAGGTTACTTGTGGGTCTTGACTAGAGGAAATCCTACCTGACCAACCTAGAGGAACGTCAGGTTCCCTGAGAGTTCTCAGAAGAGGGTGTGGTGTCAAGTTTTCGAAGTTAAGAAACCACGAGTCGAAAGAAATGTCAGGTAGAGAGTGTAGATATGTACTGATGACCTCTTTGATATTGGAACTTCTCTACCTGGAAACGACCGTTTTATTACAGAGACGAAGAATTATACGACAGATCCAACCAGTATTGAAAGGAAGATTCCTCATTCACAGAAAATTAAAATACCGACGTTAGTGGTAGACGTCACTAAACCCTCGGGTCTTTTTATTTCAGACTGTGACAAAGGTGACAAAGGGGTAGATAAAGGGTCCTTCAGTACCCTGACCTACGGTACTAGAAGCAAAAGACTTACAACTCGAAATTCGGATGAAAAAGTGAGAGGAGAAAGTGAAAGTAGTTCTCCGAGAAATCAAGAAGAAGTGAAAGACGGTATTCCCACCACAGTAGACGTATAGACTCCAATAACTATAAAGAGGACCGTTAGGACTAAGGTCGAACACGAAGTAGGTCGAGTCCCAAAGAGTACTACATGTGACGTGTATTCAATTTATTCGTCTCACTGTTATATGTCGGAACTACATGAGGAAAAGGATAAACTTTGTTCAGACAACAAGGTGTAGGTCAAGATCGACAACGAAGGACTGGACGTATGTCTAAAGAGTTCTCCGTCGAGTCCACGAGATCATTAGGGTAGAGAAAGTCTTAAAAGGTGACAAATAACACTAGGCGTGTCAGTTTCCGAAACCGTATCAGTTATTTCGTCTTTATCTACAAAAACACCTTGAGAGAACGAAATAACTACTAGATCGTCTAAAACCGTTAAACTAGAGACCGAGGAGACGGAAAAAATTTTGGTCGAACTTGTACACCTTCAAGTACCGAGTACATAACGACTTCGGACCGAACCTCTTAAAACTCGTAATGAAATGATCGTACACTCTACTCACGTTAACACACCATCAGACTCGTAAGAAAAACGGAAAGAAACCCTAACCTTACTTTTGACTGGAAAAGGTCAGGACGCCGGTGACGACTCAAAAGGTTTAAACGACCGTATAACTCAGATCGTGAAAGTGTCGTAACAGAAAATGTTAAACTTTATTGAGTGAACCTTAAAGTAGTGGAGGTGATCGAAACAAGTATCACTACAAAGGATTCCGGATGAACTGAAGTGTAAGGTTCTACAAACCGAGATCCACTCACTAGGGTGGTAACACTAATAGACCCAACACTTCTAAAAAAAAAACTTGTCAAGGAGACACATAAGAACGGTGGAGAATTATAGAAGACGAAGACAATCCAGGTTGGTAAAGACAGGAAATAACTCGGGTAGAAACGTACTTTACAAAGGAGCCATAGAGATTAAAAGAACTTCTCCACAGATTAGAAAGGGTAAGATAACAAAAGGAGATAAAGAAAAGTGACTAGTGACTCCTTCCGAAAGAATAAAGAGGAAACATAAACTACCTTGAGACGTAAGTTTACCCTTATAGAAAGTGGGATTAGAAAGTATAATAACAAAACCTTATGAAACAAAAGTGGATAAAGAGTAATGAAGTTTAATCAATTATAATAAGTACAAACAAATAAATCTAAATGGATACATAGTTCATTAAATAATTATAAAGTACACGTAAAGATTAAGGAAGATATATGTTAAACGACGAAAGACTTTGTCTTGGAAATGGTCGTGAAAAGAAAAATACAAAACATTCGGAAGTCGGAAATGACTTTAATATAAGTTAAATAATGGTTAGAACTTATTGTAACTCCAGAATATCTTATTAACCGAATGTTAATAACAAACCTTACAACATATAATAAATTAAGATCGGAGATAACAACGATCATTAAGATGGTTTGTAAATCGAAGACAAAAACTATAATAAAAAAGGAAACAAACGAAATATTCTAAAAATGACACAGACACCAAAAATTCACATACAAATAATACTAAAAAGGAGAAATCCTAAGGGATTTAAAGAAATTGAATGTAGAATATTGAGAGAGGTTAAGGCTCTTCCAGTGTCGATAATAGAGAAATTAAAGTGAGAAATCCGTGTATCGTAGACAGAAGAGAAAGTCCCTAAAGATAAGTAAGTAGGAAAGTCGTTTATAAAGATCTCATGAAAATTACACGGTGTATGACGAAGTCTTATAATCATTATATAGGGGTCATACTTTATAACTTTGAAGATTCAAAGACCAGGTTTAAGAAGTGGAGAAAAAAGAAATAAGTGGAGATAAATAACAACGAAGTGAAGGTAGAATCGTTGAACTAGAAGATCCAGAAATGAAGAGAGAGGTCGACACCGATTAGACAACCCGTGTCTGTAACTGTAAAAAATTTTAAATTTTAATATATGTATAAAAAGAAAATGTTATATGTAAAAGTTTAAGATTAATAAGTGAAAACTATTCGAGAACAAAATAAAATTAAACAAAGGTAGATACAAGAGAAATTAGTAAATTTTACATAAATAAACTATCGGAGAAAAAATACAAGACATTAAAGTCACAGAACCCCATAATTAAAATACGAAACAACAAAGACAACTAGAGGGTGCATCATCTAGTAAAGGAGGTCATTAAACATAAAAACCCAATACACAAATAAAAAGCACCACCAGAAAGGCGGTGTCAGATAGGGGAGGCAGTTACCCTGCGTGTACGGGAGATCCGAAACCTGCGTAGAAGTGTCACACCAAAGAAAATAAACGAAGACGGGTTTGGTACTCCAAATACCAGAATTCTGAAAAAAAAAAAAACGTAATAAAGCGAGGAACACTAGGTATAAGGTACACTTATTGTATATAAGACTGGGTTTGCGTACGTACCGTGTACGACCCAAAAGGTTTAAGAGTAACATCTACGTAAACGAAAAGGGAGACACTCGTGTCCGTCTTCTACTCGAGAGAACGGTGAAATGACCTCAGTCTCCTTCTAGAAACGGGGGATTAATGTATCTAACTCGTAACAAAGTCCCGGGGCTGAAATACACATCACGTCTTCCAAGGGGGGGACCCCTTCCCGTACCATTGGGTGAGGTCATAAGAACGGACCTCTTAGGGTACCTGTCTCCTCGGACCACCCGATGTCAGGTACCCCAGTGTTTCTCAGTCTGTGCTGACTTCGCTGAATCGTCCGTCGTGTCTTCCAAGGGTCCAAGGACGTTCACATTGAGATATGAAGGGCAAAGGTGTCTCTTACGTTGAGGATCGAATAGACAAGGGAAAGATTCGGTGGTAATGGTAATTGACCTATGATCTGCACAAACCGAATCTAGATAGAGTCAAGAATAGGAAATCTTAAGTAGTCAAAGTTAGGTTCGATGCCTAACCATATGACGACAACAACAATATTAATTACGTCACAGCGATACACAAGTGTCATTGACGCCCAGAGAGCTCCGAGTCAGGTACTATAACGTTCTCCACACTTCAGTCTGGTCTACCCCTTTCTTGTTTTGTTTTGTTTTGTGGTTCAAGACAGAAATCGTAAGAGTAGTGTCTCGGTCCTCTGGACCGAATGACAACCATTAAGGTAGTATCTTGCTTACTTATATGTGTGCGAAATAAATATGGATGGAGGGGGTGTTGAATGTGAATGACTACGAAATATAAAGACGGAAACAGTGGTGTAAAGTAGGTAAAAAGAAAAGTTTACCTACGAGGAATTCAGTTGTGAAATATTTTAATGTTACGTACGATCATGTAGAAATTTCGTCACGAGTGTAGAGACATTACAGGATATATAATTACATATTATGACGAGTCATTATATCTGTCATGTTATTCTTTAGGGTAACGAGTCAAGGTCCTACCATGAACTTTTCAAATCCTCCCATTTAAAGGTCTTCCGTACCGAATAAACTACACATTAAAAAATTTTTTCCCTCTATTTACGTAACGGGTTACATCATCCGTAATAAACTTGTAGATTTTCGATGATTCTGACTCCTTGATGTAAATATTCAACATTAATATTCCTTTGTTACCTACAAGTTAAGTTAATGAAAGGTCATGTAATCTTCTTGAAACTAGACACTTAGAGGGTTGACACTTAACCTACTTTATATATCTAGTCGATAAAGACTAATATCGAATCTCAAGTTTATTCCTACACGATATTTGTTGACGGAGATTCTTCAAAAGGTCCTATTTCTGAAAGTTTCACTTTTGGACCTGTCAGGATCTCTTTGGTCTACCAAACTAATGGAAGTCAAGTCAAGTCAGCGAGTCAGCACAGACTGAGAAACGGTGGGGTACTTAATGTCGTGTGGTCCGGAGGAGCAGGTAGTGGTTGAGGGTCTCAAATGGGTTTGAGTACAGGTAGTTCAGCCACTAGGGTAGGTCGGTAGAGTAGGAGACAGCAGGGGAAGAGGAGGACGGGGGTTAGGGAGGGTCGTAGTCCCAGAAAAGGTTACTCAGTTGAGAAACGTACTCCACCGGTTTCACAACCTCAAAGTCGATATCGTAGTCAGGAAGGTTACTTGTGGGTCCTGACTAGAGGAAATCCTACCTGACCAACCTAGAGGAACGTCAGGTTCCCTGAGAGTTCTCAGAAGAGGTTGTGGTGTCAAGTTTTCGTAGTTAAAAAACCTCGAGTCGAAAGAAGTGTCAGGTTGAGAGTGTAGGTATGGACTGGTGTCCTTTTTGGTATCGGAACTGATCTGCCTGGAATCAGCCGTTTCATTATAGAGACGAAAAGTCATACTATAAATCCAACCAGTATTGAAAGGAAGGGTCCTCTTTCGCAGAAAATTATAGGACCGACGTTAGTGGTAGACGTCACTAAAACCTTGGGGGGTTTTATTTCAGACTGTGACAAAGGGGTAGTTAAAGGGTAATTCACTACCCTGGTCTACGGTACTAGAAGTAAAAGACTTACAACTCGAAATTCGGTTGAAAAAGTGAGAGGAGAAAGTGAAAGTAGTTCTCCGAGTAATCAAGGAGAAGTGAAAGACGGTATTCCCACCACAGTAGACGGATAGACTCCAATAACTATAACACGGAGGAGGTCGGGTCGTCATGAGTACTACATGAGACACATATTCAATTTATTCGTCCCACTTTTATATGTCGAAACTGCGTGAGGAAAAGGATAAACCTTGGTCACAACAAGGTACAGGTCAAGATTGACAGCGAAGGACTGGAGGTATATCCAAAGAGTTCTCCGTCCAGTCCACCAGACCATAAGGGTAGAGAAAGTCTTAAAAGGTGTCAAATAACACTAGGTGTGTCAGTTTCCGAAACCGTATCAGTTATTTCGTCTTTATCTACAAAAAGACCTTGAGAGAACGAAAATGTTACTAGGTCGTCTACAACCGTTAAACTAGAGACCAAGGAGACGGAAAAGATTTTGGTCGAACTTGTAGACCTTCAAGTACGAAGTGTATAACGACTTCGGACGGAACGTCTTAAAACTCGTAATGAAATGAATAGAATGAATTCCCATTTATGGGATTTAAAGTTTCTGTTTCATAAAAATTTTTCTTATGTTTTATGAACTACACAACTTTACTATCATAAAATCTACATAACTCAATTATTATATACGATAATTGTATTAGAGTAAATGACAATGAATAAAGTCATCGAAAAAAAAAATATTTATACCTACAATCCTTTTAATTATATACAACATGTGTAATATAAAGATTACCTGTGTCGATACATCTTGTATCAAACGAATTCTCAATAAAAATAGATAAATAAGTGAGGTCATAAGAACGGACCTCTTAGGGTACCTGTGTCATCGAACCACCCAATGTCAGGTACCCAACGTTTCTCAGCCTGTACTGACTCGCTGAAGTGAAAGTGTAGGTAGATAAATGACCTTCGTGAGTCTCAAATTATGGATCTGAATACTTTAAGACCCATTTAGTATATTAAAATTAGTTCAAATGTAAGGATCACAGATTGTTAATAATAACAAGTATTAATAGTAGAAAACTCGTCAATAACATAAGATCGGTGATACGAAACGATAAAAGGATTTAAGACACAAATTCATCGTTACTCCTCCGCCAGGATTCTACCGCCTCCTTATGCTACCCCTCTGGTGAAAGAGGGGGTGTTGAAGTTTTCTTGTAAATTTGCGACTCATTTAAGGTGTTTTGTTGAAGACTTACGGCCGTCTCCTGTAGTCCGTGGGTCTTTTCGTCGGGTAACGGAAACTTTTCTCCATCCTTTTTTATATTTTCTGTTTTTTTCTCTGTTTTCTCCATCCCTGTCTCGAGGTAGGGTCCTTCCCTCAGAATTTTTCTCTCTTCAAAGGTTTGTGGTCCTTTGTGAGAGTGACGACTCAGACACCGCTCGGAACGTTCGTGTCTCCCGTTATTTGTCCCTCCTTTTTATTTATTTATTAATTTTGGGTGTCTAATGCTCTAGTTACCATTGACGGGGTCGTCTCTTCGTCACGTCTACGGACGTAGACGGTGATCGTTCGCCCCCGACGTAACGAATCTCATTCCTAGGCCGGACTTACGGGGCTCCCATTAGTCTCGTTTGATTGAACCCGATCGTTTGGTCTGACACCATATGGATGGTGCGTTTTTCGAGATTGGATTCTGTGACGGTCCTGACACGTGTCTTGTTTCCTGACTTGTCTCTATCGGCCGACGTCTGGTAGGGGAGGCCACTGTCCGTCGGTCTCGGCCTTCGCCCGTAAGCGCCGGGGTCTCTCTGTAATACATGGTTTGACGTTCGTCCGAAGAAACGATTGATTCTGAAGAACCCCAAGACCTGTCAGTTGTAGACGGACTCTTCCACACGGTCAACATGTGGGTCCTTTGACTCGTCGTCCCTGTCCTCTCCGCTATTCGGTGTCGCTGGCACGAACGGTCTGTGGAGTAGTGGACTCGACGAGCCTGGACCCTTCCCGTGTTTTGCGTCCGGGTTGCCCCAGACGTGGAGACTCCTGATGGGCTCACGGACTTGGACTCGCCGAATCTGGACCCTCCACGTACGTCGGGGTCCCGGCCGGAACCTGCTAAGGGTCGTCTCGTTGGATCTCGGACTCGTCACACCCGTCCCTCCCGGGGACACGGTACTCACGCCCGTCCGGGTCACACCAACTCTGTGACGCTCGTGTACGGTCACAATAAACAAACGTCGTAGGGAGGGAGGGGTGTCACGCTGACTTGTTCACTCGGATTTTTTTCACAGGTGGTGGTGGGAGGAACACAGTCCCACCCTTAGTCTGTGACTTCTCTGGTCGTTTGTCTTCTTCGATTTTGTCTCCCTTGGCGGAACCTTCACTGTCCACGTTATCTAATTTTGGGACATCAATTTTGGGACATCAATTATGGCTGATGTATCCTTCCCCGGATATCTAGAACTCTTTATATTCGGCCTGGTTCCTTGATAGACTTTTACTTGACTGGGGTGTGACGGGTCTTGTGGTGGTCTCTTTCAGGATCTATATAAAAATGATAAAAATACTAGTAAGAAAAAAAGAATTGAATTTTTTAAAAATTCAGAAGATAATGAGGAAATTAAAAGTAAAAATATTGGATGATAATGAAAAGTTTTTTTCTGCGATAAAAAATTTCGTTTGAAGTATATATATATATAAAGAATTTATTAAAACACTGAAAAAAAGAAGAAAAAAATTATAACATAAAAACTTTTAGGTTAGAGATGAGATCTAAAAATTAGAAACGGAAAACCATAAACAATAGTTAAAACATGGAAATTCTTGGGTTAGAAGTCATGGGTAAAAATAAACTCTCACTCTAATGACCGAACTGACGAGAGAGGAGGAAACCTGAGAGGAAAAAGAGGTGGTCCAGCGGAGATAGAGGAGGGAGGGGGAAGAGAAGAGATGGGTTGAGATACTTAGAGAGACACAAGGTCTGCCACCTCTTGTGAATCCCTTGACTAATGACCGACCTAGAGAGAGGAAAAGTAAGGGGGAAAGATAGGAGGACCGGTGGAGACAGAGGAAGGAGGGAGAAGAGAAGAGACATATTGAGACACTTGTAGAGACTCGTCAGGTCTGACACCTCGCATGCATTCCTTCACTAATGACCGATCGAACGAGAGAGGAGAAAACTAAGGTGGAGTAGAGTAAACCTAGTGGAGATTGAGGGAGGAGGGAGAAGAGAAGAGGTACATTGAGACATTTGAAGAGACCCACAGGGAGTGACACCTCTTTGAAAAGTAGAAATTGGATCTACAAAATAGTTACCACGACATGTCTTCCTCTTTAGAACTCTGATGACGTTTTTATTCTGACTTTTGGTCTTCGTCCTCCGAATTCAGGTTTAGGACTCTTGTGGTCTCTTGAGGACTGAGGTCCCTTGTAATTAACTATCCTCGAATAGTTTACGGAAGTATGGATGTGACTTTGGTTCGTGGTGGGTTCCCGGTTGTTCAAGGTCTCGTTCAGTATGGTTCGTTTAAGAGGTCGTTGTACCCGTGTGTCGGGACTCGAAGTTATGTGTCCGACGGTTTCAATGAGGTTTGGTGACTGTAGAGTATTGAGTAATGACCTGTGAAGTAACGTGAGGTCTCTCTTCTTTAGGTCGAGGTGGGTGGTCTTGTGGTTGTGTTAGAAGGGATTGGTTCTTTGGAACTGTTCGGTGACTATGTTGGGGTAGGTGTCGCTCCTTTGAGGTGTTATTTCTCTTGAGGTGATTGACGGTGTTATGTCTTTCCGGTGGGGTTTACGTCGTTATATTTGTTCTACTTCTCTGTCTCCTTATGGGTCGTCCATTTCCTTGTTCTATTTACGGGTGGTTTGGTTTCTTTTCTCCTTCTATATCCCTTAGATGGACTATTTCTTAAGGTTTATTACTATCACTTTTATTAGGTTTTAGAACTTTATTTTTACCTTAGTGTCTATTTATCGGACCTCTGTTCCTAACTCTTCTACGTTCTTTCTAAATTGTTCCTAGATCTTCTTTATTTTTTTCTCCGTTATATATTACTTATTACGTTATTTACTCTAGTTTTTGTAAGACCTCCGTTGTTTATCATCTTATTACCTCCGTCTTCTATCCTAATCACTTCACCTTCTATCTTACCTTCTTTATTTACTTAGTCTCTCCTTTTTTCTTTTTGCTTAATTTTCTTTATTCCTGTTAGAGTCTCTGGAGGTCCTGTTACAATTTGTGAAGTTGTAAGCTTAGTGTCCTCAGGGTCTTCTTCTTCTGTTTTTCTTTCTGGTATTCTTTTATGAACTCCTCTATTATCAACTTTTGGAGGGATTTTACCCCTTCCTTTATTAGTGGGTTCAGGTTCTTTGGGTCTCTCAGGGTTTGTCCTATTTGGGTTCCGTTTTGTGGGGTTCTGTGTATAATTAGTTTAATTGTTTCTAGTTTGTGTTTCTTGTTTATAATTTTCGTCGTTCCCTTTTTGTTGTTTATTGTGTGTTCCCCTAAGGGTATTCCTATTGTCGACTAGAAAGTTATCTTTGAGAAGTCCGGTCCTCCCATACCGTTCTGTATGAATTTCACTACTTTCTTTTATTGGATGTCGGGTCTAATGACATGGGTCGTTCCTAGAGTAAGTTTATGCTTCCTCTTTAGTTTTCGNGACTCTCTTAAGTCGTGGTGGTTTGGTCGAGAGGTTGTTTACGAGTTCCTATAAGAGATCTGTCCTTTGTGTTTTTCCCGTATATTTAGGCTTTGGTTTGTCATTTCATTTACCGTTGTCCTAGTGTGAATAGTTATTAATGGAATTTGTATTTACCCAACTTACGGGGTTGGTTTTCTGTTTCCGACCGACTTTACTATGTTTTTGTTCTGGGGATATATACAACAGATGTTCTCTGGGTGGAGTTTTGTCCCCTGTGTATGTCTGACTTTTACTTCCCGACCTTTTTCTATATAGTACGTTTATCTCTGGTTTTCTTTCGTCCTCATCGTTATGAGTATAGTCCATTTTATCTGAAATTTTGTTTCCGACACTTTTCTCTGTTTCTTCCTGTGATGTATTACTAGTTTCCTAGTTAGGTTCTTCTTCTATATTGTTAATATTTATATATACGTGGGTTGTATCCTCGTGGCGTTATACATTCTGTTTACGATTGTTCATACTTTCCCCTTTAATTGTTGTGTTATTATCACCCTCTGAAATTATGGGGTGAGTGTGGATACCTGTCTAGTTGATTTGTCTTTTAATTGTTACTTTGCGTTTGAAATTTACTATGTAATCTAGTCAATCTGGATTAACTATAGATATCCTGTAAAGTGGGGTTTTGTTACTTAAAGTGAAAAAAAAGTTCNTTCCCCTTTAATTGTTGTGTTATTATCACCCTCTGAAATTATGGGGTGAGTGTGGATACCTGTCTAGTTGATTTGTCTTTTAATTGTTTCTTTGCGTTTGAAATTTACTATGTTATCTGGTCAATCTGGATTAACTATAGATATCCTGTAAAGTGGGGTTTTGTTACTTAAAGTGGAAAAAGAGTTCGAGTGTGCCTTGGAAGAGGTCCTATCTAGTGTAGGACCCGGTATATAGATCGGAACCATTTAAGTTTTTTTAACTTTAGTAAGGTTCGTAGAAAAGACTGGTAGTACGTCATTCTAATCTAGAGTTAATATCCTCTTTGTGATAATTTTTAAGGTTGTATGCCTCCGACTTGTTGTGCGACGACTTATTGGATGTTTAGTGTCTTCTTTAGTTTTTCCTTTAGTTTTATACGTATCTTTACTTACTTTTACTTTTGTGTTGTTGGGTTTTGCACACCCTGTGACATTTTCGTCACGATTCCCCCTTTCAAGCATCGTTATATCCGTATGGAGTTCTTTGTTCTCTTTTCAGTTAATTTATTGGATTGAGATGTGGATTTCGTTGATCTTTTCCTTCTTTACTTCTTGGGGTCCCAATCATCTTCCTTTCTTTAGAATTTTTAATCCCGTCTTTATTTACGTTTTCTTTGTTTTCTCTGGTATCGTTTTTAGTTGTTTCGGTTTTCGACCAAGAAACTTTCCTATTTATTTTAACTGTTTGGTAATCGGTCTGAGTAGTTCTTCGTTTCCCTCTTTTTAGTTTAGTTATTTTAATCTTTACTTTTACCTCTCTAGTGTTGTCTGTTGTGTCTTTATGTTTCCTAGTATTCTCTGATGATAACCGTTAATATACGGTTATTTTACCTGTTACACCTTCTTTACCTGTTTAAGAATCTTTTCATGTTGAAAGGTTTTGACTTGGTCCTTCTTTATCTTTTAGAATTCTCTGGGTAGTGTTCGTGCCTTTAACTTTGACATTAGTCTTGAGAAGGTCGTTTGTTTTCGGGTTCAGGTCTGTCGAAGTGTCGACTTAAGATGGTTTTTAAAGCTATTCTCGATTGTGGATAGGATGAGTTTGAGAAGGTCTTTTAACGTCTCCTTCCATTTGAAGGTTTGAGTAAGATACTCCGGTGGTAGTGGGATTATGGTTTTGGACTGTTTCTACAGTGTTTTTTCCTTTTGATGTCCGGTTATAGTGACTACTTGTATCTACGTTTTTAGGAATTGTTTTAAGATCGTTAGTCTTAGGTTGTTGTGTAATTTTTCTAGTATGTGGTACTGGTTCACCCGAAATAGGGTCCCTACGTTCCTAAGAAGTTATAGGTGTTTAGTTAGTTACATTATGTGGTGTAATTGTTTAACTTTTTATTTTCGGTATACTAATAGAGTTATCCACGTTACTTTCGGAAACTCTTTTAAGTTGTAGGTAAATACTATTTTCGAGAGGTCTTTCGTCCTTATCTTCCTTGTATGGAGTTGTATTCTTTTCGATATATACTGTTTGGGTGTCGTTTGTAATAGGAGTTACCACTTTTTAACTTTCGTAAAGGGGATTTCAGTCCTTGTTCTGTTCCCACAGGTGAAAGTGGCGATGATAAGTTGTATCAAGACCTTCAAAACCGGTGTCGTTAGTCTCGTCTTTTTCTTTATTTTCCTTAGGTTTAACCTTTTCTTCTTCATTTTGAGGGTGACAAACGTCCACTGTACTAGGAGATGTATCTTTTGGGATTTCTGAGGTGGTCTTTTAATGATCTTGATTAGTTACTTATATCATTTCAACGTCCTATATTTTAGTTGTGTGTCTTTAAGGATCGTAAGGATATGTGATTATTACTCTTTTATCTTTCTCTTTAATTCCTTTGTTAAGGTAAGTGGTAACGTTGCTTTTCTTATTTTATGAATCCTTATATAGGTGGATTTCTTTGATTTCTGGACATATATCTTTTGATATTGTGACCACTTTCTTTAGTTTCTTCTGTGATTATCTACCTCTTTATATGGTACAAGTACCTATCTTTCTTAGTTATATCACCTTTACTCACATGATAGGTTTCGTTAGATATCTAAGTTACGTTAGGGATAGTTCGATGGTTGCCATAAAAAGTGTCTCGATCTTTTTAATAAAAGTTCTAAACATACCTTTATGTTTTATGGAGTTTATCGGTTTCGTTAGAACTCTTTCTGCTTACCTTAACCTCCTTAGTTGGACGGACTGAAGTCCGAGATGATGTTTCGGTGTCAGTAGTTCTGTCATACCATGACCGTGTTTCTGTCTTTATGTCTAGTTACCTTGTTTTATCTTTCGGGTCTCTATTTAGGTGTGTGTATACCTGTGGAACAAAAGCTGTTTCCTCCGTTCTTATATGTCACCTCTTTTCTTTTAGAGAAATTGTTCACCACGACCCTTTTGACCAGTTGGTGAACATTTTCTTACTTTAATCTTGTGATTGTGGTATGTGTTTTTATTTGAGTTTTACCTAATTTCTAGATTTACATTCTGGTCTTTGATATTTTGAGAATCTCCTCTTATATCCGTTTTGTGAGAGGTTGTATTTAGTGTCGTCCTAGGAGATACTGGGTACAGGGTCTTATGACCTTTATTTTCGTTTTTATTTGTTTACCCTAGATTAATTTTAATTTTCGAAGACGTGTTGTTTTCTTTGATATTCGTTCCACTTTTCTGTCGGAAGCCTTACCCTCTATTATTATCGTTTACTTCGTTGACTGTTTGTTGATTAGAGTTTTTATATGTTCGTTGAATACGTCGAGTTAAGGTCTTTTTATTTGCTAGGTTAGTTTTTTACCCGGTTTCTTGATTTATCTGTAAAGAGGTTTCTTCTGTATGTCTACCGATTGTTTGTGTACTTTTCTACAAGTTGTAGTGAGTAATAGTCTCTTTACGTTTAGTTTTGGTGTTACTCCATGGTAAAGTGCGATCAGTCTCACCGACGTTAGGTTTTCAGATGTTCGTTATTTACGACCTCTCCCACACCTCTTTTCCCTTGGGAGAATGTGACAACCACCCTTACGTTTGATCATGTCGGTGATACCTCTTGTCACACCTCTAAGGAATTTTTTGACCTTTATCTTGACAGAATACTGGGTCGTTAGGGTGACGACCCGTATGTGTGACTCCTTTGGTCTTAACTTTCTCTATGCACATGGGGTTACAAGTGACGTCGTGACAAATATTATCGGTCCTGTACCTTCGTTGGATCTACGGGTAGTTGTCTACTTACCCATTCTTTCGACACCATGTATATGTGTTACCTCATAATGAGTCGGTAATTTTTCTTATGTAAACTTAGTCAAGATTACTCCACCTACTTTAACCTCGACTAATATGTCTTACTTACTTCATTCGGTCTTTCTTTTTGTGGTCATGTCATATGATTACGTACATATACCTTAAATCTTTCTACCACTGTTATTGGGACATACGTTCTGTCGGTTTCTCTGTGTCTACATATCTTGTCATAAAACCTGAGACACCCTCTCCCTCTCTCACCCTACTAAACCTTCTTACCGTACTTTTGTACATATTATAGTACATTCTTTACTTAGTGGTCAGGTCCAAACTACATCCTATGTCCTACGAACCCCGACCACGTGACCCTACTGGGTCTCCCTACCATACCCCTGTCTCCACCCTCCCCCCAAGTCTTAACCCTTGTGCACATGTTGGCACCGTCTAAGTACAACTACATACCGTTTTGGTTATGTTATAACATTTCATTAATTGGAGATTAATTTTATTTATTTAAATATATTTTTATTTATTTAAATTTAAAAATTTTTTCACTGTCACTTGGAAATTCTATCGGGTGACTATGTCCTTTCAAGTGACATAGAGGTAAAATGTATGTTCTTTTAAATCCGTGTATACCTGTTTATTGAGAGAACACCAGTAAAAAGATCAGTTACAATTTCGGGTCCAGAGGTTTTGACCTACTGTTAAAAGTGGGTCCATTGTCCGTGTGAAAATTCTTCACGTTGGTTTATTGTGACCGAGTAGACCTGTCCATGAAAGTTAGTAAGTCAAGTCAAGTCAACGAGTCAGTACAGGCTGAGAAACACTGGGGTACTTAGCATCGTGCGGTCCGGAGGGACAGGTAGTGGTTGAGGACCTCAAGTAAGTCTAAGTGCAGGTAGCCCAGTCATTACGGTAGGTCGGTAGAGTAGGAGCCAGCAGGGGAAGAGGAGGACGGGGGTTAGGGAGGTCGTAGTGTCAGAAAAGGTTACTCAGTTGAGAAGCGTACTCCACCAGTTTTATGACCTCAAAGTCGAAATCGTAGTAAGGAAGGTTTCTTTAGGGTCCCGACTAGAGGAAGTTTTACCTGACCGACCTAGAGGAACGTCAGGTTCCCTGAGAGTTCTCAGAAGAGGTTGTGGTGTCAAGTTTTCGTAGTTAAGGAGTCGTGAGTCGGAAGAAGTGTCAGGTTGAGAGTGTAGGTATGTACTGATGACCTTTTTGTCTCAGTGATTAAATTTATAGATTTTAACAAAAGAAGGATGAAACTCAAAATGTACATCACAAACACCACTGGATCGAACTTAAATCGAACTAGAAAGATTATCTAACTACACTGAACCGAATCCCAAACGATACCAGTTTTTTTTTCAATTATACAATTGACTATGTTTTGTGATACGGTTTTTAGATATATTTACGACTCTTACGTAATAAAGTGGAGTAGAACCGGATTCTGAACACATAATAATACCCATTACTTAGACGGAGGTTACGTCCTCTGTGTCCTCTACGTCCAAACTAGAGACCGACCTCTTCTTGGGGACCTCTTCCTTTACCGTTAGGTGACGTTATAAGAACGGACCTTTTAGGGTAACTGTTCTTCTGACCGTCCAATATCAGGTACCCTAGTGTTTCTCAACCCATACTGACTCGTTTTCCGTGTACTCATAATAATGATCAACGGAAAATATGTGTTCCTGTAACTCCGGGTCTTTTTAAGTCATTGTATAACTTTTAACATAATAAGGTTCATCTCCATCTACTAATTAGACCAACGTATACGAAGGTCTAGTTTTTAAAATGACGAGAGACTATATAAACATCTACTTTATCTACGAGAACTCTTCTGAGAACTCCAGGGAACCTGTGTGACTCTAGTTTGGTCAATTAGAATTTCCTTTAGTTAGGACTTATGAGAAACCTTCCTGACTACGACTTCGAGGTTATGAAACCGGTGGACTACGGTTGTCGACTGAGTAACCTTTTTCTAGGACTACGACCCTTTCTTACTTCCGTCTTCTTCTTCTCCCGTTGTCTCCTACTGTATCAACCTACCGCATTGGCTAAGTTACCTTTACTTGAACCCGTTGGAGACCCTCTACCACTCCCTGTTCCTACGGACCATAACACTTCTCAGTCTGTGTTGAACCACTGATTTGTCATTGCGGTGGTCTACGAGAGTTGTAAGACCCCCGTCACTCAGACCTTGAACAAATAGTTTCTCATCAGGGTACAACTGAATTACTTAACGTAGAGGAACCCCTTACAACGGTTTTTAAACTCCAAGTGTGACATAATTAAAGGATAACTACGACGATATTTAATAATGTTTGAGTCATCAAAGTCTGTTGTGTGTAAATAAGAAAAAAAGATCTCAAGTCTCGAGACTTCAGTCAAAGTGACCTGGTTTTGGTTCCACGGTCGTACCGACACGAGGAAGTCCTTCGAAAGTCCCCTTTTAGGTAAAGGAACTAATAAGGTTGGAGACTTGACGTAAAGAACGTAAAGAACTGATTGTTGGGGAAGGACGTCGAAGTCTCGGTCGTCGTATCGTAGAAATTTAGAAACAAAGTAACATTTAGTGAAAGACGAGAAGACAGAGATTTCAGTTTAGAGGAAGACGGCGGAAGAATGTCTTGGTACCACTAATGTAAGTCTCGGGTGGACCGATTATACCCTTTTAGTTAGAGAGGTAGAGTTCTAGGACTTAGTGTAGATATTTTAGAGACAATGGTATACTTCATTGTAAGAAACCAAACCCCCTACTCCTACGTCTATAGAACCCCTCGACAATAGGTCGGATATTGTATACGGATTTTTATCGTGGATAAACACGCTCGGGTATTAAAGGTTTTAATAGTATTTCCACTCGTGTCTTTCTAGAAAATTTTTCCCCTGAAGGGTACACCACGTCACCATTTCTTAAACGGATGGATACGTCCTCTGCGTTCTCTGTGTCCAAACTAGGGACCCAACCCTTCTAGGGGAACTCATCTTTTACCGTCGGGTGAGGTTATAAGAACGGACCTTTTTAAGGTACCTGTCTCCTCGGACCACCCGATGTCAGGTACCCAAGTGTTTCTCAGCCTGTGTTGACTCACTGACTCGTGTGTATGTGTCTAAAATTCGTCGACACGTCTTCAGGAAAAGACTGTACACGTTTTGTAACGATTTGTAGAGACGTTTCACTGCAAAGTGTCCTCTTTGTCTCTACCACTGTCATAATGAAGAATTGAAATAACAAAGGACAGTTGAGAATTTTTATGTTTAGGTTTCTACAAAGGTAAAATCGAAAGAAGTAGTATTATACATCTTCACACGATGTAGTTTGTCATGTATACTGTATTTGGTTAAAAATTTTTTACTTACTCTGATTTTACTAAAGTACAATGACAAAGTAGACGAACCTATGTCAGTTACATAAAAAGAAGACCACTCGTCGAAAAAAACGTTTTTTCTGGATACTTGTGTATATTAAACCTTCATAAAATCGTCTCCTCGAAGACATGAACATTGTCCTTTGAACATTCTGTGTATAACGTTTCTACATCTGACTAATATTATGAACTCTAGAAGAGTCCGTTTGTTTTGTACTACGAAGATGTTAGATAGTTCTTTACATATTAAATAGAATTTGGTAGAACGAAGGTATATCCTGAAAATGTACCATGTCAATACGATACAGGTTCACTAGGGATATCTATAAAACCTATATCCATCTTGTTCATAATATGGTCAAAACTTTTTTCTTTTTTTCCGATAAGTCTCTGTCTCTTTTAGTCAAATCAAAAGTGGGTTCAAAAGACTCGATCAACGTAGGTCTCTTTCCGGTCTTGTGTCTAGAACGTCAAGGATCAAGATATAAGAGACAAACTTTGAAAGTAGGATGAATTCGGTGTGACTACATTGAAATAAATGATGTATAAAAAGACCTCATTAAATTTCTACAAATGAACACAATTTCCTTAACTTTCGAGATAATAGTGTGTCCATCTTTGTTTCTGAGTATTAAGTTACACAAGTTATGTCTATAAGTGAACCAGAAAATTAGGTATAAAATATATAAATCCCATAAGTTGAATAAATATTCGAAGTTGAGTTTATATTTGAAGAGTCCTTTAGAATGAGACAAGTTAAAAAAAGATAGTTTGAATATCATGATATTTGATCCATCGAACACACACTCACGTACACGTATATACTTATTTCGACGGTGAGGTCAGGAGAACGGATCTTTTAGGGTGCCCGTCTCCTCGGACCGTCCGGCGTCAGGTACCCCAGCGATTCTCAACCTGTGCTGACTCGCTGAAGTGAAATTGAAAAGTAAAAGTGCGTGACCTCTTCCTTTACCGTTGGGTGAGGTCACAAGAACGGACCTCTTAGGGTCCCTGACCCCTCGGACCACCCGATGGCAGATACCCCAGCGTATCTCAGCCTGTGCTTACTTCGCTGAATCGTCGTCGTCGTCGTCGTCCCTCATTCCTTCGACCGCGGTTACACCCTTTCGGTTCAAGTTAGGGACCGAACCCTTCTAGAAGACCTTTTCCCTTACTGATGGGTTAGGTAATAAGGACGGACCTCTTAAGGTACTTGTCTCCTCGAACCACCCGATATCAGGTAACATAGTGTTTGTCGACCTGTGTTGACTTGTTTATAGTGAAAGTATATATATATTAAACAAACAACAGATACGGGGATACGATTTCCGTTAAAGATACTTCCGTCACCAAAAACATGGAAATAAATAGGGTCACGGATCTTAACTTGAACTGGGTGTTATTCACTTTCACAATCAGTGAGTCAGTACGGACTGAGAAACACTGGGGTACCTGACATCGGGCGGTCCGAGGAGACTGGTACCTTAAGAGGTCCGTAGAAGGGTTGAGTCTTTAACTTGGGTCCAGGGGACGTAACACCCGTTTAAGAAATTACAGAGTCAGTGGTCCTAGGTATTATACATGAGTTATTTTAAACAATTTTTTTACTTAATTTTTAAAGTTTAAGAAGATGTCTAAGTTACGTTAGGAATAGTTTAATGGTTACCGTAAAAAGTGTCTTGATCTTATTTTTTATAATTTTAAACATACCTCTGTGTTTTCTGAGGTTTACCGGTTTCGTTTGAACTCTTTCTTTTTGTCTCGACCTCCTTAGTCCGATGGACTGAGGTCCGTTATGATATTCCGATGTCAGTAGTTTTGTCGTACCATGACCGTGTTTTTTTCTTTGTCTCTAATGACTTTATCCTATCTTTCGGGACTTTATCCTGGGACTTTATCCTTATTTTGGTGTGTAGATACAAGTTAATTAGATGTTGTTTCCTTCGTTCTGATATGTTACTTCTTTTCTGTCGGAGAAGTTATTCACCACGACCCATTTGACGTGTCGATGTACATTCTTTTGTTAAAAATCTTGTAAAAGATTGTCGTATGTGTATTTATTAGAGATTTACCCAATTTCCATTTAACCTTGTGATATTTTGAGATTCCCCCCCCCCTTTGTAAACGTTTGGTGCACTGGGTGTTCTCTCATTATCCGTTTTAAATGTTTGTCGAATACATCGAGTCATATTTTTTTTTTCGGGTTAGTTTTTTACCCGTCTTCAATATTTGTCTGTAAAGAGGTTTCTTCTGTATGTCTACCGGTTGTCCGTGTCCTTTTCTACGAGTTGTAACGATTATTGATCTCTTGATGTTTAGTTTTGATGTTATTCTATAGTGAAGTGTGGTCAGTCTTTCTGGTAGTAGTTTTTCAAATGTTTGTCATTCACGACCTCTCCTCAGTCCACCTTCACATTTAACCATTTAGGTGATACCTATTATCATACCTCGAAGGAATGTTTTGATTTTAATCTTGATAGTATACTAGGTCGTTAGGGTGAGGATTCGTACATAGATCTCTTTTGGGATTAAATTTTTCTATGTACGTGGAGTCACAAGTAACGTCGGTTCTCCTTCGTTGGATTTAGAAGTATTATGTACTTACCTATCTATTCTATACTACGTATATACGTTACCTTATAATCAATCGGTAATTTTTCTTACTTTATCACGGTAAACATCGTTGTACCTACCCGAACCTCTGATAGTATGATTCACTTCATTCAGTCTACCTCTTTCTGTTTATATACTATAGCGAATATATGTAGATTTTACCTATATTTAATTGAATAAAACTTTTGTCTTTGTCTGAGTTACTGAATCTTTTACTTTATTACCAATGTTCTTCTCTCGACCTCAGTCCCTCCTATCTAACCCTCGTACTCTGACTGTACATGAGTACAGTTATATAAATTTTATCTATTACTTATTCCTGGATGACGTATCGTGTCCCTTGACACGTTATTGAATTTACCCTTTTCTTAAACTTTTTCTTATCTTTGTTTACGTATTGACTTAGTATGACGACAGAAGGACTTTGATTGGAGTGTGACTATCGATCGATATGAGGTCATGTGTTATTTTTAATTTATTTTAATAAAATAATTGATTTTCCAAGATTAATAATAGTTTTGTTTACTCAGACTAAACTATCTTTTTTATCGATACTTCTATAAGAAAATTTAAAATCTCATAAAATGAGAATTTACTGTTGAAAGTATATTAAGTAAGGGTAACACGTTTATTCCTTTGAAGCCGAGTGTCTTTATTTTACTATATACGTACTAGTCAGTGGGTTATCAAACCGATAATATTATAAATACTCTATAGTGTGTATTCTTTACATGTAAACCTATATTGCATATATTGATATGTGACTCTATACCTATATTTACCCGGGAGGAAGAGATTGACATCGACTAGTTACTAATTCTTTAAGTGTCGAGATCCCCTAGAGAATGGAGAAGATGTAGATGTATTTCCCGTCCTAAGGAAGAAGAGAACTTTACATTCTCTTTTCTCATACCGTCGGATCCCCCGACCAAAACTGTCATATGTTACCCATAAAGACAGTTATAAAGGGTCCCTTATTATACATGAAGGAAACCTAGTACGAGTGGAGGTAGCGGGGTCGATACGAAGTGACAAATCTAAGAGGACCCCTATTAATAAACTTTGTCTTGTCTCCATTAAGTCAGTTGCGAGTAGAGTTGGGGTCAGTGTGTCGACTTGACTCTGAGTCGTAATCTGTGATTAAGAATAGAAGAGTCCTTTTTGTCTTGTTTTACGAGGTAAACGATTTCTACAGGTGTGACTAATTAGAGGAGAGTACAACACCAATCCAGACCTCTTTTTGTATGTCGGTATAAACGTATTAACAAACATTTGAGTAGGATCAGGAGTCACTCATGTATATATGTGTTTCTAAAGTAAGTCGACTCTAATTATGACAGGTCTGACTATCGTCTTCTTCAATTTAATGGGTATATCCCGTTGGAGTAAGAAGTTCCCCGTTGTCTTTCTGGATATAAGAAGTAAACTGAGGTGAGGTTCATTTCCTGTCAAAACACCTTAGGACACCGACTACTTCTCTGAACTGTCAATAATTAAGGGTTCCTAAATTATTTGAGTAAATGTATTAAGTCATTGACTTGTTTTTCGTTTAATCCATAATACACAGAGTGTCTTGATAACTCCTTTAAAACCGAGTCTCTCATATAATTTTTCGTCTCTGTGGTGAAACGGTTGTTTCCAAGTATACCAGTTTCGATACCAAAAAAGTCATCAGTACACGTTTACACTCTCAACCTGTTATTTCTTCCAACTCGGGGTTTCTTAACTACGAAAACTTAACACAACGACCTCTTCTGAGAATTCTCAGGGAACCTGACGTTCTAGTTTGGTCTTTTAGGATTTCCTTTAGTTGGGACTTATCAGTAACCTTCCTGACTACGACTTCGACTTCGAGGTTATGAAGCCGGTGGACTACACTTCTCGGTTGAGTGACCTTTTCTAGGTCTACGACCCCTTCTAACTCCCGTCCTTCTCTTCCCCTACTGTCTTCTACTCTACCTACCTACCGTAGTGACTGAGTTACATGTACTTAAACTCGTTTGTGATCCTCTATCACTTCCTGTTCCTTCGGACCATACGACGTCAGGTACCCCAACGTTTCTCAACCTGTACTGAATCGTTGACTTGTTATTACTCAATGTGGTTCTGAACTCACTTCTAGTTTGAGGTTTTATAAATATGATGTAGAGTTATGGTTAGACAAAAAAGATTTAGGTACATACGAAAATTCCTTTCCTTCTCCCAGACCTCTTTACTTGTATACGTCAGAGACGGAATCTCATTTATAAGTTATTTGTACCGTGACATTACAAAATTTTCTTGAAGTTAAAAAACCCCCCCGCCCCTTATATAAATAATTCGTGAGTACCACGAAGATAAAGGATATCGTGTATCGTCCGTCTCTTATCAGTAGAGAGTTACGAAAACCCTCATGAATCCAAGGAATCCTAATCTTGTGTTTGTTTGTTTGGACTGTTTATGTTTTACGATTTTTCCACAAAAATAAAATAGGTTCTACATGTTACGTTCCCTCTTCAATTCACCGATCTTAAGTCACTATGTACAAGTACAATTATAAGATCTTTAAACGACTTTTACAAGAAGGAAAAATCTCTGAGGACACGAGTCTAGAATGATCTCAGACATTTATTCTCCCTCTTCAAACAATTCAAGAGTAAACGTTTAGCTCGGACCCTTTACCGAACTGGGTCACTCACCTTCGGTCACTTACACTAGTACAACGTCAGTCTCTGATCCTCTCCTTCTACAGACTCCGAAGGTAATGAGTGGACCCAAGAAGACGGACCTAGTCCCCCAATGACTTAAGTTGGTACTCATCTTCATTACTTTTGGATCTGGTGTCTTTCTGGTAATAACTTCTCGATGAGGGACATGGTGGTTATGGTGACCGTAGTGGATATTTGGTGTAATTGCCGGGGGGCCACGTCGTAAGTGTAGTCATTTGTATAGTTGTGTTGGTTTTTCCGTCCATTTACTCTAATCACTTTTGACGATATCTCTTTCACATTATTTGAATACACCATCATTAGACCCTACCCCATTTACAAAATCGCTCACCAGAACCCGTTTCGAGAGAGCCATCGACTATGAAGCAAAACTTGGCAATGCTCCTCGATCGACACTTTAGACCCTCTACTTAAAAGATTACCTCGGAATTGTATATGTTTTAGGGACTCAACCTACATTCGTATTACATACACTCTATGTCTTTACGATCATAGCGTTGTTTCCCTCTTCTACCTTTTTCCAATCACGACTTTTCCATCCAATACCATTCCAGTGTCCAAATGAGGTTAAGGTAACCCGAAACAACCTCCCTAAATTTGTTTCTTCTATATCCTATACCGAATGTGAAACGTTTGTCTAACGATTTGTATTTTACGTCATTTAATAACGTTCCATCTTTACCTTCCCGTCACAGGTACTGGTTATCCCCCTTTTTTTTTTTTTGGTTGTGAATAAATCCTCTGAACCAGTTAAGACCAGTTCCGTCATCCGTTGACTTCTCACTTTCTAAGTATCCTGAAGTTGAAGTCAGGTTCATATTGTACAGTTTACTCGGAATCCTAAGATAATGGAAAGAAATGTACGATACTTTGTAAACATAGTACTGTATACACACGGAACTTGGGTCGGTGCTTAGATGTACCCTGACATTATACGTGTACGATTGCAGGTACGTGTACCTTTCGTCCTCTCATTATATACCTCACTTTGTCTTTCCCTTTTAAAATCGGTGAAATTTTTTTAACCTTATATTAGCGAAATGTTACAACACAATCAAAGACGACATGTTATCTCATTCCTCGACTCGAGGAACACGATATATCGTTCGAGGGTGGTCGATAAAGTGTGTACCATCACATAAATATGGTTTGGCTTAGAGGGTCAAACGGGGTAGGAAGGGAGTGAGGGTACAGGTGTACAGGTTAGAGAGGTAGATGTAAAGATAGGACGGACCCTTTATCCAAGTGGACATAGTACGAAAATCTAAGGTGTATATATGCAATTATATGTTATAAACAAAAAGAGAAACTGAAACATGTCGTTTCTTTTGGTATTTGTTCTGTTTTTCGTCAGGAGTCTTACGCTCTTTTATAAACGTTTACTTCTATACCTGTTTCCTAAATAGAGGTTTTATGTATTTGTCAGGCACCTCGAGTTTTATTTTTGTTTGTTTTTTAGGTTAGTTTTTTTTTTTTCTCCCACCTTCTTGAGTTGTCTGTAGAAAGGTTTCTTCTGTATGTCTACCGGTTGTCCGTGTACTTTTCTACGAGTTGTAGTAATTAATAATCTCTTTACGTTTAGTTTTGACGTCACTCTATAACGGAATGTCCTCAGTCTTACCGGTAATAGTTTTTTTAGATGTTTGTTATTTACGACCTCTCCTACACCTCTGGTCGGCGAAGAAAAAACAGAACTTTCTTGAAATCTTCCTTGACACAGTCACCCCCCACCCCACCCCAGAATCTCTCGATGTTGTTTTTCGTTCGTTACACCTTCATGACACTCTTTTGCCTTTGTTTCTTATCGTTGCTCCGACCCCTCTCCTTTTCTCCTTTCTTAGTTTTACATACACTGTCTTCTGTACTACCTCTGGATCTCGTTATCTAAATTCTTAGGGGTAGATTAGGATTTTATTGTGTGGAGTGCCCTTAGGGCCTACAGACTCAGACCTTATGATGATTGTTCTCGGTAATAAAAGACACATAAAAAAAAAATTTATACTTTCTGTAACACAATTCACAAAAAATACGGTCTACCCCTTTGACTCTAAAACTCTCCATTAGGTTGTACAGGTTTCGTGGCGTCGATAATTAAAATTAAAAGGTTGTGTTTTAAAGTTAGGTCTAGACAGATTAGTGTTTGGTGAGAAGAGTGACACTTAATCTACACCCATAAGAACTTGACACGTACTTACCGTAACGTATCGTACTTTGGAAAGTACGGACCGTGTGAAGGAGTTATAAAGGTGTCGAAACGTATAAGGAAGAGTAACGATATATTATAAGGGGAAATATTGTGTAAGATTCCAACTACCTGTGGACCCGAGAAGGTTCAACATAATAGTGTTCAGTACGAAGATACTTGAACGGGCAAACTTAGAAAACCACGTGTACGAGTGAAAAAAGACAACCATGTGTGAATCGTCACCTTAACGACCTAGTATCCCTCTTCCTTTACCGTTGGGTGAGGTCACAAGAACGGATCTCTTAGGGTCCCTACCCCAGCGTGTCTCAGCCTGTGCTGACTTCGCTGAATCGTCGTCGTCGTCGTCCTATATGCATATTAGTCGACATCCTCTATGACGGTTTCCTTCAAAGTCTTACCGTATGTTTTAGGGGAGTAAAGATGTTCACTATCTTGTTCACTCCAGGAAACTCTCCTCCCTCAATGGTCTTTTCACTCGACTCGAGTTCAACGGTTGGAAGATTTTGAACCACGAGGAACACCGTGGTCCCGAGTGAGGGAAAAGGACACGACTTGGTAAGGTTATTTTTGACCAATCAAGTAAAGATAGTAACGAAAAGATGGATTTACAAAAGAAACGAGAAGAAATTTTTAAGTCCTATTTTAAGAGATTCATCTTAATTAAATTTTTGTTGTTTTTGTCACGTTGGTAAACACCTTTCCGAGAGATTACCTTTTTGGTCTGTCAATAAGGGTATCTAGAAGTCACGTGGAAACTGAGTCGACCCTAAGGAATCGTTCAAAACAATATTTCTACTCAGTAACCGAAAACTGGTGTGAACTGTTATTCATAGGAACATAATTTCTTCCTCGTCGTAGTAAAGGGGTTTTAGGATAAAGATGGGGGTGAGTAAATAAAAAGACTTACGGTACTTAAGACATGAGTGGAGTCACACTTTCTTTGTCGGTTAAGGTGAGTGATGGTGTGTTCGGTTTTGAAAATATTCACATAATGTCATATTATTTGTATATATCAAGTTTCAGAAGGCTTTCCTTGTTTTGTCTCACCTATTGAAGCAAAGGACCATAAAATAAGTAATGTTTCTTTTGATAGGATACACATTCCAGGATTCACACCCACATGTGTACGAAAGTAAAATCTTTGACAAGACTCTCAATAAGTGATACTTTTGAGGTATTTTTCGTACAACTAAAATACCTGTTCATCCATCTCTGTTCAAAAATAACCTAGGGGTGGGGACGAGTTTATAGACTGTAAAATTAAAAGGAAATTGACTTTTCAGATACATGATAAGACAAAAATAATTGTCAGTGGTCACTTTGGGAACAGGTTAACAAGGGAGTAAGAGAGACTTAGACTACAAGGGAGACTAGTCATTACAGGGAAAATATGGACTATAGAAGATATTTTCATTAACAATGGGCCCTTTCATTTAGATTGTGATGGAAATAGACTGACAAAGTCAGAAAGTAAGTTGTTCATTAACGACTTATTAATGATGCACGGTTTCGGGATCGACATCACAATATGGTCTTAGTGTAAACATTCAAATGAAACTTCCTCTTGGAACACACTACCTCCGGATAAAGAGAATCACTATCATGTCACTCACCGAAACCTTTAGGGGATGTTAAACCTTTACAAGTGAGTGCTAACATAACTCTGTTGTAAAATCTATTAAAGGTCTGAGTCATTATCGTTCCCGGTCTGAGTCACTAGCCGTAATAGACGATTCTCTTCACTCACCTACCTTCATACACAAACGTAGCAACAGACCTAAGAACGTTTCTTCCAGAGCTTTCTAGTGCCGTCTACTTCTCTCTTTTCGGTACACACCTATCAAATCGTTGGTTCCTAGTCTGACGTACTCAGGTCCTTAGGTCTGTGCACAGAGTCGTACTCTTCCATAGCCCACCAAGAATTTCCCTAAACCCCGTACGAATGGTAGTGAAAGTAACGTAAGAGTAGGAAATTGAGAGTTTCTTTTTTACAGTCACTTACGAAATGACTCATACACTAAGAGGTCCGTTCTTATAACTTCACCCCTCGGTAAGGGAAGAGGTCCCCTAGAAGGGTTGGGTTCTTAGTTTAGGTCCAGAGGACGTAACGTCTGTCCAAGAAATGACAAACTCGGTGGTCCCTTTGGGAATGACTCTAATCGTGTAACGTTTCATCTATACACAGTCTAATTTCTTTATCCCTAGATTTACAGACAGACACTCTGGATGCTCTTCAGTGTGGAGGGGAGGGACTTTGGTTAAAACGATTTTCTCCTTGATCTCGAACTCCTCGAGATTTCTGTAAACCCCTTTCTACGGACGACGAAATTGTTTCAGACGATTTACTAACCTTACCCCTGAACTCTGTGTGGAACTCTCGTTCGTTTCAAAGGAGAAAGGTTCTCTACCAAACATCTTCAAGAGTACCCGGGGAAAGCCCACCCCGCCGACCAGGACGATTCGTCTACCTGGGTCTAACGTCAGTCCCCAACCACTCAGTAGACGTTGTGTGCAATCAGTAAGTCCACGTAAACGTAACCTGAGACGTCGACCCTTGCCCGGGGTCAGAGGCTCAAACAAATAAAGGTACCTGCTACCTACAGGGCCTCGAACAACACTTTATTCTTTAAATATTTAACAATACAAGATGACGACTGTCGGAAGGGGGAAGAGAACTACTAGTCGTCGGAGAGTCTGTCAAGGGAACAAGGTAAGATCTCCTTCCCTTAAACAACACGACTTGTGACTGGTCCAACAGGACGGGACCCAACCCTCGAATTATAACTATAGTCAATAGATCAAAGTGGAAGTATCGTTGGGAGATCTATCCGTATTAACAAGAGTAGAATCTCGACAATCTTCTCCCCGGTTCTTTCACATTCTCCAAACCGTTTTAACCTGTCACTCCTTCAGACCTCGATTCTAAGTTTGGGTCTAGACAGAAAAGGTTTGGTTTCAAAAAAAATAGGATCTAATATGTCGCAAACAGGGTCCTTTCTAGTGGGTAAGTGTGGAATAAAGTACAACCAAGTAAAACCAAGAGTTCTAAGGGAAGACTCTAACTCTTCGTTATACTTGAATATAAACTTCCGACCTCTTGACATTTCTTTTAATTGTAAGTGTAAAAGAAAAGTAACAAAGTAAAAAACACTTCTCTTTAGTGACGATAAATACAAACATTGTATCCCGACTTTTATGTTATCCCGAAGTTTTTTCAGATATCTTGACTTGATTTAATTAAAAAACAGGTAGTTATTTTATCTCAAAGACAACCACAGGTAATGACCCTATTTAAACTTAATACCATTATATGTCTTCGTTCCTATACGAACCTACTATTAAGTTCCTTACTTTTATACCATATTCTTTATCTTTCACTAGTATAGTAACATATATTAATTTTTTTATTAGAGTGTAAAGGTTAAAAATATCCTTTATTAATGTCTTTAGAACTCGATGATACAGTTGTAATATATAAGTCGTCTTCTGAACGAGAGGTCTAATGACTACTAGTACTGAAGATCTGAGGAATGGTCGAGTTACTTTACTAAAAAAAAAGGATTTGTTGATAGACGTTAATAAGGTTCTATCGATCCAGATACAATAGATACGTACATAATTAGAAAGAGAGATAAATAGATAAATTGTACCTTCTATAAATGTTTTAAAAAGTAGTTTCAATAGATATTAGTTACCAAAAAATCTGGTTCTTACTTTTTTTTTTTCTCTCTCTCTCTCTCTTCCTTGTTAAACTCTTATCCGTCATGATCTTGTTCCAATACAGAGAAACCGTTGTACCTGACGTTGAAACACCGTCTTTTGACGATGACTCCTCCGGGTACTTCCCTTTGTCTACAGAGGTACCTAGACCGAGGGTACTTGAGTTTTCTTCACTCGAGACTCCGTTTCGTAGTCTTTGTGAGCGGAAGACTTTTTTGTGGTTGAAGTATTTTTCAGAATTATAGTTCGACACAAACAGGAGTTGTGAAGAATTAAATCGATAAGATCCAGAAAACGTAAAAGGAAACTTAAAATCTTCGTCAAACAAGTAAAGAATTTTTTTTTTTTGTACGATAACAAAATACGTAACGAAACGTAGATATCCAATCAAAACCTTCTGTAGGATGGTTGTTACTCGATTTTTTTTAACTTCCCGTAGGAGACGTATATCATTTCTTGGACTAACGGTTATGTCCTCTGAGTCCCACCCTAGGGACCCAGTCCCTCTGGGAGACCTCCTCCTTTACCGTCAGGTGAAGTCATAAGAAACGGCCCTTTTAAGGTACCTGTCTCCTCAGACCACCCGATGTTAGGTACCCCAGTGTTTCTCATCCTACTCTTGCTCGTAAAGGGGGTGTGCCAAACGTATACAAATCTCGTGAGAGATACGTCTGTTAAGAAGACAATGAAACATAACCTTTAAGATTCGGAGAACCAGAAGGTCCTAAGACTCGAGGTAGAGTTGCGTCCCTCAGGAAAACCGAGTCTAACACAAGGTAAAAGAAAAACGATCCAGACCTTTGAGAGAGTTCCGTCGTTCGCCACTGTTAATATGTCGAGTCTAATAAACAAAGGACAGAGACTTCCCGGTGACAGGAAGTAATGCACTACAGAAGTTTTGGTAGTCAAGTATATAAAACGAACGAAAATCAAAATTACCTCATTCGAGTTGTACTAGTGACAACGAAGAAGAACACCCTTTAGTTTCAGTAAATTAATACGACTTATAAAATTAATTTAAAGTACTCAATCACGACCAGCGAACCAGTACAGACTGAGAAACTGAGATACCTGACATCGGACGGTCCGAGGAGACAGGTACCCTAAGAGGTCCGTTCATATGATCTCACCCATCGGTAAGGGAAGAGGTCCTCTAGAAAGGTTGGGTCCTTAGTTTGAGTTCAGAGGGTGTGACGTCCGTCTAAGAAATGGTAGACTCAGTGGTCCCCGCGAGGGTTTAAATTAATTTATCATATCTTTATAAATAACAATGTGTATATAGATGGTGGGGGTTACATTAGATAAGGAAACATATCTCCGTTTAAAGGGAAACCATAATAAAAGACAGAAGAATTTCATAAAAATTTCTGTAATGAAGATCTCCATTAACTAATCTCTATTTATTAAAGTCGAAAGAAAACATTTTACTAAGTAAAACGAAATTTTAAAAATTATAAAAACAATTAATATTTTAAGGTCCAACTTGTGACTGGAAAGAAAAAAAGAGGAGTAAGTCATGAATTATTACAAAGAAACGAGACTCAAGAAACAAGACTCAAGATGAAAAGGATGTCTTGACGGTCACAATATGATCAGAAACTGTGAGACACGTTTTAAAAAAAAAGAAAAGGAGGATTCTAAAGAAATTATGACCAAATTGTTTAAACTACTAGAAGAAACCACATCAAAAGAAGTATAAAGAAGACGATCCCAAAACAACAGGAAGGGTCTATACACCCAAATATCAAGAGTAGTTCACACCTATTTAAAGTCAGTAGCAAAGAAGTTATTTAAAAGACAAGAAAAAGGAACGGAAACCCTTGAGGTTAATATGTATATATCTAATGCCACCATGGACAGTACAAATACGTACCTTTCAAGGAGATAAATGTTGATAAGTCAAAGTACACTCCTCGTTGAAACTTTGATAAGTGTCCAAGACAAAGAGTAGTAGGGGATTGAAATCATAGGTACCTACGTGTGTTATTAATAATGTTGTCTAAAACGGTTTTCCATTAAAAGATAAATACAGTAAGGAAAATGTAAATAATACACATTAAGATATACTAAGTCTCTTATTATTGAGACAGGGAGTTTCTGTGAATGTATGATTTGGGGTCTGGGACATTCAATATTACAATGTACTTTTCCTTCTTTATTCTCACATCTATCTTAATATCAACGATTAGTCGACTAAAATTTTATTCCTTTAATAGGACTTAATAGATCAACCAGGTTTCATTAGCTTATCCAGGAAACTCACCCTCCGTCCTCAAATCACAGTCCTACTACATTACACTCTTTCTAAGATGATCGGTAAAAACTGTAATTACTATAAGTCTCCCTCCCTCTCACCATCAGGGGAGATTCCTACGACCTTCAGACACCTTGTACCTTTTCTGTTCTTTTATAACAGGGTGTCTCGGATGTATTTCTTTACGTAAGAACAATTGTTGAACCACAATCGGGTGACTTTGGGTAAAGTCTGAAGACTGGAGATCTTAAGTAAAAAAAAATTAAAATTTGATTAAAAAACACAGTATTAGAAAATTTTAAAATTAAGAAAAATGTCACCGTTATCTTTTGATTACGTCAGAGGGTATTCCTTCACTCCGGGGAAAGGAGGTAAATAAATAGGTGAGTGCGTAAGTGAATAACACGATGGACTCATTACGGTCTAAACCAGTGACCTTTGAAGAAGTCTAACTGAGATACGGGAAGATGTAGAGGTAGTGAACTACTTTCATACAAGAAGGGGACGTCAGAGTGTGAAAATTCGGTTACAATATGACTAGAGACACTTAGTCTGAAATATATGAATCAACGAAGAGTCCTAATGTATACTTTAACTATGAGGGACTTTTTATTACATCAGGGGTTTTCCTTTCTGTAATTTTCAGTTCATTTAAGAGTGTAGAAATTTTCGGACTAATTTCGAGAAGTGTCAGTGAATACAGATAGCAAACCTTAACTGTATTTTCCATTAATCTTCTCAAGAATTTTACAGGAATTAAGTGTTAACCTTAACTGTAAACCGTGGTATTAAAACAGAGTGTTACGGAAACACAGTGGAATGAATATAGAAATAAATAGGACTTTCATTTAGTTTTATGATCACAGGTTGTGACTATTTTTACGTAACATCAGTTTCGAACTTGAAAGTTTTGATTACTTAGTCATTAATAATGGGTATTTGGATCCCATAAAAACGGATCGATTTTACATGGAAAGACAGGAAATAACTCGGGTAGAAACGTACTTTACAAGGGAACCATAGAGATTAAAAGAACTCCTCTAGAGGTCAGAATGGGTAAGACAACAAAAGGAGATAAAGAAACGTGATTAGCAACTCCTTCCGAAAGAATAGAGAAGAACGATAAGAAACCTTGAGACGTAAGTCTACGAATACATAAAGGAAAAGAGGAAACAAAAAACGAAGAGAAGAAAAGTGTCGATAAATGTCTTCTATAATTCTTCTCCACCGTTCTTATGTGTCTTCTGACATGTTTTTTCTAGAAGTTCTAGTTCTATTAGTACTTCCACACTAGTGAGTGGATCTCGGTCTGTAGGACTCTTACACTTCAGTTCACCCGGAATCTTTCGTAGTGATACTTGTTTCGATCACCTCCACTACCTTAAGATCAACTCGACAAAGTTTAGGACTTTCTCCTACGACACTTTCACGACGTGAGTTATACAGTCGTTTAAACCTTTTGAGTCGTCACCGGTGTCCTGACCTTTTCCAGTCAAAAGTAAGGTTAGGGTTTCTTTTCGTTACGGTTTCTTACGAGTTTGATGGTGTGTTAACATCAGTAGAGTGTACGATCATTTCATTACGAGTTTTAAGAGGTTCGGTCCGAAGTCGTTATGTACTTGGCACTTGAAGGTCTACAAGTTCGACCAAAATCTTTTCCGTCTCCTTGGTCTCTAGTTTAACGGTTGTAGACGACCTAGTACCTTTTTCGTTCTCTCAAGGTCTTTTTGTAGATAAAGACGAAATAACTGATACGGTTTCGGAAACTGACACCTAGAGTTATTTGACACCTTTTAAGACTTTCTCTACCCTTATGGTCTGGTGGACTAGACGGAGAACTCTTTGGACATACGTCTGGTCCTTCGGTGTCACTCTTGACCTGTACCTTGTTGTCTGACCAAGGTTTATCCTTTTCCTCATGCAGTTCCGACATATAACAGTGGGACGAATAAATTGAAGATACGTCTCATGTAGTACTCTTTGCGACCCGACCTTCTTCGTGTTCGACCTTAGTTCTGAAGGTCCTCTTTATAGTTATTGGAATCTATACGTCTACTGTGGTGGGAATACCGTCTTTCACTTCTCCTTGATTTTTCGGAGAACTACTTTCACTTTCACCTCTCACTTTTTCAACCGAATTTCGAGTTGTAAGTCTTTTGCTTCTAGTACCGTAGGCCAGGCTAGTGAAGTACCCTTTATCTACCCCTTTGACACAGTCTGAAATAAAAAGACAAGAGGTTTTAGTGACGTCTACCACTGACGTCGGTACTTTAATTTTCTGCGAATGAGGAACCTTCTTTTGAATACTGGTTGGATCTATCGTATAAGTTTTCGTCTCTGTAATGAAACGGTTGTTTGCAGGTAGATCACTTCCGATACCAAAAAGGTCACCAGTACATACCTACACTTTCAACCTGACACTTCTTTCGACTTACGACTTCTTAACTACGAAAACTTCACACAACAACCTCTTCTGAGAACTCTCAGGGAACCTGACGTTCCTCTAGGTTGGTCAGGTAAGACTTCCTCTAGTCGGGTCTATAAGTAACCTTCTTGACTACAACTTCAACTTTGAGGTTATGAAACCGGTGGAGTACCCTTCTCAACTGAGTAACCTTTTCTGAGACTACGACCCTCCCTAACCCCCATCCTCCTCTTCCCCTACTGTCTCCTACTCTACCGACCTACCGTAGTGTCTGAGCTACCTGAACTCAGACTCACTTGAGGCCCCCAACCACTACCTGTCCCTCCGGACCGCACGACGCTAAGTACCCCAGCGTTTCTTAACCTGTGCTAACTCACTGACTTGACTTGACTTGACTTTTACATGGAAATTTTTGAAGTCAATTTATGTGTAGAGGAAGCTGAATCCTACACTAAGTCAAGTCAAGTGAAGTCAGAGAGTCAGCACAGGTTGAGAGACGCTGGGATACTTAGCGTTGTGCGGTCCACTAATGTAGGATCATTCGGATAGTATTCAACTTTCATAAATAAAGTTCTACGTAAAACATGTGGGTTAGATGATTTATAATTTTGAATCTGATTGGATAGAATTTACACAAGTCTTATGTACACAATCGGATGTCAACCGTCTTTAATAGATTGTTGTACAGACAAAATATTCTTTCACAACTTAGAGTACATTAAAAAGTTTACGACGTGACTTTCACTTTTTGTTATCAACATGTCTAGGTCTTACCAATATGACCAACAAATAAAAGTACTATACCACCGACTGACTCTCGACACCGATGACGGTGACGGGTTTTAGTGTTCGCTTGTATAAGGATTCGGATTCTTTTCCAGTTTAAATTTTAAGGTTCATGTCAAAGATGACTTATGTATGGTGAAAATGTGGTAGGATTTCGATTTGTCAGCTCAGTTTGGTGGCAGTTCAGTGCCTGTAAGACATACATAACTGATTAAATAATTACTCAACTGTTCCTCGATTTTATAATCTTCGCTGATTTTTAACTTTTCCTTGAGTATGTCAAGTAAAGATATTAATTTTACATACATTTACTCTGACTATAAACTAAATGTTTACCTAAAAGTCTTTATATCCACAACGTGTCTTGTTCTGAATGAACGTTTACTGTCTTTTTATATATGACTATGGAGTATAGATACCACTTAACTTTAAAGACATTGGACGTAAGTAATCAAAAATACAACAATAAGAAATCGACAGATCAGTACAGACTGAGGAATGTTAGGGTACCTGACGTCATGAGGTCCTAAGGGACAGGAAGTGATAGTGGACCTCGAAGAAGTTTGAGTACAGGTAACTCATCCACTACGGTAGGTTGGTAGAGTAGGAGACAGGAGAGAAGAGGAGGACGGGAGTTAGAAAAGGTCGTAGTCCCAGAAAAGGTTGCTCAACCAAAAGGTATAGTCCAACGATTTTATAACCTCGAAGTCGAAAAGGTTACTTATAAACCCCAACTAAAGGAAATCCTTACTGACTAAACTAGTGGAACGTCAGGTTCCCTGAGAGTTCTCAGAAGAGGTTGTGGTTTCAAGTTTTCGTAGTTAAGAAGTCACGTGTCGGAAGAAATACCAGGTGTCCAGTGTAGGTATGTACTGATGATCTTTTTGGTATCGCAATTGATCTACCTGGAAGTATCCGTTTTACTGCAGAGACGAAAAATTATGTGACTGATCTAAACCGTATCGAAAAGAAGGTTCCTCGTTCACAGAAAATTAAAGTACCGACGTCATTAAAACCTTAAGTTCTTTTATTTTAGGTAGTGACGAAGGTGAGAAGGGGGTAGATAAACTGTGCTTCACTACCTTGATCTACGGCACTGGAATCAAAAAACTTATAACTCAAAATTCGATCGAAAAAGTGAGAGGAGAAAGTGGGAGTAGTTATTCAAAAAAGTAGGAAGAAACGAAAGACGGTAATGCCATTACAGTAGACGTAATCCCACCACAGTAGACGTACTAGAGTTTTCTGATTCTAGCACCGTAGACCAGGGTAGTGAAGAACCGTCTATTTACTCCTTTGTTAGCTTTGTCACTGTGTCAAAGAAAAGAACCCGTGGTTTAGTGTCGTCTACCACTGACGTCGGTACTTTGATATTCTAATTGGATCTGTCGTGTAATTTTTAATCGCTGTAATGAAAAGGTTGTTTCTAGGTAGATCAGTTTCGATACGAAAAAGGTCATCAGTACATACATACACTCTCAACCTGGTATCTCTTTCGACTCGTGGTTTCTTGACTACGAAAACTTGACACCATAACCTTTTCTAAGAACTTTCAGGGAATCTGACGTTCCTATAGTTTGGTCAGTCAGGTTTTCCTTTAGTTGGGGTTTATAAGTAACCTTCCTGACAACGACTTCGAGGTTATGAAACCGGTGGACTAGGTTTCTCGACTGTGCAGTCTTTTCCTCTACAACCTCCTATCCCTTCGTACCGCACGACATCAAGTACTCCCAGTGTCTCTCCACCTGTGCTAATTCTTTGACTTGTTGTTGTTGTAGACCCATAGACTCCAAGAACTATAAATAGGGTCGTTAGAACTAAGGTCGAATCCTAAGTAGGTCGGACCGTAAAGCGTACTACATGAGACGTATCTTCAGTTTATTCGTCTCACTATTATATGTTGGAACTGTATGTTGAAAGGGTTAAAACTTGGTCAGACAACAAGGTACAGGTCAAGATTGACAACGAAGAACTAGACGTATGTCCAAAGAGTCCTCTGTCGATTCTATCAGACCATAAGGGTAGAGAAATTCTTAAAAGGTCAAACAACACTAGGTGTGTAAGTTTCCGATATCACATCAGTTATTTCGTCTTCATCAAAAAAAAAAAAAAAAAAAAAAAAAAGCCTTAAAGGAACGAAAGAGATACTAGGTGGTTTACAACCGTTAAAGTAAAGACCAAGGAGACGGAACAGATTCAGATCGAACATGTAAACCTTCAAGAGCCAAGTATATGACGATCGAATTTCCTAAAATTCGTAATGAAACGATCGTACACGTTACTCGAGTTAACATACCATCGAACTTGTAGTAAACCGTAACGGGAAGAACCCTAACCTTACTTTTGACTGTAAAAGGTCAGGACACTGGTGACGGCTCAAAAGATTTAAAGATTCAAAAATACATAAATTCGTTATTATACATCCAATAATCGTACATTAATCATCTGGTAAGGAAACTTTAATATTCTGCAGTAGGTCTAAAAGGATTAAAAATCGAGTTTTAAGATTGAGTCATCCTAAATCCATAAATTATTCACCACTGTTGTAACTGGATATCTCTTTACAGGATTCCGTTTCGTGACTATCAAAGAACCTATTCTTTTGTTTTCTGTCTCTCATCCAGGAACTTCTACTACTATTTCTTCTCGTCCCGTCTGAATTCGTCTTTTCTTAATGAGATCGTCCATCTTAGGATTGACCTATTATTGTTTAAATCAAAGTAAGGTCGACTTGCCACCGCCGTCCCCCAGTCCCTCCCCCTCTATGGTATCCTAAGTATTCCTCTGTCAAAAGTTCCACCCAGATTTTCCTATTTATCCCAAGAGACACCGGTTCTTCCCGTCCTCGAACCGTACGGTGTACCTTTTAGTTAGATCTCGTTTTCGTTTCTATCTTTAAACCCCACTATTTAAGTCAGACTGTTCTCATTTTACTCTTATCCTTACTACCCTTTGACTTTAACACTTAACTTCGGTCTATCACTGTGTGGAACTTACTGCAGGAGTCCCCTGCCCCTTCGTCGAAACGACGAACGGAAGGACCGTAGATGACTTGGAAGTTAACATAGGTGTTACGAAGTATGACAAACCGGTCCCCACCACGACTAAAGGCATTTGTCCGACATCGGTGGGATGTATGGAAGTCGAGTCTCCAACGAAATCTGAGTTTAGATTCCTTTAGTCGAATACTATAGAGAAATCTCGGTCGCTAACAAAGTCTCCACCCAGGTGTCGAATTCTACCTCGTTATCCTTCTTTAGGAACTAAACTGAACACGACCTACCACTACACCTAAATCCTATGGATACTGACGAAATTTGTACAAGGATTTATTATCTTCAGTCAATCTCTTGTTTTGACTGTAGACCTGTTCTTGGTTCACTCTCTGTCTCGATTTTGAGATAAGTTTAACACGGGTTTCGGGTTTAGCGGAGACCTAACAAGGCCATTCACTTCATTAGATAAGAGTAACAAGAAAATTAACCTATCCAGACGATAACAAGGAACGTTACTTTCCACAGGACTATCTGAATAATAAGTCTTTTGTCTTGTAGACACTTCCAAAAGTGTGTTCTAGTATGTCACTAGTCACACTGTAATGTCCTTCTTGTAAGACTATAGGGTCACTTTCGACGTGACTTTATCCGTTCAAACTTTCTCTTTTCCCTGTCCAGTACGACCCCTACTATGGTGTGATCAAATCTACTCTCTACTTAGAGTTGAAATTCATACCGTCATACTTATACCTTTACGTCTCTTTGACTCTTTGTAATGGTTTCAATTTATCTTTACGGAGAAGTTACAACTGTCGATTCACCCTTTATAGTAAAATGGATATTAAATACGAGACGAGTAGAGGAGAATATGTACCACCTCGTACGATTGCACGTAAAGGTTGACTTGATATACATCTTTAACAAGAAATGCACCAGGACCGTACCCTGACTATTATGGGTCCTGAGGTAATAAACTATAATGGGTAATAGGTCAACGACCCCGGGATGGTACCACCCCACGATTGATATCCACTCTCTCCCATTACTTTTCTTTTTTTTTTTTTTCTACCTCTCCTTTCCTCTCTTCTACCTGCCTCTCTCCTAGGTCCCAAGTCCCGAAGGTCTTTCCTCTACAACTAGGGTCTAGTGAACTGAGTTCCCTAATTGTTGTTTTTGTTTTGGTTTTGTTTTGTTTTGTCCTTTTCTGTTACTTCCGTTTCACTTCTACTTTATTTTTTATTTATGCATTCTTATTATTGCCATTATTGTACTGGAGTACAAATAGTTCCAGTAAATAGTACTGGAGTATAAATGGTACAGAGTCGACCACACATTTGTTAAATGTACAAGATTGAATAAGTTGGAAATGTATGTGGGATACTAGATTATTACTGATTATTACTGTCAGTCAGAGTCTTTCCAATTCATTAGACGAATTTTAGTTTGGCAGACTTCTCGACCTCGACCACAACTTGTGTTTATACAGTCTGGTATGACGACATCCTTGGGCCAAAAATTTTTTATGGTAGGTCGAGGAATGTAACGACCCCTGAAGGGTCCACCGAGTCACCATTTCACTTCGGTGAGTCAGCACAGGTTGAGAAACGTTCGGGTACCTGACATCGGATGGTCCGAGGAGACAGGTACCCTAAAAGGTCCGTTATCATGACCTCACCTAAAGGTAAAGGAAGAGGTCCCCTAGGAGGGCTGGGTCCCTAGCTTGGGTCCAGAGGGCGTGACATCTGTCTGCGAAATGACAGATTCGGTGGTCCCTTCAGTCACCATTTCTTAGGACGGTTAAGTCCTCTGTGTTCTCTGTTTCAAAGTCAGGGACCCAACCTTTCTAGGGGCCCGTATCCTTTACCGTTGGGTCAGTTCACGAGAACGAACCTCTTAGGGTACCTGTCTCCTCGGGCCACCCGACGTCAAACACCCCAGTGTCTCTCAGTCTGTACGGACTCACGCACGTCGTACCGGATGGAGAGATCGACTTAGAGTAGTTCACTCTAAGGTCAAGGTTGGACTCCGTAAAAAGGAGGGACCGCGATCGGAGGAGGTGAGTAAGAAGAGAAAGGAATTGAACTTATAGTGAAGAGAACCGTATTAAAGGTGCTGAAAGATCTTGGTATATGACGGGGGAGGACCCCTCACGGGGGAAGATGGGTGTACTGCCATGATTGATGGCGTGACAGACGAAGGATACAATCTGACGCCGGAGACACTCCCCTCCGACCGGACAAACGAGTGACTAACCGTATGGCACTTATAAGTTACCAACACAGCTTACTTACTCCAGTCTGCCCGTACTCAACTCCTGTCTTACGAGGTACATTATTCCTTATGTACACATACAAAGACACCTTCCGGACAAAAGTTTTTATTCTAGACTTGTTGTCGTTCTTGCACGAACCCGACAAAAAAGGTCGTAGGACCTTAGATCGACCCTCTCCCCCTAAAGACGTGACCCGTCATGCCATACAAATAGAAATACTAAGGGTGTGGAGGAAAGTTTTCCGACCTAAATTGTACCTCTAAAGTTGAAGTTTACCAGAGGTTTCTGAAACGACAACTGCTCTTGTTCTGAAAAAAGCCATTTTCCATCACTTACTTTCGTTCTTTACGAGTTCTTTTCTTGTCCGGTCTGCTGAGTCAGAGGAAGGTGTCCGTGAGTTCATTAATTTTATTTTTGTTAATGAGTATATGTATCTCGTCCAGTCGTGTAAAAAAGTGTCTTGTTCCCTTTACGTGTTGAGGATTCTCCGTCACTATATTTATAAAGTCGACTATCATGCAGGTCCTGGTTCTTCCATTTTATTTGATCTAAATTTGTTTGTTAAACTGTGTCTTGACGTTTTTCCGTAACACTTTAAGACGTTTTAACGTCTAGGCTAAAGGGACCTTATATGAAACCGGATCGTTTTGGAACTGTTAATAAGTACAACCTCCTGATTCGTCTTTACGTCTGTTACCCTTTTGTTTGTGAGTTAGTAGTCCAAAGTCTTACAACGTCACAGGTCTTTTACGGATACAAACGGAGAAAAAGAGACTTTGGATCTCGACCGGGTGACTAAGAATACGTACACGATTCAACTAAGTCAGTTCAGGATGAGAAACGCTGGGATACCTGAAATCGGTCAGTCCGAGAAGATTGGTTCCCCTAAGAGGTCCGTTCTTATGACCTTACCCAACGGTACGGGAGGAGGTTCCCTAGAAGGGTTGGGTCCCTAGGTTGGATCTAGAGAACACAGAGTACGTAACCGTCCGTCTAAGAAATGGTGATCACGGTGAATCCTTCGGGAGAACTAGGGAGACCACTTCTTAACTTCATTTCAACGAGTCAGCGCAGACTGAGACACTGATGTACCTGACATCGAATGGTCCGAGGAGGGAGGTGCCCTAAAAGGTCCGTTCTTATGACCTCACCCAACGGTAAAGGAAGAGGTCCTCTAGAAGGGTTGGGTCCTTAACTTAGGTCCAAAGGGCGTAACATCCGTCTATGAAATGGTAGACTCGGTGGTCCCTTCACTAGGGATGCCACCACCACCAAATTAACGATTCAGTACAGGTTCAGAAACACTTGGACACCTGACATCGGACGGTCCGACGAGACAGGTACCATAAGAAGTCCGTTCTTATGACCTCACCCAACGGTAAAAGAAGAGGTCTCCTAGAAGGACTTGGTGCTTAACTTGGGTCCAGAGGATGTGACGTCCGTCTAAGAAATGGTTGAGTCGATGTTCCCTTCGGGAACCATGGATTTCAATTTCACTTTCACAAGTAACGAGTTAACACAGGTTGTGAAACTCGGGGTTCCTGACATCGGAGACAAGTACCTCAACAGGTCCCTTCTTATGACCTTACCCAACGGTAAGGGAAGAGGTCCCCTAAAAAGGTTGGGTCCGTAGTTTGGGGACAGAGGACGTGACGTTCGTCTAAGAAATGGTAGACTCAGTAAACTAGGGATATAGAGGGTTATATATGGAACGGTGATTGTTATTTATTCCTAAGTATCCTGACTCCGACATTCCTAAGGGACCATGTTCTTTTAAAGACGGGACGATAACGATTCTTATCTTAGACACATGAAAACTTGGAGTATGACTCGATCGTAAGACTAAAAAGAACAACTCTTCAACGATACACGGACCAGGTGTCGGTGTACTTCTAAATTGATTTTGAAATTACTCTGAGACTCAACACTTCAGTACAAGAAGGGATAGATGACCAGTTTGAAAGTCGAATAGTTCAACTTTAACATCTAGACTAAGTGTGGTGACGTAAGGTAGGTAGATACTGGTGGGTCACAGAGGTTCTACTTCATGTCTAGAGACTCGGATATGTCCTTCAAGAGTACGAAGATAGGGACGAATTCAGAAATTCGAGTAAAGGGTCTTGACGCACCTCTACGAGTCGACGGACCTAACGATATATGGACATAGTGACAACACTGATTAAGGGTGGTCAGTGTGGTCGAGATTATGGTCAGATATGATAATTCGGAACAGGTAGACCGGTTTAAGACAGGAAATCAGACTCGAGTTCTTAATAGAAAAAAAGACTTTGAAATGAGATGTCCGTCTGGAACCTTAAGGAGACATCTATGGGTTGAAGTCAAACGAGTTTGGAGGTAACTAGTGACTCCTATGGCATAATTAGGAAAAATGGATGTTTAGTTAAAGAAAGGGTTCCCATACGAAGGATCCGTTTCCGACATATAATAAGTGACAACCAGGGTCCCGAGTCTAGAACGAATTAGCGTTTTAGTCACGAGTCGTTTATCTACAACCGTAGTCTCCGACTTACGGGACGAAATGAAAAGACTATTAACAAAGACTGTTAAAAACAAGTCAAAGAGTAGTGAGTACCTCACACAGAACTCAAAGATGGTACGGTCCATGACTCCTGTGTCACCACTTATTTTGATCTGTTCCGGGGATAAAAGCACATTAAATTACCGACCTCTTCAGTCTTTACCAAGGTTGCTGTGGTCACTACTTGTATACTAACTTTTATTTCGGGATTTCCTTTCCCCCAATAGCGTCGTGATACTCACCACCAAGTCACATCCGAGGTACCTCCCTTACTACCAACGCGAACCTTTCTTCGTTACTAATCTGTAATCATTAAACCATATCCCCACCCCTCTCCCGTTAATAGAGGTCCTTTCATCCACCACTAAAATCTTCAAAATATTACTCTCCCTCCCCTCGTACCATGTAGACTTGCTTATACATGGACTTTTCCTTTCTAGATCTGGTTATCAAGAGTTCGTCCCCTTAAGGGGGTAGGGGTCCCTGTAATCCGTTCGACCTCTCTAAAAACCAACACTTATTGACCGTCACTCATAGTAGATCACCCATCTCTGATCCCTACGATAATTTATAAGATGTGATCGGGGGTTTCTTAGTAGGTCAGGTTGTTCAGTTATCATGGTTTCGACTCTGTGAGATTACATCACCTTTGACCATAGCTTATTCCGAGTTCTCTCTGTGTCCTTCTAGTACTTCCAGCGACATCAGGTACCCTTTATCAAACCTGTCCTTCTCATTCTTTCTTCCTTTCTCAATCATCGAGTCAACACAGACTAAGAAACGCTCGGGTATCTAACATCGGACGGTCTGAGGAGAACAGGTACCTTAAGAGGTCCGTTCCTATAACCTCACCTAACGGTAAGGGAAGAGGTCCTCTAGAAGAACTGGGTCCCTAACTTGGCTCCAGAGGACGTAACTTCCGTACGAGAAATAGTCGACTCCGTGGTCCCTTCGGGTACTTCTTATTCTCCCTCGGTTATTTCCTAACTCGTACCTCTCTGCCGTAGGGAACGAAAAGGAAAGTAATTTTAGTAGGTCCGAAGTCATACTCCCGTACAACCTACAGACATATTAGAACTTAATCTCTCTTTATTCTTGTTTACTATCTCTTCTCAATTCTCTTAAAAACTCATAGGTCCGTCCTCTTTTACAAAACCTGGTCGAAACGGAGGGGATAAGGACCGTGGTAGGTAGGGTCCCGACTACAATTCGTGACAGGTGATGAGGAGATGGAGTTATAAAGAAAATAAATAAAAATAAAGAAGGAAAAGTCAGAGTACAGTAGGGGTTCTCACTGTAGACCAACTTTTCCGAATTGATCTATAATGTCTTATAGAATCTCGACCTTTTTCTAGAAAGTTCAATTTACTTAAAATCGGACTACGAATTTACGAAACTTAGGACTGATGTACCCTTGGAAGGATAAGGAGTCTTGTCAAGACAGCACCACCTCCTCATTTGAAATGTGGTGCAAGAACGGTCAGGCACCAAAGGTCCTTCGCCTCCCTTACAGAAGTACGTAAATACTCCAAGTACTCTACGGTGGGTCCACGGAAAGGTAGAAAGTCGCTAAGACACGACGTTGAGCCTCGCGTCCGAGACTGATCGTCGAGAGAATTGCATAGTAGGACGAAGTAGCGAGACTTCAAACGTATACGAACCGTTACGGGAGCAAGACGAGTGGTCGAGACGCGCCAATTGGTGTTTTGTAGGAGGTGTTACTATGAAACTGTACTGAATGAGACTTCTCGAAATAGTCTTTGAAAACAACTGGTTGGGGATTGTGACAAGTAACGTGGATGAATAGTTACGTCTTACACTAAGGAATTTTCATCCTGAAGAAAAAAGGCATAAATAGAGACCAAGAGTCACGGTATCCGTATCCGAGTCAGTAGACTCTTGTTAAAAGTCCCAACCATATCTAAATTCTTTCCCAGGAAGAAGGACACAAGGGAGTTGGGTTCTTTAAGGGGGATTAAGACGGAGAATAAGAAACGAGCACTGGTGTTCCTGACTCGACAGTAACGATCCCAGAGTCGACGGAGACAAACAGGGTACCTTGAAGTGCGAGACGTCTCAGTGAGAAAAAACCTCCTGCACGGTAGATTCTGAGTCGGAAGGCAAAGGGAAACGACGTAGTGGACAAGGGTTCTGGGGATATGCTCCGGGTCGTAGTGGACAGTAAACGATTCCTCCCTTTAGATCTCTTCTTTAACCGGATCAACAATCCTGTTTCATCCAATAGATATGTATAAACATCTGGCTTCGACTTTAGGGTGAATATCAGAAACTTTTGTAGTTTGGAACCCAAAAAGACATAGGAGATACGAAGAGATAGACCTGTACTAAAACTCTCTGATCTTGAAGTTCCTAGTACATTAATAATTAGTGTCAAATGTAAGACCTCAAGAACTCGTTATCCGATTTATTTCAGACTTAAAACCTTTGTGAGGAGAGAGAGGACTAAAGGTAAAACGCTGGATGTCTTACCCTTTCTCACTACACACAAGGACCTGACAAAGAATTAATCCAGATAAATTTCTCCACGACCCACTCAAAGATTCCTACGAGTTCAGGTACTACTAGATCACTTACTCTTAGAAGTGTCCACCCTGAATTCGAAGAGAAGAGAGAAGAAGAATAAGAAGAACCTCTTTGTGGAGGTTCAGCGGGACCACCAGTCGGGACCGTTTTTTCGGTCGTTTGCTCTCATAGAGGTCCCAAAAACACTACCAGCGGACTCTTGTTTCACGTTTTTCAAGATTTCGACTGGATATTTCGTGACTTCTATGACTACACCTCCCGGTGACGACATTGTAAGGTGTGGGTTTCCTACACCTTCGTTCCGACACGATCAATAGACAAGGTCGATTACGGAGTTCAAAGACGTATGTAGAACCTGATAGACAACTTTTAAGATAGAATTAACTAATAGTAAATAAACGAAAAGTCAGTGGATCCTGATAAAGGGTACTCAAAGAGTCTAATTTAAAAAGGTCCCTTAACGTATAGACGATTTTTTTTTTTTTCATTTTATAATATCGATTCTTTTACCCCCCTCCCCCCTTTTACCCGTTTTACGACGACTTTCAAATAACTTGAGTTTGAATCAACTTTAAGACCTAGGAAACCAATGTACGTCACAAAATACCTTTTAGTCAAATGGAGATGCCCGAAGTTAAAAAGTGGACATTTGACTTCCTACTGGTGTCGAGTATCCAAGAATTGATTGCATACCCCAACTTTCATAGTCACTTATGTTACTTAAAAAATGTACAGAAATACTTGTCACTATACAAACGAACAGAGTGAAATCAAGATAGACGTCCTCTTCTAAGTACGACGACGTCGACGACGATTCAGTGAAGTCAGCACAGACTGAGACACGCTGGGGTATCTACCTTCGGGTGGTCCGAGGGGGTAGGGACCCTAAGAGGTCCGTTCTTGTGACCTCACCCAACGGTAAAGGAAGAGGTTACGTACTTTTACTTTTCACTTTCACTTCAGCAACTCGGTACAGGCTGAGAAGCGTTGGGGTACCTGACGTCGGATGGTCCGAGGAGGTAGGTACCCTAAAAGGTCCGTTCTCATGACCTCACCCCACAGTCACGGAAGAGGCTCTTCCAAGTATCCATTTCAATTAATTTTCTTCCCCGAGTTATCTTTGTCAGCCTCCTCCTCCTGACAATCCTCCTCGGATCATCCGACTTCAGGTACCCCAGCGATTGTCAGTCAGCGATTCTCGGCCATCGATTCTCGTTGAAGTGAAAGTGAAAAGTGAAAGTACGTGACCTCTTCCTTTACCATTGGGTGAAGTCACAAGAACGGACCTCTTAGGGTCCCTGCCCCCTCGGAACACCCGACGGTAGATACCCCAGCGTGTCTCAGCCTGTGCTGACTTCGCTGAATCGTCTTGGTCGTTGTCTTTGTCATTTAATTAATTTGTCGTATCTATTCAATGTTCTGACGAATAAGATAATATGAGATATCAATGTAATTGGACAACTCACGATTAAGTCTTTTTAGATCGTGAAACCTCCGTCACATGTAACTGATCTTCTAAAGTTTTAACATGCCCGTTTCAGTAAAACCCTAGAATTTAATATGTTAAACTTGATTTTCAGTATAAGTCACGGATTTTATAAGATATAAAAACGAGGATAGTTAAATATAGTGGGTTGGTATCAAAACGGTACACAGGGATCGTAAACGATGTCCCTATTACTCTCTAGTTGGTAATTGAGTCATTATCTTACTTATTTAGTCTTATTCTTGGGAAGAATACTGTTATTAGGGTGTATTCGAACCTTATCAGGGGTAAGAGCCTTGTCGGAATTTCTACTTCACTCAGTGGAGGAAAATCTTACTCCCCTAACTCATACCTCTTTCTGTCCGAGGTCGAGTGCGTCTTGTCGTTGTGACCTCGTCAGACAGAGACCGCGGTGTCGTGACAATTTAGGTTGTTTAGTTGAGGGAAGAGACGTAGAATGTGACGGTATGGATCATTATAGAGAGTCTTTCCCTTTTTACATTGTAGAAAAATCCTAAGTAACACAGTATCCGTCTTCTCCTCTACTTAAACATTTTCGTAAGGGGAGGACAGGAAAGAAGATCAGCATCCGAGACCCTGTAGAACCTCACGTTTCAGTTCACCCGGAATCCTTGGTAGCGATATTTGTTTCGATCACCCCCACTACCTTAAAGTCGACTATCAATTTTAGGATTTTCTACTACGACACTTTCACGACGTGAGTTATACGGTCGTTTAAACCTTTTGAGTCGTCACCGGTGTCCTGACCTTTTCCAGTCAAAAGTCGGGTTAGGGTTTCTTCTCGTTACGGTTTGTCATAAGTTTCATGGCGTGTTAACGTGAGTAAAGTGTGCGATCGTTTTATTACGAGTTTAGAGGGTTCGACCCGAAGTCGTTATACACTTGACTCTTTAGGGTCTCCGAGTTCGACCTAAATCTCTTCTGTCTCCTTGGTCTCTGGTTTAACGGTTGTAAGTAACCTAGTCTCTTTTTAGTTCTCTTAAGGTCTTTTTATAGGTGAAGACGAAACAACTGATACGGTTTCAGAAACTGACACACCTAGTGTTGTTTGACACCTTTTAAGAAGTTCTCTATCCTTATGGTCTGGTGGAATAGACAGAGGACTCTTTAGAAATACGTCTATTTCTTCTTTGTCAATCTTGGCCTATACCTTGTTGTCTGACTAAGGTTTAGCCCTCTCCTCATTCAGTTCCGACATATAACAGTGGGACGAATAAATTGAATATACGTCTCATGTAGTACTCTTTACGACCCGACCTACTTCGTGTTCGAACTTAGGTTTGATGGTCCTTTTTATAGTTATTGGAGTCTATACGTCTACTATGGTGGGAATACCGTCTGTCATTTCTTCTTGATTTGTCGAAGAACTACTTTCACTTTCTTCTCTCACTTTTTCGACCGAATTTTACATTGTAAGTTTTTGTTTCTAGTACCGTAGGTCAGGGTAGTGAAGTACCGTTTATCTACCCCTTTGTTAAATTTGTCACTGTCTAAAATAAAAGAACCCGAGATTTTAGTGACGTCTACCACTGACGTCGACACTTTAATTTTCTACGTACGAGGAACCTTCATTTCAAAACTGGTTAGATCTGTCGTATAATTTTTCGTATCTGTAATGAAACGACTGTATACAGACAGATCAGTTTCGGTATCAAAAAGGTCATCAGTACATACTCTCAACCTGATATTTCTTTCGACTCGCGGCTTCTTAACTACCAAAACTTGACACCACAACCTCTTCTGAGAACTCTCAGGGAACCTGACGTTCCTCTAGTCTGGTCAGTTAGGTTTTCCTTTAGTCAGGACTTATAAGTAACCTCCCTGACTACGACTCAGACTTTGAGGTTATGAAACCGGTGGACTACTCTTCTCGACTGAGTAACCTTTCCTGGGACTACGATCCTTTCTAATTTCCGTCCTCGTCTTCGCCTACTCTCTCCTGTCCTACCGACCTACCGTAGTGACTGAGTTACCTGTACTCATACTCGTTCGAGTCCTCTACCACTTCTTGTCCCTTCGGACCACTCAACGTCAGGTACCCCAACGTTTCTTAGTCTGTCCTGACTCCCTGACTTGTTTTTGTTGTTCTACTCTTCGAAGGTAAAATGGAGAAACTTCAACCTTTCGAGTAAATCCCGTTACAGTTCAAAAAGATACCTGAAAGGTCCACTAAGATCACCATTTCTTGATCGGACGGTTACGTCCCCTACATTCTCTGTACCCAAACTACGGACCCAGTCCTTCTAGGGGACCTCCTCCAGTACCGTTGGGTGAGGTTATAAGAACGGACCTTTTAGGGTACCTGTCTCCTCAGACCGTCCGATGTCAGGTATCCCTCAGTTTCTCTCTCAACCACTACCTGTCCCTCCGGACCGCATGACGTCAAGTACCCCAGCGTTTCTCAGTCTGTGCTGACTCGCTGACTTGACTTGACTTTCGTTGAATCGTGTGCACGTGCGTCCAGCAAAATGTCTAACAAAAGTCAAGAGCCATCTTGTGGACTGTGTGCTGACGACTCATTAAGACCAATGAAACAAACAGGTAGGAGTGACAGGTCAACGGATTTCCTTGTTTATAGTTGTGGTCTTACAGTGTCTTTCCTATATGTGAGTACTGTAAAAAAATACTTTTCCCTTAGTTTTAATGTGAGATGAATTCCATGGTACGTAAGGATGACAATGTAAGCGTAGTGGTGAATACGTCTGTCGTGACTTACCTGTTGGACCGTAAGGAACGGAGTACATCAAAACTTTAAGATGGGAGTCCAACGGAAAAGAAGGACTAGGAAGGTCAAAATAATGAGAGGAACTCTCGACGAGTAGGGGGTCGGTATAGATGGTAAGGAGGAGTATAAGAACCATGAAAGTGGAGAAAAAGGAGTAAAAGATAAACCGAAGGTACAAGATGTCATCTGGACTTACTCAGAGGTCAAGTAGGCAGTCTCTTAAAGAGTCCAGTAATCAGGGTCAAACACTTCCTAAAGGGTGGATTAGATCAAAAACTCTTAGATGTAATTAGAATGTCTCCCTACTCGAGTTCATCGAGGGTAATCTGAGTCTTTCACTCATCCCTTAGTTCCCTTTTGGGAACTCATAGTACTGAAAAGATCCGGACTGGGTCACTGAGAGGTCAATTTCAGGAAAGACCAGTAACTAACCTTTGTGACCCTCAGCTAAAGAGGGGTCCGTAATTTTACATGTGTACTAGTTATCATTTTGGTAGTATGGTACAAACATAAAAATTCTCACTTTAAGTCTTACCTACTCATTATCACTCGTTTTGTAGAAGACGTGGAAAATTTCGTCAACTTTTATAGTGAGCGAAGGTTTTATGTTCTCGTGTACTAAAAGAAAAAAATTATGAAACCAACTTGTACCGGGTTAAAGAGATAAAACTAAGTAGGAAAAGTAAAAAAAAATAGCAACAAGTAATTAAAAGAGTGATTTTATTTTGACCTCCTTCCCTTCTGTAGGTAAATTTATCGCATGGTCTGGTGTCCACAAACGTTTATCGAATGTCAAACAGAGATTCCTCCTGTCTTAATCGTCTATTTCTTTCTGTACGTGTGTTTACTTATTTCTGTCATTTTAATCGTTTGGTTCTCTGTATACCCGTGCTATGTGTTTGTCGTAGTCACTCCTCCACCGGGAAAGGACACCGTCCGTCATTCCTCACGCTCGTGATTTAGAGAAGTCAGGGCAGACTGAGACGTTTCGATACCTGACATTGGGTGGTCCGAGAGGACAGGTACCCTAAGAGATCCGTCCTTATGACCTACCTCAACGGTAAAGGAGGAGGTCCCCGAGAAGGGTCGGGTCCCTAGTTTGGGTCCAAAGAATACAGAGGACGTAACCGGCCACTCAAGTAATGATGCTCGGGGTAGACCCTTCGGGTCTGTCATTCTTTCCCCGAGAATTAATCGACTAAACTACCCGAGATACTTTTATGTTAGTAGTTTACTACCTCTTTTAAGTCGACCTCTTCGGTGAACTCTGTAGTGACACTTTGTGCCTTACAATACCTCAAATCTGAACTAGAAGATCCCTTGTCCGTCGATGACCTTTTATACTTTGTCCTTTCTGCTGCAAGTCTTACGAATGAATTTTTTTTATCGTCCTTTGTGTCTGACCACTCTTTCTAGACGACATACACGACACGGGTCAGCGTAGGCTGAGACACGGGGGCACCTGACGTCAGACGGTCGGAGGAGACAAGTACCGTAAAAGGTCCGTTCTTATGACCTCACCGAACAGTAAAGGAGGAGGTCCCTCATTCTAGCTCCTCCGTTGTTTTTATCACGTCCTCACCATCGTTGTCGAATCCAGTCCAGGAACCGTGAGGAAACGGGAGTATTAATTCAGGGTCTAGGAATCGTACCTAACGGGTAACATACTAGATCAGAGACGACAGAAGAATCGGAATAAATGGGTACCAAAGGACTAAAGGTAAGGGTAACGGGATATGTGATACTAAGTTGGTGTCACTAAAAGAGAAGACAAAGTGAAGGTGTAGTAACTTTTACGTCAAAGGAAACGGTCTTCGGTGGTGGTGGTAGTGGTAGTGGAGGGTGTGTGTTGTCGGACGGTTTGAGGACCCTTTTTTTGTTCACCTTTCACTCTCACAATCAGCGAACCACCACAGGCTGAGAAACGCTGGGGTACCTGATATAGAGAGGTCCTAGGAGACAGGAACCTTAAGAGGTCTGTTCTTATGACGTCACCCATCGGTAAGGGAAGAAGTCCCCTAGAAAGGTTGGGTCCCTAACTTGGGCCAGAGGGCGTAACGTCAAATGGCAGACCCAATGGTCCCTTCGGGGATGAATACAAGTTTCGTGGCGACCTTCAAGAACAGGGAACACGGTAGAAAATGTAGTAAGGGTGGGGAGTTTACGGGTTAAATAAGGTGTAGGAGAGAGAGATCTGGGAAACGTAGATGAGTTAATGTTACGTGCGACGAGAATAAAGACAATTTTTATATGTAAAACGGTTTTGGATACGGTCACCGATCCCTATATAGTTACTTGTCGCGGTAGTTTCAACACTAGCAGTAACTTGAGTGAGAACGATCCCCAGTCCTGTCGGATGAGGTTCTATATGGTGTGACCGTATAATAAAACGTGACTTCAGTGTCGACCACACCCCGTTGTACACAAAAATTATTTTGTCGTCGTCGTTGTTGTTATGAGGTTGGGAGAAGAAAGGGGACTTTCGTCCTTTATTTAGAAGGTACAACTTCCATGGGAGGGATGTGATTGTAGGAATAGTGGTCTCTATCCCTTAAGTTCCGATTCTTTGGACATATTGTTTGAAACAATGAGGAAGTAATCAGACGTTGGGTTTCGTGTTTGGGGATACAAAACAATCTAGAAGTGTTTATTAACAATTCTATTAAATATACTTATCAGACAAAACCAATGAAACATCCAGGATAAAGATACTGTGGAAGTTTGTATGTTTAATTTGATCGAAAAAAGACAATTAGACAGAACACAGTTAAATTAATTAGGTCGGTTTCTTGGTTCTTCCCGTCTCTTCTTTAAATGGGGAGGACTGTAAGGGATCGTTATTTTTGTTTATAATTTGTTAGTGGTCAACATACATAATTCTTTTTTTATAAAACACAAAACTTTTATATCAAGAACTGAAATTGGTTCAGTTACCAGTAAACACGACTGATATTATATTAATATTAGTCTCTTCTCACTCAATCCCATTTGTAAGAAGAAAGCTGTATCTAGTTAATGGTCTTGAGTCCTGATGTGTCGGAGGTGGTTCCAGTACTAGCTGTGGGTGAGTAAACTCCGTCCTCGTTCTTGGCACACTTGGACACTACAAAACTAACTATTCTTTATCTATACAGACCAGAATATGGAAAATAACCAGGTCTTAGGATTTTGGGAATCTGAAAGGACACAATTCTCGTTAGTTCCAAATAAAACAATTCAATTACTGAAAGGTTTTATGGAATCCAGTGGACTCCTTCCCAGGACCAACGGTCCTCTTGGTTGGGTTCAATCTCCCAACTTCGAAGTCATGGAAGATGGGGAGTCAGAGATTCCTCTTCCTTCTCTGCCCTCCAACTTAGTTAGTGGTTACCGGTTCCTCAATTGGTTAGTACGGAGGCATTGGGTTGTAAGTATTTTGTTTGTTTTCTGTTCCAAGTCTCTCGAACCCTCAACCTGTTACGTATGTTGAAGTGTCACTGACTTCGAGGACGTGCCCCCCGGAGGACCTGGAGTGCGACACATACAGAAGTAGATCGAAAAGGAGACATTGTGAATAGTAGAGGAGATTATTTGACCTTCTGTGTACACAGAGGACCTCAAGACGCTCGACGAGATCATTTAAATTAGATTACCTTTGAGGGTGGATGTCGAGTGCGCAGTCTTCGTGTCCCCTATTTGACCCGAACGTTGACCACAGACGTCACACACGGACAACCCCCTCCGTCAGAACACCCTTACTCGGGGATTGAACACCTTAGACTTCGATAGTGGTCCATTTATTATAGTCTTGACTTAATTCAAAATCCTGTGGGTCGACCACAATGTCTCTTAACGAACCACACCCTTCTCAAAGGTGAGTAAATCACTACTCGTCACAGTCCTCACTTGGCTAAATATACTCATCATCCATGAGCTTCACTTCAGTTCACTTCAGAGAGTCAGTACAGGCTGAGAAACACTGGGGTACCTGACATCGGATGGTCCGAGGAGGTAGGGACCCTAAGAGGTCTGTCCTTATGACCTCACCCGACGGTAAAGGAAGAGGTCCTCTAGAAGTGTCGTCACTTAATGACACTTAATGATGCATCCCAAAAGGGATGCATCCTTACTGTCCGGACTCCAAAAGGAAAAGATCTCGGAATTTCGATCCGACTTTGAAGACCCTATTGACTCCAGACTACATTTCTTTGTCCTAAAACTATGTTCAGACCGGACTGACCGCAGATCTTCGTCTATTTTTACAATAGGGACGCATACTTGATTCCTGGGTATCGACGTCTTACCTGACAGGTTTCATGAGTGTCCACCTCTAGAACTTTTCTCTCTCAGTTTCCCTGATTAAGTCTCGAACTCTCCCTCAGGACCCGCGTGCCGGGTAGAGCCGGGTGCGGAGATCGTCTCTCCTCCGAACGTGCTTCTACGATACACACCCACACTTTACTTACTTCTTTACTTAATTTCCTACTCACTTGTTTTCACGTACCGAATCTCTAAGTTTCTGACTCTTTTGATTTAACCTAATAAACATCACTATACCTACCTGGATCTCAGACAGGATGCCTCACTTCAATCTTTTTCTTTTTGATTATGGCATATAATTGTGTATATGACTCACTGACTTGACTACCTTGAATCTTTTTACCATGACTACTTGGATAACCGTCCCGTCCCGATCTCTGTGTCTGTAACTCTCACCCGAACGCCTGTGTCGTTCCCTTCCTCTCCCACCCTATTTGACCCTCTCATCGCACCTGTAGACATGCTGTGACGGTACGCCTTTTTATCGGTCACCCTTCGACGACACATCGAGTCACGAGACACTGCTGGATCTCCCCACCAGTGTAACAACACGTCGTCTTTCATTGTGTTGTAACGTTTAGTTAATGTGAGGTTAATTTTTTATTTGTTGTGTTCGCTTGTACATTTACTAGTTCTCTAACTCTCTCAGAACTCACTCAATTACTGATCGAACTATTTAACATTCTTTCAACTATTTCCTTATACTTTTACTTATTTATACTTGTTCCTCTTCACTTATACTTTTACTTACACTAACTGGTTTCCTTATACATGTTCTTGGATAAATTTGGTTAAAAAGGTGATCTTTTTTTTAAGTAAAACATCCTTAATCACGAGTTTTGCAAACTAAATGGACGGACTTAGTGTCAGTATTTAAGACTTGACATGAGAGTGGAGTTCTTCTCAAATGAAGACACTACAGACTCCAAACTGAGAAGAAATTAGAAGACTCTAACCTTAAACTCCCTAAAAGTCGTTCTACCGGACCCGAATAATCGTTTTGAAAAAAAAAAGGATAGGTCAAGAGGACTCTACTCTTTTTATCGTCCTTGACACTGGATCGACCAAAGTGGTCCACTCTGGTCCACCCGACGGAGGGTACTCCATACTCTGAGTATCTGCAATCAATCCTTTATATGGTTCCAGACAACAAATCTCGAATTCTTTAGAAAAAAAAAAAAGAAAAAGGTAACACTTCTCATTACAGAATAAGTTTACTTACATGTGAAAAACAAAAAAGAGAAGAGTTTAAGACGGTCTCTAACTCTATATTTCGTTCGTGGAGTAAGAGTCAAACATGACTATTTATCATGACGGTTCCCCTAAAACCACAAGAGTACAGTCTATCACTGATAGTATACACCGGAAGTTCGGAAGGTGTAAAAATATTACAGAGAACCCTAAACATTATTTTTGTGTGGATGACTCAGTCATACGAACCGTCGTATTAGAACTCAGGACGTAAACTCTTGTTGATTACCATCCACCTATAGCAACCGTTCAAAATTGTACTTCTAAATATGACAAATATAGGAATTCTTGACCAGGAGTCACTTCTCTCGAACCTCCGAGGTGACATGTCTTAAGGAAGTCTCCCTCCAGACAGACAGTTATACGATAGAAGTTACTGACCGAGAACTTACCTAATTCAAGGAGAGTCATCCAAAGGTAACTATTACTTTGTATGAAAACAAAATGGGACCGGACTCTTAGAATAAGAGGATAAAACCGTCGAAAAAAAAAAACCGTACCAAAAAGAAATAAAACATCTAAATTTGTACATGAGATTAGTTAGAGGAGAAAGATCACAAAATCACCAATACGATTATTAATGTTTGTTAATTGTGTTTCAGGAGTCAATTGTGGATAAAAGTAAGGTTACTACTTGTCATACTACCTGAAGTTTTATGAAAATAAGAAGGGTGAGGAGGGGTTATACACAATAACAACGACCATAAATTCAACGTAGTACCTACCAAAAGCGAAAAATTTAAGTTTAATTTGTGATAATAACAAAAAGTCTATGAGTCACAAACAAACCTGTTCGAGTTTGTAAACGACAAGGAAATGTAATACTTGGAATAATGACCTAAATAAAAAAAGGTATGCATGTAGGAAAGGTTCAAATAAAATACTTTTAAATAAGTATTAGATAAGTAACAAATATATTTTTACAGAAATAAAGTCGGTCTAAGAATTTCCTACCAAAAACGACATTTATATTGGATTGGTTGGTTGAAAAAAGTCACGAAACTTTTAAAAAAAAGATAAAAGAAGTTAATGAGATTGGTATCAACTAAAGATAAAGAACAGTAACATTAAAGTCACGGTCGTAGGTACGTAAATAAAACTGAACTTAATTTTTATAAGCTAACGTTGTCGGATAGTGTAACCCTTTTTATGAATTCTAAAATAATTGTATTTCAGAGACTGGACCATACGAAAGAAACATTTGACCTCAATGAGTACACGAAAACTATCTCAATACTCTTAATCTACTTAATTATACGTATATTACACCCGGAAATCATCAAGGTTGTTTAACATAAATGATAATTATCTCTTTGAACGTATAAAGTGACATTAATCAAGTATCACAAAGACGTTCCCACTCAAGTGTGTTCCACAAATTATTCGTGAACTAAATTATAAGTTCCTTAGGGTTTAACTATGATTTTATATTCGTTAAGGTTGAGACTTCCCAATCTGTAAGGTCTATGAGACTGTATCCCATTGTCCTGTCCGTTCTTCCTAGGTATGTTACGAGTAACGTTACAATTTTGTATTCATTTTGTAGACAGTCGATAACCGATTGAAAATCGTACTTTTTAATCGGTCCTCAGGAGGGGTTTTGTGATGTCTTTGCGTAGTCCAACATAACGTTTATAATCTACTTTATTTGACCATAAAAAAGACTTCTGAAGAAACACGAAAGGATTTAGGGTTGCACGGAAATAACAAAAATTTACATCGTTTATATTGAGGGGAGCCGAAACCTCCTATTACTACGTTACGATCACTAATTATGGTATTAATGCCGAATTCAAAGATGTTAAAGAATAGGGGATATCCAAAGTTTTTAGAACCGAACGATAGTAGACGTCTATAAGACTGATGGTGTATGAAGTTTCTGGATATTTCAAAGACTTTTTGTCGACGATTATTGACACGAAATTACCCCCGGTCTTTCTCTCCTCAGATGAAGTGACTTCACGTTGACCTCTGACCTTAAAACCTCAACCATACTTTGCGGGAAACCTAAGGACCGGGTTCCGAGTTCAAAGTTCCTGGATGACTTATCGTGTCCCTTGAGACGAGTTACAATACACCTTCGAACCTACCCTCCCTCAAACCTCCTCTTACCTATATACATACCGACTCAGAGAAACGACAAATGGACTCTGATAGTGTTGTAACAATTGGTCGACATGAGGTTATGTTTTACAAATTTAATTTTCCTATTAAGAGACACATGATATTTTGTACCTTACTACATGTAAATTCTCAATCTTTATTACAGTAAGGTTAAGGAGGAGAGTGTTTACTGTTTTGTTTCTGAATTACTTCCTCTACCCGAATATTATTTAATCGTTACGACCCTCCACCTCAGATCCATCAGGATAGCAGAAAGACCCATCCCGAGAACTAATGTGACCTGAGGTGTCTCTCCAGAATGACTGGGACCATGTTCCCTAATCTATTCGGTTAATCAGTCAAATGGAACTGTCCACGATCGTCATACGTAGTTGTTATTATGTTCAGGACCCTTAGTCTACTTAACTTGTGTTCGAGACGGAAGTTCCTAACCTCATTGTTGTCGACTCTACACGGCTCCCAAATAATATACGAGTCGTCTTAAAAATTTTTTATAAATAAAAACAAATAAATAAACCGTCACGGTCCAACATCAGTATCGTACGTCTTACATCGAGGGACTGGTCCTTGGCTTGGGCCCAGGGGACTAAACCCTCGTGCCTCAGAATCGGTGACCGGGTGGTTCCTTCACGGGACTCGTCTGAAAGTCACGTAATAAGTGTGTGTATCTGTGAACACACACATATACAGGTAAATTACAGACGTTGATGGGACGTTTCCACTGCATGCACGTATGACTCGTGAGTTACGTGTAAAGGTCTTAATTTTTATGACGTCACAAAGTTAGTGAGGAGGAAGAAAACTCTTTTGACATCTAAGTGTCTGTGAACATTCTTTATTACGTCTGACTAGGGTACATGACAAATCGATCAGTTGGTGTTGCCATCATAGAATGTTATAGTGTTAGCTCTTTAACTGTCACTATGTAAACCAATGGTCGTTTCGGGTAAGTGTTAAGGGCCGTTTTATTTTTATCTAGGGTCCATTATTTTAATTTAGATTGAAAAAAAAAAGGAAAAGGAAACCCGAAGCAGATCAAAGTGAACGAGTATCCTACGACGTACGTCGCTGGAGGTGGGACACGAACCTGGTCTCAATCTCGTGCTCCCCGCCTCGGACCGGGTACGTCACTCCGGCACACGACTTCGTGACACACACCGTCAGGTTGAGTTCTCTCGCCGTCGTCCGGAACACGTCTTTCCGAGATACCAGGACGCTCGTCGTTTTTGACGAAACTCCGCTCTTGAGGCGGGGAGGGGTGAGTCCTCTGAGGATGTCCGACTAGGATTATTTCGACTAGGAATATTTCGTCGAGGTGGACATGGGATAGCACCTCTCGTACCTGAGATAACGTCCTCGACCGTGGAGACTCAAGTTAGTTTCTTGAAACGAAGACTTGGTTTGAGGTCGAGTGAGGTGACCGCGTTCGTTGTGGACGTCCTTCTGCAAACTGCCCTCGGTTGAGTTTTTCCAGTCATTGTCACACACACACAAATCTACACATATTAAAATAGTACTCACATCCAAACGTATATATGGTGGTGTCAGTTTGTCGTTAACCTAGTGGTGCACAAGGAAGATATCGAGAAAAATGGAGTAATATAATAGGAAATTATTTGTGTAAATGGAGAGAAGGAGGTTGTGGTAGAAGTAGGGATTAGGGACCTTTAGGGAAGTAGAGAAATGTAAATGGTGAACTCTTATAACATATGTACCTTAACATGTCTCATATCGGACAACCCTAAACAAAAAACGAAACACACACAAAAGAAAACGAACAAACTAAAAATGAAGTTCTAAATGGTTTCAAGATAGTTGTTAATATACACAAAAGTAACGACTCAGTATAAGGTATCATACCTACATGGTGTCGACAATTCTTATAGATACATGAAACAAAATAATTTCCCTTGTATTGACAAGTAAGAGTTCCTATTTACGGGGTTCCATGTCAACGACCCAGTATACTATTGACGCATAAATGAAATTAATCCGTGACGGTTTACCAAAAGGTCTGACCGACACAGTAAAGTCTGAAAGTGGTCGCCATATACTCTCTAACCAAAGAGGTGTAAGAGTCGTCGTATCTTGTGAATAATATGACCAAACTATTACATCGACCCTGTGTCCCACCAGTTCATTGGGGTCAATAAGTGAGTTGTCCATAAACAACTCGGTTTATGGTGAGATACACGATTCCTATGTTGCCATTTATTTTGTTTTGAGAGACAGAGACACCTTCTCTACAAGGTCACTTTTTCTATTCGTTACATATTTTCTTTCGGTTTATCATTTTTGGTGTCTTACAATGTGTCACTGTTCGAGATTCCCGTTATTGGTTCATCCCTTTCCCCTTACCCCGTAAAACCCATCGAAAATTTAAAATTTTTCCCAACCGGCACGTCCACTGAAAGACCATTTCTAGTCTCCTTCATTCCCCTGGTCCGAAGACCCGTAAAGTTCTTTCGTGTGACCTCTGTCTCCCTTGTCGTTCATACCATCTGGGGCGGCGGGAGAATAAGTGTCCGCCTATACCCGGTTCTGGAGGTCACCCACGGACTTTAGAGTCTATCATGTTTGGGATTTCTATAATAAAGGAAGATATGCATGTATGAATACCATTTCAAATTAGATATTTAATTCGTGTCATAGTCTAGTTGTTGTCAATTGATCATTATTTTATCTTGTGAACATCGTCATGTGACACTATTTTGGGTACACTGACACCGGAGAGAGAATATTATCCCGTGAGTGGGAAGACCACTACTACGCTCCGCTATTTTTCGGATCCACTACTCGCCTCTACTTACTATACCCGACGATAACTGGAAGACTACTATTACCGTCCTCTTAGTCGACGAAGTTCCGCCAAAGAAAAGAGAAGTGTTAAAGTGTCTACCTCCCAGACGGGATTGCCATCCCGAATCGTTGGAGTCGTATACTACAAAAAGAAAGGAATAATTCAGTTCTTGAAAGTAGAAAAGTGGATTACCTTCGTGAGACACCGAGCAGAAACCGTTTAGACTTAACGGTCGGAGTGAGGAGAACGTGAAACCCTGTAATGGCTCGTTTTCTTTCCAAGCAACTTGTGTTCGTGACTATGGTACCTCAGGTCGACTATTGACTTTCCCGATGATTCATTGATTCCCTACGCCCAACGACTCCTTTCCCTCCTCAGTACAGGGACCATCTTGGAGCGCTCTAAAGTAGTGCGGCGAGTCTTGCAAGTACGTCAACTTTTAATCCTTGCCAAATAAAGACCTTAAAAGGTAAATTACAAAAGTTTCGTACCAACTGGCACCCATTGACTTTGGTTCCTTGCACTTTGACGTCTCTTCCCCCCGTATGAGGTGTGTCGGGGTATGACCTCGGTGGAACCACTCAGACTCCATGGAATTCCTCAAAGACCTCCGGCCGGACCCCCCTACGTCACACCCTCCATTGTCCACCCGTCTAGTCCGCCCCCCTACGAGTAAAACCCTGGCTGTAACCTAAAATGACTCTCAGTGGTCACCCAAAACTCGTCTCCTTACTGAAGTATAATGATACATGAAAGATTTACAGATAAAAATAAATAAATAAACATACGCGACTCAGAATCAACGTCGGACACCCTAGATCAAGGGACTGGTCCCTAGACCAGATTCGGGAAACGTAACGCTCGTGGCTCAGAATCGGTGACCTGAAGGGTCCTTCGGGTACTCACACAAAAATGTCCTAGTATCAAGACAGAAATGGGTTCTAAGACATTGTTCTTGGACTTCTCCGATCTTACGGAGTCCAAAATCATCTCCTATTTTTTTAATCGTAAAATATTGTTATGGTGAACCGTCCCCTGTGACACCTCCAAAATACTCGATCCTCTCTGAACCCTTCCCTGGTAGAGATGGGCCGTACCTCTCCTACGACGAGCAACAGAGGGTAGACGGACGAGCAGTCGAAGGTCCACTCTCGGTTTTTGTCGGCCACCATTAGTGGTGAGGGGAGAGGGGAAGTAGGAAAGGGGTAAAGGGTGAAGAGAGACGAAGAGAGAGAGGAGAAGAGAAGATAGGAAGGAGGTTCTGAAAAGAAATTCTTTTACCTCAAATCCCGTTAGACATTTAGACATTTCCTTTGAAAGAATAACGGGAAGAAGAAGACTAATGAAGTAATTTTCAAATTGTACATACTTGATCATCGAAGAGGATGACAGTTGTAATCTTCGAGTCTCCTATGAAGTAATTCGAAGTAAAAAGAGGTAATCAACAATTGATATTTTTAGGGAAGCGTTGAATGAGTCTCGGAGGACGTGACACTTTACCTAGTTACTTATTAATTATTAGTTATTAGTGACGGGGTGAACTCCACATCACTGGTTTCCTTTATCGTGCACACTTTTATCACGATCTACTAATGTACACTTTACTATGGAAGAGTGATAAAATTATTATCACATGTCATTAAAGTTTGAAGTTGTCTTTTCAACGTTTCTTGCAATACTTCTTGTAGACATAGGAAAAGTGTACCACAACTAAACGATCCCCACGATTTTGTTTGATGGTGTGTGACCTACCGAATTTGTTACCTTCAAATGACAGAGTCGAGACCTCTCAGTTTCCAGTTCAGATTTTAGACTTTAGTCTCACATAGGTCCCATTTAAGGAAGACTCCCGAACACTTTCTTCCCAGACAAGGTCCAGAGAGAGGAACCGGATGTCTGCGACCAGAAGAGGAAAACAGAGAAATGTCAAGAAGGAGACACACAGACACAGGACTAAAGGAGAAGAACATTTCTGTAACCAGTATAACTAAATTCCGGGTGGGATTACTGGAGGGAAATTAAAGTAACAGAGAAATTTCTGGAATAGAACTTTATTCCAGTGTAAGACTCCACGACCCCGTATCCTGAAGTCGTACACTTAAATCTTTCCCCTTGCGGTAAGTTGAGTACCTAAGAGGAGGAAACGAGCGAGAAGAGAGGAGTATGGGTAACAGTAATCAGAAAGACTTGGTAGCCTCTCGTTATCGTCCATATTGGGGGACGGGTACTGAGGAATTAAGAGGTCATACATATGGAGGGTCCGTTTCTGTCTGAAAACGTAACGGTGTGTTGTTGAGAGGTTCAGTCTTTTAGTTAGAACTGTGTCGTGATGGTAGGCTAGATAATAGGTATGGGCTACGTTTAAAGCGGTCCCAGAGTTGTCACAGGCTAAACAAGAAGAAGTCTTTATACAACAAAATCAAGTGTCGAGAGTAGTGAGAAGAAGTCGGACCTTGTCACCAAATCTGAAAGAGACAGGAAAGAGATTGTCAAAAATTCTCGTGTTAGATAAGTTAAACATCCTGTTCGGAGTTGGTCTCAGGCAATAAAGGAACGTCGGATTGTATCCGGTACGAAAGAACTCTCTTCGTTGTCTCTGGAACGTAACTAAGGAAGAGTCACTGAGTGTAGTCCTCTGTGTACTATAACTGACCAGAGTGGTTACCAGTGTCGTACCTAGTGGACCAGTATCACGATTGACGGTCTAACGGGTTGTCACTCCAGTGGTAAAAGGGAGACATCAACCACTCAGAAGGTCCCCACCTATAAGTCTTTAAAGAGACCATAGAACAAAATAAGGTCTTGGGGTAGGTGATGGAATCGTAGGTAACTATCTTTCACTTTCACAATCAGTGAGTCAACACAGGTGGAGACGCTAGGGTACCTGACATCGGTCGGTCTGAGGAGACAGGTACCTCGAGAGGTCCGTTCTTATGACCTCACCCATCGGTAAGGGAAGAGGTCCCCTAGAAGGACTGGGTCCCTAGTTTGAACCCAGAGGATGTAACGTCCCTCTGAGAAATGGTAGACTCTGTTGAATACGGATTTAGTTAGGTCTGACACTACTATCGGTTTACCACTAAACAGATAAAGGTAATAAAGAAGATGTACATAGTCAACCGTAGAAAGAGTTCCTTAAGGGAACACCGAGTCGACCACTTCTTAGGCAGCCGTTACGCCCTCTGGACCCGAATCAGGGACCCAACCCTTGTAGGGGACCTCTTCCTTTTCCGATGGGTGAGGTCATAAGACCGGACTTCTTAAAGAACCTGACATATCAAGTACCCTAGCGTTTCTCAGTCTGTGCTGACTCGTTGAAAGTGAAAGTCAAAAAGAGTTCCTTATTTATAGGGGAGTGGGACAAGTAAACATAAAAATAAACATAGTTCATACCTGAGTACTTATGGTCAATCAAAGTACTCTACAATATACAGTGAGAGTGATAAATAAAACTACGCATTAACAGGGTAGAAACCAGGAACTCTCGTTGACGGTCGACTAATGGTATAGAAAAACTGTACGGAACATAAGAAAGTTGGAAAGGAATGAAATGTCGTTTTGTTCTATTGGATGTTAGTAGTGAAAAGGAAAGAATCGAGACCTTTGTAGTAGTAAGAAAGAACACTTCATTCTATAAATCTTCGGTTCTAGTAGACCCACAAGTCACACAAGTAGTGATAAAAAGACCGTAACAAGTTACTTGAGAACTCCCTGTCTCCATCCTTTTATATATACGTACAGTAATATACATACTTATGTATATATATGTGTACGTACATACACACGGATAGATATGTGTATTCATATGTGTACACATGTACAGACTGAGAAATGTTGGGATACCTGGCATCGGGTGGTCCGAGAGGACGGGTACCCTAAGAGGTCCGGTCTTATGACCTCAGCCAATGGTAAAGGAGAAGGTCCCCTGGAAGGGTTGGATCCCTTTCGACACAGGGGGCACAACGTCCACCCAAGAAATCGTGACTCGGAGGTCCCTTCGGGCGTGTGTACGTATGTCTATACGAATTTGTACATATGCGTATGGATGTACTCAAGTACCTGTAGGAGACCCACAAAGACTTATGGGTGTTTAAAGAACAGAGAGGTGGTTTCTCTTTTAAGTACAGGGGAAGTGAACTCAGACCCAATTGCATACTGAGCATACATTAAGGTACCAATACCGTCTATACTACGATGGACTAAAGACTCCGGTCACGTCTTTTCTGGTACGTCCAAGACGGAACAAGCGGTCTTACGAACGTGTCTTCGGGACCCGATCGTACCCTCTTCGAGTGGGTGGGACCCCCAGGGTCTACTGACGTCGGGTGACACGGGTCCGATGGGGTCGCCTCTGGGGTCTGTGGTCTCTCGGTCCGGTAAGACACGGGAGAACGTAAACGGACCTAAGGACTGGGTGTCCCGGACGTTTATCTTTTGCGCTAACGATATACGTTGAGTCAAAATCCTTCCAAACCGTACATTGATTTTGTTGAAGATTAAGATTATGGAGTTCGAAGAAAGATCTAAAGTGGGATAAATACAAAGATTTAGTGAAAAAGTTGTAACTCTTTTGACCTACAGTAATAAGAGTTTTACAAGTGTGCAAACGAGTCAGTGAACGAAGTACATTCGTTAGAGGGGTGGCAGGACCAAAGTAGAAGTGGACGGGGGTAGACGAGGGAACCGGTGATCCGTAGGAGCACGTGAAGGGGGTGGCGCGTGTGTGTGTGTGTGTGTGAGTGTGAGTGTGCTCGTGGAGACTAGTCGGCACGAGACGCCTACGACGGTGTTAGGGTAGAGAGGAGTTGAGATGAAGGAGTTGACGTCCCGTACGTAAACGAAGACACTTCTTCCGTCTTCTCTTCTACCTTTCCTTCTCCCATCTTCCTTCTCAGTAAGACAACAATAAGACTAAGATAGTGACGACATTATCATATCGTCACCCTTCAATGTCGATACGTCTGTAACCATGTCGACCGCACACCAGAGGTCGTATATTTCCTGTGAACTGACCTTTGGAACAGTACTTACTCAAAGAGGAACGTAAAAAGATTGTCACAGGAGAGAGACTGAAAGTCGAGGAACGAATAGGTCCCCAGACGAAAAGAAAACTGAACGTACGACAGAGTAAACTTGACGGAAAGTAACAGTGACACCAAATATCAAAAGGTCCGATTGAAGTAGGACTCCCGTCTCTTCCGACCATTCCTCTCCCATCATAAGAGAGGAGCTAGTGGGAGTCCTCACGGACTTGTTCTGAGATGTTCCCGGACCCCTAACGTGTTCTCACCCACTCTCACCCTCGGTCTCCTTAGGAAGAATAATGCGTGTTTTACTGGGACAAAAATGTTGGAGTTCTCGTCGAGTACTTTATGTGTACGTGAAACTTTAACTCTCACAACAAATAGTTCACACATCAGCAAGAAAAGTACGACTCTCTCGACTTAATCTTAGGACCAAACGAGAACAAGTCAAGTCAATGAGTCAGTACAGCTTGAGAAACGCTGGGGTACCTGACGTCGTGAGGTCTGGAAGGACAGGTAACGGTTGAGGGTCTCAAATGAGTCTGAGTAGAGGCAACTCAACCACTACGGTACGTTGGTAGAGTAGGAGACAACAGGGGAAGAGGAGGGCGGAAGTTAGAAAGGGTCGTAACTCCAGAAAAGTTTACTCAGTTAAGAAGCGTAGTCCACCGGTTTCATAACCTCAAAGTCGGAGTTGTAGTCAGGAAGGTTACTTATAAGTCCTGACTAAAGGAAATCACCTTTACCTGACCAACCTAGAGGAACGACCGGTTCCCTGAGAGTTGTCTGAAGAGGTTGTGGTGTGAAGTTTTCACAGTTAAGAAGTCACGAGTCGAACGTAATATCAGGTTGAGAGTGTAGGCATATACTGATGACCTTTTTGGTATCGAAACTGGTCTACCTGGAAACAACCGTTTCATTACAGAGACAAAAAAATTATACGATAAATACAACCAGTTTTGCAAAGAAGGTTCCTCATTCGTGGAAAATTAAAGTACCGACGTCAGTGGTAGACGTCACTAAAACCTCGGGGGGTTTTATTTCAGTCGGTGACAAAGGTAACTAAGGGGTAGATAAACGGTACTTCACTACCCTGGTCTACGGTACTAGAATCAAAAGACTTACAACTCAAAATTCGGTTGAAAAAGTGAGAGGAGAAAGTGAAAGCAGTTCTCCGAGAAATCAGGAAGAAGTGAAAGACGGTATTCCAACCACAGTAGACGTATAGACTCCACAGTAGGATCGTTAGACCTAAGGTCGAACACGAAGTAGGTCGGGTCGTAAAGAGTATGACATGAGACGTATATTCAATTTATTCGTATCATTGTTATATGTCGGAACTGTATGAGAAAAGGGCTGAACATTGGTCGGATTACAAGGTACAGGTTAAGATCGACAACGAAGAACCGGACGTATGTGAAAGAGTCCTCTGTCCATTCCACTAGACCATAAGGGTAGAAAAATTCTTAAAAGGTGTCAAACAACACTAGGTATGTCAGTTTCCGAAACCGTATCAGTCATTTCGTCTTCGTCTACAAAAAGACCTTGAGAACGAAAAAGCTACTAGGTTGTCTACAACCGTTAAACTAGAGACCAAGGAGACGGAAAAGATTTAGGTCGAACTTGTAGACTTTCAAGTACCAAGTGTATGACAACTTCGGACCGAACCTATTAAAACTCGTAGTGAAACGATCACACACTCTATTCATGTCAACACATCATCAAACTTGTAAGAAACGGTAACGGAAAGAAACTCTAACCTTCCTTTTGACTGGAAAAGGTCAGGACACCGGTGACGACTCAAAAGGTGTAAACGACCGTATAACTCACGTCGTGAAAGTGTCGCAGTAGAAAATCCTAAAATTGATAGAGTCGACCTTAAGGGAGTGGAGGTGATCGAAATAAACGTTACTGAGAAGGATTCCGGGTGAACTGAAACGTAAGGTCCTACAGACCGAGATCCACTCACTAGTGTGAGAACACTACTAGACCCAGTACTAATAGACCCAACGAGAACATCAGAAACAGTTTAGTAAAGGAAGACAATCGAAACACAAGAAAAAACTGTCTTATTACGATGATGAAGAATGCAATGTCTTGACCATTGATCTTTTAATGGCTTCGTAAGAATATGAAAGGTCACTCAAAAAAAAATTTTTTCTTCACAGAGTAATTTGATGAAAAAACTAGTGAACTAAGGACATCCGACACAACACACCTAAGAATCAAACACAAGTACTCATAAAGGGTGACTCACAACTCTGGTCTTTATATCCAATATAGGGACTGAGACCTTATTCAACTCAAGAACCACAAACAGAAACGTATTCTGGGAAGGGTTGCCTCTGGGACTCGAAGGGTGTAAATATAATTCCCTGGTCCGATAGAAACCCAGGGTTCAGACTTAAGGATAATCTTTACAGACTATTTTAACTTTTGTTTTGTTTTGTTTTTTGTCTAAGGGGACTATAACGAATCTGAATTACTCAGTCTTATACGTACCAATCTCGACCGAACGAACAAAATAAGTTCTCGAGACTACACTAAATACTACATTGGTCCGTCGATTGGGGGTGATCTACTAGCTCGCTTAGTAGAATATCTTTGCTGTACTGTACTATTGACTCCCAAGATAAATCCCCTGTCCACCCGTGTCCAAGTTTATGGTTGTAGGGGAAGGGGTACATGAATCGATTCACTGGAACCTGTTCAGTAAATTTGTAGAAGGTCGGAACGAAAATCATATCTCTATTCCTATGATACTAGGCACATATTGAAGACCAAATCGATTCTCAGGGGGTTGTTTCCATGTGTGTACATGTGAACCTAAACTAGTTTCATGAAGGTTGAGGGTTTATCGGACACGTTCAGGTTCAGGACGGGTTCCAAATATCCTTAGGGACCCTCTATGAATCAAAGAGAACTATACTACCAGATGGTGGAAAAGGGGAATGACGTAACTAAATCCGTAGTAAAAAAGGAGGTCAAATGCATTGACATTGTTGTGTCAGTGAGTGTAATCGTACGTATTCAAATCATCTGAAACGACTTTGTAAACCCCCGAAGGGACCTACCGACATACGTCTGGACGCACTCAAAGGGACGAAGAGACAAAGAAAAAAAGAAAACAAGGGTAAGTGGGGGAAGTAGCACGTCACGGATTTTCGTCTCATAACCGGCGAAAAGAAACTAAAATTATGGTTTGTACGTATAGGTTTCGGTAGTTCAAAAGTCCTCCTGTTTCGAGAAAGACAGACTGTCCGAAGGGGGACGAAACGTGCATCAACACCAGACCCCTGTCGTTCGTCTGTGAGAACCAAACGACAGACGTCAACAAAGGCAAGAACAAGGTGTACGTCCCGTGAATCGTCTCAAGACTGTAGACACCCAGAGACTAGTGCACACTGTGTCGGTGTGTCTACGTCGGGTCGGTGAGGGCGGCAGACGCCTACAACGACGGGGCGTGGACGTGTAGGTTCGGTGCAAAGAAGAAGAACCTTTAGTCGGCCATAGGTGACGAAAGGCGTGTCGGTTGAATCATACATTTGTGTTCGTATCAACCTCTTACTATAGACTCGTACTCCCCAAGTTTTCGGGTTTTAGACTGAGATTATGTTACTAATGATGGTGACTAACGGTTGTAATTAACTAACGGTTAGTCCGTGGAAGACATTTTAAAGACAGTAGGAAAGTTCATAGACAAAAAACAAAAAAACAAAAACAAAAACAAAAGAGAAACGTACATTCCTTTGACTCTGAGTCTCTTTAATTACTGACTCAGTCTTAAACTTAAGTCCCACGTAATGATGTTTTGGAACAGAACGAAGTGATGTAGTCTAAGAGAAGATTTATTAAGTATGTCTCCAGATTAGAAACAATGTAACGTTTCTACAATTGACTAGACTTTCTTTCAGTAGGTACGTGTGTCTCTAGATTATTACTTTATTAACATTAAATTACTACTATCCCAAAGAAACAAGAAGTCATCAATTTACATCACTTGAAAATAGACATTGAAGTATCTCGTAGGTGAATAGACTTTGTATCCACTAAATTTTTTCTTTTATTTTGCATTGAAGAACAAAGGGATATAGAATCACTGAATTAGTACATTACGTTGACTAGTTGAGACACAAACAGTCTTCTTACCGACCTTTTACCATGGAACCCGTTTTATATGAACTAAGTGTATAAACTCCAGAATACTGAGGTCCTCCATCTGTACTTATAAACACCGTTCAGGATAGAATTGTTAAACACACATACACACACGTCACATTCTTGAATAATAAAGAGATCAAACTTTTAAAAACAACCTCATATCAACGAAAGACTTTCTCTACCCTTATAGTCTGGTGGATTGGACGGAGAACTCTTTAGACATACGTCCAGTCCTTCGTTGTCAATCTTGACCTGTACCTTGTTGTTTGACCAAGGTTTATCCTTTTCCTCATCTAGTTCCGACATATAACAGTGGGACGAATAAATTGAATATACGTCTCATGTAGTACTCTTTGCGACCTGACGTTCTTTGCGTTCGACCCTAGTTCTAACGGCCCTCTTTATAGTTAGTGGAGTCTATCCGTCTACTGTGGTGGGAATACCGTCTTTCACTTCTCCTCGATTTTTCGGAGAACTACTTTCACTTTCTCCTCTCACCTTTTCAACCGAATTTCGAGTTGTAAGTCTTTTGTTTCTAGTACCGTAGACCAGGGTAGTGAAGTACCCTTTATCTACCCCTTTGTCACAGTCTGAAATAAAACCCCCCGAGGTTTTAGTGACGTCTACCACTAACGTCGGTACTTTAATTTTCTGCGAATGCGGAACCTTCTTTTCAATACTGGTTGGATCTATCATATAAGTTTTCGTCTCTGTAATGAAACGGTTGATTCCAGGCAGATCAGTTCCGATACCAAAAAGGTGACCAGTACATACCTACACTCTCAACCTGACACTTCTTCCGACTCGTGGTTTCTTAACTGCGAAAACTTCACACCACAACCTCTTCTGAGAACTCTCAGGGAACCTGACGTTCCTCTAGGTTGATCAGGTAAGACTTCCTCTAGTCGGGACCCTAAAGAAACCTTCCTTACTACGACTTCGACTTTGAGGTCATGAAACCGGTGGAGTACACTTCTCAACTGAGTAACCTTTTCTGAGACTACGACCCTCCCAAACCCCCGTCCTCTTCTTCCCCTGTTGGCTCCTACTCTACCGACCTACCGTAGTGTCTGACTACCTGCACTCAGACTCACTTGAGGTCCTCTACCACTACCTGTCCCTCCGGACCGCACGACGCTAAGTACCCCAGCGTTTCTCAACCCGTGCTGACTCTCTGACTTGACTATCAACGAAATGTCACGACACCATCAAAGACGATATGTCGTTTTATTTAGTCAGGGTACACATGTGCGTAGGGGAGGGAAGACCTGAAGGGGGGTGGATCCAATGGCGTCTTGTGACTCACCCTAAGGGACACGATACGTCATCCAAGAGTAATCGATAGACAAAATATGTATCGTCACATATATACAGTTAGAGTTAGAGGGTTAAGTAGGGTAGAGGGGGAAGGTGGGAGTCAAAAGTATGTAGACAAAAGATACGGACACAGAGATAAAGACGAAACGTTTATTCGAGTAGACATGTAAAAATCTAAGGTGTATATATGTAATTATATACTATGTACAAAAAGAGAAAGACCGAATGAAGTGAGATATACTGTCAGAGATTCAGGTAGGTACAGAGACGTGTACCGTGTTAAAACAAGGAAAAATACGGACTCATTATTAGGTAACATAGATACACGGTGTCTTTGAGTGCTTCTGATAATCGTAACGCGATTTTATAGAACGAATATTTAAATTAAATCTTTTGATTGTACATGACTCCACTTATTTTACCAATACTATAAATCTTTTATGTATAGTCTTTCTAAAAACAGTATCTATGTTGACTGTAAGTATAGAATAAAATGGCAGACATCTTATGGGTCAATAGTTGAGTAAGGGAGGGGTCTCGTTCTCTTCAGAATATTGGCACTATACTACCTACTCACGTACTCTCCTGAATCCGAGTCTCTTGATACGTCCGAACGAGTCTTACTGTGTCAACCTCCTCCTGTCTGGGTCCTTAATTGGACTTCAGAAGACGGTAATTTAAAATGTAAGAGCAGTAATGTAGGAGACTCTTCCTTCGTCTATTCACATTCTAAACCGATACCATAACGTCTTTTGAGAACTCTCAGGGAACCTAACGGTTCCCTAGGTTGGTCAGGTAGGACTTCCTCTAGTTAGAACTTATAGGTAACCTTCCTGACTACGACTTCGACTTTGAGGTTATGAGAACGGTAGACTACGCTTCTCGACTGAGTAAACTTTTCTGGGACTAGGACCCTTTCTAACTTCCGTCCTCCTCTTCCCCTATTGTCTCCTACTCTACCAACCTACCGTAGTGGCTGAGTTACCTCTACTCAGACTCATTTGAGACCCTCAACCATTACCTGTCCCTCCGGACCACACGACGCCAGGTACCCCAGCGTTTGTCAACCTGTGCTGACTCACTGACTTGACTTGACTATGTTCAAAAGTATCCGATTTGGAGTCTAATTAGTTATCGTTTTTTTTTTTAGTTATCGAGTTAGTAAGTAAACTAACGATACATAAATTAAGAGGGCTACACGTCCCGTTTACCGTCCGCATAGGTCCTTACGTGTTCTGTCTTCCAGGGTTGGACGTACCTCGGACGTCTGGTTTTCCCTTCCCCTTGTGGCTCTCTCGCATACCAGACGAGTGACCGTCTAGGTAACGTTTCTCATCTGTTAATTAAAACTCTAGATACAATTACACAGGGAAACAAAAACCGTCATTTAAGGTCCTACTCTCCGTCTACATAGGGGTGCCACGGGACTCGTTCACAGACATCATTATCTTGTCTGTAGTCACTTTACGACGGCAGTCTGAAGAAAGAGGGTCGGGCCACCAGAGGTACCAGAGTACAGAAAATAACTTTGTGTGGCGTACGATTGAATGGGTACCAAGTGGTCTCTAAACACATTGTTTCTGTGAATTGACAAAATAAATGAAGGAAAAATCAGTTTCTTTTCTTTGAATACCCTTTGAGACGTCGGTTATCAGAAATCTCTGCAACTCTTTAGATAAAGGGGTAAAGACTTTTGCAGTTGTAACTTAAGTCTACTCCAAAAAACCAAACTTCAAAAAAAAATTTAACTTCATAGTAACTACATGTTATTGAAATATAATCAAACTCTACATGTCGCACCACTAAATCGTCAAAATGTCTAAAATAAGGAAATTTTCAATAATATTCTACTACCGATACTAAGGGACATGAGACATTATGTGGGAACGACGAATAGATAAAATATCTCTCATCAAACAACAAGGAGAATTAACGTATGAGGATTGAACGGGGAGGAGTGAAGGGAGAGGGAAGACGATTGGTGATCTACCAAAAGATACGTGACACTCAGACAAAGACAATATGTGGAAGTGAACGTCATAAAAAATCTAAAGTGTAATTTCACAATAGTACATCATAAACAGAAACTAGATAAAATCGTTCGTATTATAAGAATCATCCTGGTAGGTACAACGACATTTACCGTCGTAAAGTAAAAATATATTACCTCATTATAAGGTAATATTTAGAAGAAATAGGTAAAAAGACGACTACCTATGAACCCAACGAACGTATAGAACTGCCGACATTTAGTACGACGACACTTGTACCCCTACGTCTGTAGGAAAACTTAATTACAAAAACAAAATAGACCTAAATATGGGTCCTCACCTTAACGACCTGGTATACCATTAAGACCCAAAGGGACCACTGAGTCTACCATTTCTTAGACGGACAATACGTCCTCTGGGTCCAAGTTAAGGACCCAGTCCTTCTAGGGAACCTCTTCCTTTACCGTTGGGTGAGGTCACAAGAACGAACCTCTCGAGGTACCTGTCTCCACGGACCGTCCTATGTCAGGTACCCCAACGTTTTTCAACCTGTACTGACTCATTATGTGCATGTACACCATTAAGATAAAAATCGAAAAAACTCCTCGGAGGTACGACAAAAAGTATCACCAACATGGTTAAATAGTTCATAAATTAAAAATTACTAATACATAATTTTACGAAAAATCCAAAAATACATATACTTTATTATATTATACATTCGAAATACATACGGTATTTCGTACTATTATATTGGTTGTGAAAACTTGAATCGTAGGTCAAGTTCCTGTTCTTGTACTGGAAACTAAGTGCAGATGGACACACAAGGAGGTGTAGACGTAGTGACAAAACAATAAACATACCTTTATAAAATATTTTCAGTTTATGATAAGAGACTGAAAATCGTTTTTCATCGTTAGGAAAAGGGAAAAGTAGTGACTCAGAGTGAAGGATTTCTGGGTTAAAGTTGTAAAAGTTTTATAAAGAAACCCATAAACGAAGGTAAAAGATTTAATGTGTTATAGATAAAAATCAGAATTGAAAGTCAAGTCAAGTCAGCGAGTCAGCACAAGCTGAGAAACGCTGGGGTACTTAGCGTCGTACGGTCCGGAGGGACAGGTAGTGGTTGAGGGCCTCAAGTGAGTCTGAGTGCAGGTAACCCAGTCACTACGGTAGGTCGGTCGAGTAGGAGACAGCAGGGGAAGAGGAGGACGGGGGTTAGGGAGGGTCGTAGTCTCAGAAAAGGTTACTCAGTTGAGAAGTGTACTCCACAGGCTTCATGAACTCGAAGTCGAAATCGTAGTAAGGAAGGTTTCTTTAGGGTCCCGACTAGAGGAAGTCTTACCTGACCCACCTCGAGGAACGTCAGCAATAGACAACTAGTCGATACTATTAGACCGAGAACAGAATGTCACATGAGGGACCGGAAAGGAAACGTGGTTGTACGTCGTATGTGTAAAAGGAAGGGAATTGAAAAGTTCTATCAAGATGGTGCGAAAATTAATTTATTTGTAAAATCACAAATATAATAATCTGACACATTTACAAAAGTCTCAACTCGGTACTTTATATCGTTTTAATGAAGGAAATAAACATATTTAAAAGAAAAAACCCAATTGTTGACAGAATTATTAGGTAAACAAGTCCTTCAAGAAAATTCGGAAGTTTATAGATGGTCTTGTTACTTTGAAATATAGACAATTTCTTTTCTGACAGACGTATAGATACATAGTCAGTAGAGATACCCACACACACATACACTCTTACATGTGCGACGACGACGACTCAGCGAAGTCAGCACAAGGCTTGCATGTATCCATTCATTATGTAGACAAAAAACAGAGAATCTCCAGAAGGAGGACCTCGGGTGGTTGCATTGAGATTGACGAGAGGTCCGAAAAATTTGGCGAGAATGGAATCTATAAGGGAAGTAGTAATAGGACCCAAGAAAATAGAAGTCATATCTTCGATACTAAAAGACTTAGGGTCAGAACAGAACAAATGTAAAACCACGGAATAAAATAGTCCCGTAGACCCGAAGGACGTATTAAAAAATCGGGAACGTATAAAGTCGGTCAGGAATAAAATGAAAATGCAAACTTATACTTAGATCTTTAAATCTACAATCTTTAAGAAATGTTAACATTCTTGTAAAAATGTAAAACTCTTAACACCATCGCAAAACTCCGGGGTTTGTAACATACACTTGCACTAAAGAAGATAAGAGGTTTTTAAAACACAAGAAGGGTTGTAAGAGTCATAAGGATTAGAAATGGTACAACTCGGAACTAAATATATTAATAAAGTGTAAGTATACACATAAATAAAGAAGGGGAGGTACTAATATATAATATATATGTATATATTATATATACATTTTGACTTAGTGAAACGACATGTCATCTTTAATGGTGTTCTAACATTTTAGTTGATGTGAAGCTATTTTATTTAAAATTTTGTTTATTATTTCTTTAGATAACTTATTGTTACTATTTTTCTTTATATAGAGATCGAAATCTTACGTCTTAATTGATATCATACCGTTCTCGTCTTCAATCTTCAAGTCTACTTTCCCACGACAACTGCGGGTTCTTTTTTTTATCTCGTACAAATAACACATACTCTCTTTTTACCTAATGAAAATCTTCACAATCCATCTTTGTTAAGTTTCCCTTAACAACTACCTAATCTAGACTCTATTCTGCCTTTTTTACTCCTAATGACAAGTAAGTAAGTAAGTAAACGGATTTTCAGACTCACGTTCAATGAAAGTCTTCCCTTATATACATCATTTCGTATAACTCTGTCCTCTTATAGTTATTAAGGTTAAATCTGTATGCACACCCAGTAAGTTCGACTTTAAAGAACATTCTTAACCTACGTGAGAACTCGGTCGTCAAGAAGACATAAAGTCTACTTGAATTTTACTATTTGTATTGTCCCAATTTAACCTAGGTGTTCTCATCTACCCTACTGAGTTTTTCTCATCCTGAGAACTCTTCCTTATACTCGGACCTGAAGAGACTCTTTTTGGTCGTAAATCTTCTGTCGATCTCCTTCTCTTTTGAGATCCCTTCAGACACTGTTTCAGTGATCTCTTTGTCCTCCTTTGGTCCAGTTGGCTCAACATTACTACCTTTTCTTTATCGTAAAACGTCCTCCTTTCCCTACCAACTGATTTATTTCTTAGTTTTCCACGGGTTTCTAAGTCGTTGATTCTCGAGTGACTACTAGAACAACTTTTTCAAAGTTCCCTTTTCCCCCTCTCCGGATTGACTTCTCCAAACCTTTCACTCTTCACCTCAATTCATCTGACGATCACATCTGTTCTAAAAGTTCTTCGAACCGATTCCTCTCCCTTTTCACTTGACCTTCTATATGTCCATCCTCTCCCCCTCCTCCTTCTCGACGAGATCTGACGAACATCCCTCTCTTGACTTGTACAATTTTTACAACTTTTTTAGGTGACCCCTCCCTCTCCATCTCTTACTCTATCCCCATCCATGTTTTTCCTTAAACTTTTCAGTTCACAATACATCGCGTATATATACATCTCTAAAAGAAGAGAAAAGGAGAGAAAGAAATAAAGAACTCTACTTGTCTCGTTTCTACCCTTCTACCCATGTGTATTTCGATTTACATGTCCAATCCAACGTTTGTTAACTCCTGTGAATAAAGATTACAAAAATATTGCAAACAATTTTCCTTCACTTTATTTGAAGATGTTCATCCCACCGTCCGTTTTACATCTTTAAAACGTTATTAATAACACTTCTTTTCCTTTTCTTTTACTTCTTTTGCAATGACTTTAACCGATCTTGTCACTTCCCAATTGGTATTTGATTGCCAGTATTAAAGTATTACTGTAGTGTACAGATTACGACTGTAGACTGCAGTGTTCTTTTTACAACTGTAGACTGTAGTGTTCTTTTTACGTCGGTGTTTCTCGACCTAGACTTAAGACAAGTTTTCATACTGTCATTCATTTAATTAATTTAAAGAACTCAGAGGTAGAATAGTAGACATGTCACCCCATTAAAATAGATGAAACGTCTAAATCTGTAATTGTCAGGAGTCGTGTCTCACCGATAATAAAAAATAATTATATAAGAAAGAGAACTACTTATAAGTACTTCATAAAACAAGGTTCAAATTTTTTTTTTTGTAAGAGGTTTTTAATGACTCCTGTAAATGAAAAAAGATATATTCATATTTTTCATCAGGACTATAACAAAACGTCTCTATAATTGAGGAATAATACAATGACAAATGACTCCGTTTGATCTAAATCACTAGTTTATACAAATCCTTGACAAAGAAGTGTAAATGTAATGTCACATCTCTACCCAAAGAAACGACGCTCTGAATGACAGACATTGTATGTGCACACATAACACTCACAAGTGTTCTCTGCGTGTTACACACTGTCGTAGGTACGGACCACCATTTCTTAGACGGAAGTCACGTCCTTTGTGTCCTCTGAACCCAAACTAGGGACCCAACCCTCCTAGGGGACCTCATCCTTTACCTTTGGGTGAGGTCATATGAACGTACTTTTTAGGGTGCCTGTCTCCTCGGAACGTCTGGTGTCAGATTTCCCAACCTTTCTCAGCCTGTACTGACTCGTCGTTTCGTTTCGTGTAAGAAAACCTCTCCGTTGTGTTCCCTGGGTACAACACATCTTTAGAAATCACTTCTGAGGAAGACCGGTCCTCGGAGAAAATTCTACTATCTGTTCTAATAGCTTTGGATCAATGACCATCTTTTCTCTCTAGATATGAGGGTAGTAACGTCGTCGTAAGTGTTATTGGTACTGCCTCTTTGTTAACTTGACAGACGACTATTCACTTACCTAGTTCATTGACACTCGATTTATGCAATAAGTAGGTGTTTTTTCGTTCAGGATTATGAACACTGTTGCACCTACTTGGATCTCCTGTAATACAATTCAATTTATTCAGTCTATACTTTCTATTTATGACCTACTAGAGTGAACGTACACCTTTGATTTTTTTTTCCAACTTCAGTATCTTTGTGTCTGATCTTGCCATCAAGGTCCACCACCCTTTTTACTTTTCTTCAACCAGTGGCTCATGTTTGAAGGTCAAAATTTTATTTAAACAAGACCTGAAGGAGTCGTGAGGTTCCTAAGGCACGAATCTGACGTCCCCCGGGTCCAAGTTAAGGACCAGTCCCTTATTTCTGGGTCGTGTTGTCGTTGTTGTTTTTTTTCTACTTATTCAAGACCTCTACATTGTATATCGTATCACTAAAATCGATTATTATTACATAACGTATGAACTTTAAACATCTTTTCATGTAGAGATCACAAGGGTAAGGTATTTTATTTTTCCGTTACTTGACTCCACTACCTATACAAGTAATCGAACACTATCAGTAAAGTATTACATATCCAAATAATTTTGTAGAACAACACGTGGAATTTAAGTACGTTAAAAAACAGTTAAAACGGAGTTACTTCGACCCCCACACACTTATTTACCAACCTACGAGTAAGTATAGTAACTCTTAGACCCTTAGTCATCAAAGATTTAAACAAACAACTGTACAAATAAGAAAGAGTAGACAGAGAGCACGTATGTAAATCGTCTCCCTACGACCGAACGTAACGGTCGTAATTGTTCTCCGGTAACAATTTAAAAGTCCTTAGAACACTCAGTCGACTACAGAACAACTATAAAACTTTTACTGGTGCCACCCTCGTAAATGTGGTGTCTTTAACCGTTTGTCCTGTCTAGGGTCGAAGGAAAAGTCTCTCGGACATTGTCGTGCGGTGACTGCGACTCAAGTCTATCATGTTATAATTTTACTTAAACTGTACAAAAAGGTGTGAACTCCCAGAATCAAAGACCGCTCCCCTTTTGTTCTTCACATGGGTTTACTTATATTTTACATTACCTTTCACTAAGAATCAGGAATCTCGTTTGTTGTCGTCACCCTTTGATCGATACACAACCGGTAACGACCTGCACGAGGATCAAACGACGACCAGAAATCAGGGATTCAGTACAGGCTAAGGAAGTCGGGGTACCTGACATCGGGGGGCCCGAGGAGACCGATACCGCAATGGGTCCGTTCTTATGACTTCACCCACCGGTAAAGGAAGAGGTCCCCTAGAAGGACTGGGTGTAGAGGACGTGGCCGTAAGTCTAAGAAATGGAGACTCGGTTTTCCCTCAGGGACAAGGATTAAATGAAAGACAGTTTAAGAGCTTTGGTTGAACCACTTCATCTAGCACAATAATAGGAACACAACAATTATTTCTTCCACCGCATCTTTCGTATATATATATATATGTGTGTGTGTGTGTGTGTATATATATTTAATGTATCAATCATCCACCGTCTCAGTCTTCAGATTGAGGCCCACAGTAGTAGACCATGGGTTCGGTCGCCGTGACACAGTCCAGGGTAGAAGGTCCGTGAATTTCCCCAGTCGATTTCGTCGCCGCGTAAGACTCCACCCCTTCTCCCTCCTCGTGTCGCCGCAAAACGGTTAGGAAGCAGAGACGAACGTTCCGCCCCTGTGTCGGGGAAGAGGGGTGGACGTGAGGGACGCACTCCACCTTCCTCACTCGACTCCACTTGGGACGGTAATCTCCGGGTGTGAGGTTCACAGGAAGAGAGACCGGTCGCCGGTCTAGGGGACGCGCTCAGGCACAGCAAAAAGAGACTCCATACGTGTTTCATCTCCAATGAGCACAGTGTAGACAAGAACGAAACACCCAGGAAAGTCTTTTTTTTGTTTTAGGGGCTGAAATAAAAGGTTCTCTCTGGGAAATTCTTCCCGGCCTACGTCCCCACCGGCCCCCCACCCCCCCATGGACACGTGCAGGAATTTTCACTAGAAAGGTCGAAATCGTAAGTATTTCGTATGGAACCGTAAAGACAAGTCTGAGATTGCTGAGGGGGACTGGAGACAAGAGTCCAAATCTTAAAGTTTTTGCAGTGTTACAATGTAAGGAAAAGACGTTTCCTTTAGTCTGGACGTACAGACATAATGTGTGGGTCTACGTTTTAGAAGTGTCTCTCCTGACGGAAAAGATACGAAAAAGTGGTCTTGTCGAAGGGTGAACTTTCGTCGGAACACAAAAACTCAGGACCGCAAAAGTCGTTTTCGGAAAGAAGACCAATCCCTGGTACAAACTTTACTCATCACAAAACAAAAATTACCTCTGTAAAGGAACTAAGAAGGTATAGTAGAATATAAGAGAGAGAAACTTTTATGAGTTCCATGTGTCGACCTCCACCAATATTCGTTTAAGACACAGACACTTAGTTAAGTATTAACTTTCATTTGATTTTTTTTTTCTTTTACACCTATTTAAAAGACCCGTTCCGGGTGTCCTGAGGTACGTTACCCCGTTGGACAGACCGGTATCCCGACTAAAGACTTTTAGACTAAAGAAAAGGAAGAGAGAATACCTCCTAAACATCATTAAGTTAATCATCATCCAACTGTACATTTCTTGAGTACTGTTACATCTCGTTCCAGGAAATAGGAACCACCCTGTCCCTCGGTGACTTCACGGGTCCCTCCTCTCATGTCATGCTGGAGACAAAAGACCAAAATTTGTCAAACGAAATAAAGAAATAAAAATAACTGTATACATAGAAACCGACACGACCCAGAGGTGACACCGAGTTCGGGAAGAGACCAACGTCGCTCGTCCCCGACGGGAAAAAAGCCACACAGCCGAAGAGTAACGTCACGGAAGAGAAGAGAGACTCGGACCCGAGGTCTCGTGTGTCCGAAGTCTTCGACACCAAGCACCCGAGACCCTCGTTCCCCGTTCCCCGTTCCCGAATCAACGGGGTGCCGCACACCTTAACAGGGTCCGGTCCCTAACTTGGACACAGGAGACGTAACCTTCCATTTAAGAATTGGTGACCTGGTGACCCCTACAGGACTGGAGACAAAAGTACTCCGACGAAGACCATTGAGACCTCACTCACACTCCTCTGGGACTTTCCTCCCTAGTCTCTCTTCACCTCCTTTATTCTGTAGTGAGTGAAAGTACCGGTCTACTTAACCCTCACTTCTGTCCAGAAGGAAGGTCAGTTAGAACTGACGGGATGACCTTTGTTAGAGAACTGAGACTTAAATGACACTTCCGCTACCTTGTAGGGACGGAGTAACGGGACCCATCGGTCTAGAGAGAGGAAAAAATTAAATTTACATAAATGAAAATTAAACTCCTAGTGACGAAATGTTACAGCACAACGAAAGACGGTGTGTAGTCGCACTTAGTCGCCGTCCGTATGTATACAGGGGAAGGAGAACTTGGGGGGAGGGTGGTGGGGTGGGACACCCAACAGTGTCTCGAGACCTAAACACGAAGGCCACAGTATGTCACTTAAAGGTAGACCATCAAAACGTAGACCATTGCATACAAAGGTACGACGCGAGAGTTAAACGGGGTGGGAGAGGAAGGGGGTGACACAGGTGTCCACCCAAGAGACAGACACAGGGGTAACGAAGGGACACGGTAGAAAGACCTAAGGTATACACCCACGATATATGCTATACCACAAACAAAAAGAGGAGACTGAATGAAGTGATACATATTATACGAGCTCCAAGTAAGTGGACTAATCTTGACTCCGTTTACGTAAGGTAAAGTACCGACTCATCATAAGGTAAATCAAGATAAAAATTACGTGAATACAGAACAGAAGGGCAGACAACTTCAAGAAACACCCGTCCTTTATACGAAACACTAATATATACAGGAGAAGAAATCTCGTAACGAAAGATGAGTCCTTCATAAAAATCTCGAAGACAAACAAATAAAAATTTCAAAAAAATTACACTTGGTAAAAATTCAGAAGTAACTTAGACAATACCGTAAAAAAGACAAGATACAAAACCAAAAACCCGGTACTCCGTATGCCCTAGAATCGAAAGGGTAGTCCCTAGTTTGGGTGTGAAGGAAATGACCTTCGTTTCAGAATTGGTGACCTGAAAGTCCGTTCAGGGACCTAGATAAAAACTGTTTATTTTCAACATGTATAAATTCCATATGTCACACTACAAAACTACATGCACACGTACCATTTTACTAATGGTGTTACTTTAATGGTATCGGAAATCGGGGGTGGGGTATCGGTGGTAAAAACCACCATCCTTTACCCTTCTTGTGAACACTAAAGGAGAGAATCGTTTAAAGTTTATATGTGCCAATAGTCAACATCAGAGGTCCGACATGTAATCTTACGTGAGTATTGACTTTCAAACATGGGAAACTAATTATAGAGGAGAAGGGGGGGTGGGGGATCTGAGACCATAAGTGACAAGATGAGACGATACTCAAACTGAAAAAAAAAATCTAAGATGTAAATTCATTCTAGTCATAATAAAATAAATCGTTAATGACCATTAAGAGAGTAGGAGAGAGAAAGAGGAAGGGGAAAAGGGTGAGACACTTGTTAAACGTATCTTGCATGAACTAAGTAATAGTTCTATGGAGACTCCAGAAGAAAGGTAAATAAACAAGTCTGTCGAGGTAAGTTACCTCTACTTTACAGACTCAAAGACAAAGATGAAAACACTGGAGAGAATGTCCTAAGTACCGTTTAGTAATTGGTTAAACACGGGGTCGTAAGAACAGGCGATTTATGTTACTAATTCAATTTATATCTCGAATTTACTCTCGAATTTTGTTACGGACCGTACATATTAAACGAAAGGGAAGGGTTTAAAAGGACGTTGGAAAGTCAGACAGAGTACGGTTAGTGAAGTAGTGGGAAACGGGAAAGCAGAAAACCATCGACAGTAGGAATGAAAGAATGTACCTTTGTTTTATTTAGTTATGTTTCGTTAAAGTAAAATTCGTTCTATACAAACCAACCCTTCCCTACTACAAAACCGCTTAACATGGTGGACTAAAACTGTCGACTAATTTTATGTCACGGGACAGAAGTAAAAGACTTGGTCAATGAATCTGTGTAAACATAGGACGTCGTTAAACTTTTGTTCAACTAGAAGTGCTTTATCCTATACCAAATGGGTTTCTCTCCTGTTAACCTTTCTCTCAATACCTCACGGTAAGTAGAACAGAAGGAGTCTCATTGGGTCTGTTACATACGTACACAAGTAAATAAGTCGTAGGTAAATAGTTTATGGAAAAAAATTGTAAATTTAAATAAATAAAATTAACCTCCGATTAATGAAATGTTATAACATAACCGAAACGGTATGTAGTAGTACTTAGACGGTACCCACATGTGCACAAGGGTTAAGACTTGGGGGGAGGGTGGAGGGAGGGGTATGGTAGGGAGACCCAGTAGGGTCACGTGGTCGGGGAAACTCCGAGGACTGAGTCGTCACCCACGATGTCCACTGAAATTCTGCTTTCTATCGCAGAAATTCGGTTTCCAAAGGTCGGTCATTTCTTCTGTCGACGTACTTTCGGTTCACTGTCACGTCACCTTCCCAAAAGACGACACCTGTGTCCTACGAGACTCTTGTGTTCTATCTTTTATACTGTGGTTCCTTCAAAGGGTCACCCACACCACTCTTATACTTACCTCCGTCATTTTGGAGGACGTCCCAGTCGTGACTGTCCTGGGAATGTCCGGAACACCGGGGTCGATAGGACGACTTCTGGTTTCCGTTGGTTTCCGATCTCTTTATGGGTTCTTAATGGGTTTCTTTATGGGTCCTTAATGGGTTCTTTATGGGTTTTTTCTTTATGGGTTCTTAGTGGGTTGTTTATAGGTTCTTTATGGGATTTTTACGTTCTCTAAACACAAAAACATGTTTAGGACACTGTGGAAGGTCCTTCGACCTTACTCCTCCTAGAAGAGTTAATTTTGGATTCAGACACCCCACACCCGTCCACAATGTCCAGTCCAAGAGACCCGTCTGTGACTCCACCTCAAATCTTGTGTTCCACGAAGAACTCCTAGCTACGGACACTTTCCTCCTCCTTCCCACACTTCACACCCTGACTCTCTCCCTCTTCAGAGGTGGTCCGGTCTCTCCTCGAACAGGCTCACCGAGTGTAATCTGGTTTTGCCCTTCTGCATTATCAGCGGACCGAGTCAGAGACCCACATCTGAGAAGGTCCTCCCAGGTGAAGGGCACTCCGTCAAGAGACGTCAGTTCTACCCAAACCCCAACGAGGGTCATCCTGTGAGAGACGGTCGAGGTAGTTGCCAGGGACCCATCGGACTGGAAGAAATTTTCCCCTGACCCTCTCGTGTAGAGATACGGATGATCTTGACTTGACCTGAGTTCATTATAAATGACTTCTAAATGATACACGGTCTGTCACACAGATCGGCAAAATGTATGTAATGGAGTAAGTTCAGAGGGTCGGAAAGTACCCTTTCCCAGTAATACGGTAGACATTTAAGTGTTTATTCACCCGATCGGAGAAGGATCGATACTTTTACAGTCATCGTTTTGGTGGAAAGTCCACTCGGAGGGTTCCGTAGACCCCGTATACGATTGTAGTAGACAAAGACTTTAGTCGTTATCTGCAATGTCGTTGGTACATAGAGTCCTCTCTCGACTCTACCTTAGTCCAATACCAAAACAAATTCTGTTTGATAGTTTAGACTCAGTTTCCCCGTTTACAGGGACAGTTAAGGTAAAGGAGGGGACTCCTCAAATGTCACTAGTGATTCCTTTGTCTAGTAAAAATAGTACGTTAATATTCGAGGTTGAAATCCTTCTCTGGGGACGTTTCCCGGTGGGATTAGGGAGGGAGGTCAAGTCCTCGGAACAGATATTCCAAGATCTGTTCTCGAGGGAGATCCACTAGTGTCTCGTGAGTCGAGTCGAGGGACACGATGTCTCGCCCAAGGGCGGTCGATAGACGAATGTGTACCACCCCATAATGTGTCGTCCAAGGGTGGTCGATAGACGAATGTGTACCACCCCATAATGTGTCGTCCAAGGGTGGTCGATAGACGAATGTGTACCACCACAAATATACAGTTACACTGAGAGAGTTAAGCAGCGTAGGACAAGAAAGGGATGTGGGAGAGGGACGGGGTGGGGTACAGGCGAGAAGGTAAGAGATTCAGATACAGAGATAAGGACGGAACGTAACTTATAAAGACGTAACTTATTTCGACCTGTGAGTATCGGAGTATCGTATCGGTGAGGACTAGTACCAAGACGATAAGATACCTCAGTGTGTCTACTTTTAGTTGAAGAGAAGGGAAACCGACAGAAATTTCTATTCACTCTCGTCGAAACTACGTTTGAAGAAAGGGGGTCAACGATTGGGACTGAGACCGGGATTGAGACCGGAAGTAAATGAGTGAGTTACACAAGTCCAAAGGAAGAAGTAAGGATACTACCTATATTCATATAAGTGGATTATCCCAACACCCGAAGTTATTTTGACACGGATATGTACCATAACGACGACGACGATTCAGCGAAGTCAACACAGGTTGAGACACGGTGGGGTATCTGCCGTCGGGTAGTCCGAGAGGGCAGGGACCCTAAGAGGTCCGTTCTTATGACCTCACCCAACGGTAAAGGAAGACGTTGCGCACTTTCACTTTTCACTTTCACTTCAGCGAGTCAGCACAGGCTGAGGGTCGCTAGGGTACCTGACGTCGGGTGGTCCGAGGAGGCGGGTACCCTAAACGGTCCGTTCTCATGACCTCACCCCACGGTGACAGAAGAGGCTATGTACCATTCGTGAGTTATCTGTTCTCAGCGATAGTAGTGAGAGTAATCAAAATGTAAACACGAGACACCGAGTCAGTACAGGTTGAGAAACGTTGGGGTACCTGACATCGGGGGGGGGCGGGGGGGGCGGCCCAAGGAGACACGTACCCCTAAGAGGTCCGGTCTTATGACGTCACCTAACGGTACGGGAAGAGGTTCCCTAGAAGGGTTGGGTCACTTACTTGGGTTCAGAGGACGTACCCTCCGTCTAAGAACTGACAGACTCGGTGGTTCCTTCGTCCAGAATGTAAATATGAGTACCATTAGGACTACAACTTACTTAATCTCTCGGACTATTAAATTAAATATACTTGTGTCAAGAAGTCAATGTTTCCAGTAATACCTAAAGTAAACACCGAAAAAAAAAAAAAATTTGACTTAGACACCACCTAGATCCATACCACGAGGTAGAGACCCATGTATTCTAACGAATACCCCAATGTTCTTGAGGGACATAAGATAACGAAAGATTAACCGTATAAATTTACGTAACCTATTAAATTTAAGTATAGGGACACAGTTCACCTTCCTTTTACTCTGAACCTCACTACTGGAGGACGTTTCAGTGTGAGTACGTGTACAGTCCTGGTTGTGAATTTAAATCGTCGCGAGAAAGAACATATGACCCGAAGGGACCACCGAGTCGACCATTTCTTAGACGGACGTTACCCCCTCTGGACCCAAACTAGGGACCAAACCCTTCTACGGTACCTCTTCCCTTGCCGATGGGTGAGGTCATAAGACCGGACCTCTCAAGGTACCTGTCTCCTCGGACCACTCGATGTCAAGTACCCCAGTGTTTCTCAGCCTATACCGACTCGTTGAAAGTGAAAAAAACATGTGGTCCCTGTGAAGTCTTATTTACCGAACACCAGAAGAACCTTTTAGAATACCTACGGGAGGGATCACGATCTCCTTGAGTGTGTGTGTGTAAGTAAAAACAAATTAACGTCTTCTATATATATGGGATTTTACTTTTAAGGAGTGAGTTTCTGTGACACTAACTATCGGAATCATTAAGACTTTAGTTCGATCATCCCTTAGTAAGGACACTAGACAGAGGACCCGTCAGTCTCATCTTAACCACTTCTTTACTCACCACTTAGGTAACATTCTATCAGTCACCTTTTAAAGTGTAGAGAAGATATAATCCTCTCCGATTATAAGAACCTTATTTCTTACTTTAGTCCCTGTGAGTCTTGTCTCGAGGATTAAAATTCTGACTACGTACAAGACAATCGACGTATACAGTCTTGTGAGACTAAGTATTGAGACACTCCGGGTCTCACTAGACAGGGTTCCCTATCGTCTTTATCTTCTCCTTTTTTTTTCTACGAAACACTACAGAAACCGGTCCGGATCTGTGTACCTTTATAAACAAATAAAGTATACTGGACGTCAATAAAATCGAGAATGGTGACGACGACGACGACGACTCAGCGTAGTCAACACGGGCAGAGACACGCTGGGGTATCTGCCGTCGGGTGGGCATAGGGGGCAGGGACCCTAAGAGGTCCGTTCTTGTGACCTCACCCAACGGTGAAGGAAGAGGTTACGTACTTTCATTTTTCACTTTCACTTCAGCGAGTCAGCACAGGCTGAGAATCTCTGGGGCACCTGACGTCGGAGGGTCCGAGGAGGTAGGTACCCTAAACGGTCCGTTCTCACGACCTCACCCCACGGTAACGGAAGAGGCAATCTTAATAGATTTAGTTTCCGTAAAAAAGGGAGAAAGAGTTTAAGGAGAAAGATACTAATTCTTGAGGAGACAAGATCGACAGAGAGAAGGAGGGACAGAGGTCTAGAAGGGCGAGAGAATATAGAAGGTACATTCAGAACGGGTTTGAGTCCTGGAGGCTGTGTCAAAGTCAGAAACCCTGACCAATTTTTGTGTCCAAGGATACGATCACCCCTTTACCCTTCTTCCCTATCAATCCCTCAAACCCTATCTGTATTTGTGAGGTCATATAAATTTTACCTATTAGTTGTTTCAGGATGGCATACCGTGTCCCTTGAGACGAGTTACAATAAACCGTCGAATCTACTCTGTCGTCAACTCCCTATGTACGTATATAGACTGACTCAAGGAAACGATAGGTGGACTTTGATAGTGTTGTAACAATTAACCGAGATGAAGTTTTATTTTAATTCTTTTTTTTTTTTGGAATTTTTCATGTCCAAGGAGTGGTAGTTTTGGGTCCAATTGTATTTCAAACCGTCACTCAGGTCCGTGGATGTAAATATTAGTCAACGAAGTGTCAAAGACACCGAATCAGTACAAACTCTTGGAAGAGATTCCGTATGGTCGATCGAGACATGTCGACAGATTGGATCTTATATCGTACGATCGACAGGAGTCATCGAGAAAACGTGGTACTTTTAGAGTCGTGCTGATAGATCCGAAAGTACTCAAAGGTGTTCTTCAGGATGATGTCGGGCGTAAAAAGTGAAGAATCTATAAAATGACTTCTAAATACTCCAAGACTCTTTCTCTTTACATCATACCGTTGTCGAAAAGCGAACCTTGTTGGGTAATCTGTATAGAGGAAAGGATTCCCAGAGGAGTGGGGTCGGGATAGATCCAGTGTGGGTAGAGAACTCCGATTCAAAGGACGGTTCGTCACGGTTCGAAAAGAGACCAGAAGGAGAGATTAATACGTGACTTTCACTTTCAGAGAGTCAGCACAGACTGAGAAACACTGGAGTACCTGATACGTCCCTTAGAGGTCCGGTCTTATGACTTCACCCATCGGAAAGAGAAGAGGTCCCCTAGAAGGGTTTGGTCCCTAGCTTGGGTCCAGAGGGTGTAACGTCCACGTAAGAAATAGTCGACTCGGTGTTCCCTTTGGGTATTAGTACGTCTCATCTGAGAAAAAAAAGGAATACTATGGACCTCAGTTGGTCTCTACTGAGGGTGATATTTCCCGTAGAAAGTTTTTTCTTCCCCAGAGGGAAGGGTTTCCGTTAAGTACATAGTCAACAGGACTCCTGTGTTTGGAGAGGTTGAGCAATGTTCGGATGACATCAATGCAGGAAGTGGGCGGATTGTGGAAGGTAGCAGGGTGGTATGTATTTACCGACTAAGAATGGACACGGACGTACAATGTAAATAGATCTCTCAATTTATAATTTTATGACTACGGACCCGAAGTTATACCTGGTAATTGTTTTAAAGACTTCTATTCCGGGGTCACCTCTATTAAAAATTTACAAGGGGTCCACCAAAAATACATGTCGGTCCTAACTATTGATGAGGGACCCAGCCCTTCTATGGGACCTCTTCCTTTACCGTTAGGTGAGGTCCTGATAACGGACCTTTTAGGGTACCTGTCTCCTCGGACCATCCGATGTCAGGTACCCCAGCGTCTCAGCCTGTGCCGACTCGCTGAAGTGAAGTGAAGTTAAATTTTTGAGGTCTCTGGACTTGACCGGACCCAAAGGAAAGTATTAGGTCGGAATTGAAAGTGAAGAGCAAAATATAGGAGGCACGACAAAGTAGTGTGAAATACATAGTCAGTTTTGAGACCTTCCAGAGGATGAACTTGGAAGTTCACAGTTAATTTTACGAAGGTAATTCGGTGGGGTGATACTCCTTCGTCAGAGGAGAAGGCTGGGGAGGTCGAGAAACTAAAATAAATACGGTATGAGCAGTGTTCGGACAAGATAGAGTATAATTTAGAAAGTATAAACACGTGGAAGGAGAGGTAATTGAGTAGTCGTAAGAAATAATATTCCGTAATTTTAATCGTAAAAAGATAAGAGTAACGATATAATTATGTTGGACTTAAACTACTTATCAGAAATAATCACCCTTTAAGTTTGTGGGTGGTGCGATGTAAATGTTCTGGACCAAAGGACACGGAACGTTCTCTGTCGTTTTAATCCACATTTTTACCACTTTAGGGTTTATCCACTGAAGTTTTAACTGTCTCTAGAAATTTGAGACCTCGACTTTCCTGGAATCTCTAGTGAATGAAAATATTGAAACGTGTCTAGTTATGTTGTTTCTAGTCACTCCCCTTCCTTTAAGGATTCGAGTACGTCCGTCAATCATCTCTCGACCTTACTCTGAGGTCCACTAGGACCATTTGTGGTACCATGAGAGAGATGAAATGGTCAAGTTTAGTAAAAGTAATTTTTGTAGGGTATCTGTCTCAATGAAGTGTTGGGTTCTTTAAAATGAGACTTTCGTTGATCTACTGAAGTATGAGAGGGTCTCTACCGACTTCTTTTCAGTCAAAACTCTGGTCCTTGTCGGTGTCCAAGAGACAGGGAGAATACTCGTAGTAACTCGTAGGGTTACATGAAACGTATTTTAGAACGGTAACGATTGTCGAATTAAGTAGTGTTTGTGTAGACTTACGTAATTCATTTGTACTCAGTTTTGAGGTCGAATTCACCCACGAAACCTTGGAAAGGAGCCTCGAGTCTACCCAAAAGTGCCCAACACTAGGTCCCTGCACTAAATCGTATTTCTTTTACTCTTATTAATCTCAAGAGATACAGGGTTCGTACTACGATGTACGAGATTCCTTTTGGTTCCATAAATACAGTACTATTCACGGTAGAATTTTGAAGATTATACTAAACCACTTCTGGTTATACTTATAAATTAACGAGATTTTATTCCGGTCGACTACTCATTTTCTTATTTAATGGATACCTACGTATCACTTCTTTTTATAAACGATAAATTTCGGTTTTAACAGAAGACTACTCTCAAAAACAAATCAGTGATTCAACACAAACTGAGAAAGTCAGGGTACCTAACATTGAGTGGTCTGAGGAGACAGGTACCCTAAAAAGTCCGTTCTTATGACCTCACCAAACGGTAGAAGAGATCCCCTAGAAGGGCTGGGTCCCTAGTTTGGGTGCAGACGACGCAACCGTCCTCTCGAGCAATGGTGACTCGATGGTCCCTTCGGGAGAGTTCTCTCATCTGAGACGGTTTACTCCCTACAAAGTCAACAGGACTCGTGGAATGACTGATATCAATATGATTTTTCAAGACCTCGACTTAAGTCCCTATTCTTGATACTTCTTGTTTTAGTCACAAACATCTCTCTTTGTAAGAATAGATCTCGAGAAATGAAGTGTTAAAGGTAGAAAACCCTCGGAATAGTCTTCAGGATCTTGGACGAAATAAAAGGGAGATTCATAAACTAACGGTATACTTGGGTCTTCTCGTTGCACCACCTCGGTAATCAAGTCTGACATTTATTTTATTATCGTAAACTCTACCTCTAACGAGACACAATATTTAAGTTAGTGGTTTAATCACGAATTTAATAGGATCCTAAGGGGTCCACGTGAGTGGTTCACAGAATGGTTCCTTCCCAAAAGAATGAATGTACGGTAAACAGGGAGAACTACCAACAACCCAAATACTACGTAATATACAATACTAGAGAGTCATATTCAGAAACGGAGTGTGTGACCGGAAATCAGTACTGACTTTCGTGATACCTTTAACAAAAAAAAAAGGGATGGTAATAGTAAATAGAAAAGGAAATGACGGGATTTCTCCACGATTGTACTGAGAATCGTTACGTCCCGTCAAAAAGAATAGACCCGGACCCAAAGTCGTACGATTACATCCTATAATCCCACTCCGATTTAATAGGGTAAAGAAATTTTTGACTGTGTATTTTCCATAAAGTGTACCGTCGTGGTTGGTCTAGGATAGACTGGTTGGGGGTGGAGGGGTAACTATAAATACCTCTTTGTCCCGATAACAACCGACCAACGTCTCTCTTTTCACAGAAACAGAATATTAACTATAGGATTTTAAGATATTTGTAGTACGAGAGATTTCTCGATATAAAATCTAGACTTACTCGAGTACAAAACATGTGTTTAAAATCTCTCCGACGTTCTCCTAAACCTCAAGACCTATTTTCCGTCCGAAGGTTTGTAGTCTATAAGTTCTGACCCACAAACTAAAAGACACAGAAATACTTTCGTTGAAGTTTATGGTCCTAAACTTAGTCTATAGAGTCTTCCGATACAAGTTATGGAACTTTACTTTATCTTATCACATAAAACGTAACTTTTATAGGTATCGGGTTCTTTGAAATGAGTTTTTTGTTGATCTACCGTAGTAAGAGAGAGACGGAACCCACCGACTCCTTTTCAGTTAAAACTACATTCTTTGTCGATGTTCAAGAAACAGGGACAATATTGGTAGTGGTTCGTAGGGTTATGTAAAACGTCCTTTAGGACGGTAACTAAGTCGGATTACATAGTGTTTGTGTAGACTTACCTAATTCATTTGCTCAGTTTTGAGGTGGAGTTGAGACCAAATGCATTCTTAATGGGGGGTTTTATTAACTTTGGGTCTAAAAACCTGGGGGTTGGTTTTTCTAAGACTAATTAACCCAGACCCCACTCCGGGTTCTTAAATAAAAAGAACCTTTGGGAATCTAATACCGTATCTGATAAATTCAAACCACTGTTTTATATTCTACTGGGAAGAAAAAGTTTATGTATAATAAATAAAAGTATTAGAAGTCGTATACATCTTCGAAAAATGTTTCCAACGGAAAAAATCAACGAGCTTAATCAGTTATATATGTTCGGAGATCCTAAAACGTTGACAAAGTATATCTTTGAGATATAGATAACACTGAGTAAAAAGTTCGGAATCAAATTTCCTGTAAAGAGAACTTTTTGGACAGAAGTGAAGAAACATAATGACTCAAGGGAGATGACGCAAGGATATCGTAGGACGACGACGACGACGATTCAGTGAAGTCAGCTCAGGCTGAGACACGCTGGGGTATCTGTCGGGTGATCCGAGGAGGCAGGTACCCCAAAAGGTCCGTTCTCATGACCTCACCCAACGGTAATGGTGAAATAGATAATGGGTGATGGGAAAGTATAACAAGTAAATTAACCTAGAGATCGGTGAATCTACCTTTAGAAGTGCCTGAAGATCTGAAAAAGATCGTGAGAATGCTAACACAGAAATTTTGGTTCGTTACCTTAATGGGGTGCTAACAAAGTGATATTAATGGACAGCTAACGAATTTTCTAGAGTTTTAAGGTAAGTTCCCTATCCTCTTATTAACTACTTCAAGACCTTTTCTTTATCTTGTAACATTCCTGTCTCGGACGTGTTGGGAAGTCTCTAATAGACCAAGTTGAAAAGGTAACACAACGACCCTTTGACTCTGGATCTTCTTTTTTTTATTCTGACCAGGTTGTCCAAATTTGATCACAATTGAGTAAAGAATACAGACGAGTGATCAGTCTCGAAACATTTTACACATGTAGGAAGTTCTCTTTTCTTAAGGGACAGGTTGATCTTTGACGTAATTAAGGTTCACTGTCTCTGTATTGAACATTGACCCTTTGTGAACATGAAACATCTTATGTCAAACCTTTACGACCGAAACCGATAAGAGTGACCTACGAGTCAAGGAGATGGCCGGTCCGATGGTGTATCACAGGTCTATCACAGATGTCGTTACTCCAAGAGAAGTTTGGTATTGAAAGAGTATGTTCAATTGTGCACATAAGAGTCTAAAGAGGTGGAGTTCTCATACTTCACTACCGTACAACGAGAATACTGAACTTTAAAAGATCGAGTAACGTGAAAATTTATAGTTCTAGAGTCAATGAGAAGGAAAGAGGGTTTAGGGGTACAATAAAGACACAGTGACCACCTCAGAGTTTTCGTCTTACAGTGACCCCTGAACGTACACCCACCAAAAAACTCCTCACGAGAGTCTTTGTGGACATTTCTTGTCTCCCCTCGTCCTGGTCTATCTCTTCTTCACTCGACATTGAACTATTGTGCTCCTTCTTGACTTCGAGTCGGGAGACTCTCACCAGTCTTCGTCTCCCTGTCAGTGGAGGGAAACATAGCGGAAGATAAAAATGAACAATTGGTTTACAAACGTTCTAACCGACTTTACTACGACGAAACCCCATCTAAGGATAGTTAGTCAAACCAAGACCCTTATTTCCACAGTTCCGACTTTATATAGTTCATGATATAACATCCAGTATGTATGTGAAATAAATAGTTGTATCAAAATACCCCAACTAAAATATTCTATGTATACTCTATTTATGGAGAATAATCCAATTTTTTTTACTCTAATTGTTTCCAGTCTTTACAAAACTCTTAGAGTATGTAGATAACATGGTTCGTATTATTGATTTTTAAACTTTCATTTAAACAGAGTATCGTATTGTCGGGCACCAAAAGTGACTTTAGTCACCGGTTTTACCACTCCTCTGAACTTTGGTAAGAGTCACCCTTTATCGTTTTCTTGGTCCCTCACCAATTGTTCTTCTTCAAGTCCGAAGACTCTCTTTCTCTCAATACTAGTTGTAGAACTTTAGAAACGTTCCGATAGCAGACGTGTCTCTCTAGGGCAACTCCTCTTGGTCCGAGCGTCGTTCAGTTAACCTCGGTTTACAATCCAGACTGTAAGACTGCTGACCTTAACAACTTTCGACACCGTCCCTACGGACACCCTCGTTATCAGTACATTAATAATTCGGGAACAAAAATACGTGTCCTTTGGACTGACCCTTGTATAATACTAGTAGACGAACTATTTGAATACCAAACTACTCTCGGAGTAACGACATCTGTGATAGACCTGTAATGTACCATCGGGCCGACCATCTCCTTGATTCATAGGTCACTATTGTCGGTTTCGGTCGTAAAGGTTTGGTATAAGCCGTTTCAGGTTCACAAAGGGTCATATGCACCGGACCTCCTTTTACCGAGACGTCAGTTTACTCAATCCCTTTGTTAATTTTAGTTTACATAAATATACATCTTAAAAGTTCTTTACCATGTCTATTTGGATAAACGTCCTGTCCGTATTTCTACGTCTTCATCTATCGTCTGTGCACCTGTGTCCTCCCCCTTCCCGTCTCCCTCCACTCGACCCCCTCGTCGTAGCGGCGTATATGTGGCGGTACACATTTTATCTGTCGCCGACACTTCAGCAACGTATCGTGTCTCTCTGGTTGAGGCACGAGACACTACTGGACTCCCCACCGTACCCCCACCCTACCCTCCCTCAAAGTTCTCCCTCCCCTATATACACATGTTCATCGACTACGAGAAACAACTTATCGTCTTTGATTGTGTCGTAACATTTCGTTAATACGAGGTTAATCTGACATTATTTTTGTTTCGTTTTTACAAAGTACGATCTGAAAAGTCTTGAAACGCGTTTCGGTCATACCTAGAGATTATATCATCCGTGACTAAGTATTTGACTGAACAAGTCCTTCGAGGGAAAGGGACCTTTGGGCGATTATGGGTCCACCCCATTGCCACCCCTTTACTACCGGAGACTTCGAGACAGAGTAGGACCTTAAGACGTTGAGGAGGTCGTGGTTTACTCAGTTCGTTGAATCTTAAGTCATGACTAGAACCTTGTTTCAGTGACAGAATGATTTGTTAAAGGAAGGACAAAGACTCGGAGTCGAATCACAGAGACCGACTTTTTTTTTTTTTTTTTCGACTCAAGAGTGGAGGTTATAAAACGTCAAAATACCTCTGAAGTCCCGTAGTTCCTCCTCAAAGTGGTAACTGTCAAGAGGTCCCGGACGGAAAAAGATTACGGTCACTTAAAGATTGGACCACCGAGCCTCACTCACGTATCACAAAGGACCAAGGATACGACGACCTCTCGTCGAACCCCTGTCTTTCGGTTTTCCTGGAGGGTAAGACTTCAAAAGGTTTAACCAAAACGTCTGGAGTCGTTAAGTCTCACAAACTCCTGTGACGTCTCTACACGTCAAGACGCCAACTGGGGAGAGTTTGTCATGTATTAAGACTTTTTGAACCTCGAGGAGGTATTTCGGTATAAAGTCAACGTGTAAAATCCGTACTCTAAAGTCGGTTTTCGGTATTATATTGTGACGGCTCCTAGAAAAAGAAAAGAACGTTTTTATACGTAAACCTGTTTTGAATCCTTGGATTTTAATGTCCTTAGCTTACATGGAAGACACAATTGGTTTCACGACGTTTAGTTTACTATTTAGTGTCATGTCTAAAAAATCGGGTTTCAGGATAGACTCTGAACCTAGAGGGGGCATAGAGACACTCCAGTAACGAACTGACTGACTAGTATGAATAAAACTTTTGTACGTCAAAGACTTCGACTGGATAGTTTCAGTATGCAGGATGGTAATCCTTCCGAAGAGAAGAGAATTATCATACAGAAGACAAAAAGGATAGACATAAGGGACGAGTGCTAAGACTCCTAGGTTCCCTTCTTTTTAGAGTGACAGTCAGAGATTTCACTGTGACTTATAATTTCCACTTTTTCTACTAGATGGTACATATTTTTATATTTATTGGACAAGGAAGTAACCTTCATTGTACTTGTTCGTTTTATTTCGTTTCAGAAACTTAAGTCTTTCTGGACGTCAAGGTCACTTTGGTTGGTACTTTACTTTTCTACGAACGACAAACCTTCCTTTCGATATAGTTTGAATCTGTTACATAATTCTTCGTCTCTGTAGTGAAACGGTTGTTTCCAGGTATATCAGTTTCGATACCAAAAGGTCATCGGTACATGTCTACACTCTAAACCCGGTATTTCTTCAGACTCGTAGTCTCTTGACTAGGAAATCTTAACACCACGATCTCTTCCGAAAACTCTCAGGGAACCGGACGTTCCTCTAGTTTGGTCAGTTAGGATTTCCTTTAGATGGGACTTAGAAGTAATCTTTCTGACTACGACTTCAACTTCGAGGTTAAGAAACTGGTGGACTACACTTCTCAGTTGAGTAACCTTTTTCTGGGACTACGACCCTTTCTAACTTCCGTCTTCCTTTTCTCTTCCCGTCTCCTACTCTACCGACCTACCGTAGTGACTGAGTTACCGGTACTCAGACTCGTTTGAGTTTGACAGTGACGGACCTTCTATCACTTCCTGCCCCTTCGGACCATACACCGTCAGGTACCCCGGTGTCTTTCAGTCTGTGTTGACTCGTTGACTTGTTGTTGTTTCGGAAGATGTCCGTGTGATCACTGGAACTTGAGAGACAAATTACGGGTACTCGGGGTCGAAGAAGTAAAATTACTTACCCGTTATTACTGATATAGTGTCCTAGTAGTGCTCCTACTTACTCTCCTTCGTGTACTTCGGAAACGATACCACTCGGTAGAAGAAAAAGGGTAAGACGTAGCCGAAAAGAAGAGAGAAATGTTTGGACTATCCTATATTATACTGAAGTACGGGGAAATAGTACGTCCCGAAGACGAACAGAGGGTCCTTCGAGTCCGCAGACCTCCCCTTTTATCAAGGTTCATTTAACGTCTCGACCTCAGAGTAGTGGTACTGAAACCGGTAGTGTGAAGATAATTTACTGTAACGAGATATTATAATTTCGCAGAGTAAAGAGAAGCTCGTAACAGTACGTCTGGTTTCTCTCTTCTGGAACTGATCAAAAGCCATGTTACAATTATATGCACTCTCACGTGACCTCCTTCAGTTTCGTCCGTCGTACGAACGTGTTATTGAGTAAAGGAATTCCTAATAAAGTAATACGTGAGTCACAAAACTTTACGGTCATCGACGTCTACGTCATACTAATGTGACAGAAAAAGTAAAGTTAATAAGAAATCCTTCCCACTAGTCAAAAGTAATACCTCCTTTTTGAACATACCAGACCTGACTCTATTGTTTTGTTGTTTTGTGGTAGAGAGACACTCCAGACTGCAGTCTAAATTAGTGTGACTTCGTTACCTCCAACGACTTGGTCCTACGTCCCTGGACCCAGACCGGGACGAGACGAAATTTAACTGTACACCGAAACCCTTCGGTTTCAAATCGGAAAACACTAGGAGACACAGAGAGTAAACTAGTAATTCCCCATCCCGGTCCACTACAAATCTCTTCTAAAATGGAAAAGAGTAAAGATCACAAATATTAGCCTCTTTCGTTACCGTGGGGTGAGGTCATGAGAACGGACCTTTTAGGGTACCTGCCTCCTCGGACCATCCGACGTCTGATACCCCAGGAATGCTCAGTCTGTACTGACTCGGTGAAGTGAAAGTGAAAAGTGAAAGTACGTAACCTCCTCCTTTACCGTTGGGTGAGGTCACAGGAACGGACCTCTTAGGGTCCCTACCTCCTCGGACCATCCGACGGCAGATACCCCAGCGTGTCTCAGCCTGTGTTGACTTCGCTGAATCGTCGTCGTCGTTGTCACAAATATTATCCTTTCTTGGTTTAGTCTCCTCAATGTAAGTTACCGACTAGGTTCTTCGAAGGGTGTGTTCCCTCGGTTTTTGTGGGTAGGTTAGATCTTTCTGCGTCTCTGACGTCCACCCCCGACCCACGGTCTCTCCGTGAACAATGGACAAAGATTAGACTCTCTCTTGTTTCGTTGAACGGGTTCTAGAAACGTTTTGTTTAATGGGAGGTCAGTTCTCGGTCTTCCAGACAGAGAACGGAGGGTCCTGTCTACAGAAACAAGATAGGGAGACGGGGTCCTTTAGTGAGTCTATACCAGAGGACGCACAGAGTAGACAGATGTGAAGACGTGACCAACCTTCAGTTCTCAATCTATTCCGTCTATACCGTAAGTATGGTACAAAAGTCAACGATACGACTTTGGCTTTTGCTACGAAACTTTAAATCGAGATGGTAATCTATCCAAAATGTAAACTCCCAATTTGTATTGAGAAAATTTTAAATGACAATTAACGTCCTATTAACGAAATGTTCCAAGGTAACCAAAGACGGTATGTCGTTGTACTTAGTCGGTATTTACATGTATACGGGGGAGGGAGAACTTGGAGGGAAGGGTGAGGGATGGGGTAGGATGGGGAGACCCAACAGTGTCTCGTGGTATGACTCGAGGACCACAATAAGTCATCGAAGGGTAATAGGGAGAGAGAATGTACACCAGTCACAACGAAGGAATGGAACGGGGTGAGAGAGGAAGGGAACGACACAGGTGTTCGGACAAGAGATACAGACACAATGATAAGGCCGGACGTTTATCGAAGGAGTCACGGTAAACAGATCTAATATATACACACACACACACACACACACACACACGTAATTATACGTTGTAAACAAAAAAAACAAAGAAAAACTGAATGAAGTGAGACATACTATCCGAGATCTAAGTAGGTGGAGTGATTTCGACTGAGTTCAGATAAGGAAAAGTACCGACTCATTATAAGGTAACATATATACATGGTGTTGAAGAAATAGGTAAGTAGATAACCACCCGTAGATCCAACCAAGATATGGGACCGATAACATTTATCACGACGTTATTTGAGACCCATAGGGGGAGACAATTTTTAATAAGATTTTGTGATACTTTTAAGAGAGGGGTTTGTCTCAAAAGACTTAACACACCATATTTTATGTTTAGATAAGAAGTTTAAAGAGTATGTTTTGGATCAAGTAATTTTTATGTCTTACCACTATATATTACCTTCGTTTTTCGTATCCGAATTCCCCCTAAGTCTTAAACTGATAACTGAGACTTCCAATCCTTAAGATAAACATAAGAAAACTTATGTTAAAAAAAAAAAAAGGTTTGTTCAGACCAAGGAATACATCATTTCCATATCCCGAAGGGATCACCAAGTCTACCATTTCTTAGACGGACGTCACGCCCTCTGGACCCAAACTAGGGACCCACCCCTTCTAGGGGACCTTCTCCCGTACCGTTGGAAGAGACCATAAGAACGGACCTCTTAGGGGTACCCGTCTCTTCGGACCGTCCGAAGTCAGGTGTCCCAGCGTCTCTCAGTCTGCACTACCTCCCTGATTCGTGTCGTGTCGTGTCATTCCTATGTCTTCTGAAGTCTGAGGAATACACTCTCCTATTTTTCAAAGGTACAGAGTCTCAACAACGCTCCGAAGTTAATCTATTCCATAATTTCAGGGAAGGTACCACAGATCCCATGTATCTTATAGTCATTTACGTGTCATCCATACCATTCACTCTAAACTTGGTTTTATTTCAAAGTAATTTGTGATAAAGAGTACGGGAAGTCACTCCGAAGAAATTTGGCAGAAATCCATCTCGAAGATTAAGGTTTCTGCACACACTTCTTCACAGAATTACTTAAATACAAACTCTCATACTTGATACTGGTCGGATGTTCAGTCCAAGTAAATGAGAAGGATGAAATTTTAAGAGAGGATGGTATATGAAACAGATAGTTAAAACATAAAGGAGAAAAAAATTGGGTATTTTTCTTTTAACGATACGAAGTTACCGTCATCTATATCAGAAATTTAAGTGTTTTAACTGTAAGTGTCTCCCTTGACCATTCTCCCACCATTCTAGGCTGTCTTTTGTTGTTTTTCTCTTTATAAGACCCATGGGGTTTATACTCAGTTTCGACATATTTATGAACTCGTTTCTGAACTCGTATTCGGACGTTGTTACGTCACTTTGACCACCTACCACCGAACGTCTAAGGTCTTTGCAGACGTGTTACTCACCTAATAGGTTTCATTTTGTAAGTGATAAAGAAAAGGAGGACATCACAGATTTTGAAAGTTCTCTCAGCTCCCGCCCCCCCTTTGTGGTGAATATCTCGTGGTCGAGACACAGTCCGAGGTGTAGTCCCAAAAATGTTAGTGGTAGTGGTAGAGTAATTAAGTGGTGTTTATCAGTCAATCTATAAAACTTCGGGTAAAAGGTCTACTCTTCTGACCTCGAGTCTTTTCCCTTTTATTGACAAAAGTCTCAGAGTATCGAACTTTTATATTTATATGGAATTCGGACTTTACCAAGATGATTCTAAACTTTAGTGTCAAAAACAAAATGAATTGGTCTTTAGACAATAACTTCGAAAACTCGGTGGCTCTGGATATTAATCTCTAACTGGAATCACAGGTAAAACGACAACACTACAGAGTGTACGTGGGTACGAGTGCAGGGGCGACAACGATTGGGAACTTGGTACGAGTTCCGAAACAAATTTACGGTAGAAGAGTAATTCTGGATGCAACAGGTGGTGTACTTCGAACATTGTGGAGACAGTCGAACGTGTCGGGTGTTTGGGACCGATGTGACAGAACCAAAAGGTATCGAGAAAAGTTACCGACTTTTCGCTACGTAAAATAATAAAAAATATAAATAACAAGGAATACAGAAGGAGATCTTTAGTCGTTGTCTTCTCGTCTCAGGGTACAGACGAAAACAAACGGTCAGAAAAGATGAGTAAATGTTGTTACGAATTTTGGATCTTTCTCAAACCGTCATAAAGACCACACTTAAGGATTTATTCGTACAGTAAGATAGGTAAGTAAAAAATTTAAAAGTAACCTCATATTAACGAAATGTCATAACATAATTAAAGATGACATGTCGTTCCATTTAGTCGAGACGTATTTTGTAGGTCGAGGAGAAAAAACCTAAAGGAAAGGTGAATCCAGTGGCAAGAATAGTATACACCGAAGGTCTAGGAAAGTTGTCGGACCGACAATCGGTGATGGTAACCTAGACTTAACATTGAAATTGATTTGAACTTTATCACACGGTAACAAAGAAAAATACATTTCACTTTTACCTCCACCATGGTAGTTGGTATTCGACAGTCCTCCTGATTCACTCAATTACGTGGGCTACACGAATCGTGCGACGCGCCAGATGCCACGGACCGTGAGTTAAGAAAGAGTGACAGTAAATGACCGAAAGTAAATAGGTCGAATATCGTGTACTTAGATGTGTCAAGACCAATTTCGTGTACAGTCTTAGACACAAAAGTCTTAGTAGAACTAAAAGGAGTAGTAAGACTGTATGTTTTGGAATCCCGTTGGGGTCAAATTTTGTGGAAGGAATTAGAAGGTTCCGTTTTTAGTAAACGAATAAGTAAAAGCATTCGTAATCCAGATCATAGTTGTTCGAAGATACAGAACAAAGGACATTAGTAAACGACGAAATAGATATTCTACACTTAAGAAGGTCCTGCCCCAGATACGGAACCATGAAGGCAATGAAGTAAAGGAGTCCACCGTAGACTAAATATCATATATAAATCATGGATGAATAATGTACCAACAGAAGAAACGTAGACAAAGAACAGGTCTAATGTCGGTCTTCGGATGTACATGACCTGGGAGTAATGTATAAACGATGGAATTTGACGTAGATCATCTCGGTGGGTGGTTCACACCCGTCGAGATGAGGAACGAATTAATACGTCACAAACAGACTGAAGTCGAGAGTATGTAGGTCATTGTCATGAATGACGGAGGTTTCTCCGTAACACCCCACTGATTAACGTCACTGAACTTGACTCTTTACAGAGTACTATTGAAATTGGATGACCGGTCTCGAAAGAACAGACCTGGTGTTTCGTGTAATGAAGGGGGCGGAAAGTCTACTGGCAGACGATGAACCTTTACCACCGGCGGCCGAAGGAGGATGGTCCGGGTGGCACGTGTACGGGTGTCTTCAGTAGTGAGGTCCGTTTTACGGGAAGACCGAATTCGATAAAAGTTACCCATCATTTGGTTTTTACAAACCAGGGAAAGAAAAGAAACTACCGTTTCAGGGAAATTAAATGGTATTTCCTAACAAAACCCCGAGGGTTTTACTTTCCCACTCAACTGGTTATTGTTCGTCTAGTAAGTTACCACAGAAAATCTCTGTCGGAGTAAAGTGTAGTGAATTCACCATACACCCTTCCTCTTTCCTTTACCGTAAATACCTTACGGATGATACAAAACCATCGTAATGTGACCCTAACACAAGGCCCTAGAAGTGTCGTTAGGAAACTTCAGGTATAATAATATGGGTCAGAGTATCCACCCTTTTGACTCTGAGTCACCAAAACTCATTAAACAAGATTTGGTTTGTAGTCCTCTCACCATCTCCATCTTAAACTTGGGTTCGGACATCTTAAGGAGTCCAACAAGAGGACCGTAGGACGGGTCGACAGAGGACAGGGTCCCAGGTGTTGACACCAGGTTTGAGACGGAAAAATTGAACGACACTTACGGAGGGTACTTAGTATTTGTTACACCAGAAGGTCATTAAGACTGTATCTAAAAGATTTTCCCAGTGTCGACCGGTCAACTTACTACGTAGAACGGGTCACCAGACGTAGATTTATACAAGGGTTTCCCGTCTTGGTACACTACTGACTATAAGACATGTCTTCGTCCTCTCCTTGGGTATTGATTTAATGAGTGACTCAGTGGAATACGTCCGAAGGACAGACAATTACTCAACTAGTAACAGAACAGTGACAGTAGAAATTGATGTGTAGAAGGTGTGTAGATTTGGGAGTGATGACTAAGACGGACGTTTTCTGAAGAGTATAAACGTCAGAATTAGAGATAACGTTCACGGGAATAATTTTGACAAGAAGTGTAAGGTATACAATGATATGGGGGAAGATGAACCAGTCGGATCGACGTCCGTATATATGAGGACAGGTGGGAGGCTTTGCGCAGTTCTCTACAAAGTCTGTTTCTGGACTTACAAGGTGGAGGAAGAAGTTCTTCGGTATTCACGACAATTACCCCTTGTCCGTGGTATGAAAGAAAGAATCCTCTGAAATGGTTTCTTTGTGTAAAACAGTAACTGGAATTAAAATGACAGAGGAAGAGTATGTCCCTTTCGATCGTTTGGTGTCTATCTCCAACCGGATGTAAAGAATTGACCCACCTCGATCAAATGACTTTCTGGTACTTGTAAATCTTAGACAAGAAAGAATGAAAAGACGGTATCTGATCCAACTATGAATCCCAGTGACACTGAATCCAATAAGATTCCATTCTTACATATGGAACATCTGATCGACGACGACGACAACGACGACGATTCAGTGAATTCAGCACAGGTTGAGACAAGCTGGGTTATCTGCCGTTCTCGACAGAGAATAAGACACTCAAAGTCAGAGTCGTTCCCATCCAAAACGACGTCAGTACTCTCTGGGGATCTAAAATCACTGAATTTGGGTGACTACTACTTACAAGTATCGTCCTTTCGTTATTGTGTCGAAGTACAATAGTAAGGTCTTGGGTCTGACGAAGGTAAACCTGGTAATAACTTAGTAGTCCCGTCTTCCTTTCTTTTGTGTCTATGTCACTTGGAGAGTTACCAAGAGTATATGAGGAGAGTCTACATAGTGAAGGTAAATGGAGTGATCCGTTGGTTTAGAAAACTGGAGTGGACTTAATTTTTCTCACCCCACAATATAGGACAGTGTCAATCCCCATGGTGTCTCTTCTCGTACCTTAGTCTCACTTACCATTGTGTGTTGTAGTGTGGACCAATTGTCCTCTCGTAATCGTTCGGGTTAAACAGGGTATGGAAACGGTTCAGTAGATTGAATCATAAATCAATAATTTTTCTTTTACAACCATAAAACTCGACTACGAGTCTCTCCGTTTCAATGAACGGAGTGAGACGTTTTAGACACTTTAAGTCTCATTCCTGTTCTTCGATTTAGAGAAAGGTAATTTCGCCTAACAGAGAGTTCGAAGTAACGGGTACAGACCGTGTTTCATCCACCGACTATGTGCAGACATCTTAACTTAGTTTAAATATACTGGGTGACCAGTTGTAGAGAGACTTTAAGAAAAAAAAAAAGACAAGTTATTTGTGTCGAAGGTGGACACAATATACCAGATCCTTTGAGGTGACGTACGAATTGTGTCTTGAAAGTGTCGTTCATTTAGGGGATGGGAAGTAGGTCGGGTAGGTCTGTGTGTAAAACTAAAGATATAACCACAGTATAGTGGTTTGTGGTATTTGTTCTTTACTTTTGGTCTGTTCACAGAATCCTTGTCCTTTTCGGAGGTGCACGGTGGGGAGTAGGAACCAAATTACAATTAGGGTTAAGGAACGAAGACCCGGTTGTTGGAAGAGGGAGTTCGGGGTCAGGGAAAGGAAAGACCTTCTTTCCGATTCATGAAGAACTTAAGTAAATCAAACAAAAAAGAAGAGAAGTCAGCAGAAGGGATCATTGCAGAAGGTATACAGACACTCGGTAACACGCCTGCCTGAGACGGGTTTCAGGAATAAATAAGACTCACCTAACCTTACCGTCGGAATTCAGACCATAAAGGAGTGCAAACTGTCGAACTTAATGTCTGAAACCCATGTAAATTACATTAGGTAAGTACACCTTACCGACAACAAGGAGACTATCATCAAACTTTTATATTTATAAATGTTTGGGGATTCTGTTTTCGAGAATGACTGTTCCAGAGATTTCGTATCGAAACACCTGTTCTTGGAAAGGTGAATCTCAAAAGGTGACTGTCTCAGAGCTAAGAGGACCCAGTACACGCGGGGTAAATTACGATTACCTTAGTATCACTTTAGTGTCCTAGAATAGAGGGACATGCAGGTTTCTCCTTTCCCCTGTCTAGTGTTTATACCCTCTGTCCAAAAGAGTCGTCTATGTCAATAGACCGAGGAAGTTTCGATTGACCTTTGCTTCAGGGACCTAAACTTCTATCACAGACTGAGAGGCCCTTAAGAGTGACGAACCACAGAAGAAATAAGGTCTGTGTGCACGACGTTAAATAACTATTGAGTGTTAGGTAACGTAGCTACGTCTTTGTTTAGAAATTCCCTATTCACTCAAGTAGCCTACAGTTTGTGGATCGTTTACCTCTAAGGTCCTTAAACTGACATCCGAAATAGGAAATTCCATTTTGACCTTCCTGATCTCCCATAATGTACGTTCAATAGATTTATGTTTCTATTATCCATTGTGACCTTATTAGATGTAAAGACTTTTCTAAAGAGAACCGAGTTATGTTATCGATGCAAGAGGTTAAAGAAATTAAATAGTCATACACTGTGAGAGATAGGTAAGAAAAATTTCTCTATATAGGTAGATATAGTTAACCGTAACCAAAGTCAACATATATTCCCTTTATTTATTATTATAGAATTTTATTCCGTTCAAATCCACAGGACACAAATTTTCACACAATACCCAACCTCTAGACTTAAACCATACCACCGAGATAACTACAGTCTCTTGTGCTAGGAATATGGAGAGAAGAGGTCGTAGGAAACTCACACGTGGAGTAAGTGTACTGGTTTAACCGACGATGTCACCATGGGTGACTTTGACACGTGATTCTTAGTCCTTCCTGTCTTTCTTCTTCCTTCCTGTGTATTGAAGAGCAAATTCTTTTGAAGGGTCTTGTTAGAAGATGTGTGATGAAATCAAATGTATGGAAATCGGTCTTGAAGTAGGGTACCACCGTTGATTAATATGTTCTCTTTTAACCTTACCTTTACATTAGAATATCCACCTACCATTACACGAGTCGACTATCGACACTGAGTCTCGATGACCCTAATACTTTTACCCAGGTCATCTGTCTATAACCCTGGTTTTCATCTTTCGGATTGTAAATGGTACCTTAAAAACAGAACCGAAGGGTCCACCACGATCACCATTTCTTGGGTGGACGGCTTCGTCCTCTTTATTCACTACACCTAAGGTAGGGACCCAAACGTTCTAGGGGACCTCCCCTCGTTCCGTTGGGAGAAGTCATAAGAACGGACCTCTTAGGGTACCTGTCTCTTCGGACCTCCAGATGTCAGGTATCCCAACGTTTTTCACTTGCGTCGACTCCACTGAATCGTACGTACGTACGTATGATCTTTATAACTTCCGTTTTCCTCTTCCCCCACCGTCTCCTATTCTACCAACCTTTCGTAGTGGTCTAGTTACCTGCACCTAAACTCGTTTAGGACCCTGTATCACTTCCTCCTCGGACGGTACGGCGTCAGACACCCCGGTGTTTCTCAGTCTGTTCTGAATCGTTGAGTTGTTGTTATCGTTGTTTAAAACATAGAGTAGAATTCATGGGGATGTCCCCCTCCCATTCTTAGGAGCGAAGTTGTGGTTCGTTTGAACCCGAAGTAGGGAAAAGAGAGATACACCTACCAAATCTACCCTTGTTTCTATATTGACCTAATGAACTTCTCACCTAGGTCTATACTTTGAACCGAGGTAAAGGTAAGATACTGTTATGTACCATCCATTATTCTCTCGTTGTAAATACTAAATACATACATATATACATAGACACATACACACACGTATATATACGTACATGTATACATACGTACGTCTACAACCATTGGATTCACTTAGTTTCCCGTATTGACCATGTTACACAATCTCACAATCTCCAGTCCTAGGATTTCTTGGTTTTAAAATCACGTGTTCTGGGGTTTCTTGCATGTTTATGATCTCGGTCCCGACTCAATCACAAAAGGGACGAGATCTGAGTCCTACAACAGAACTTCGTCTTCTACTACTCCTGGAACTTTTATTCCGGAAGTAGATCCCTTCCATCTTTTCTTTCATCTCAAGTAATCCCGAAACACGAAAACTTCACAAGTGTACTTTTGTCCCGTGTCTTTACCGGGTTAGACCCTTATACTTGTTAACAGGCCAGAGATCCAGACCTCCGGTTTCAGTCCGTTTCTCTGGTCGAGACTCAGGACCGTTATCTTCCAGAATCTCCCCCGACCTGTCCTGACCTCACCTACCGTCTGTTAACTCCTTGGTTCCAAACCGGTGTAGGACCACGTAGACACCAGTCACTACGTAATTGGTCGGAAACAGAGGGTTTCAAGATTTACCTCAGGAAAGGGTACTTACACCGACTCTTTTGAGTTTCTTTTCTTCTCCTGTCTTTCCTACTCTTTGGGTTTAGTGGGTCATCTAAGGACACACTCTCGTCTTGCTTTCGGGTACCCTAAAATTGTGAAGTAGATAAACCTAAGACCTCAGTCTTAAACTAAGTATAGGACCGTAGGGATGAATGATTGACGTCTGTGAACCCATTAAAATGGTACAGAGACTAGGAATAAGGTCCTTATAAAATTTTTCCTATGAACGGAGTGTCCCACCAACGCACGTAATATTCTCTACTCAATAGACTTTCTAGAGACGTTCAATGTTTTGTGTTATAAGTAAACTCGTAGAGTACATCAAGGTATATCGTAAGGAAGAATAAAGACTACTAAGATATTGATTATTGAAAGATATGGAACAGGAATAAGGTTATACCGGGTGAATATAGAGTACCAAAACGACCAAAGTATTGTGATTGTTTAAGAAAGGTCAATCGTATTCAGTTTAGTACTACGGAGTATCGAATGTGGAATAGACAACTTGTGGAACATCCCTTACCCCAACACTTTCAACCAGTTCCACTTTTGGTCCAAAGTGTTCCACTGTTACTCCGTTTTTGATATTTATGATTGTCAATAAGATGTAAAAGACAGAATCTCTTTTCCTCAAATCCTCTGAGACGGTTTGAATTGGTATTGTACTTTGTCGAATAAAGATGTAATGATGACGTGTTAAACCCGAAGGACCCATCGAGTTTACCATTTCTTAGACGGACGTTACCCCCTGTGGACCCAAGTCAGGGATCCAAACCTTCTAGGGGACCTCTTCCCGTACCGTTGAGTAGAGTCATAAGAACGGACCTCTTAAAGTATTTGTCTCCTTGAACCACCCGGTGTCAGGTACCCCAACGTCTCAGTCTGTGCTAACTCGTTGATTGTGTGTGTGTGTGTGTGTGTGTGTGTGTGTTAAATGATTATTATTTCTTACTCTTGAGTCTTTAGGATTAGGACTAATTTAAACTCAAGCCTTAGTTATTCGGAAGGGATAAAATCCCCTTATACGATTACACAATTACTAAAATGTTGTAATTACTTACACTATTTTTTAGTTTTTCGTACGATTTAAAGTTTTACTTTGATCTTTCATATAAACTTTTACTTATACGGTGACTCAGTTTATAGAATAAATGTAGTTCAAGAAAGTTATCAAAGGATTTTGTATAGTACCCATGTATGGTTTAGATCACTAAACACTAAATAGATTATAAGTAGAGGAAAAGAGACAGTGAGTTGAGATCGAGTCTTTCTCTTACTACTGTCACATTAAACTTCTGTCGTATCTTACCTTTCGAAACTTCACTTCTCTGACTCACATACTCCTTTTATGATACCCTTGATGTCCCATTTTCGTTATCACCTCAAGTCACAAAAAACCCCCCTCTCCCACCCTAAACCGGTGTGGTACGCACACCTTGAAGAGGTTGGTCTAGTTCGGGGATGGGGGACGTCACCTTTCACTTCAACGAGTCAGTACAGACTGAGAAACGCTGGGTACCTGACATCGGGTGGTTCGAGGAGACAGGTACCCTAAGAGGTCCGTTCTTATGACCTCACCCAACGGTAAAGGAAGAGGTCCCCTAGAAGGGCTGGGTCCCTAGACTTGGGTCCAGAGGGTGTAACGTCCGTCTGCGAAATTGGAGACGTGGTGGTCCCCTCGGGAATTTATGTTTTTAGTTTCTAAAGTTCCCTCCTTTCCTTCGGTCCAACCTTCTTCTTCCCCCTCCTCCCCCCTCTTCCCCCGCTTTCCACACCGGAATGTCTGCAGAGGACGGTGGATGTCTACGGGTCCGTAATATCCTGAAAGGGGACCCGGAGGTCTCTTCCCTCCTGACCTTGAGTCGGGATGGTCTTTAGTCTGATCTGGTCTTGGTCTTAAGCTCAAGAGACGGTTCTCCTCCACTAGTCAGAGGTTAGGAGTCGAGTCCGACTCCCGGGAAGTTGGTCTAAGGACGCAGGTCCTGGCCCCCTGATCTTTTTGTCCCTTCCTATCCTTCCCAATTCCTCTCCCTTCCCTTCTCTCCAGTTATTTCAGAGAACAAGGAATGGCCAGCCCCGTGAGACCGGTCAACAGGCGCAGTCCTCCTCTGGTCCCTGTTTTCCCAGGGTCAACGCCGGCGACCCAGACCAGGTAACCGTCCGTTCGACCGGGGACTCATGGGGCTCACCAGTCCTACAGTCAGAGTCGTTTCTTCTCAGGGTGGTCTCAGTAGTAAACAACGTCCTTCTTCCTGGGGAAGGTCCCGGACTTTGACCCGAGAACAGATTGTAAGTCTTTACTTAACAGGCTCCTCTGTGTACACGACTGTTTCGTTCTCTAAAATAACTCTTTCCCGCGGGCCCACCTCTCGTCTCACCTTCGTGTCAGAATTGGTGATCTGGTGGTCCCTTCAGGATCTCAATTCCAAATTCAGATTCGAGAAAATAATTAATCGACACATTGGAACTCTTTACATATATAGGAGACAATCAGAATGAAAATAGATTTTTGATCATAAGTGTTAGGGATCAATAGTCACGATAATCCTTCGTATTTTTACTATTCTGTATGGTTCTCGTATGACGGAGGGAAAAGGGAAACCAAGAGAGGAGCCGGTATACACTGGAACCCTTTTAAGAAGTGTAAAGGCATGGAGTTAAAAAAGTAGATATTTTACCGTTTTTATAATCGTAGGTATATAAACTTACCACACTCATAATTCATACAAGTATGTATAGTTAAGAATCATGGTCACACTCACACACACACACACGCACACACACACACACTCGTACGCGTACAAGTCAACATAGACTGAGAAACGTTGGGGTACCTGATAGCGGGTGGTCCGAGGAGACAGGTACTTTAAAAGGTCCGTACGTTTGACCTCATCCAATGGTAAAGAATGAGGTCAGACCATGGATAATTCTCAAGTTATTTACTATTATTGATTACAGACATTATGTCATGGACCGTATATAATTCCCATGTCAGTTAACATTTATAACATAATTAAGTTCTTATAAAAGAAAATCTCAGTACTGTGTTTTACCTTATTAATTCGGGTAAAGTATCTACTTTCTGATTCCAAATCGTTGACCCTAGATAACCTTAGGGTGGTTATGGGCCCTAGTATTGGATTTGAAAAAATTTAAGGTTCTAATTTATAATAAAGTATATTTTACAAAGTCTTCAGTCCGTCTAGGAGAACAAAGAGATTCTTGTATAATAAAGGTAATCTCGAAAGAGTGGGGTTTAAAGTTAGGAGTTTAACCTTTCCGTTCAATGAGAATGTTTGACTGTCAAACCTTAAGTAAGGTGAACAGACTCAAGAACTCAAAGTATATATACATATAGCTTCAATTTATATAAAAGAACTTACACTAAATACTCCTGAAAGACTGATTCAAGTTCTCCTAGTGAGTATTATATGAAGATCTGACGTACGGTATTAGATTTGTGACCTTCCTTTCAAATCCTTTCGTTAAGGGGTTTGTCGGAGTGGTAGCCACTTTAGTGTCATAGAACATGAACTTCGTAACCGGAGTCACTAAGTCGAACGGACTCTTAACTTTAACTGATTTCAAAAATATTCAAACACCGAATAGACCAAATGTAATTTATGGGTTTCTCTTTACTTATGTAGATACCGCAGTCACCTTCTCTCTTTTTACCACAGTCCGAGGTTCGGGTCCCCTCTACCGACCAGAGTTCCTTTCTGAATTCATCTTAATAAAGGAAAGGAGAAGATCCCCTGTCTCTGTCTTCAGTTTACTGATCTGTCCCTTTCTTTCTTTTTTTTATTCTGTTTAGAGTCGAATTTTGTGACCGACTGAAAAAACCGAAGAGAAAATCTGATGGAACTAAAGTACCACAAAACGTAACAGGTGATAATTCTCCCAAAGAAAGGTCTAATACTGTGAGAACCCCGATGTTTAAAGTCATCTAGGAATGACGGATGGTTTTGGAATTACACGGAAGGTTCCTAAGACATAGTTCTATGAAACTCACCGTTTATTATCGTGTGAGTTCAGTTTGACCAGATTCGGTATTTCCTTTAAATAACCGAGTACATTGTGTTTTCAGGTCTTTATCGTGACGAGAGGACACTTCGAATTAGGTAATTGAGTTTTTACAATCCTGTGTCAAAAAGAGACAGAAGTAAAAAGTCGGACACAAGAGTCACGGTCTAAATAAAAATTAAAAAAATTTTATATAAAAAGGAGACCAGGGTTGTACCGACAGTCCTCAATAGTTTCGAAATCCAAAGGAACAAGTGTAGGTCCCCTTTTTTTTTCTTGTAATAGAATATTGTGTGTGACTTCGCTTTCTCTAAAAGAACGTATTTCGGTTGTCTCGTTACATATATATATACACACACATACAGATACACATATATGTCCGACCAAGGTTTAACTCTTTCCTTATGTAGTTCTGAAATATAACAGTGGGACGAATAAATTGAAGATACGCCTCATGTAGTACTCTTTATGACCCGACCTACTTCGTGTTCGACCTTAGTTCTAACGACCCTCTTTATAGTTATTGGAGTCTATGCGTCTACTGTGGTGGGATACCGTTTTTCACTTCTTCTTGATTTCTCTGAGAACTACTTTCACTTTCTCCTCTCACTTCTTCAACCGAATTTCGAGTTGTAAGTCTTTTGCTTCTAGTACCGTAGACCAGGGTACTGAAGTACCGTTTATCTACCCCTTTTTTACCTTTATCACTCTCTGTAATAAAAGAACCCGAGGTTTTAGTGACGTGCACCACTGACGTCGGTACTTTAATTTTCTGTGAACGAAGAACCTTCTTTTCAATACTGATTAGATCTGTCGTATAATTTTTTCGTCTCTGTAATGAAATGGTTGTTTCTGGGTAGATTAGTTTCGATACCCAAAAGGTCATCAGTATATACCTACTCTCTCAACCTTACATTTCTTTCGACTCGTGGTTTGTTAACTACGAAAATTTGACACCACAACCTCTTTTGAGAACTCTCAGGGAACCTGACGTTCCTCTGGGTTGGTCAGGTAGGATTTTCTTTATTCAGGACTTATAAGTAACCTTCCTGACTACGACTTCAACTCTTTGAGGTTATGAAACCGGTGGACTACACTTCTTGACTGAGTTACCTTTTCTGGGACTACGACCCTTTCTAACATCCGTTTTCCTCTTCCCCTGCCGTTTCGTACTCTACCAACTTACCGTAGTGACTGAGTTACCTGTACTCAAACTCGTTAGAACCCTCAACCACTACCTATCCCTTCGGACCACACTACGTCAGTGCCCCAACGTTTCTCAGCCTGTGCCGACTCACTGACTTGACTCGACTTCACTATGTATATATTCATGTATGTATATACCCGAAGGGACTACCGCGCCCTCCATTTCTTACGTCACGTCCTCGGTGTCCTCTGGGCCCAAGTTCCAGGGGACCTCTTCCCTTACCGTTGTGTAAGGTCATAAGGACGGACCTCTGGAGATACCCGTCTCCTTTGACCGCCCGATATATCAGATACTCCAACGCTTCTCAACCTGTGTCGACTCGTTGATTGTGAAGGAAGGTTTTGTCTTGGATGGGGGTAGTTGACCCTCACCTTGATTAGGGTAGTTTAAGAGTTCCGAGTCTTTACACCTCCAACCACCTAACCTAGGAGATCATAGTTGGACAAAGAACTTGAAGACTTAGTTGGTCAAAAAGGTAGGAATGGAGGGTGAAGCCTAAAATGAAAGACATACACGTACGTATGACTCGATAAAGATCAAAGTGTTTGTGTGGAACTAGAAGGTCGGAGACGAGGTAAGATGAAGGAGGACTTGACAGGGAGAGTAGTATAAAAGTTTTAGTTTGGGTAGGAAACTCCAGGATAAGTTTGTGAGGGAGGAGGTACTTCGAGAAGGTATTATAAGAGTCGACCTTCAAGAGATAGTAGTAAAAAGGTTATCGTTACAAATAAAGGACCGTAAGAATCAACCTATTGAAGGTTAGATAAGAGGATGACTATGACACACACCCAGAGAAGATCTACTACGTTCAAGAGACTCTTTGTTCTGACACGGAGGGAAGAAGAACTAAACGGAATCTCATGGTTCATGGACGAGACTTACAACATCCGGTCGGTTACCCGAAACCCTAGTAAAAAGACCTCTGTGTATAAGACATATAAACTACAACAAGTCAACGATTCAGTACAGGATGAGAAACACTAAGGTACATGACATCGTGTGGTCCGAAGGGACAGGAAGTGATAGAGGTCCCCAAACGAGTCAGAGTACAGGTAACTCAGTCACTACAGATTGGTAGAGTACGAGAAGGTGGGTGAAGAGAAGGAGGGGAGTTAGAAAGGGTCGTAGTTTCAAAAAAGGTTACTCAACCGAGAAGTGTAGCCCACTGGTTTTGTAACCTCGAAGTATTGGGGTGAGGACAAAGAAACTCTTCCAAATCGTAAAACCGTTAAATGAATAGATCATTGGTCAAGAAGTAAGAAGTATCACTCAAACAGTCGACTGTCGTCTTTTCGTTTTTAGTCCCCGAATCGTTCATAAATAAAAAGATGAAAAGTTTGAGACATTATGTTGTCTGAACCTGGTCTTCAGGTACTAAGTACCTAGTCTCATTTAGTTATAAAGGAAAGAAAAAGTAAAAGAATAATAACAATCATAGTAACATAAATCCACTGTATATAGACTCTTCCTTTTTATTACTCATAACGTATAAAAGTTTTTGCTTAAGGTCCGATTTTTAGTTCCAGGAATACGTTCTCCATTTAACTTCGGTATTTGTCCGAATTCCATTGTTTACTTAACTAGTGCAAAAACAAGTGGAACAACTCTCAATGGTGTGTCGTTTCCCAAGGAAAAGGGAGAGTTTAACACGATTATAATACACACTGACATAGTAAGTGTCTATAGAGTTCGTATCGTACAAATTTTATTTTGACACCGAAAGGGAGGTCTTTGTACCAAGAGGGAGTCCAGAAGAAATATAATTGTTTCCCAGGGTGGTAAGTGGAACAAAGAGTTTGTTTTATGGACCTCTCCGTAGGCACAGAAACCCCGATGTATGTCCAGGTACTCACGACATTTGAGATAGAGGTGTATATAGGGACCTAGGTGAGTAGAGAGAGAGAGAGAGGGTAGGAGAGAGAGAGACTATCGGTCACAGAATCAGGTCTTCGGGTCTTACTGGCACTATCAGTAGGGAAGCACTAAAGATCCGTACAATAACAAGTGGACAATTACACACACACACACACACACATACATATATAAACGGACACAGCCCTGAATCGACATCGTATGTTCCAGAAACTAGAGATGAACACCGTTCATCCTAGATCAGGGGACTCGTCCCTAACTTGGACCTGGGAGACGTAACGCTCGTGTCTGAGAATCGGTGACCTGGTGCTCCCGTCAGAGGAGATAAGGAGTGGAAGTTGGGTGACAGGTGTATCGTTATTAGACGGGGGACTGAAGGAGGGGGAAGGTAGGAGACTTGAGAAGAGGACCAAGAACACCCAGGATTTCGAGCAGACCAAGAAAGGAGGAAGTCTCGGAGACCAGTACGGTAAGGGAAATGAACTTAACAAGAAGGAAGACGGAGAAGTACTCCAACACAAAAAAAGAGAAAATCACGAACCGACTTTATCATAGAGACGTCTTACCGGAAACGAATGATGGGATAGATTCTCCACTCGGGGACAATCAGAGGTGAAATTAAGGAATAAGTGTCAGAAATAGAGTATGAGTTATACAGAAAAAAAAAAAAAAAAGGGAAATACAAAAACAAACAAAGAGGGTAGTCTTACATTTAAGTATTCCATTCCCACTACAGTCCGAATAAGAGGTAACATGGAGTCAGGGATTGTGACAACGTAAGTCCTAATTTATGGATGACTTACCTTCCTTAAAGACAATTTCAGACGGGTAGATAACATAAAGTACCCTACAAATAACTCAGATTCGTGGGGGACTTATATTTTTGTCACCATCAAATTTGATTAAATGATAGATTTATTGGTTTCAAAAAAAAAAAAAATTCTTAAGCATTCTTGTAACACTTTAAATACTAAGGGAGTGGTGACACTTTGTAGGAACTACTTTGTCCTTACATAAACTTCGTATAGAACTCTTTGTCTTCCAACCTTAGACACTTTTTACTGTCGAACATGGGAATATACCGTTTGAGATGAAACGGTTTGTTTCAAAGACATTGGGTGTCTCGGGAACACCAGACTCTATACGGTGACGTTAAGTGAGTTTTGTGACCTGTCACAAAAGGTTTCCTACTTTCGCAGTCGGAGGTCGACCAAAAGGTCTAGGAGAAGGAGGATTAGGAAAAGGGATTGTCCCTAAACGTTCCAGATTCAGACATGGGGAAAGTGAAGATAATATTAAGACACGAGACAAAGGTACTCTCTTTAATGGGAGGAGTACAAAAGTAATAGTCGAAAGATAACTGTTTAGAATTTGGGTATAAAGATTAGAGTCGGTGTGGAAGACTACTCTAGCCAAAGAGGTAGTCGGACGTAGTACCTAAGGATTACGACGGACGTCTAACTCAGGTTTAGACTCGGGCTGTTCAGATTTAGATGGTCTGGGAAGAGACACATGTCACGAGTCAGCGACGTTGACACAGGCCGGGAAACACTGAGATACCTGATATCGGGTGGTCCAAGGAGACAAGTTCCCTAAGAGGTCCGGTCTTGTGACCTCACTCAACGGTTCGGGAGGAGGTCCCATAGAAGGACTGGGTTCTTAGTTGCAGAGGACTCAGAGGACGTAACGTCCGTCTAAGGAATAGGGACTGGGTGGTCCCTTCGGGAATGGGGAGGGATTTGGAGTCGATATGCCAAACAATGAAAGAGAGTACCTATAAAAGAATATCGGGCACCGGAACGTAAAAGTGGAAGAATTAGGGACAAAAAGCATATGTTTGTGCACTTACACCCCTTACGAGGAGTTAGTGCAAACTATGTTGACGTTTCGAGATCTCCCGCGGTAAATGTGGCGACAGATCCACTTCCCCCCGAAGGGACCACCGAGTCTACCATTTCTTAGATGGACGTTACACTCTCGGGGCCCAAGCTAGGGACCCACCCCTTCCAGGCGACCTCCTCCCATGCCGTTGTCTGAGGTCATAAGAACGGACCTCTTAGAGGTACCTGCCTCCTCGGGCACCCGATGCCAGGTACCCCAATGTTGCTCGACCTATGCTGGCTCGTTGATTCGTGTGACACACTTCCCTTCACAAAGCCTGAGGAGATGTAAAAGGTAGACGACAAGGTTTACGTTCAGAGAGATGCAAAACCGGTGGTCCTTTTACGACAACTGTGTGACAAAACCGCTTACTACTCCTTAATTTTCACAGTCTCTCACAGTCCAGGTGTGGGATTTCGAAGAAATGACCTGACATACTCTGTAAACGGCATTGAGAGAGGGGTACGTCGAACGGGGTAAGACTTTTCTTGCGCAAATGTCCTACACAGGAGTGAAATAGAGAATGAAGGAACATATTAGGAGGAAAACACTCCCATAGTTCGAATTGTCTCCTTACACTTCGGTTTCTCGTCAATAAAGGACTACCGAGACGGGTCTCTAACCAGTGCCACGAATACGTTAGTATTCTGACCTTGTACCCAAGAGATACGACTCGTGGATCTATTATGTAAATATCACGACTATCCGTCTCCCGGGAGTAAGTCTCAATGGGTTTTCCATTGAGTCTTGGGACAACGGATCGAGTCCTGAACCGTAACCATCCCTGGGAGGTTTGTGTACGACTCACTTACTCGACCTCAAGTGAAACGATATCACTCTAACAGGGACCCATTAATAGGGTTTAGGTCACATTAAGTCATCACCTTCAGATCGACCCTGTGACTGTTACCCGTTCGGGATATTAAAAATTCCCGAAGTCCTGAGAAAGTAATTTTTAATATGGGTGAATCTAAAATGTGTGAAATCTAAACACGAAAACATCCTAAGCCCAAAGTATTTAGGTACAAATATTGTAAATTCCTATAGACAACATTTTTATTACTATTATCTAAACTCGTGAGTAATCTTGGTCAAAAACTTCATTAAACGTATAAATGTACTTAGTAATAGTTACAAACGTATAATTCGTTTAACAATTTTCTTACTCATGTCCTTGACAAAATTTCAATAAATGGATAATAATAACAGTAATAATACTAAAAAAAAAACATATGTCTATAGGGGAGGGAAAACTTGGAGGAGAGTAGAGGGAGGAGTAGAACGGGGAGATCAAAGTATGTTTCGGGGACAAACTTAAAGGGTTCGGTACGTCGTTAAGGGTAACCGATAGATAAAATTATATTCAAAGGTACAATGACAAAGGTACGTAGAGTGGGAGAGGAGGGGAGAGGGGTACAGGTATTCAGATAAGAGATACAGACAAAGAAGTAACGAAGGGACATTTGTTTAAGAAGTCTAAGACATATACACGTAATCTTATACTATAAATAGAAAGAGAAAGACTGAGTGAAGTGAGACATATTATCCAAGACCCGAGTAGGTGGAGGATTCTTGACTGACTTTCCGTAAGGAAAACTACCGACTCATTATAAGGTAACACATATACATGGTGTTGAAGAAAGAGGTAAGTAGACAGCTACCTGTCGATCCAACGAAGGTACAAGATCGATAACATTTATCACGACGTTACTTGTTACCCTATGTACACAGAAAAAAAGTCAAAACCAAAGGAGTCCCATATACGGATCCTCACCCTAGGACCCAGCATACCACCAAAATAAGGATCACAAAATTCCTGAGAGGTATAACAGAAGGTATCACCGACATAGTTAAATGTAAGGGTGGTTGTCACGTTCTCGCAAGGGAAAAGAGGTGTAGAAGAGGTCGTAAATAACAAACATCTGAAAAACCACTACCGGTAATACTGGTCACACTGTACTATAGAGTAACCCCAAAACTAAACGTAAAGAGATTATTACCCTCTACAACTCGTAGAAAAGTACACAAACAATCGGTAGACATACAGAAGAAACCTCTGTACAGACAAATCCTGAAAAAGAGTTAAAAACTAACCCAACAAACAAAAAGAACGAAACTCAATATACTCGACGAACATATAAAACCTTTGATTAGGAAACACTCAACAAAGTAAACGATAATAAAAGAGGGTAAGACTCCCAACAGAAAGATCTTTGTTTACTGTTACTTTTGTACTGTTGAGTTTTAGATATCTTACGTCGTTTTCGTCAAGATTCTCCCTTCAAATATCGTCATGTCGGGGTGGCGTTCCTTTTCTCTCTGTAACCTGTCTCTCGGACTGAAATCTGGGTTTTGTTGACCTCTTTCTTCTTTTTGTTGTCGTTGTTTTCGTCTTAGTCCTCTTCCCTTCTTTAGTTTTCTAGGTCCGTCCTTATTTACTTTTTCTTTGCTTTCTTTGTTATCATTTCTAATTATTTTGCTTTTCAACCAAGAAACTCTTCTTTTTGTTTCAACTGTTTGGAAATCGGTCTGAGTAGTTCTTTTTTTCTCTCTTCTGAGTTTAGTTGTTTTAATCTTTACTCTTTCTCTGTCTGTTACGTCTTTATGTTTCCTAATATTCTCTGATGATACTTGTTGGTATACGTTATTTTACCTATTGGACCTTCTTTACCTGTCTAAGAATCCCTTCAAGTTAGAAGGTTCTGACTTGGTCCTTCTTTATCTGTAATACTTGTTGGGTTAATGTTCGTGACTTTAACTTCGACACTAATTTTTTTAGAGGGGGTTTTTGTTTTCGGGTCCTGGTCTACCGAAGTGTCCTCTTATGACAGTTTGTAAATCTCTTCTCGATTACGGATAGGAAGATTTTGAGTTTTTTAACGTCTACTTCCTTGTGAAGGAAGTACTCCTTTGAGTAAGATGTTCCGTTGGTAGTGGAACTATGGTTTTGGTCTGTTTCTGTTGTGTGTTTTTTCTTTTGATGTCCGGGCTTAGTGACTACTTGTATCTACGTTTTTAGGACTTGTTTTAAATCGTTTGTCTTAAGTCGTTGTGTAGTTTTTCGTACTAGGTCAACCCAAATAAGGTCCCTAATTTCCTAAGAAGTTATATACGTTTAGTTTGTTATACTATGTGGTATAATTGTTTGACTTTCTATTTTGGTATACTATTAGAGTTATCTACGTCTTTTTCGGAAACTGTTTTAAATCGTGGGTAAATATTAATTTTGAGAGGTTTTTACCCGAATGAGGAACCTTCTTTTCAATACTGGTCGGATCTATCGTATAAATTTTCGTCTCTGTAAAGAAACAGTTGTTTCCAGGTAGATCAGTTCCGATACCAAAAAGGTCACCAGTACATACCTACACTCTCAACCTGACACTTCTTTCGACTCGTGGTTTCTTAACTACGAAAACTTGACACCACAACCTCTTCTGAGAACTCTCAGGGAACCTGACGTTCCTCTAGGTTGGTCAGGTAAGACTTCTAGTCGGGACCCTAAAGAAACCTCCTTTACTACGACTTCGACTTTGAGGTCATGAAACCGGTGGAGTACGTTTCTCAACTGAGTAACCTTTTCTAAAACTACGACCCCCTAACCCCCGTCCTCCTCTTCCCTTGCTGTCTCCTACTCTACCGGCCTACCGTAGTGCCTGAGCTACCTGCACTCAGACTCACTTGAGGCCCTCAACCACTACCTATCCCTCTGGACCGCACGACACTAAGTACCCCAGCGTTTCTCAGCCTGTGTTGACTCACTGACTTGACTTCACTTTTTGCCCGTGTCTTCCTTGGATGAATTTGTATCATTTCCGGTATATACTATTCGAATGTCGTTTGTAATAAAAGTTACTACTTTTTGACTTTCGTAAGGGGGATTCTAGTCCTTATTCTGTTCCCACAGGTGAAAGGGGTGATAATAAGTCGTATCAAGACCTTCGGGATCGATGTCGTTAGTCTCTTCTTTTTCTTTATTTTCCTTAGGTCTATTCTTTTCTTCACTTCGAGAGTGACAAACGTCTACTGTACTATGATATGTATCTTTTGGGATTTCTTTGGGACTTCTATCATAGTCTTTTAATGATCTCGATTAGTCACTTAAATCGTTTCAACGTCCTAGGTTTTAGTTGTGTGTCTTTAGTGAACGTAAAGATATATGACTGTTACTTTTTAGTCTTTCTCTTAAATACCTTAGTTAGTGTAAGTGGCAACGTTGTTTTTCTTAATTTATAGATCCTTATTTGAGTGGATCCAACTGTTTTCTTGACATGTGGTTTTTAATATTCTGTGATTACTTTCTTTAGTTTCTGTCATATTTGTCTACCTCTCTATAAGGTACAAGGACCCATCCTTTTTAGTTATAACGTTTTTACTGATATAATGGTTTACGTTAGATGTTTAAACTACGTTAGGGACAGTTTAGTGGTTACTGCAAAAAGTGTCTTGATCTTGTTTTTTAGTATACCTTTGTGTTTTCTGGGACTTTCGGTTTCGTCAGAACTCTTTCTTCTCACCTCGACCTGAAGTCTAATATGATATTTCGATGTCAGTAGTTCTATCATACCATGACCGTGTTTTTGTCTTTATATCTACTTACCTTGTTCTATCTTTCGGGTCTTTATTTGGGTACGTGGAGACCCATGGAATAAAAACTGTTCTCTCCGTTCTCATATGTTTCTCCCTTTCTGTCGGAGAAGTTATTTACCACGACCTTTTGACCTGTCCATGTACATTTTCTTACTTTAATCTTGTGAAGGATTGTGGTATGTGTTTCTATTTGAACTTTACCTAATTTCTGGATTTACATTCTGGCCTTTGATATTTTGTCTCCTTTTGTATCCGTCTTGTAAACTACTGTATTCAGTTTCGTTCTAGGAGACACTGGGTGGAGGATCTCATTACCTTTATTTTTGTTTTCATTTCTTCACCCTGGACTAATTTGAATTTTCGAAAACGTGTCGTTTCCTTTGATATTAGTTCCACCTTTTACAGTCATGACTGTAAAATAAACGTAAAAATAGAAGAAATTATGAGGACCATTTCTAGAACTGGGTACAATCTATCGGTCATTGAAAGACTCAATTACTTACTTAGTCGCTTATTTTTAGCGTACAGGGCACTGACCAGTCTCGAGAAACTCTGTAATACATGTCGTGAGTGAATCGGATCCCATCAAAGACTCTGTAACATCGTCAAAACCTACATAACTGTCTTTCCCCTCTATAATTACGTTGACCTGAGCCTATCCATTCACAATAACGTTAACACCTGGTTTGATTCGAGACTTGAAGGATTTCCAGTTTCGTCTTCCCACGTGTTACCTAATTCACCTAGAGTAACAGACGAATTTTGTGTGTGTGTGTGTGTGTGTGTGTATTTTTTAACACACACTCTCCAGTGTACCTGTCTAGTTCCGTTCTGTAAGTGTGACCCCGTAGTGGTTCTAGAGAACCTCGTCCTTGAGGGATCTGATGGAGTGAAATACCTTGCACAGAGACAGATATTACTCTGGTTGGACTTCGTCGAGACACTACGTCTTACACAGTAAAATTGACGATGGAAGTCTAAAGGGTCTGTCTCAGTGAGGGTAAGAGAATCTTTGAGAGCCCCAAAAAGTCACAACCAGTTGATTGACAGTTACAACCAGTTGATTGACAGAAAATAATATGAGGGTGTGACCAGAGAAGAGTTGGGTAAAAAAGGGGGTGGGGTTTAGAAAAAGGAAGGTCCCAGGGAACTAAAGAAAGAGGAAGAGGTTGGACAAGTGGTTGTAGTCAACTTGTAGTTGATACGTAACCAAGTGCAGTCCGTTGTACAGTACGTAGACTTTCAATTATTCCGTAGGGAGAAGGGGGTTCCACAAGGGGTCGGAAGGTGTGAAGGACGATTTTATAAGTACACGATCCGAAGTGGAGGGTCCACACTCGACGTACTTTTATCCTGTCACCGATACACAATTGTCGACATAGAGGTAATGGGTGTAGTTCAAGGAGAAATGACTTGTTTCCTTAGATCCGATTAAGAATTACGTCACAAAGGGGTCAATAAGACACCTTGTGATTAGACATTTATATGACAAATTAGATTACCCAAACTCGTTGTGTTGAAGGAGGTAGGGGACGGTTTTCTCAGACTCTTCGGAACATCCTTAGTTTATATTTGACTCGAGTTGAATATGACAAATAAACTGAAATCTTTATATACACAAATCATATTGTAGTACATCTTGAACGTTAGATACCTTTTACAGTAGTCTCACTCCCTTCGTGTGGGTCAATCCTTTCTACTACCACCCGTCTAGACTCTTCTCTTTCGGGACTCGGGTTAGTTTCGGTAAGGTCGTCCCTGGTTCTTTGGTCGTCGACTTTTTCTTCGGAGGTCTTTTCTTTGGATGGTGTCTCCTTTTCTTCCGACGACGTATTCGAATTTGAACAAATAAGGGATTTACGGTTTAGTAAAACCTGTCGATTAAAACTTATTACTGGACTTGTTTCTCCGTTACTCTTTTTCTTTTTCTTTTTTTTGTTTTTGTAAGGTCCTCGAGGGGAACTGGAAAAGTTTGAGTTTATGTCAGAACAGTTATTTATACCTAAAACCTAACTTTAGTTATAAAATGAAAATGATCTAGGGTCGACAGAACATAGGAGGTGTTAAGATTCTGTTATGGGTAGTGTTTCAAAATGATTTTTAACCCATTAACATGGTTTAATACTGGCAGTTGGTCAAACCTTCGACTGGATTTGGTGGAGGGTCCAATAAATGATACACACATATAACATCAGTCACACACATATAGTTACACGTAAAATTTTATACGATAATAAGACGAGAATAAATAATGAAACGTTTACCATCCTTTTCGTACATGGTCGGTAGGTAAAGTAAATCGTAGTTCCACGAAGGTTTTTATTTTTTCAGTGAAAGGGGATGACTAAAGACTCAACTACCGAATTACAATGATAAACTTACGTATTAAATATTCCTCTTCGATAGGTACCTCCTATGTTCTGTGTGGGTAAAGTTCAATTTTTAGAAGTGTCTAATTTTTGTACCGAAAACATTAAATATTAAAACACGACAAACAAATAACATTAACAAAAAGATTGAAACTTTGCCCCCTATAAATTTTATTTTGTCAGTTTTCGAGTTCAGACGTATTTGACTAAGGTTGTTCTCTGTAAAACCTCTTTCAAGTGACATTTCAATTGAAACTTTTACAGAATCTTCTTTTAATACAGAGCATTTCCCATACTTATCAGAAACTCACAAAATCGAGTACTAGAGTCTTCCTAAAACCTTGTTCTCCTGTGTAAAAAAAAAAAAGTCAAAATTTCTTTTTTCGTATAAGCAAACATGATTCAGAAATAAAAGGTAATCACGAAATTTCAAATGTTTGACAAGAGCAAACTAGGAGGGTCCTCGGACACACCAACCGTGTCTTCATTTTTATCGATGGTAAATGTTCTCCACGACAATCGTCTCTAAATGGAGTGTCTACGAGTCCGTCAGGATCCTGCACTCATGATGGCGACGGTGACGTCTACCCCCCTCACTCCGTAACCCTCCCCTTCGCTGAAAGAGTTCCGGCGTCCGGCTCAGACCCCCAGGTCCACTCTACGTTCGGGTCCGGCAGACCGGGGTGTCCGACACAAGGATTGGTCACGTGATCTAACAGAGGACTCTGGTCTCACCACGAGTGAGAAGTGTCGAGTGTATGTCCTTCTACTGTTCACCTTCGTCGTCGCACTGTCGTACCGGAGAGCCCCTGTCTCTCGTCACATCTGCTGAGTAGAGATCGTCAAGTCTCGGGAGTCCCCGGAGAATTGGACCGGTTCGCCCCGGAGGTGACGCCTGTATCGAGCGGTGCAATCTGTAGAAGATCTCCGCAGTGACGCGGCCACGGAGATACCCTGACTGTATATGGGTGACGACGTATTTTTCATCTATTGACTGCTCGTGGATGGCATATCTTGTCCCTTGCGACGAGTCATATTAGATTTGTTAGATTTTCCTCACCTATGTACATACACATGATGTCTAAGTGTAACGACGTGTCGTCTTTGACTATGTTGTATCTTTTAGTTGACGTGAGGTCATTATCTATAAGTAGTGTCCCGATACGTAGTACCGAATTTTTTTCTTTGTAAGGGGGTTCAGGTTTTTATATTCTTACCAGCTTACTAAGTTGTAAACTTATGGTGTGTGTGTGTGTGTGTGTGTGTGTGTGTGTGTGTGTGTTCTATTTGTCCTTTATTTTCTGACCTTTTGGTTTACTGAATACGTTCTGGTGACTCGAGGATCTACCTTGTCTACTCCGATCTTTCAGTCAGACATCGAGAAACTCAGCTCACATGGGGGACGGGGAAAGTTACCGAAGGAGAAGGTCGCTAATGGATCCCGACATATCGACATTCAGGAGAGTGAGACGGGGTCGATCTGAAACCAACAAGTCTTCAGAGATTCAGTACAGACTGAGAAACGTTTGGATACTTTACGTCGTACGGTCGGAAGGACAGGAAGTGACAGAAGACCTCAAAAGAGTTTGAGTAGAGGTAACTAAACCACTACGGTAACTTAGTAGAGTAGGAGACAGCGGGGGAAGAGGAGGACGGGAGTTAGAAAGGGCCGTAGTCCCAGAAAAGGTTACTCAGTGGAGAAGCGTAGTCCGATCTGAACTAGGGACGGGTCGAGTGTCAAAAGAGTAGTCTTTCTACTCCTCTTAGTTCGGAGGACATGACTCACCTAAGACTCTTAATTACTACACCTTTCTTTTAACATTTTGTCACGATACTTTTACAAGTGTCTCGTAGCGTAAAAAGTGTTAGCACTACCGTACGACACACGGTGTCTTAATATAAAAGGTACAATGTTCGGATAAGTAGTCTATATTTTATCTATGCTAGAGGGTTGTAAGACATTTGAAAAAGAGAGTTTTAGAAAGACTTGGTAAAGAAATACAAGAATTCTCCTCGTTTATGATTTTGTGTGTAAAAGATGGAAGTCCTCCAAACATCAACTCATCTCCGACGACGACGACGACGACGACGACGATTCAGTGAAGTCAGTACAGGTTGAGACACGTTGGGTACCTGTCGTCGGGTGATCCGAGGGGGAAGGGACCCTAAGAGGTCCGTTCTTATGACCTCACCCAACGGTAAAGGAAGAGGTTACGTACTTTCACCTTTCACTTTCACTTCAGCGGGTCAGTACAGACTGAGAATCGCTGGGGTACCTGACGTCGGGTGGTCCGAGGAGGTAGGTACCCTAAAAGGTCCGTCCTCATGACCTCACCCCACGGTAACACTCATCTCCATTGACGGATGTTTACATTAGAGTCCGTTTAATGATGGTCTTATTGACTTTTAACCCCCTCCCAAAGTCCTTTCTCCATCGTGAATGTATTAGTACTCTCTCTTAAAGTCGTCCGACTTTACTCCCGTCTCATGGAAGTAAGGACCACCTGTCCGATACACCTGTTTCCTTCCCTTATTTATAAATTACTTTTCTGTGAATCCTAACGATCTAACAGGTCACCTTTACTTCAGTCTTCGGTCTTGAATCTTCCTAACCTGACAACAAGTGTCCGTCCTTAACTCCTGTCTCCCAAGACGAGTCGTCCCGTGGCATTTTCGTCTCGTCCTTTTCGAGACATCCTCCGTCATCTGACAGGTCTGAACCCGTCCCTCTGGTCTACGGATTCTAACAAATGAGTGTTTCTCGGACTGAGAAGACACTGAGAAAAGACGATAAGGTACCTACCATCGGGTGGTCAGAGTAGACAAGTACCCTATTGGGTCCGTTCTTAGGACCTTACCCAACGGTAAAGGAGAAGATCACGTATTTTAATGGACGTGCATTTACATCTGTTCTAAGTACATTCCCACCACCCGAACTCTTACTCCCTTCTCGTCTTACCCAGACTGACAGTCCTGTGAGACTTACCTACTTATTATCACGGAGAATAGACACTTCCCCCAGTCATTTCCCTGCACACACACACACACACACACACACACACACACACACATACACATTCCCTTTTCTCTCTCCCTTTTCTAGTGAACGTTAAGTAAAACCGTATTGATGGTGAAGTACCCTTTCTAGACCTACGAAGTCTCATAGTAGTTAATAAGTGGACCGAAGACCGTTGGAAAGTTTTGTAGAAAATCCAAACATATAATAAATGAGGAAACGGAATTACGTAAAGGGGAGGAGACAATTGGGATGGAGTTGGGACTTTACTTTGTTTTGACATTAATTAAAATATCGTACATCTTTTTATTTCAGGTCCCTTTGCAAGGAGTAAAGGACCTCCCGTCACTGAGAGTTGACGGACTTCTTTACCTTTTACTAAAAGTGGTAGAGTCCCTCTTCTTTTTGTCGGTAAAGGTTAATTCGACAAACGAAAGACCCAAGTCTCCCTCCTCCCCTGACCAAACCCGGAGGAAGATACTGTGTCTTAAGTGCAACGCTCTGTTCCATTCTCACGACTTTCCTGTGCTACGGTTCACGTCTCGTCGTGCCCCCTCGTGCATTTCCCCCGCGTGCATTTCGCCCGCGTGCATTTCGCCCGAGTGGCATTTCACCGGCGTGCCGCGGACCGCGTCGTGCATGGTGACCAAAAGACGCAAAGTAGTGGGTCTCCAAGACTTATACCTAAACACCCAAACCCCTGAGACTCGTCCAGTCTGTCTATTAGGGTAACTTAATGTCCTTGTTGTTTTATGTGGGAGTCTACGACCGCTGTCTAGTGTACTGGTAAAAGAAGGTTGAAGCCTCCGGACCTACGTACTCACTTCATGGAAGAAAAATAATAAACTTTTTTTTTTAACCGTACGTTTTTTCAACTTTTTTTTTCCTGTTTTACAGACATATGGACAGTGGTCTAAAGGGGTCTACAATTGTAGAATATATTGAAACCACGTCAATACCTTAATATTTTAATACCAACGTTAGGATATTTGATGTCTGGAATATACTTCAAAAGATGAACATGGTGTCTACAGGAAAAGACCGGGTCCCAAGTGAAGACCTAATTTACAATGAGAATCGACAGTACAGGGGAATCAAAGAGGGTTAGACCCCGTTAAGGAGTCACAAAACAAAAAGGAGAGAGAAAATAAAATTTACTAACACTGTGAAACCTTCTTATGTCCTGTGTCCAGTCAGAAAACCATCTTCCAGACAATAGACGACAAAGGAGTATAATTATAAATTTAAGTCTTTTATGTAAAGGGATACATAGGAATTAGGTAATCAAAGGTAAAGATAACTTCTTGGAACGGACTTTGTCAATCACAACACCACAAGTGATTCGCTATTACAGGTCGTAGCGAAGAAGCAAATTTTTAACCCTGAAATGATTCCTTTCTCGAAAAGTATGACGAGTACCTCAAGAACTCGGTTCTTATGAACTCACCAAACGATAAGGGAGGAGGCTATCTGGTGTAAAGTACTCTGAAGTGTTGACTTGTTGTTGTTGTGTTTGAATTCTTCTGTTGACTCGTTGTTGATTTCCTTTCTCGAGACAAAAAGAAAGTAAAAAACACCACAAGACAGTGAGTCAGTACAGACTGAGAAACAGTGGGGTACCTGACGTCGTGTGGTCCGAAGGGATGGCAGTGGTAGAGGATCTCGAACCAGTTTCGGTGCAGGTAACTCAACCACTACGGTAGGGTGGTAGAGTAGAAGACAGTGGGGGAGGAGGACGGAAGTTAGAAAGGGTCGTAGTCCCCGAGAAGATTACTCAACCGAGAACCGTAGTCCACCTTAGTCGAGAAACGTAGTTTCTTAACCTCTAAGTCGAAGTTGCGGTCAGGAAGATTACTCATAAGTCCTGACCAAAGGAAATACTACCTGACCAAACTAGAAGAACGTCAGGTTCTTTGAGAGATCTCAGAGGTTGTGGTGTCAAGTTTTCGTAATTAAGAAGTCGTGAGTCGGAAGAAATACCAGGTTAAGAGTGTAGGTATGTACTGATGACCTTTTTGGTATCGAAACTGATATACCTGGAAACGACTGTTTCATTGTAGAGACGAAAAATTATACAACAGATCCAAACAGTATCGAAAAGAAGGTTCCTCGTTTGTAGAAAATTAAAGTACCGACGTCAGTGGTAAACGTAACTAAACCCTTTGGTCCTTTTATTTCAGACAGTGACAAAGGTAACAAAGGGATAGACAAACGGTAATTCACTACCCTGGTCTACGGTACTAGAAGTAAAAAATTTACAACTCAAAATTCGGTCCAAAAAGCGAGAGGAGAAGACGGAAGTAGTTCACCGAGATTTAAATCAAGGAGAAGGGAAAGACAGTATTCCCACCACAGTAGACGTATGGAGTCCAATAACTATAAAGAGGGTTGTTAGTTCTAAGGTAGAACACGAAGTAGATCGGGTCGTAAAGTACACAACATGAGACATATATTCAATTTATTCGTTCCACTGTTATATGTTGGAACTGTATGAGGAAAGGGTTAAACCTTGGTCAGGGAACAAGATACAAATCAAGATTGTCAACGAAGAACTGGATGTATATCTAAAGAGTCCTCCGTCCATACCACCAGACCATAAAGGTAGGGAACTTCTTAAAAGGTGTCAAACAACACTAGGTGTGTCAGTTTCCGAAATCGTATTAGTTACTTCGTCTTCATCTACAAAAAGACCTTAAGAGAACGAAAAAGATACTAGGTTACTTACAACCTCTAAGTTAGAGACCAAGGAGACGGTAAAGACTTAGGTCAAACTTGTCGACCTTCAACAACCAAGTGTATCACAACTTCCGATCGAACCTCTTAAAACTCGTAATGAAATGATCGTACACTCTACTCACGTTAACACACCATCAAACTCGTAAGAAACCGTAACGGGAAGAAACCCTAGCCTTACTTTTGACTGGAGAAGGTCAGGAAACTGGTGACGACTCAAAAGGTTCAAACGACCGTATAACTCACGTCGTGAAATTATCGTAGTAGAAAATGTTAGACTTTATTGAGTCGACCTTAAGGTAGTGGAGGTGACTGAAGTAAACATCACTACGATGGATTCCGGGTGAACTGAAACGTGGTTCTACAGACTGAGATCCACTCACTAGTGTGGTAGTAGTAAATTGATAGATATCGATATTCGAATGTGTGTTTACTATGAAACATTTCATAAACACTCCGTAATAAAATGGCCCGTGAGGTAAAAGGACTCTCTATCGACCATCTCCAAAAGAGGAGAGGTCAAATGCATATTTCTAGGACTTCAAGTCGCTGAACGTATAAACAGATGGTAGAGGTTGTCTCTACTACTTCAGGACCTTTCATCACGTAACCTAAATATTCATCAAATAAACGAAGGTACTACGGATCTTCTGGGTGGATCACGTTTACTTCACTTTTCTTTTGTAATTAACCCATTCTAAGTTACCATTTAGGTTCTGTTTACCGGTCTTAAGCGACAACCATTTCTCTCTACTTATTTGTACGGCAATCCTACACTACTTGTACGATACCGTATGTATTAACACCATAAGTCTTACATGAAAACTTATTTATTACAAAACCCCTATACTTCATTGACTCGTACCTTCCGTCTATGGCAGACCATACTTTGAGAAGGACCCAGGACCGCACCAAGTGAGACAGGGAGAAAGGGTGACATAAAGGGGATAAGAGTGGACAGATTCAGTAAGAATCAGAAAGCAAGAGTGGTATCTGAAACAAAGGAAGAACTCCTACGAGGACTAAGACAAATTCAAACTCCTATGAATAAACCTCAAACGGTAGTAGGACATAAAAGATGTGGGTTCATACAAAATGTGGTGCAACACAACCTTAATTTTCCAACGTACGTCGGGGTAGAAGAACCTTGTGACAGACCACCTCTTCTATAATGATTTGGAGTCAAAAGGACTATTCTGTCTTACTCGATCAGGAATCCTCTAGAGTCCAGTCGACCGAACAAACCTTAGACAAGGGACAAAGAGAGGTTGGTATACTAAAGACTGTTTAACGAAATTCACGAGATTCACAATAAAAAAAAAGGAAAGACCTTAAATTCTTATTTTCACTATGAGGTTCCAAACACCAATCTTAATTAAACTTATATTATTATATACATTTCACGAATATTTATTTAGAGAATGAAAACCTTTCACGGAAAATCAATTCTTTTGTGAATTGTAATGAGACAGGAAATTGATCACTGATCTGAGACATTTAGTGACTCTACAGAGTAGATAGGTTGTGAGGTATTCTACATTTGGTCGTCCGTCCTTCTTGTGAGGTTCTTGACGAGGAAAACTGTATACTTATAAAGTGGACTGACGAAGGTCAAGGCGAAGATCTAATATCAAGTCACAGACAGAAGGTGGAGAGGGGTCCTTCAAACAAATGTATAAAACAAATTCGAAAGAGATAAGGTAATAGGATCGGTACTCCGGTGACTTTTACATCTAGGTCACTGTAATATCGTGGGAAACCTAAAACTAATGTTCAGAGATAAGGTTTTCCTTGTGTTTATGGTTAGGTATGTAGAGTCTAGGGGTCTTATAGTCTCACCCTTCTTCAGAAGGGTCTTCTAAAGTGAAATGTCTACCTTTTTCGACTCCAGTATTTCGTTTAATCATTATAATGGTTCTAATCTTGAGTTAGACGAGAGAGGTTTATAACTTAAGAAAGGTTGGGTATTTATCCATGTACATTTTTTGTTTTGGTCTAGTGACTTGAATGGGTAAAGTCCGTTTAATCAGGTTTAAAAGGAAATCAAATATCTATACCTTTAGGAACCCTTTAGATTCGGCTCAAACTAAAGAGAAACCCCTGAATAGAGACTCCTGTCTCTTTAATTTCTTTTAAAACCTTTGGGGTCACGATACTTGACTTGACAAGGGGAGAGGAGAGATGGTTTTAAGTGTACGACTTCGGGGTCGAGAGTCACACTAACAGAAACCTCTCTTCCAGGAAAGTTCCCAACACGTGTATAAGATTTAGTGAAGTCTGTACAGCCTGAGAAATGTTGTGGTACCTGACTCCGGACGGTCGGTCCGATGAGACAGGTACCCTAAGAGGTCCGTTCTTATGACCTCACCCAACGGTACGGGAAGAGGTCCCTGAGAAGGGCTGGGTCCCTAACTTGGGTGTAGAGGACGTGACGTCCACTCAAGAAAAGGTGACTCGGCGACCCTTTCGGGGGAGAATCCTCAATAATTCCAATTTCTTCTAACATTCCTTCCTCGGGATTACACGACACTACCACCGGAATATTCACTTCCTACTCTCGAGAGAGAAAGAAAAACAGACACACATACGAGAGTGGTTTTGACAAGTGTGACCGTGGGATCAGAACCCAAAGGTCGTGTGTGTTCACACTCTTGTATCTAAATTTAACATACCGTAAAACAATACTGTCGGGTTCAGTCGATTATATGGGTCCTAACATAGGGTGTACGTTTCTTATATTAGTCAGACTAGAGTCATAACTGACAGAGTACCACAGGTACACATCTCAGTAGAGAACACAACAACCTTCTCCCACAAACGATACTGACTACACAAAAGAACTGTTTTGAGACAATCGGGAACGGGACAAAGTAGAAGATGAGACTCCGGTTCGAACGGACAATGAGGTCCATAGAGAACTGAAGGATGAAAACGTAAGGTCAGGGGATACTACTTTTCCTATAGAAGAAAACCACAATCAAGATCCTCTAGAACACCCAGAAGTATCTTGTCAAGTTGAAGTCGAAGAAGTCGCAATCACTAACCCCCTATCTGAACCTAATGACACTATATCTTACTAAACGGAACCTTTACTTGTCACTAGTAAGACAGTAAAAACTCTGACGTGGGTTCATGACGTAAACCCATATTCCTCTAGTTTGGTCAGTAAGGATTTCCTTTAGTTAGTATTTGTAAGTAACCTCCCTGACTACGACTCCGACTTCGAGGATATGAAACCGTTGAACTACACTTATCGACTGAGTAATCTTTTCTGGGACTACCATCCTTTCTAACTTCCGTCCTCCTCTCCCCTACTGTCCCATACTCTACAAACCTACCGTAGTAACTGAACTACCAGTATTCAAACTCGTCAAGGTCCTCTACCCCTTCCTGTCCCTTCGGACCGTACGACATCAGGTACCCCATCGTTTCTCATTCTGTTCTGACTCACTGACTTGTTGTTATATAGGGTATACGTCACACTCATATAAAATTCAGAAATGGTTTACGTTGGACACCAACTGAAGAATCGCTAACTTTTATCCTATACTTGACCGTTACTGAAAAAAAAAGGGTTATTCACGGGAAGTAAAGTCAATCTTAATCATAGGTACTTAAGGATTGACATTACACTCCACTATCCACCTTCTCCCCTCCCCCTCGAGTCCTTATTATAATATAGGACAAAAGTAACTCTCCCAATCACGAGTTTTATCAATCTTAACCCCTTTGAAAACTCTGTACCTACCTCTTGGGAAGAACATAAGGTCGTCGTTTACCCATCCAGAGAGAGGGTGGGAGGGTGGCCATGTCTCGACGAGGGTCGCCCTGTGACCCTAAGGAGTGACACCAGATTAAAATTCACTTAGTTTACTCCACCGTGAGACGGTGTTGGGAGACCTTTGATAAGCTTTTAGCTCGTCTAGAGTAGGAAACTTTTACAAGGAACTCATTACCTTTGTACTCCTTCCCCTTATGTGACGTCTGGGGCCTACGTAGGAAGTTGGTGTCACCTTACGTTAGACGGTCTGAGTGAGAACGTCACCAGTTCTACCTGCACCCTTTCTAGACCCCTTCTCTTACTACTCCAGACGAACAACAGAATTTAGCGAAAGTAGTGATTTACGAGAGTTCCTAATTTACTGTGTCACGATCCGTGTAACCCTCCATGAGTTAAGGTAAAGTTATGTTCTGGACATCTGTGACAATGTACCATCGATGGTCCATCCATTTTCTAATCTCAAAAGACAAAAAGTATATCTATAATGTGATACAACCTTTCCAAGATTCTCAGGTAAATCAACATTCAATTAAATAAGTAATTTTTTTACCCTTTTGATTCGGACTAATCCTCAGATCGCGTACAGGTAGGGTCATCTCCCACGGTTTCGGGTGGACGAGGCATCCACATCGTCTCCTCTTAGACGATGTAGATTGGGGTAGGTCGAGGGAGGAATGGTGTGGACCCGAATAAGAAAGGATTTCTTTTTTTTTTTTTTAGATTATCACGTAACGAAGAAATCCCATTTTTAAAACGAAAAACAAAGATATTCATATATGACTTCCCTGACTTTTAAATTAACTTTTAGATTTCGAAAATCTTAGTTATAAAGTATAAAGACAATCAAAACCCGTCGTTACATACGACCAGAGAAAAACTGTAGAGACTCAGTCTGAATTCTAACGCCCTGACACTTAGTCCTTCCTGTACATGGAAACTAGGGTTCGTTTACTAAGTGTCGTAGCACCCTCGTGGTCGAACTTTTCGTAATCTTTACGATTGTGTGGTGAGTGGTGTGGGCGAGGTACGTGTCCCACCGTTGTAGTACGAGAGACTTTATAGACAGTTCATGGACAGGGTAAAAGACTCCTGGGTAGTATATGATTTTGGTAGTAAAGGCACAATGACGAAATTAAGGTCACTGGTGGGATACTCCATTAACGATAAAAGATATATCCCGAAGGGACCACCGAGTCGACCATTTCTTAGGAGGACGTTACGTCCTCTGAACTCAAGTTAGGGACCAATCCTTCTAGGACACCTCTTCCCTGCTCGGTGGGTGAGGTCATAAGACCGGACCTCTTAAGGTTCTCTTCTTTTTTTTTTTTTTTTCTTCCTTCCTCCCTTTTGTCATGGTTTGAGACTTTCTAAAGTACTTTTAAATCAAACGGAAACAGTTCACAGAAGGTACCATAAATTGTACCATTGACAAGTTATTTAAAATACACGATAGTGATTATAATACAGTTGGATAAAAAGACCCGGCACCAAATGGGTGAATACTTACGGGTATAGACCTGATCTTAAGAGGTCAAAAAGATCGAGACTAGTAGTTACCGACACACGTTAAGAGTCATTGACACAACTATGTGGAGAGTTTGGATGTAGATTTCGCTACTACATGTACCAAACAAGTCGTAGAAGTCGGAAGTAAATGAAACCTTTGAGTACTATCTTCAAAACAAAACAAACAGAAAAAAAAAAAATTAAAAATATTGGTAGGGGAGTACCGTTGCATCTGTTTTAGGTAATGATACGACGGTATCTTAGTCGGGTTGTAATCCTTTTGTTTGACCGGAACCCCATCAGTTGACAAGTACTAAGAAAGGTGAGGACAGAACCATCCTAGGTATAAGGATTAGTCTAACTCACTGTCTGTCTAGGTAAGTCACCCACTCTTTTCTCTCAAGGTAGAACACGTAAAGTAAGAAAGTGACGGTTCTTCTTTTAGGGTCAGACTTCAATTTCATTAAGACAAGGACACACACACACGAGTCAACGTAGGTTGAGAAACACTGGGGATACCTGACATCGGACGGTCTAGGAGACGGATACCCTATAAGGTCCTTTCTTATTACCTCCCCCAACGATAAATAGATGAGGTCCCCGAGAAGGACTGAGTCCCTAGTTTGGGTGTAGAGGACACAACCGTCCGTTCAAGAAATGGTAACGTGGTTGACCCTTCAGATCTAAGACGAAAATCAACATGGATTAGTGAGTCGTCGTCTTTCCACGCACTACCTCCACGGAAGGGTCACAGGTTTTGGTCTCGTCTACAAAGGTTAACGAGGGAGGAAACATTAAGATGGGACCTTTGTTCTTAAATTTTGGATCCTTTATTATTCTTATGTATTCGGAGTGTCTCCCTGTATGTGTCGTCTTCTTCTACTTGTCGTACCCTATTTTCGTACCGACACAACTCTCAGTAGCGTACCCTCATAAATTCCTATGAAAAAGGTTAGTCTAACCATGGTTCCCTATGTTGACGTGGAGATTTATGGAAAGTGAACTCTCTTTTTATACTGTTCAAGATAATTTACACAAGAGAATATTACCTTTTATTCGACCTAAAGAAGTACTACGACCCAAACTTGAGACTCGGTTATAAACAGACCCTTCGAGACTATAAGATTGTCAAAACCAAACGTTCTTCTTTCATAGTCAATTAGGGTTTATGATATCCCCAAATCGTTATCATCGGATGTAGTTTTCAATCATCTTAAGACTTTCTGAAGACTTCTATTGAACCTTAGTGACAGTGGTTTGCATTCTCGATCTCAGACTTTTAAACTCACGAGTCCATTTAGGTTGTATGGGTAAGATGTCTACCTCCTCGATTCTGTACCTCTTCAATTGAACGGATTCTAATTGCTTACTCAGTTTCTGTTTTATCCCTGAATGGACCACCGAGTCAACATTTCTTGGGTGGACACTACGTCTTCTACGTCCAAGCTAGCGACCCACCCCTTCTAGGGGACCTTCCTTTACAGTTAGGTGAGGTCATAGGAACGGACCCTTTAGGGTACCTATCTTTTCGGACCACCCGGCGTCAAGTACCCCAACGTTTCTCGGTCTGTACTGACTCCTTGACTCGTCCGTACGTTTTTGTTTTACGATGGGTATGGTAGTGTTAATCCTTTTGGACTTTATACACCCATTTATTAGTATAAATAAACATAGGACATATCAACTCGTGTTATGAAACTTCACACTAGACTCGGGAAGACTATAGTTAAAATTGCGAACATACTAGTTAGGTGGTTACTTTTTCTTAAGGACTCACATCGTGGTAGAAAATACATGAAGTCAGAACGAGACCGTATTATAATTCTTTTGTTAGTCTTATTTAGAGTATTTTATTCAGATGTAGTCTATCCTTACTTATGTAAACCCCCTTTTTTTACGGTTCTCTCTTTTCCTTTTGTAATCCATTTTACTTATTTACTTAAACGGAAAAAAACATCAATTAACGAGAAATTATATATTACATACTTTTCTGGACAATAGTAGGTCACTAAAACGACCAACGTTTCGTAAATAGTTAATAATTACATTAGTTACTACTAGTTCGGACTCCTGCTAGGGGACATAGAGTGACTAGTGGACTGGAGTCTTAAAATTCCTATAGAGTCTCTAGTGGTGTAGGTTGAAAAGTAGACTCGAGTCCGAGAGAAGTGAGGGAAGACAATCTCAATGACCTAAGAAGGTGCCAAAGGGAACGGGACTAGGAAGATACGTTCCCTTGTTGTAATCGAGGTCACGGTGGGATGGAGACGAATAGGGTACCCGTTATCTCTCTGTAACTATATATCTATCTATCTATCAATCTATCTATCTATCTATCTAGTTCTCGAATGTATCCTAGACTTTCTGAATCGAGTTAGACCGCGAAGTAAAACACGGACGGAGTAAACTCCTGAGGAGGAAGGTCGATCACCAATTTGATGATACGTACGACAACGACAACGACGACGACGACGATTCAGCGAAGTAAGCGCAGGCTGAGACACGCTGGGGTATCTACCGTCGGGTAGTCCGAGGGGGTGGGGACCCCAAGAGGTCCGCTCTTATGACCTCACCCAACGGTAAAGGAAGAGGTTACGTACTTTCACTTTTCACTTTCACTTCAGCGAGTCAGCGCAGGCTGAGAAGCGTTGGGGTACCTGACGTCGGATGGTCCGAGGAGGTAGGTACCCTAAAAGGTCCGTTCTCATGACCTCACCCCACGGTGACGGAAGAGGCGATGATACGTACTCAGTTCCCGTTTACCTTCTACCCACCAAAACGGCACGTCTTTTGATTGACGTAACTTGTCGTCTGTTGGATGTCCAGTACGAACGTTAAAAATAAAGTCTCCGTCCATCGTCCATGATACTTTTCTTACTTACTAAAATATAATTCGATAATTACTTAGGAAAGAAAAGTTCTTTGTTAGACCGGAGTATTCTCCTTTCATCGTGTGTCCCATTACTTTATTTCAACTTTAAACGAGCTTTACTAAACCTCATAGATAAATTGTAGTGTCTTAGAGTATGGAATCCTTCTGGAAGTTACGATGAAATCCCCGAAGGGTAGACTACGTCGAAGGGTTGACTCGTGTCGTAAGTACCTCACGTTGTCGAGGTGAAATACGACTTCTGGAGGTCACTTAGTTTTGTACATCAAAGGTTGTGTACAGTGACCAGTATACAAGAAGAAATAAAAATCGATCTCAACCGGAGAACCTTCGACATGAAGAACCAGTAATAACCCAGAAGTCACTGAGGATTTTTGTTCAGGAGGAGTTGTTGACGGAAAGACGACCACGTTTAGTCTCCCGTACACGAGGGAGTCAACAAAGCAAAGGTTTGGTGGTAGGTCAGGAAAGGCGAACCTTTAGGAGATAACGAAAACCACGCCACTACCAATTAAAATGCACACTTGAACTTATCTGATACCGTAGGTAAACAAAGTAGTCGTGATCGGACCTATACTATACTTATGGACACTTTCATATAAAATCTATACTACTTGTAAATTTAGTGATCTAAAAATTCTTTCATTTTAAAAGAGGTAGTGTACCCACCTGGAGTAGGTCAGTCAACTCCCGGAATTCTCGTTTCCGATTCAAAGAGGTCTCACTTTCCTTAAGAGTTCTGACCTTCTATCTTTAGAATGAACTCAAAGGTTGAACGATGGGACGCCTTAAACCTGAGTTCCGACGTCATCGTTGTAGGTGAGAATGGACTTAAAGGTCGGACGGTTGAACGGGATACCTAAAACCTGTTTTTCCTGAGACGTAAGTTGGGGCAGGGAATACTATTGGAAGAGAGAAAGAGAGGGACGAAAAAAAAAAAAAAGGAGGAAAGACAGAGACGTTGTGTTCTAGAAAAGTATTAGAATAAAGATCGAACAACGAGGCTGACACCTATTCTGTCACAATCTTTACCATAATCGAACTTTCTACTTACCTCCCACAAAGTAAAGGGAGATCACGATCTCTACCGTTTTTATTTTTCTAAGGTGTACGAAGCCCTAAATCACAAATATTCGATGAGAGTGGTTACCCAAGAGTCCCCTCGATCTGCAACTAGGACAAAGTGTCAACTTTGTACTACCAGACCCCTATATTTTACTAAATGGGTTCTGGAGATTCAGACACTCACCATCTTGAGGTTCAGACTATAAGAGGGACGGTGGGGAAAGGAGAGTTGTTCGTCTGTCTCCTTGATGTCTCCGCTAAGAAGACCCCGGTACGACGTGTGGGAACCCTTAGACTGGGTTCCGTCGGTCCTTTCCGATTTCCTTTCTGGAGACGGTTCCAGTCTGGTACGTAACGGACTCCAATAATAAGTGCTAAGGTCGGAGTTCTTGAGACTCTCTAGTTACCTTCGTATGTGACTCTTTATTTTCTCCGTACTCTTTTAAAATGTTTAACCGATCAAAAACAAAGGACAACCGAAAAGGTCGTGTAAGAACCGTGGTCTACTCTCATTACACCATTACGCCACTTTACAGAGACACTCTACGATAGGTAAATCTCTGTCCCCCCGTGACTCTATGGGATCGGGAACTACGGGATTCCCGAGGAGACCTGTAGGACTCCAAAAGGATCACTGGTTACACCAGTTGAAAAACAGTATAGTTTATCCAAACGCAAAATCTCTTAGAGTTCCGTAGTTCCAATACCGTGATAGATGTAAAGGGGACGACCGAGACTTAGCCTTTACGGTTATTTACTCCGAACGAAGTACGAATGAACTACAGATTTCTCTTACACGTTCAAGTTAGAACAGAAAAGGATTGACCGTCTTAACGGGTAGTATTATACGAAAAGTGTCCTAATCTTAGTCATGGTCCCTCAGTGTGACACAGACTAAAATTTCTTTTGTTCACAGGTCCGGGACTTGAACCTTCTCTTTGAGTTGTTCCCTCAACTGGGAGTGTAAACTCCTCAGAGTACAATACTACAGTATCGTCGTTGAGACTAAATAACTCGTAGATGATACCCCGGTCCATCAAATCTCGGTAATAAATGTTAAGAGTTAAGAGTATCGTTGGGAACTTTCGTGAATCCTCTTTTGACTATGAACCACTTTCCTTCATTGAACGATTTCCAGTGTCTCGGTCTTTCATAGATTGAACAGATCGTTTACAAAAACGATGATATCACTTTGTAAAGAGAAGTCTCGGATACTTTTTAGTATAACTGTTAAACGTTCCCTCTTTAGAGAGACAGAGAGAGAGAGAGAGAGTGTGTACGTGCGTGTATGTGTGTGTATGTATGATATGTGTAGGTGTCTTTAAGAAGGATATATTACATTTACTTTAGGACTAAATTTTTTGTCGGAAAAAAAAAAATTAGTTTGTTTCAAATAAGTAGGAAGTCCTGAGTCTTTCATCCACGTTAATACAAACCACAAGTTGACTATAATCACTTTAATTTTTATGTAGGAAATAATGACAATTGGGGTTCATACAGTAGGTTCTGGAAGAGAGAGAGAGATGGTGGAGTAGTCTAGATAAAGATTTTCTCTTTAGTGATTAAGAAAGTTGTGTGTACGGTCTCGTATATATAAGATCAGCCTCTATATCAAGATCTTTGACCCTATGTCTAAATATTCCTATCTTACGATCGAAGATCTCTCCGTTGACAGAAGATCCTGTCTGTCCGAATACCTGGCTGTCCGGATATCCGACTGTCCGAACTTGTGTCCGAACATCTGACTGTCGCAGTAATCACGACCCGTGCACGTTTATCCCAACCCTGCCGTAACGTCTCCTGAGATATCTATTGGCATCTTTCTCTACTTTCGTGTTTGACGAGGTCACACACCGGTTCACATCCTAAAGGAACAAGAGAGTCCGAATAAGAGTAAGTTTTTCCGGAAATTAATACACACTAAGATCCAAAAGGAGAATCTTGGTATCCTGGTACCCTAAACCGTTTAAACATCTAGGAAATTTTTATCTACAGACCAAACCCGGTATCTTACCCGATCTCTTAACCTTTCAAGGTGACGGTATATTGTGAACCTTTGGGATCTATAATATATTCTTCAAGAAAGTTTACGTGTCGACTTACGTGTTATTTTATCTTAAAATGTTCGTGTGTGTGTTGGTGTATGTGTGTGTGTGTTTACTTCTTCCTTAACTCTAGGTCTTTTACTCGTTCATGTTCTACGGCATCGACAGGATCATATCATTGCCTTTTAGTCTCCCGACAAGAACCCACTACATTCCTACCCCCTTCCTCTTAAACCCGGGCGAGTCCGTATTATCAACTTTAAATCTGTAGTAGTTCAGTCCGAACAGTCCTAAGACGTGGAGTTAATTTCCACTTCACTTGAACTTAAACGGGAAGAGTCGTTTCCATATAAAGTGTCGTGAGGTAAGGAAGCCTCGGACCTTTAAATGTTGGGTCAGATTTCACACGCCAATAGAGAAAACATACATTTATGGAGATGTACAAGACATAGTAAAGGGTAATTTCCTTCAAGAGAGAGGACGGGAACCGAGAACCAACTTTTATTATATTACTCTCTAAAGCATTACTAGACTTCACGAAGAGCTATTTGAACAGGCCTACGAGTAATCTTGCCAAACAACGTCAAATGTGTAAGGATTGACACAGACTGTTTCGGGAAACCACAAAGAAGAATGATTGAAGACCCACACGACGTTTCCAGTAGAAACGGTTATACTATCTTGTTACATAGAAAATTTTAAATTCCACGTACTTTAACAAAAAGACACTTCGGGTTTGTTAGAAGTATACACAAAGTTGACACAGCCAACACTTAATAATAATGTACAGATACACAGTTACAGGTCAAAGGTCAGACCCACGTAAAAACGAGTAAACAAAAAGAACGTACGAGTCAGTGACTCAACACAGACTGAGACGCTGGGATACCTGACATCGGAATATCCGAGGGGACAGGTATCCTAAGAGATCCGTTCTTATGACCTCTCCCAACGGTACGGGGAAAGATCCCTAGAAGGGCTGGGTCCCTAGTTTGGGCACAGAGAATACAGAGGAGGTGACCGTCCGTCAAAGAAATGGTGATCACGGAAAAAGAATAGCTATCAATTAATATGAATTATAAATATTCCGCAAATACAGAACCGTAGTTCGTGGTAAAAGATACGAATTGAACGATAATAAGTAAATAAGGACTATTATTTAGGATATCCTATCCATGATAACAGAGGTTCCCATGTTTCCTGTAGAACCTTGTTAAGTGCATTTACTATAGTATGTTATACACAAAAACACTGACATAAGAAAGTGAATATTTTTATAAACATATAATAAAAGAGTCGTACTTCTAATTACCTGTTTCAATCAATGTATTTAATTTAGGAGTCTGGGTGTATTACGAGTTCAACTATAAAATACCTCAGACCCCAACAATGTTTAAAGTCAAAGAATATAACTCATCTTCCGATAACGAATCGGTTCAGAGGTTCTACCCTCCGTGAGTCTCCTGTATTTGAGGGTATTTTTCCCTTTTCCCTATTAGAAGTAAGATTCTTAACAATAGTAAGTATCGTTAAAAAGGACACCCCAACCTCGGACCTTTCAATGTGGGACCAGATCCTATATGACACAATAGAGGAAGAAAGTAATATATAGAAACATACAAAGACATAGTAAAAAGTAATTTCATTGAAATGTAAGAGACCCAGGTAACTACAGAAAGGTCACTAATTTCGAGATACTATATACACTGTTCGGGTTACTCTCTTATGTTTTATAAACTACTATATCAATCTTCTAACTAGATTAGTACCTATGTCGAGAGGAAGTCGTCAACCACCTATAGGTGAACAAGTGGTAAGTAAGGAAAACAATCTATAAATAAATCGAGGAAGATGATCGGTGGACTGTACTTCTCGACTGAGTGACCTTTTCTGTGACTACGACCCTTTCTAACTTCCGTCCTCCTCTTCACCCACCCTCTCCTACTCTACCAACCTATCATAGTGTCTGAGTCACCTGTACTCAAACGTGTTTGAGACTCTCTGTCTCTTGTCCCTTCGGACCGTACGACTACAGGTACCCCAGAGTTGTTTACCCTGTACTGAACCACTGATTTGCTTTGATAATCAGACGGAACATCCTCATAGTCGATACACTGACTTATTTCAGTTCTGAAGACCGGGTTCTTTGAGTTCAAGATGACCCTCCTTGAATCGAAAAAGAAGGTTAAAGAACACCTCGTTAATGTGTTTAACTTCACCATCTTAGACCGACTGGTTACATTTCTGTCCTTCTATTTTATCTTTACACTTTACAGTATGGATCTTTGTGTCTAACGAGGTGGGATTCGTCTAATCCAGACGAATCCAGACAGAATGGGGACTGGAGACGAGTCACGTTCGTCTTAGTCTTCATATTGTCTATTGATTATTCGTGGATGACATTTCGTGTTCCTTGAGGTGAGTCACGAGCCATTACCGGATATACCCTTTTCTAGATTTTTTTCTCACCTATATATGTGTGCTGACTAAGTGAAACAACAAGTCGTCTTTGATGGTGTTGCAACATTTAGTTGGTATGAGGTTATCTTTAATTTTATATTTTCTTCCGTTAAGTTTTTTTTTTATGTATCCTCAAGTGTCGGAAGAGTCCGTCGAGAATGGTTACTATCTGTCCCTACCGTCACACGTCTAGGTCGAGAAAACGGGACTCAGTGCCGTTTTGTACAACGACTCCTCATTGTACAAGGTCTCGTCCTAGTCTGACTCTACCCTTGGGTGAACTTTAGTATGGGGACGAACTAAAGTAGGATAGAGAGAGGATGAAGAGCGAACAGTAAGAGAGGATCCTGGTAAAGGAATTGTTTATTGTGCACGTACTTAGATGTAAGGTTTGTAACGAAAACCTTTTCGATTGGATTCTACGATTTCGGAAACTGACACACCTAGTGTTGTTTGACACCTTTTAAGAAGTTCTCTACCCTTATGATCTGGGGGAATGGACGGAGGACTCTTTAGATATACGTTCAGTTCTTCGTTGTCTTGGTTCGTACCTTGTTACCTGTTACCAAGGTTTAACCCTTTCCTCATGCAGTTCCGACATATAGCAATGTGACGAATAAATTGAATATATGTCTCATGTAGTACTCTTTACGGTCTGACCTATTTCGTGTTTAACTTCAGTTCTAACGGTCTTCTTTATAGTTATTGGAGTCTATACGTCTACTGTAGTGAGAATACCGTCTTTCACTTCTCCTTTTTTTCTCGGAGGACTACTTCCACTTTCTCCTCTCATTTTTTCAACCGAATTTTAAGTTGTAAGTCTTTTGATTCTAGTACCGTAGGTCAGGGTAGTGAAGTACCGTTTATCTACCCCTTTGTTACCTTTCTCACTGTCTGAAATAAAAGAACCCGAGGGTTTAGTGACGTCTACCACTGACATCGGTACTGTAACTTTCTGTGAATGAGAAACCTTCTTTTCGATACTGGTCGGATATTTCGTATAATGTTTCGACTCTGTAATGAAACGTCTGTTTCCAGGTAGATCAGTTTCGATACCAAAAAGGTCACCAGTACATACCTACACACTCAATCTGATATTTCTTTCGACTCGTGGTTTCTTAGCTACGAAAACTTGATACCACAAGTTCTTCTGTGAAGTCTCAGAGAACCTGTTGTTTCTTTAGCTTGGTCACTTAGGATTTCCTTTAGTTGAGACTTATAAGTAACCTTCCTGACTACGACTTCGACTGTAAGGATATGAAACCGGCGGACTACGCTTCTTGACTAAGGAATCCTTTTCTGGAACTAGGACCCTTTCTAACTTTCATCCTTCTCTTCCGATACTGTCTCCTATTATACCAACCTACCGTAGTGGCCGAACTACCCGTACTCAAACTCATTCGGGGTCCTCAAGTACTACCTGTCCCTTCGGATCGCATGGTATCAGGGACCCCAGTGTTTCTCAACCTGTGTTGACTCGTTGACTTGACTCATATCACTTATCACATATCACTTCAGCGAGTCAGCACAGGCTGAGAAGCACTGGGGCACCTGACATCGGATGGTCCGAAGAGGTAGGTACCCTAAGAGGTCCGTTCTTTTGACCTCACCTAATGGTAAAGGAAGAGGTCCCCTAGAAGGACTGGGTCCCTAGCTTGGACCCAGAGGGCGTAACGTCCGTCTGCGAAATTGGAGACTCGGTGGTATTTTATCTATTAGTTGTTCCTGGACGACGTATGAGCCCCTTGACATCAGTCATCAGACATTATCGGGTATACCCTTTTCTGAGACTTTTACTTGCGTACGAACATATACACGTTTATTGAGTGAACACATGTAGACTTTGATCGCGTCGAAACAGTTAGTTGATATTGGATCTTAAAAATTTTTCAATAGTCTCCCTTCATTTAAATATAGTCACTCGACGTTTCTGAGTGTTAGAGGGTTAGTCTTAACATAAATATGAGACTCAGAATAATAGAGGTAGATACCGTAATCCTGTAACGACAAATGCAGGTATATAAACAAATAAATTAGTTTAACTTATTGTATACTTTTCACGGACCGTATCAAGAATTGTATGTCGATCTACGAGTCTCATAGAACAGGAAGTAACTTCTCGGTCGTATTACTTTTTAATTGGTTTATTCCTGAGGTCACCAGTTTTAACAAAATTGGTTGGTGTCCCAAAAGAACTTCGTTTCGGAGATAAAGACCTTTTCTTGTCTTTTATTGTTTATTAGAACAGTCAAGGGGTATGTTTTACCTGACGTAGTTACAGAGGTATCTGTACTACCTATTTATTTCCTCGAGTATGCAAGTCTTCAAAAGAATTATTTCAGGTCGGGGAAGAGTTTCTTCTTTTCGGTGCCTTCTGTCCGTACGGTGTAATTTTGACGTCACTGGGGCGGTCGGGAAGGATTGACGATTGATCCGTTAAGAGTCCTCGGGTCCTTCCTTTAGGTCTTCATATATTTGTACTTTACTTGGTTCGCACGTTAACTAAAAGACAAGAGAAAAGAAGGGAAGACAAAACAAAACCACACACATACACACACACACACATACACACACTATAAATAAATAAAAATAGTAGTAGTCCTGTAATCGTGAGTCTCCCTCCTTTTACGGAGAACTTACTCTACAAACATCCCTTTTAATGTTCCCTCTCCTACGACTGAAACTGGCTCGTTACGGGAGACTCCTAACCCGACCTAGTCTTACCGAAGAGCACAAAAAAGACGAGGGGATTACCTTCATTTTATTGTTGCACTTTATCTCCCCTACCTTGTCAGTCGTCCTCCTATTTATGGTTCCTTCGCTACATTTGTGTCGGGGGTTAAAGGGGTCGCTCATTCTCTTACTCCTTACACAATAAATAGAGAGAAGCGTTAGAGATTCCGTCTTATTCCTCGACGGGAGGAAACCCTTATAGAAGATATTTATTAGTTTCTTAACGTCCTACCCCCAAACTTACTTCACTTTCCTTGGGTCCTCTGACTCTCAAAGAGGTCCAAGGTCTAGAAAACGTTGAGAACATCCTTCGGGGAGAACTAGGAGGGTCTAATACTTTCTTGTCTCCACGACTCAACAGTACATGACACAGACGAGGGGAACAATAAAATCCAATCTTTTAAACTACGTTTGACATCGATTTAACAAATAATTCGAACGAGACTTGAACGTTCACTCGTACATCACAACTCAAGATCTTATTTTGGTGGGTCCCAGTTAAGACGGAAATAATGAACAATTCACACAATGAACAATTCACACAATGAAACTCTTTCAATGAATTAAAGAGTTCGAAGTCAAAGGAATAGACATTTTTGACCTCATTTTGAGTAGTATTAAAGACAACTTAGTCTAATTGTGCCATTATATGTACTTTGAGAATCGTGTTACGAATCTTATATGCTTCTCGAGGTTTTCCGACCTCTAATCAGAACAACATTAACAACGACCAAATTAGTAATTTTTGATTTTCATCTTAGATATAAGTACAGATGGTAGAAGTTTAAGTGGAAAACAAGAGATGAGACAATAAAGATTAAAGAACTACTTCTCAAATGTAAAAAAGGTCGTTTCAAGTAATAAGGTAATATTTTATGGACCACTATTTAGATGGATAGTGGATGGATAGATAGACGGAGAGAGAGAGAGTATGTATAGATGCTTCGTTAATCCATTATTTAACGAACATCTTGAATAATCTGGTCCGAAGTCGAGTATACTTAGGTTATACGAAATTTATTTGGTCTATTCGTATTGGTTCAAGTAGGTGTATTTCCTATGACTACTTAAACGGAACCGTTTGTCTCAATTTGTAGAGACAATTTCATAAACGACTTATACTTAACTTTACTACTTTTAGATAAAAACGTCCCTTCTGACCTAAAAAATAATAAAAAAATCCCGTCTCAATTCTACTATTCCTTTCTTCGCACCGGAAACATGACCCTGAACTCCTCGTACACCCGAATCTACTTCCTTCTTTGTCCTCTCCCGAAGATCCACCTCTCTGTCTCTCCTGATCGTCTTGACCGGACGTTCTTATAAAAAAGTAGAAATCCGAAGGAGAATTTTCAGTGACTCAGTCTTTACGAAAGGAGTTACAGGGTCAAGTTATCGTAGGTTGAAAATAAAAGGAGGAAGTATCGTAGAACGGCAAAAGGACACTTCGTACAACAATAATAAATTTTGACTTTTAGATAGGTACACACAACTCCTGTCCTCCCACTGTAACTGTACAAAAGTCAATCGTCGTCAGAGGAAACAAACGAGACACTCTTATCTATAATCCTGATAAAATTACATACGAACAGGAACCATCGTATTGATAGACTGTGTGACACAATACTCTGTAAAGAAGTGACTTACTTATTAACCCGTTTACATAGTTACCCTGTTAGTCCTCTGAGTGGAGGTGTCTCCCTCGACGATACTAGATCTCTTTATCTTTGCCTACTCCTAGTTCTGTCTATTGAGACGGGGACGGGGGTGTTCCCGGTATTCATTTAGACATCAGAAGAGACTCAGAGGTCCCAGGAAATACATTTCAGTCTCAACCTTGGATCTGGTCACGTACCCAACAAAATCCAACAGTACTAAGAGATTAAGAAACGAATCTTCGAAACATAAAATTATCGATTCATGAGTACCCACTCTTGTGTATATACTCTCACGAAAGATTGTGTGTCTCTTTCCCGTTACCTATCAAAGAAAGAAAGAGTTAATATGTTCATAGGTGACTCGTTGACGACACATGTTCCGGATTCCTCTCCGTCTCAACTCGATTTGTGTCGGGGACTGAAGTCCTCGTCTCTGTCTCTTACTTTCTCCTTCTTTTCGTACTCCTAATTCTGCCTGTTTCTCCCTGAAGAGACCGTCAGGTCGTCAATTCTACGACCGAAGGTTACGTTCCCTACGTCCAAGCTTAGGACCAGTCCTTCGGTTCTGGGGTATACGAAACACCGTTTTTTGTTTTTTCTTGTATTTTGTCTTCGTTGTAACATTGTTCAAGTCATGTCTGAAATTTTTACCACGTATAAAATTTTTAAGAAATTTTTTTCCTGTCTCTTTCTCCTCCGTGTTTTCTTCCTTTTCTACTTGTTCCTCTCCCTCCTCTTTTCCCGTAAAATAATTCGTACCACGGTTCATAAAGTGGGTAGAATAGAGTAAAATGTTTACAACTTTGGAACCAAAGTTTTCTCTTTGATACTTCGACAACTCCCCGGACCTAATTGTGCTTTGGACTGACGAGTAAGGAACCGTAGCTCCAGGCCTGTGTGAGTACAACCACGTTTGTGTTCGTCCATTTCTCCGTCGATGTCACCAAACTACTCTTGGAACTACCTCTCGACATGACAAACACAAAAGTCAGACTCTGATTCCGGGACGAGAGAATAAGGAGTCCGAAGAGAGAAAGTTACGGAGTCGAACGAGTGGGGAGAAGACGTGAATGGGAATCTCTTTTCTGGAAGGGTCCGGTTGTCGTCCCTATTTCTGAAGGGAGGGAGGGTGGAGAAGGGTCTTTCCATGCCTTTCTCTCCTTCGAACGTCTCCGAGCCCGGATTCTGGTCTACCCGTCTACCGTTCTCTCCTATGTTTGTCTCGGACTTCGCAAAACCGAGGAGAAGAGTTAAAAAGGAAGAGAAGGAAACGTCGAAAAGTTAAAGTAAGGGATAAAGTCACCCTAAACCTCTAACGTAACTTTACTACCATTATCTCCACGGACACCGTTTGATCGACACTGAAAAGTCGAAGGTTCCTCTTGTTAATAGGATTAGCCCAGATGGGAGGGTCAAAGAGAGGGTAGTCACTTTGAAGTGACCCAAGTTTCTCGTAAAAGTATTTCCTCTACTCTATACAACGAAGCACACTGATGTAGAACGGACTTTAAGAGGAAAGAGGGTAAGCAAACGAAGGGGAGACCAAACAGTTCGTAGATGGTACGAAGTAGGTCGATGGTAAGTGACTCGGGAACGATTCACGAATTAGTTCTCGGAATCATGTCACAAAGGAAAGTAGACGGGTTACTGGGTGTTCGTTACATACTAGTATCACGAGTAGACAGGGTCTCTCACTTCATTGGATGAGTTTCAGTGTCGACACTTCTTCTCCTCTGTGCTAAACTTGAATCTACAAATTAAAGTCTCGGAATTCACGAATTGTACCATCATAACATGTCGGAGAGGTGATGTTTGGGACACACAACCAATGGTAAGACAGTACAAAATTTTTAGAACTTTGGTTCCGTGTCTCTCGGCTTCCAAACGGGGTCTAACACCCACAACAACGACAAGTCCGAGATTCAACACAGGTTGAGAAACGCTGTGGTACCTGACGTCGTGAGATCCGAAGAGATAGAAAGTGACAGAGGGTCTCAAACGAGTTTACGTACAAGTAACTCAGTACTCACTACGGTAGGTTGGTAGAGTAGGAGACAGTGGGCGAAGAGGAGAACGGGAGTTAGGAAGGGTCATGGTCCCAGAAAAGGTTACTCAGCCGAGAAGCGTAGTCCACTAGTCTTATAACCCCGAAGTCAGGGTCCAATGTGTCGAACCTTAAGATCAGGTAGGTTAGGACCACACGTATGACAAGGGTGGTATGGTTTAGGTATGCCCGCCACGACACGGTCCCATCTCCCAGCGGTCCCTCCAAACAGAAAACTTTTCTGGTAGGACCGACCGTGTACCTCGTGACGGGTCATACTCGTCGAACCTGTGGTCCTTCGGTCAGGAGGAGTATAGGTGTGGTCGCGTCCCGACATTCGAAGAGGAAAGACTAAAGAGGAGGGAAAGTCCTAAGAGGGTGTACTAAAAAAGTCAGACTAAAGTCAACACCCTATTCTACTCATCCACACTAAACGGCATTCGTGACTTAAAGGGATCTTTAGTGGGGTCACGAAAATCTCTAGAAACGTAAAAATATTAAAGTCCTTGGATGTCAATATTACCAAGACTTTTCTTTAGTCTATTAGTCCATATCTGGAAGAAGTTTTAACGATGGCACAGTTGTAAACTGAATGGTCCCTCCAGTAAAAGAGAAAGACCCAAAATCAAAGAATCCTGGTAATCCACTCCCCCAATCTAGTGTAAACTTGTTGTAAGGAGTTGTAAGGGTGGACCATACACCGGTCTACACTTACAAAAGTCCTATCTAAGGACGTTGGGGTTAAGTCTGGATAACTAGTCTTAAAATTCCCGACCTCATATTTTTGAACGTAAACTTTATTCGTCGAGTTCACTTCGGGTGACTTCAACTTGATTTCTTGAATTTATGAGTACACCACACACGATTCAGTGAAGTCAGCACAGACTGAGAAACGTTGGGATACCTGGCATCGGGTGGTCCGAGGAGACAGGTACCCTAAGAGGTCCGTGCTTATGACCTCCCCCAACGGTACGGGCAGAGGTCCCTGAGAAGGGTTGGGTCCCTACCTTGGGTGTAGAGATTACAGAGACGAAACCGTCCACCCAAGAAATAGTGATCACGGTGGACCCTCCGGGATTTCTAAATATCTGGAAGTGACTAATTATTTTTCCTTCGTTCTTTTCTTCCTTCCCCAGTTCCTTCCGTCCTTACATAATTTCGGAAGTCCTTTTAGGTTTGCTTGACCCAAACCTCCCGAAGGTCCAACCACTTGTTCACCTCTAAACCCCTCTCATCATACGATACTCCTGTTCCTTCGAATACGAGAAAAGGGTATTGAACGGGATGGGTAGTAAAGACAGACCACTGAGGACTCAGTATAAGAAAATATTATTTGACCATTAGGTCAATAACTTTACAAAGAGACTTAAGACGTTCGGAGATATCGTTCAATTATCTTAGGATCCTCCACAGATAAATATAATTATCGGTCAACCAGTCTTTATTTTCATTCTCGGACCGGAACGTTAACTGAAACTTCGGGTTCCTCTTTAAGTACCGCTAGAGGTTAGATATCGGTCAACTAGACCCCCTCAACCTCGTCAGAACACCCGACCCGGTAGTTGGACACTTAGACTACGATAGAAACCCATCGACCACAGTCTTAAATTAACTTAATATCCTGTGGGTCGACCTCAGGAAGAGGGACCACCAGTCTATCGTTTCGTAGACGGACGTTACGTCCTCTGGGCCCAAGCTAGGGACCCAACCCTTTTATGGGACCTTTTCCTTTACCGTTAGGTGAGGTCAAGAGAACGGACCTTTTAGGGTACCTACCTTCTCGGACCATCCGATATCAGGTACCCTAGCGTTTCTCAACCTGTACTGACTCGTTGAAAGAAAGAAAAGAAAGTCGACCACAACCTCGTAACTTACATATCCCTTCGGTCGGATAAATGTAGTGTATAGTTCAGATCCTTTGTGGGGGGTTGGGACGTTTATTTTCTGGTGTTGTTGTTTTCGTGAGACTAGATAAATATACACATATATATATAAAAATTTATCGTACCGAATAAATAGAAAAGGGAGACGATATTGACCGTAGATCCAATTAACTTGTTTCATATCTTGTAACTAGTTCACATTTCTTCTCATATTATTAGTGGGTATTAGAGTGTCCTCTTGAAAATTGTACAATCTTATACAAGAGTTTTTTTATCATAAACGCATATGACAACATAGTCTGAATGAGGTCTCTAAATAATTGTAAGTAATTCAATTATTCGGGAACTACGATAATTAGGACCTTATACATTGTGTCACAACTGGTTTATTCTTCGTCGACATAGGACTCAGATGAAACATTGTATCTCGTAGGAGGGAACACTGAATGAAAAAAAGAAAAAAAAAAAAAAATTGATGAGAAACAAAACAAAAAGGGAGAAACCGGTGCGCCGACCGAATACTCTAGAGTTAAGGGACTGGTCCCTGACTTGTGAGTGGGAGTCCTCACTTTAGTACCTTAGGATTGGTGGTCTGGTGGACCTTTAAGGAAGGGAACCCCGAAGATTTTTTATTAATACACCGTGAGTGATACTCGGTCGGGACAAGAATCGTAAAATTTTTATAACTGAATAAATTGTGATTATTTGTTAACGTGTTTTGCCCATAATAATAAACTATCTACTTCTTTGACACCCGACTCACCCCAATTCAGTGAACAACTCCAAGTGTGAAATTTCGTGAGTATAAACAACGGTAAAAAGTAAAAGAGATAGGTACTGGAAGACAATTCCTACTACACCGTCCGTCTTATTATCTTGGGATAGTTTCTCCAGGTACAAGAATGGAGGTCATGGATGTTTTTGTAATGGAATGCACCGTTTTGTCTGGTCTACATTAATTACTCCTAGAACTGTATCCTTTAAGTGGGACCGAATAGATTCAGGGTACTCTAGTATCATCAGGAATATCGTTCCTCCGATCTGACAGATTCTATCTCCTTTGTCTTCGTCTCACAAGTCACTACACCATAGTCCTCGGTTCAGTACATCTGTCGGAGATCCTCGAGTTTTCGGTTCTTTTATCTAAGAGAGGACCTCGGAGGTGTTCCTGAGTACGGAGATAACTATGGAACTCAAATCGGAATATTTTGGGGAAAAAGTCTAAGAACTGACCGTCTTACAATCATATTATTTAGACACAAAAATTCAGTGTCACAACCTCCATTAAACAATTTCGTCGTTATCTTTTGATTACGTCCACTATGGATCTTAAATATAGGATACAGAAACACCACTCCGTCCCTGAGATTCACTGAAAGTGTTCACGATTTATTTCATATGAAATTTACTTTTTTTAGAAGTGATAGAAGAGATGGAGTAGGTTAAGATATCGCTATCTATCTGTGTATGCGTGTGTTATACACGTGCATATATATATACGTGTGTGTGTAAGTTGAAATATACAAAGAGGTAGGAAGGTAAATAATAAAGAACTCTTAAATGAGTACAGTGATTTGTAATACATAGTTCTATAAGGGAATAGAGAAACTCAGAGTCGTCTACGAGGTTTCCAGGGCTAAGAGTCAACGGTGGACAACTATGTCCTGTCGACACCTTGACCAAAACGGTGAACCAAATAGGAGGTCCACACCCATGTCTCCTCTACGATCCTCTAAATAAGTCTACCTCCTCTGAGGACTTTTAATACGTTTATGGGGACTGAAACCACTTATACCTCTGTCCTTAAACTAATTAAGAACTTTTCCGGATTGTCCCTCTACGAAAGACTTCCTCAGAACCTGTCGACCCCACTCGTCCACCGACACCTCGAGGTGAAGGATCATACCACCCCCGTCCCATATACACAAGAGACCACGCCTACTCCGTCATTCGGAGGTCTACAGAACTTTACCTGAGATAAGTCTCTGGTGGGTGTTCATCTCCTCTAGGTTGTCTCTACCAGACACACCCCACCTCCATTCCCAGCGTCCTGACTTCACACTAGTCTTTATAAGTCGGAGACCTTAGTCTCTAGCAGTTTACCCTGTCAGGATCTCACCCACCCTCACCTCCACTTTGACAATCAGTAAGTCAGTACAGACTGAGAAGTGTTGGGGTACCTGATAATCGGGTGGTCCGAGGAGACAGGTACCTTAACAGGTCCGTTCTTATGACCTCACCCACCGGTACGGGAGGAGGTCTCCTAGAAGGGTTGGGTCTAGCTCGGGTCCAACTTGGGTCCAAAGGACGTGACGTCCGTCTAAGAAATGGTAGACTCGGTGGTCCTCTTTCGGATCATTAAAGGTCTCGTTTCCTTTCTTGGTCAGAAACTTGTGGACGGTGGAAATCAGTTCGTAGTCTAAATTTAACATCACCAGTTGTCGTGACGGAGACAGGGATACATGGTACGCTTTTAAAATATTTTCTGTACGGGAGGAAAACCTCCGTCGCGTCTTGATCCACTTTTTTGTTCCTCTGTTAAATGTTTTCACAAAGGAAGGGAGTCTACTTACGTCGAGGTGTGTTCTCGGTGAACCATTCAAATCGAAGTGTTCGTTTCACTCGATCTAAGGTACAAGAGAACGGACTCATGGTAACACATCATACGTCGGAGGTGTTGACCTACACCGTTGGGACAACCCGTTCATTCTGTAAGTCACGGAGAAAGACGACAGCGGTAGTGGGCTTTCTTTCACTTTCACTTCAGCGAGGCAGCACAGGCTGAGAAACGCTGGGGCACCTGACATCCGGTGGTCCGAGGAGGCAGGTACCCTAAGAGGTCCGTTCTTATGACCTCACCCTACGGTAAAGGAAGAGGTCCCCTAGAAGGGCTGGGTCCCTAGCTTGGGTCCAGAGGGCGTAACGTCCGTCTGCGAAATTGGAGACTCGGTGGTCCCTCCGGTAGTGGGATTATGGGAAAGATTAGTCCTCTTAAGTATCCTCAGTATCATTCACTCCCCTCACCGTCTCTTCTCGTACCACCCCTTTACCCCGTCTCCACCTGTTGTTCAGAGAAGAGACATGTAAAAGGTTGACACACCTCGTCACGAATCCTTTCCTTTTTAGAAGGGGAAAGGGGCTCTAATCGAAATCAAGATGTTACTCGACCCTCTGTCCTAATAAATAATTGTGGACTCTTCCTGGTCTCTTTGATATCTTAGGGGGACTCTATGTTCGGTCCTCATACTCTTTATAGTTAGATATTCAAGTTTCTCCATTACTATTTTTCTTACTGAAGGATGAACATAAATGTCTAGTCATGTAAGTCATTTCGTCAGTGTTTATAACGTTTTGTCTAGGAAAATTTATATAATACTTCTCGATGGTCTTTGATATTACACAATTACCTATCCAGAGGTCCAGACAACAAGGGTGAAGTCGGTGACGTCCAGGGGATAATAGTCAAAATAAATAACTTAAAGTAAATTTACTTCAAAGTGTCAACTTTCATAAACTTGTAGTAACCGAATTCTGGATTATAAAATTGTCGACACATACTAATTTGTACGGAAAATAACATCGACTGATATATGTGTAAATTGACAGGACAGACCTGTCATTCTCATCTCTAAAATAAAACAATAGAAACATAAACGTTCTTACAGATCTTGTATCCTCCAGAGATATGTGAGTGACTTACTAACTTGTTAGACGAGACTGGACGGGGTAAAAACCTCAATGTTTACGTTTCTGATAAAAGGCAGAAACCCGCCACTTGTATAAAGTCGAACTATTCTTCTACTCGATCTAAAATTAGGAATATAAATTAGTGTACTTTTATCTCAGAACTAGGTATAAGAGAGATCTATGTCCTGGACTAGTGTGTTTCCGTCCGTCGGGTCCGCTGCTATCGAGTATTGCTGAGGTTCACGAAGGGTCATGATTCACAGTGAACATCGTCCTTTACCCACTAAAAGCCAACTGTACTTCACCTTTTAATAAAGTACACTTAACTACGACCTACCGAGGTAAAAATGATTCGATTACGTTTTACCGAGCCACGCGTCCTTCGTAAATCGCGATTCACTCGACTGTAGCTAACCCGACATCCCGTCTCCAAGTATCTCCTTACACCTTTGACTTTTACGGCCCCTTCTGGTTTCAACAGTGTAGTCTACTTAGGTCGTACGGACGGAAAGTTGGAGATTAAGGACACCCTATGGGACCACCTTCCTTTAACTCCGAGTCGGAGACCCGACCAACTCCTTACAACAGCTTTCGTCCACACCTTAAAGCAAGAACATTAATGAGAGGGAGGCTTAAGAGTACGGTAACACATTAGACCGAACCCCAAACGGTGATTGGGTGACATACTGGAGCACGTTAACGAAGAGGAGAGACCCAGACAAAAGAATAACTACTTCATATCCTTGAGTTTAACCGAGAAAGTCACTAAAAAATTTTTTATATTTGGGACACGATTCACGAGTTCTTTATCGAATAATTTACGAGGGATTTAGGGACGATGTACCCAGGAGAGGAAAGTAAAATATCTACTCTTTTAACACCGAGTCTATACGTTGGACTTAACGAGTTACAGTTCACCGCTCACGTCCTGAAGGGACCACCGAGTCTATCGTTTCTTGGACGGTTGCCACGTCCTCGGGCCCCACGTTGGGGACCTAGTCCTTCTAGAGGACCTCGTCGCTTACTGTTGGGTGAGGTCCTAGGGACGGACCTCTTAAGGTAGCTGTTTCCTCGGACCACCCGATGCCAGGTACCCCTACGTTTCTCAGCCTACACTGACTCCCTGATTGTGAAAGTGAAAGTGTGTTTACCGATCACTCACCTCCTTATTCGAAGATTTGTACACACACAGAATAGAATCTCCAACATAATCAGGGCTTTGTAGTAAGTCGAGAATCCTCTCTGGACTTAAGTGTGAACTCGACGTATATAAAAATATATAACCTTTCTTAAGATTCAATCTTTAGGGTACACGAGTCAGTTGAAGTCAACACAGTCTGAGAAACGTTGGGAGTACCTGTCACCGGGTGGTCCGAGGAGACAGGCACCCTAAAGGGATCGTTCTTATGACTTCTTCAAACGGTAAAGGAGGAGGTCCCCTAGAAGGAGTGTAGAGGACGTCGATGACGCAACCGTCTACCTAAGAAATGGCGAATGGACCCTTCGGGGATCTTTAGAGTGTGGACCTAAGTGTAAATTTGACATTAAATGACTAATACTCGTTCCGCACGACTAGAAACCCCGGAGGCAAAAAAGTCGACCCCATCCGCCTAATTACAGGGGGTCTCTACAGGTCGGGGATGAGTCTTGTAGACTTATACGGTGTTCCACTACACCGTTTTCTCTGGAATGATTAAGCTAGTTTCAATTTTCCGGAATTTCACCCCTCTAATGAGGTCTATCCGGTAACCCTTATTTCCTCCTTCCGTCTTCTCACCCGTTCTCACTACGTTCCACTCATTCTAAACTCGGGAACTACGAAAAAGACTTGGATTCTCTCTAGAGGTCGTTCCTCTACCACTAGATTCAAGACAATGGTGCAATCTGTTAACTAAGAGGGGATGCGATAGGTGTTTCCTTGTTTCCGAAAGTTGTAGAACTAAACTCAGGACCCTCTTAGTTTGGTTTACGGATTTGACACCTGACACTCTACTATGTAAAACCAACAAAATTCTGTGATTCCAATATCATTGTACAATGTTGTCGTTACCTTTTTACTACGTAGTGGGAATTTCACTTTTACAGTTCGATCTGGTACAGTCTCAGAAGATCTGACGATCCCGTTAGTACTCTCATCCTAATTCTTTCTCTCGACTACTTGAGTCCTCTTTCACCGTTTCGGTCTCTCTTGTTTCTCTCACTGTTGAGACGAATGTCTTCTTCTCCGAACACCCTTGTGGGACTTTATTATTTTGGATTTCGTTGTACCCCGATCTCCAAAGGACCTACAAATACAACATTCTTGTAAAAGGTGACCCGTCTCAGATTTTCTACCTGTAGTGTCGAATAAAAACCTTGACTACACTTTCCCTTTTCAAGTCTTTATTTGAGTTTGAGAGATTTAACGAAAATTAGATAGGACGAGAGAGTCCATCACTGTGACTTCAGACTTGACTTAATACGACCTACTCCGACGATCTGAACCCTCTTCTGTCTGCGATTACTTAAGTTACCATAATTTTTCTTTTTTTTTTCTTTCTTTTTCTCCCTCTGAAAAATAAATTAAACTCCTTTTTACTTTATTTGACATCCGAGAGAGTAATAGGAATTCGTTTGACGAGAATCGACGTTAGAATACAAATAAAAATCAACTTTATATCAACTAAATGTTTCAAATGATCAAAGACCACATATCTTTTCACCAAGATATATGTATATATAAGAAAAAGTATCAGAAAAGGTCACACCAACTAGTGTCCTACAACTTATATCAAGGTACACGATATGGCATCTGGAACAACAAATAGGTAAGATACATTTTATCAAACATAGACAATTAGGGTTTGAGGGTCAAGTAGGGAGAGGAAGAGGGGGTAGGGGATCCGTTGGTGTCCAGACAAAGGAGACAGACGCTCAGACAAAGACAAAGTATCTATTCAAGTGACAGTATAAAATCTAAGGTGTATATTCATTGTAGTATACCATAAATAAAGAAAAATTGTAAAGTAAATCACACTATTAGAGATGCAGGTTGGTACAACGACGTTTACCGTAATGAAGTAAAAAAATACCGAAAAAAAAAAAAAACGTTATCATCGTAGTTTCTAGTGTTTACTGACTAGTGTAGTGACTAGTGTTTACTGATATTACTTATATTATTATTACTTTTTCAAATTTTATAACATTGTTAACGGTCTTTACACTGGGTTTCTGTGCTTCACCCGTTTGTCCTTTTACCGTCGGTATCTTAACAAACTACGTCCCAATGTGTCTGAAAGTTAAACATTTTTCGTGTCGAAGATTTAAATAAAAATGTTTCGTGTTACCTCACTTCATGTTATTTTGTTCCATAGGGATATAAACTAATCACAGGATTGACGGGGAAGGTGAAGGAGATTACAGGGGATACTAGGTAACAGATGTGTCTTCGGTCCTCTTAGAGGATTGTAAAATTAGTCCAATCAAGTAGAAGGGGTATTTCATAAAAGGACTTACTTACTTGGTTGGTTCGTCTTAGGTCACTAAGGAGGAGACAAATAGGATGTCTCGAAATGACAAGTAGATCGTTAACCCATCTTTCGACTGAGAAACGGTAAGGGAGCGGTTAATATATAGGGAATCGGGGAGGTGGTTCTGAAAGATGCAACTATCTAGATCGAATCACTTTTGTTCTGAGCCCACCCCTCCCGAATGTCATACCTATTCCTCAGTGTGATTCGACCACCTTTCCCTACGTACGTCCCAGTCTGTCTTTCGATCGTCGATGGGGCCCTCCCGGGCGACTGAGGGTCAGGTCACGAGACAGGTGGTGTGGAGTGATTAGGGACCAGTATTTCCGTAGTACGTTGCCTCAGAAGTGGAATCACTCACTGTAGTGGGGAATCAAGAGTCTCCCGGTGTACAGTAAAGGAAGTGGTTTGTGGGTTAAGACACGATCAAAGGTAAGGTTAATCTGTGACAGACCTTTTGTACTTTCTCACCTTACAAAAGTATATTCTGGTCTTGAGGTTCAACAAGTTCCTCTTACATAGGTTTCGTGAATCCAACAGACCTTTTGTTTGCATCCATGAGTTTTCGCACACAAAGGTACCTCTTCCTACCTCCAAAACCTTCAACTAAATCATGTAACCTTCAAAAGGGGTTTTCATACACCTTCTACTATTAGATACTTCATAGTCTTACTCGAGGTCTCTCTTTAAACAGAATCTTCTGGAAACTATTACTTTCTCATGACTAAAACACATAAAGAATTATTACCGTGTTACTGTAAAGGTTGGTACCCCTTTAGACAATGACCACAAGACTGTCCTACGAGGGGTTACGGACCACATACAGTTGAGTTAGACTCGGATGGAAAGCCAACAAGGTATCAACGCCTCAGAAAGTCTTACCTAATCCCCATCTCTCGTATTTATTTCTCCTGAGTTCCTTGAATTTCATCGTCCCTTTTTATATATATATATTAGGACACGATACACAACAACTTACTATTTAACTCGATATAATGTTATAAATTCTCAGACAAACTCGTTTTCCGTTAAGTTTAGTTTGATCTTCACCAATCCTTGTGAAAATGTCTCTTTTCACTTCACTTCACTTCAGCGAGTCAGCACAGGTTGAGAAACGCTGGGGTACCCGACATCGGATGGTCCGAAGAGGGAGGCACCCTAAGAGATCCGTTCTCATGACCTCACCCAACGGTAAAGGAAGAGGTCACCTAGAAGGGTTGGGTCCCTAACTTGGGTCCAGAGGGCGTAAGGTCCGTCTGCGAATTCGTTTCATTTCGTTTATAGTCAACCGATATCGAGCTTGGGTCAACCGACACTTACCAACAGGGATCACAAAACTGAAGAATAACTGGCTAAATGTACGAATCCAAAATCAAACCAATGTATACAGTAGTGTCGTGATTCGGTGTAGTAAGATTACCGGGGGAACAAATGAATTCGATTGGTAAGGAGAGAAACCCAGCAGAAGAATATGTACTCTCTAACTGGGTTTTAAACCACAATCGCGGTGAGACAGGGATAGTCTCAGCTCAACGATCATAGAGTTCCACTTGAAGCATCCAATATTACAGTCTAGTGACCTTCTCGAAGACGACAATACTTAGTAAAACAAAGCCAAAGAGGCACGTGTCACTCTAGTGACACATGAACACACCGACACTAGTATTTAAATTATGTGAAGTCTATTACATCGCGTGGTCCCTCTGACGTCATCATAATCCGATAATCCGATTATGGAGCTCTACCTCCATATGAGGAATCGGTCCCTGATGTCATTAGTATGGTCAACCACAGTTTGTTTCCTATATGGACTTCAGTGCAGTAGGACATAATGGACTCATCTACTAATTAAAGAACATGAACGATCCTATGGTGTCTACGGCTAGATCCACGTCGTCTTTCATAAACGATACGGAGTATGAGAAGGAACAAGTCGGTTATTTTTATTTTATTTCGTTAAGATAATAGATTTTGACGGAGTCGGTCTTTTAAATCCCTGAACATAACAGGTCGTTGCTGGAATCGTCATCTAAGTCGACATCAACGGTTTCAATTTTTCGTAGCAGAAGAATACGTGACTGTCTTTCTTTTTCGTTCACCGTTTCTCCGTTTTCCTTAGTTCAAAAGTACAAACTCTATTTCTATAACTAGGTGTTAGGACCCTCTCGACAGGTGACGTTCTACTATTTTTGAAACCCCTTTCTTGGAGGAATCAGTTGAAATTAAAATTACAGGTCGAACACCCGACAAGATTCTCAGATCTCCTCGGGAAAAATTAACCCCCTACACATGAGTCAATATTTTAAAGACCTCAAACCTAAGGTAGAACCATCACTCTTCCTAGACCATATTAGGGAAGGTTCATCCAAGTTTTCTTCAAACGAAAATCATCAAGGTTTAGTCTTCCAAACCCCCTTTAACCTTTGTAATCAAACCTCTCAACATCGATCTACAAACTCCTTTGGTCTTCTTAAGTCCTAAGTTAAACCAAATGTCTATACATGTTTCGGAGTTTCCGTTACTAGTCTTGATATTAGACTATAGGTGTTCTAACATAGTATTAAAAGATGACTTTACATAAAAAAGGAGATGTTAGTGAGAGTAAAGATAGTCTTTATTAGTGTCACTCATTAAAAAATCGTTCTTTTTTTTTAGATCAAAGTAATTTGAACCGGGCTAAAAAATGCATTCACTTTGTTCTTATCACTAATTGTTATGTCCGAGAAAATTTTAAACGAAACGACCTTGAAAAATATTCAATTTCTAATACTTGAATAGTATTAGAATTTAATCTAAAATTTTCGGAGACGTCTGATCTTTGGTTCGGTTCTCACATGGTAGTCTCAAACGGACCTTAGGGATATCTCAACCCATTTTAGGAGAGAAGAAATCCGAAGGTCCTAAAGGACTCCAAGGTCCGTACGGCATTCACTGGAAGGAATGAGTGGACCATTCTGATGACTCTTGCTACATTTATTCTATGGTCCGGTCAAAAAGGTTCCCTGAAAATAACCGAAATATCTCAGCTAGAATCAAGGAATTCTGACCAGAATATACTAGAATATGTGTAAGAGTTCGTACTATAGGGTCAGGACGACGAGGACGATTCAGCGAAGTCAGCACAGGCTGAGACACGTTGGGGTGTCTACCGGAGGGTGGTCCGAGGGGACAGGGACCCTAGGAGGTCCGTTCCTGTGACCTCACCCAACGGTAACGGAAGAAGTTATAGGGTCAGGTCACATTGGTCACAAAGGTCAACACAGAACAATATATAAGGATAACTTGAATACACTTATTGATATAACGGTACCTTATTCTTATGAATTATTTAAAGACTTAAGATCTTCCTAGTCCATCCCTCTTATTCATTTATAAAGTTAATATAAATACCTCGATATATATGAAATGTTTTAATAACATTTAGTGTCTATCGACTTCTCTTTTTCGAAAGGAATTTAGACCTTTTTATTTTGGAATTCCTTGGTCGTTGTAAAGTTTTTTTTTCACCACTTTTTTAATCTGAGTAGGAGTATTTAAATAAGTTAGGGGTTTTAAAATTTAAATTGAGTAAAAATTAAGAATAAGACGAAGTTAGGTCAAAAAGTAATGAAGACCATTAATGATCCGTCAAGTCAACATACTAGAATTTCAACACTCTTTGGATATAAAATCCCATGAACAGTCTCAGGAAAGGTTCTTAGAGAGACTTCTACGTCGGGGAACCTTTTTCATAGTCTCGCTTTATCATTGACAGATATTTACTGTTTTTCTGAAATTTTTCGAGTACCAATTTCTAGACTACTCTCAAGTAAACTATTCTTTTACATGAATAAAAGTACTGTATACTTTTAAATCCCATTATTAACCTGTTACTATCATAACTGTTTAAAGATCTTCGAACTTTTTTAAAGATCTTGTGAATATAATCATTGTATGTAGATACGTGTATATTGAGTTCTTTTAATTACTAGTAAAGAATAAATTGTCACAAAGGGAACATTAAAATCGTAAGAATTATTTGTATTAATAAACTTATAGAGAGGAGATATTCCACTCTCTGTTTTGTGAACTCTAAAAAGTCCTCGAGAGACCCTTTAGAGTCAATAAAACTGCAATTTTCTTTAGAGGAAAATCTTAAACTAAACCCCTTCAACAGTTTACAATTTTTCAAACTCGTAAACCCATTCATTTTAGAGTCTATTAATACTTTGTTACAAAGTCGAGTCAAGTCAGTGAGTCATCACAGGCTGAGAAACGCTGGGGTACTTAGTGTCGTGCGGTTCGGAGGACCAGTTAGTGGTTGTGGGCCTCAGGTGAGTCTGAGTACAGGTAGCTCAGTCACTACGGTAGGTCGGTAGAGTAGGAGACAGCAGGGGAAGAGGAGGACGGGGGTTAGGGAGAGTCGTAGTTTAGAAAAGGTTACTCAGTTGACAAACGAACTCCACCGGTTTCATGATCTCAAAGTCGAAATCGTAGTCAGGAAGGTTTCTTTAGGGTCCCGACTAGAGGAAGTCTTACCTGACCAACCTAGAGGAACGTCAGGTTCCCTGAGAGTTCTCAGAAGACTTTGTGGTGTCAAGTTTTCGTAGTTAAGAAACCGCGAGTCGAAAGAAGTGTCAGGTTGAGAGTGTAGGTATGTACTGGTGACCTTTTTGGTATCGGAACTGATCTGTCTTGAAACAACCGTTTCATTACAGAGACGAAAACTTATACGATAGATCCAACCAGTATTGTAAGGAAGGTTCCTCATTCGCAGAAAATTAAAGTACCGACGTCAGTGGCAAACTTCACTAAAACCTCGGGGGGTTTTATTTCAGACTGTGACAAAGATGACAAAGGGGTATATAAAGGGTACTTCTTAACCCTGACCTACGGTACTAGAAGTAAAAGACTTACAACTCGAAATTCGGTTGAAAAAATGAGAGGAGAAAGTGAAGTAGTTCTCCGAAAAAGCAAGGAGAAGTGAAAGACGGTATTCCCACCACAGCAGACGTATAGACTCCAATAACTATACAGAGGGCCGTTAAAACTAAGGTCGAACACGAAGAAGGTCGGGTCGCAAAGAGTACTACATGAGACGTATATTCAATTTATTCGTCTCACTGTTATATGTCGGAACTGCATGAGGAAAAGGATAAACCTTGGTCAGACAAAAAGGTACGGATCAAGATTGACAACGAAGGACTGGACGTATGTCTAAAGAGTTCTCCGTCCAGTCCACCAGACCATAAGGGTAGAGGAAGTCTTAAAAGGTGTCAAATAACACTAGGTGTGTCAGTTTCCGAAACCGTATCAGTTATTTCGTCTTTATCTACAAAAAGACCTTGAGAGAACGACAAGGGTACTAGGTCGCCTACAACCGTTAAACTAGAGACCAAGGAGACGGAAAAGATTTTGGTCGAACTTATAGACCTTAAAGTGTAAAGTGTATAACGACTTCGGACCGAACCTCTTAACACTCGTAATGAAATGATCGCACACTCTACTCGTGTTAACACACCATCAAACTTGTAAGAAACCGTAACGGAAAGAAACCCTAACCTTACTTTTTGACTGGAAAAGGTCAGGACACCGGTGACGACCAAAAGGTTTAAACGACTGGAAAGTGTCGTAGTAGAAAGTCCTGAACTTTATCGAGGTGACCTTAAGGTAGTGGAGGTGATCGAAACAAGAATCACTACGAAAGATTCCGGGCGAACTGAAGTGTAAGGTCCTACAGACCGAGATCCACTCACTAGTGTGGTAGCACTAATAGACCCAACACTTCTATAAAAAAACATGTCAAGACACATAAGAACGGTGGAGAAGAATTATAGAAGACGAAGACAATCCAGGTATGGTAAAGACAGGAAAAAACTCGTGAAGAACCGTACTTAACAAGGGAACCACAGAGATTATAAGAACTTCTCTAGAGATCAGAAAGGGTAAGACAACAAAAGGAGATAAAGAAACGTAACTAGAGACTCCTTCCGAAAGAATAGAGAAGAACGACAAGAAACCTTGAGACGTAAGTCTACGAATATAGAAAGGAAAAGAGGAAACGAAAAGTGAAGAGAAGAAAAACGTCGAAAACATTCCGGAGGGGTCTGTCGGTAAAACGAAAAAACGTAAAGAAAAGGTACCCCTACCAGAACTAGGGACAGAGGACATGTTACAGTGCTTGGAGTAAGGTATCAAGTAGTCCGTGAGATAGATAGACTAGATCAGGGAATTTAGATAAAGAGTGGAGGTGACATATTAGTATTCCCTAAACTAAATCCAGTATGGACTTACCAGATCACCAAAAGGGATGAAAGAAGTTAAATTCAGACTCAAACCGTTAATCCTCAAGTACTAGACTCGGTGTCAGTCGAGGACGAGAACAAAAACAACTGACATATCTCGAAGAGGTAGAAACCGACGTTTCTTATATTAGTAAGACTAAAGCCACAACTGGTAGACCACTACAGGTGTACATCTTAGAAGAGAACACAACAATCTTCTCTCACAAACGATACTGGTCACGTAAAAGAACCGTTTTGAGATAATCAAAAACGGGACGAAGTAAGGTATAAGGTTCCGGTTTAAACGGACAATGAGATCCACAAAGAACTGAAGGATGAAAACGTAAGGTCAGGGGATATTACTTTTCCTGTAGGAAAAACCCACAATCAAGATTTTCCAGAATATCCAGAAGTATCTTGGTAAGTGGAAGTCGAAGAAGTCGCAATGATCAACCCTGTATCTGAACCTAATGACATTATAACTTACCATACGGAACCTTTGCTTGTCTCTAGTAAGACAGCAAAAACTCTAACGTTGATCATGGTGTAAAACCTCAGAAAACAACTGGTACTACCGATGAGGTAAAGAAGACTCCCTAAGGACGGGTGTCATCATCTATATTACCAGTAGACTCAATTTAAGTGGGTACGGTCAGGTAAAAGTAAAGACTAAGGATCTTACAACTGCAAGTGAGAACGGTAGAGGACAAACTGGTGAAGGTTAAACGGAACTAAGTACCTGGACTGTAAGGTCCAAGAATACGTTATAACGAGAAATGTCGTAGTCTGGAACGAAGATAGTGGTCAGTGTAGGTGTCGACCCATAACAAAAACGAAACCGAGGTAGGGAAGTAAGAAAGACCTCAATAAAGAGGTGACTAGAGGTCATCGTATGACCCGTGGATTATTGGACCCCTCAAGGAGAAAGTCATAGGATAGTAAAACGGAAAAGTATGACAAGTACCCCAAGAGTTCCGTTCTTATGACTTCACCAAACGGTAAGGGAAGAGGTCACCTGGCGTAAGACAGTCTGGAGAGGTAGTACTGGGCGGGTAGAACCCACCGGGGTGTACCGTACTGAATCAAAGTAACTCAATCTGTTCCGATACCAGGATCACACTAATCTAACTGATCAAAAGACACTAATACCAAAGTCACACAGACGGGAGACTACGAGAGAACGTTGTGGATGGTAGAATGAACCCAAAGAGAATGGAACCTGCACCCCATAGATAGAGAAGTGTCGACGAGGTCGTTTCACGTCGACGACGAGGAATGTAACCTACTCCCCATAGAGGAGTGGCGACGGGGAGGACTGGAACTTGCACCTTATCGAGGAGATCCGGGAGGACTCGGACACGTCGGTAACATCTTTGTTATAAATCGATGTATGTATTGATACTTTTATCTTCTACAAAATCCGTTTATACATTCCAACGTATTAACACTTATTTCGAATGGAAAATTATAACTCTTCTGACCCGAAAGAATCCATTGGTTTCTGGACTATTTCTGTTGTACTTCATATTATGTAGTAAAACTATTCTGTGTCTTAGAACTGAAATATCCAATAACGACAAGAAATTATAGATTCAACACAGGTTGAGAAACTCAGGGGTACTTGACGTCGTGCGGTCCGAAGGGACAGGAAGAACTAGTAGGTCTCAAACCAGTTTGAGTATAGGTAAATCAGTCACTACGGTAGGTTGGTAGAGTAGGAGACAGAGGGGGGAAAGGAGAACGAGAGTTGGAAAGGGTCGTAGTCCCAGACAAAGTCACTAAGTCAAGAAGTGTAGTCCGCCGGTTTCATAACCTCGAAGTCGAAGTCGTAGTCAGGAAGGTTACTTATAAGTCACAACTAATAGGTTTTGGAAAGTATTAGAGGACAGTCCTCTTTTGGTTATCAAATTTTTGTGACATAGTAAAATTGTCCCTTTTAGATTAAAACTAAAACATAGTCATATGTAGACCATAATTTTAAGTGAGAAACTTTTGAATTTATTTAGATGACGGTGAAATCAGTCGAACTAGGCGGGGAAACAATCCAATTGTTACTACGAAACCTTTTATAAAAATTCATCCGTGTGGAATTCCTGTATGGTTTGGTGTACATGTTCGGTCGGTATAAATCGGCATCTACCGCGATCACCATTTCTTGGACGGACGGTTACTTCCAGTCTACATTCTCTGTGTCCAACCTAGGGACCCAGACTTTCTAGGGGACCTCCGTCCACACCGTTGGGTGATGGCATAAGAACAGACCTCTTAGGGATACCTGTCTCCTCGGACCGTTCGACGTCAGGTATCCCAGTGTGTCTTAGATTATTCTGACTTCGTTGAATCATTCGTTCGTTCGTACTCCATGTTGGTATAAAGACCAAACCATTATGAAGTCCTCGGTAGTTACTGTCAACGGTTTAAGAGTTCAGTGTTTATTCTTTCGTCATCGACAGGGACTTTCTTTTTCCTACATACTGGAAAAGAAGACGGTTACACTTTAAGAAGGAAGGAGAGAGGTGGTCGGTACCGAAACTATACTTAAAAAAAGGTCGAAGACGGTTCAAAAGATCCTACGGAAGACGTCTGAGGTCTCGTTCACCCCATAAGGTCTCCGAGGGTGAGACCAGAGGTCTTTGACATCCCCTCCTTTGTAAAAAAAGGAGATGAGAAATGTCACTCACGGAACGACTCTGTGAAGAAAGAGATCCCGTTGAACATTTACTTATTCGAATAGATTCTACTAATTTTCAAGAAATGATACCGGTGACATTAAACTCATAGAAACCATTCATATTGGGTGCATTCCAATGGACATTCTTTTTTAAAATAAGTGGATTCGGAGATGTGACTTGGGCCAGTTTAAATTCAGGCTAGATCAGGTCAAGGATTCAAATTGGATCAGACTGGGAGCTGGGCCAGACCAAAAATTCCAAGTGGGTCAAGTTGAGGTCACGAAAGACCTAGGTCAAGGGGTCTTTATTTTTCAAGTGTTTATTTTAGACTTTGGAATACTGTTTTTTTCGGTACCCAGATCGTAGGTCCTAGACTCTTATTGAATAGGTGGAGGAGGTCTCCGTGACTCCTTTGTCACACAAGTTCTTCGAGTTGTCCATGGATGTGGAACAACGAACAACGAGGAGCCCCGAGAACTAGGGAAAAGACAGGGAACGAAAACAACAAGTCAGTGAGTTAGAACAGAGTGAGAAACGTTGGGGTACCTGACGTCGTGCGGTCAGTAGGGACAGGAAGTGGTATAGGACCTCGAACGAGTTTGAGTACGGGTAACTCAACAACTACGGTAGATTGGTAGAGTAGGAGAAACCAGGGGAAGAGGAGGACGGAAGACAGAAAGGGTCATAGTCCTAGAAAAGGTTACTCAGTCGACAAACGTAGTACACCGGTTTCATAACCTCGAAGTCGAAGTCGTAGTCAGGAAGATTACTTATAAGTCCCAACTAAAGGAAATTGTAACTACCCAACCTAGAGGAACGTCAGGTTCCCTGAGAGTTCTCAGAAGAGGTTGTGGTGTCAAGTTTTCGTAGTTAAAAAACCACGAGTCGGAAGAAATACTAGGTTGTGAGTGTAGACATGTACTAATGGTCTTTTTAGTATCGAAACTGATATTCCTGGAAACAACCGTTTCACCATTGAGACGAAAAATTATGTGACAGATCCAAACAGTATCGAAGGGATCTGACAATTTTCTATTCGACCATGGATAATGTTAAAAATGTCAAAAATTCTCAAATAAACTCGTTTTCAGTTCGACCTTAGTTTTACCGGCCCTCTTTATAGTTATTGGAGTCTATACGTCTACTATGATGGAAATACCGCCTTTCACTTCTCCTTGATTTTTCGGAGAACTTTCACTTTCTCCTCTCACTTTTTCAACCGAATTTCAAGTTGTAAGTCTTTTGTTTCTAGTACCGTAGACCAGGATAGTGAAGTACCCTTTATCTACCCCTTTGTCACCTTTCTCACAGTCTGACGTCGGTACTTTCATTTTCTGCGAATGAGGAACCTTTCTTTCAATACTGGTTGGATCTATCGTATAAGTTTTCGTCTCTGTAATGAAACGGTTGTTTCCAGGCAGATCAGTTCCGACACCAAAAACGTCATCAGTACATACCTACACTCTCAACCTGACACTTCTTTCGACTCGTGGCTCCTTAACTACCAAAACTTGACACCACAACCTCTTCTGAGAACTCTCAGGGAACCTGACGTTCCTCTAGGTTGGTCAGGTAAGACTTCCTCTAGTTGGGACCCTAAAGAAACCTTCCTTACTACGACTTCGACTTAGAGGTTATGAAACCGGTGGAGTGCACTTCTCAACTGAGTAACCTTTTCTGAGACTACCACCCTCCCTAACCCCCGTCCTCCTTTTCCCCTGCTGTCTCCTACTCTACCGACCTACCGTAGTGCCTGAGTTACCTGTACTCAAACTCACTTGAGACCCTCAACCACTACCTGTCCCTCCGGACCACACGACACTAAGTACCCCAGTGTTTCTCAGCCTGTGCTCGCTGACTTGACTTGACTTGACTTAAGACTTGTTTACTTTAACCCGTCTAGATTTAGTTTTCATCGGTCCTTACGTGGTGGTCCTTCACATCCCCTCTCTGTAAATATCTCTTCTCCGTCTTCACTTCATTTCGTTAATAATTAACCGATATCGAAGTGAAAAGTTAAATTACGTAACCTCTTCCTTTACCGTTGGGTGAGGTCACAAGAACGGACCTCTTAGGGTCCCTGACCCCTCGGACCACCCGACGGCAGATCCCCCAGCGTGTCTCAGCTTGTGCTGACTTCACTGAATCGTCGTCGTCATCGTCATCTTAGATCAAGTGATAAACACTGATAACAGGAATCGTAAAATAAAGGATTTGAACTCCGTAAATATCGGAATCTAAAACCAAACAAATATATCTTAGAGTGTTGTACTTTCGGTGAAATCGGATACATTACTGGAAGAAAAAATAAACTAAATTATCAATGGTGTAAAGTCGGGTTACCTCTTTTTATCTTGAAACCTTATCTTTGACTCTTTATTGGGAGTTCAAGACGAGGGTATATGGAGTTCGTTCACTGAGTTTAGGAGACTCGGAGACTAGGGGGTGAAAATTTTTCCCTCGAGTTTTATACGGTCTTAAGGTGTCTCATGTAGGGAGCCCTGTAGTGAAAAGTTCTAATTGATGTCTTAGACACCATTTTACTCCAGTCATCTATGAAACTGTATCTATTGTGATATACTAAGTACTACACATAATTGTCAGTTTTAGGGTTATTTAGGAAATCATCACTTTGAGTAAAAAGGTACCTTGGTGAATTTTCGAAGGATATCTTCGTTTCAGAACGTCTTAAGAAACCCTTTCCGACCTATTTCATAAAAGTTTATAAAGAAACCCTAAATTAGACACTGTGGCACTTCTCATGTGTACGGAACACTGAACTCCAAGGTCTATTAGTTGACTAATAGTCGTTACCGTGAAAAGGTCTTCAAAAAGAAACCACTGTACTGAAAGCTGAGTCTGAGTCGGTTGAAGGAAATGTATATAATCAGTTTTAGGAAAATCAGAGATCAATGTCTTTGGATTAATTTTAATAAATTTCAAAAGTTCACTTTAATATTAGACGGTAAATAAACTGTTATTGTGTTTCCATCTTTTTATACATTAAACAACAACTAGTCAGTGGTTTAACACAGACTGAGAAATCCTAGGGTGCCTGATGTCGAACGGTCGAGGGGACAGGAAGCGATAGAGGGTCTCAAACGAGTTTAAGTACAGGCAACTCAACCACTATGACAGATTGGTAGAGTAGGAGACGACTGGGGGAAGAGTAAAACGAAACTTAGAAAGACTTGTAGTCTCTGAAAGGTCACTCGACCAAGAAGTGTAGTCCACTGGTCGAAGTCGTAGTCACGAAGGTTTCTTATAAGTCCTGACTAAAGGAAATGTTAGCTGACCAAACTAGAGGACCGACGGGTTCCCTGAGAGTTCTGAGAAGAGGTCGTGGTGTTAAGTTTTCGTAGTTAAGGAGTCGTGAGTCGGAAGAAATACCAGGTTGAGAGTGTAGGTATGTACTGATGACCCCTCTGATATCGAAACTGACATACCTGGAAACAGTCGGTTCACTACAGAGACGAAAAATTATATTACAGATCCAAACAGTATGGAAAAGAAGGTTCCTCGTTCACAGAAAATTAAAGTACCGATATCAGTGGTAGACGTGACTAAAACCTCGGGTTCTGTTATTTAGACAGTGACAAAGATGAAAAAAGAGAAGATAAACGGCACTTCATTACCCTGACCTACGGTACTAGAATTAAAAAACTTACAACTCAAAATTCGGTCGAAAAAGTGAATGGAGAAAGTGGGAGTAGTTCTCCGAGAAATCAAGGAGAAGTGAAAGACGGTAATCGTACCACCATAGTAGATGTATAGATTTCAGTAACTATAAAGAGGGACGTTAGAACTAAAGTCAAACACTGAGTAAGTTGGGTCGTAAAACGTACTATTATTCGTCCCACTGTTATATGTCGGAACAGTACCCCAAGAGTTCCGTTCTTATGACCTCACTAAACGGTAGGGAGGAGGTCACCTAGTGTAAAACAGTTTTGAGAAGTGATTCTGACCAGGTAGAACCCACCGGGACGTTCCACTCCAAGTATCGAAATGACTCAATGTGTCCGGGTAAACGGGACTGTTCCGACACTAGGGTTTTATACATTTAAAGACCCGTTTATGTATTTAACGTGGTCTCCACCCGTGCCACCTTATAAACTTTTTACAGAATGTGGGAGTTGTAGGTAGGTAAACAGGTAAATAAGAAGACCTCTTATGAATAATTGTCTTAATTTTGTTTATGTCAAACATCAATTTGCATAAATTTCTTTCATAAAACGACGTGGACCAGAATCAGTACTTTAGAAATCAATGTCGTACGTTTAAGAATCAACGTTGTACACTCTAGATCGTGGGCCCGGTTTCTAACTTGGACCGGGGTGGGGAGATAAACCTCGTACCTTAGAATCGGGGTCCTGGTGGTCCCTTCAAGGGCATAACATAAATCTTACCGAACCAAGTTTGAGGTTGAAACCCTAAATATTTGTCAAACCAAAACTCATTTAGTCAATAAAATAGGCTCAGGTTGTAGTAAAAGGACTTTTACTCTTATTAATATGAATGACGTATCTTGACGGTATTTCTACTTTACCCTAGTATAAACATTCCATGACCACGTTTCTGTCTTTGTTCAATTTATCAAACTCGAATAGAATGGATTCCTCCTTGAAACCTACGTTTCTACCCTTTTATCGAAGAGAATGGAAACCCATGGTATATATGGACCCCATCCGCTCTTGGGGTCAGTGATACTACGAAACAAGTCAAGTCAAGTCAGTGAGTGAGTACAGACTGAGAAACATTGGGGGTACCTGACGTCGTACGGTCCGGAGGGACAGGTAGTGGTGGTGGACCTCAAATGGGTTTGAGTACAGGTAACTCAGCCACTACTACGAAACACCTCTCAGTTTATTAACCTTCCAGACCCAACGTCTTTCCGATTAAAGTGAAAAAAGTCTCTTTCTCTTTACCCACGATAATATCATTCTCCATCCCCCACGTACATTTAACGTTGGACGAACATGGATACCCCGAAGGGAACACCGAGCAAACCATTTCTTACGGATACCTTCGTACCGGCTGTCACTCGGTAGTGATACTACACTAATTCCACACAGTTCGTCACTTTTGTTTTGGAGTTTACACTTTTTTTCCTAATTTTCTAACTCTCGGTAACTTAACTCCACCTCGGTGTTCACTTGATTACATGCAGTGATAGTATCGAAGGAGAAGTAACTGTCTGTCCTGATAGTTTAGTGTCTCTAACAAAAACTCGGGTCTACATCGGAAGTTATTGGTCATAGTTTACTCACACTGTAGAATCTTCTTTATATGGAAAAATTTCGGAAAACAAAATCTATTTCTACCCCTACCATTCAATGTAAAGGTAAATCATTGGTTGAGGTTAAGTCACCATCACCGATGTAATACAACATCTCCTCCTAAGACCAAAACGAGTCCGAAAATTCTTTCTCTTAGTAATCGGACAAGATCACATAAAAGTCTCCAGGACCCTTTCGTAAAAACGGGGGTCAAAGGAGAGAGTGTTTCGGATTGTAGTATACCCCCGAAGGGACCACCGAGTCTCCCATTTCGTAGACGGACGTTACTCCTTTGGGCCCAAGTTAAGGACCCAGTCTTTCTAGGGGACCTCTTCGTTTATCGTTGGGTGAGGTCCTGGGAACGGACCTTTTAGGGTACCTACCTCTTCAGACCATCCGATATCAGGTACCCCAACGTTTCTCAGTCTGTGTTGACTCGCTGAAGTGAAGTTGTAGTATACTAAGTAAATAAGTTTTACTGTACGTGTCACGACTCAGTTATTTGACTGTCAAGATAAGTTAAATCGTTCTCGTTGGCATTTCTCTTAAAGGTATTCTCTTTGTCTCCCCATAGTGTTGATCAAATTTCTTTCTCTTACACAGGGTCGTACGAAGCTTCCCTGAGTGTTTACTTGACTCGGAACCTCTTCCTCCTCTCAAAGTGCTCTACTCTCTGTCCTCTCGTATCATAAGATCTGTCTCTCTAACAGACTCACTTTGGTCTTCGGTCTCTATGGTGTTACATACTCTCTACGGTCCCTTTTCGTCACCTAAATTTCCCTTTCGTTCCTCAGTATCTTTACTTCGACATTTATTCGTTCCCGGACATAGTTTTTCCCAGAACTACGATTTCACAAATGTGATAAGTTATTTCTACCTTTAGTACATTTATTAATTCCTGTCTTCACTGTACTGGTCTTGACACAATCCTTTTTCTATAGTAACCATTGTTGTGTGTGGTTCCGTTGTCAATGTCCCTGATTACCTAAACCAACTTCGATGAACCGGTGGACTACGATTCTTGACTGGGTGACCTTTTCTGGGACTACGATCCTTTCTATCTTCCGTTTCTTCTTCGTCCACCCTCTCCTACTCTACCCATCTATCGTAGTCACTGAGTTACCTGTCCTCGAACTCGTTTGAGACCCTCCATCATTCCCTGTCCCTTCGGACCACACGACGTCGGGTACTCCAACGTTTCTCAGTCGGTACTGAATCGCTGACTTGTTGTCGTTGTCGTTACCCAAACCTTTATCGTTAGACTTAAAGATTAAGAATAGACCCCTGTTTTAGAACGTACTGTAACCCTAGAGTCAGAAGAGGTCATCTTTCACTAACTCGACCTGTTCCACTAAAGTAACCCAAAAATGTCCATATAATAATTGTAAAATATGGTTATGAAAACATTGACCGAACATATTAATAGACAAGAAGTTACTGTAATAAACTTATTATCTTAGTAAAGACCTAAAAGTTGGTACATGTTTCTTTCAAGTAGTACATTTGTTCCAGTGTTTATTAAAACTTTTTACTCTTTTTCGGTTCTGCAATTCAATAGTCAAACAAAAGATTTATTTATCGATCGGGTATCTTTTACTCCTTCGGAGTCTCAATTGTACTGTTTCTCACTCTTTCCTTGACACAGAGGAAACGAGTCAAATCACCAGACCTGGGAGTCTCGGAGTTCTTTACAAGATCTAGGGATAAGGATACCAAAAGTCAAAGACAAGGTGGTATTCGACCATTTTGATATCAAGAAGAAGAGGTTACTCTCTTTGGGGTCAAAATGTATATAAAAAGTATGACTTATAGAAAGGAAGGAAGAAGAACAGACGGTACACCTTACAAGGGAAAGATTGAGACATAAAAAGACTTTCTTGACCGTTCGTACGTCAGAACGAAGAAATCGTCGTCTCTACACGGTAAAGTGACCTTAAATAGTCTTGTATTCTCTGTCCCTCATCCCCACCCCCTTCGTCTATACAAGAGGGAGGTAGAGAGAAGATCCTGGTAGAACGATGGTGTGCAACTTCAAGACCGACTCTTACTTCGGTTCATCAATATCCATATAAAGCCCATCTCTTTACCTAGAGACTACTGTCGAAAACTAGGGGCTGGGTCAGTACAGACCGTACGAAACTAAAAGAAAAAAGGAGAACAAAATGAAAATTTGAACAAACTTAAGGTAAAGACGGTGAACATTACATTTTTCAAAACTCTACATAAATATATACCCATAAAGTACATACTGAAATAAATTCCTTTCTAAAAAAAGGTGACAAAAAGAGACTGTTTTGTATTTAAACCCTTGACGACTAGAGTAGGTTACATTAACGAATGTCTCCTCCATTGACTTCCTTTTACGTTCCAGTAAAGGGGTTAAAATGTGCCGTTTATTTACCGTCTCGACTATGGTCGTACGTTCCAGGTATAAGCAAAAATAGAGGGTACCGTAAACCTTGACGAATAGATGACTATAAAGACTATGTACGTATTAATATGGTGGGTAGAGATAGTTGGTAGTGACACTGAGTGGTTTATAGCTCTTTCTTATAAAGGTGACAGGTTATCCCTTTATAAACCCCTTCTTGCGAATAGATAGGGTTGTCTCTACTTCGTTTCTGAAGAGTGCGAACGGTGTGTGTCTCAACACGAATCGTTATCTCCTCCTTTTGCACAGACTAGTTGGTCTGTCACACCTTTACTGGAACGTCCTAAGAACCTTCGGGAATAGGGGTTGTTCCCGTCATGATGAAACTGTAACAATCACCAACCTAGTAACACCAGGACCTCGTGGTGGAGGACCGACATATACTCCAGAACAAACGGAAATGGTCAGTTTCTTCTAGTTATAAATTGTGATCGTAAAACCCTGGAACCTTGATCGTCTTGGAAATCGTTACTGGATCAGACAATAAAGATAAAATACGTACTCCTCTGTCTGAACCTCTCGTTGTCATGGGAAGGGTTCTTACAATGTCAGTCACTTCTCGCCGGTATCTGTCTCTTAGACGTACATAACTGAAGGATGATCATGGGCTAAGAGAACGACATTTCCCGAATAATTGATATCCTTTGATTTTGATCAGGACTTCACCCCCATCTTCACACGTCCCCGTTGAACATTCTGAATCTCTTGTTACCTTGTTAACCCAGTGTTTGTTCCTTGTTGACCCTTAGGTCTTCCTTAACGTCCGGCAGAGAAATCTTGTGGTAGTGTCGAGTAATATTTAGTCAAAGTTTATAAAGGGTAAGAATATAATGAAGTGAGTTCTAATTTAGGGTTCCTCTAGTTCTCACTAGCCGGATCGAACTATGTGAACGGTTGTGTACTGTTCTTTTATACTCGGGGACTGCCTACCGAGGAAATTCTGTAAAATCCTTTATGGAGATATCCCTCTTTATAAAAGGGTTTCCTTTTAACGTACGATAAGGTTTTTTCTTTCCTCTTCCCTCTGTTTTTGTTGTCTACAGGTGACGTCCTTGTTTCGGTTCCTATACTGAGTCCGTAAAGGTTTCCTCTCGGCACTTCGTAGATGAGTCTCTGGTGTCGTACGTAAGAGTAACCCGCTCAAGGGACACGTAACGACTACGGAAGCGAGGTTTCGTTCCTTCCCGACACATGGAGATTCAGAGGCTGCGTGGAGAAGGGGTCATAACAAACGAGGTGACGAGAGGTTTGTTCCTGATAAAGTGGAGGTTGATACCAACTACGAACTTGTTGAGTCTCCCCTTACTTCTTGGTTGAGTAACGGGTCAACTTTTCGACGAACATTGATATGTAAACCGGAAGAGATAGGTATCAGGAGGGTAGAAACCTAAGTTCGTTGGTGACTAGCACATCATGCTATCATGTATAAATGATATATACATCTACATGTGTTAAGTTTAGGTACAACAAGTTACCAGTTGACATAAAATCCTGGACCCCTGGTCCACAACATATGTTCTGGTAAATTAATTATGGGTCCGGAGCCATGATTACCTTTTATACTTTCCGAATTATCTTTACGAAGTTTTAGTGTCAGAAGTAAAAACAGAAGAGAAGGTTTCTTCCCTAAATAAACCATATATACTCTCGGGAAATACCTGAAGGGACCACCGAGTCACCATTTTTTTATAGACGGAAGGTTACGTTTTCTGTACTCAAACTAAGGACCCAACCCTTCTAGGTGACCTCTTCCTTTACCGTTGGAAGAGGTCATAAGAACGGACCCTTTTAGGGTGTCTGTCTCCTCGGACCATTTGATGTCAGGTACCTCAGAGTTCTCAACCTGTACTGAATCATTGATTTAGTTGTTGTATTCTAGGGAAAATCTAGTCCCGAAGACACGAAACCACGACAATTGTAAACCCCGACCAATTAATAAATATTAATGAGACTTTCCGACAAGACAGGTAACGACCGTTAACTCGACGTAGGAGGAGAAGGTGGACGGTCTACGGTCGTCGTTGAGGAGTCAGGACTGTCTATTTTTACAGAGATTAAAAAAAAATTTAGTTAAAAGGTGACCGTCCTATAAAAAATTCCACCCTCTCTCTACTCAGAATAAACTATTGATGACTAGATGTACAAACCTCTACTGGTGTCCCTAAGTGTCTTAGTTAAATTAACAATGGACTCTCCCTTGTAAAATAGTCAGTCATACTGAGTTATTACCATCTTACACAGGAACTTTCGTCTCTTAAGTGAGGTATAGATCCCTATAATCCGTCTGTCACTTTTATGATCAATCTCTACGTTATGTCTCTTTCCCTACAGTCCATCCACACCAAAAAAAACAAACATACAAACCAAGGTAAAATAAGTAATTTACTTTTTTAAGTCTTAGTAAGTAATCTGGTAAAATGAGACAAATGAGTCATCTATTCATAAAGACAAGTCAATAAAACTAATATTTTTCGGTTACTCCGGGTCAAATTGAGATCCATTCCTTAAGTATACATGTCCTTTACCCCCCCCCTATTGTAATTTATAGTTACATAAAATATCCTGAATTATGAGGGTGGTACTTGTAAAGTAGGTTTCTCCCCGAGTTATTTCCTGTCTTTACCATACCTGGATTGTCTTCGTCTTCTATAATTCTTCTCCACCGTTCTTATGTGTCTTCTTGACATGTTTTTGTTACAAGTAATGGGTCTATTAGTACTACCACACTAGAGAGTGGATCTCGGTCTGTAGGACCTTACGTTTCAGTTCACCCGGAATCTTTCGTAGTGATACTTGTTTCGATCACCTCCACTATCTTAAGGTCAACTCGATAATGTTTAGGATTTTCTACTACGACACTTTCACGACGTGAGTTATATGGTCGTTTAAACCTTTTGAGTCGTCACCGGTGTCCTGACCTTTTCCAGTCAAAAGTAAGGTTAGGGTTTCTTTCTGTTACGGTTTCTTACTAGTTTGATGGCATGTTAACGTGAGTAGAGTGTACGATCATTTCATTACGAGCTTTAAGAGGTTCGGTCCGAAGTCGTTATGTACTTGGTACTTGAAGTTCTACAAGTTCGACCAAAATTTTATCCGTCTCCTTGGTTTCTATTTTAACAGTTGTAGACGACCTAGTAGCTTTTTCGTTCTCTCAAGGTCTTTTTGTAAATAAAGACGAAATAACTGATACGGTTTCGGAAACTGACACACCTAGTGTTATTTGATACCTTTTAAGACTTTCTCTACACTTATGGTCTGGTGGACTGGATGGAGAACTCTTTGGATATACGTCCAGTCCTTCGTTGTCAATGTCGACCTGTACCTTGTTGTCTGACCAAGGTTTATCCTTTTCCTCATGTAGTTCCGACATATAACAGTGGGACGAATAAATTGAAGATACGTCTCATGTAGTACTCTTTGCGACCCGACCTTCTTCGTGTTCGACCTTAGTTCTAACGGTCCTCTTTATAGTTATTGGAGTCTATACGTCTACTGTNTATGTCTACTGTGGTGGGAATACCGTCTTTCACTTCTCCTTGATTTTACGGAGAACTACTTTCACTTTCTCCTCTCACTTTTTCAACCGAATTTGGAGTTGTAAGTCTTTTGCTTCTAGTACCGTAGGCCAGGGTAGTGAAGTACCCTTTATCTACCCCTTTGTCACCTTTATCTACCCCTTTGTCACCTTTGTCACAGTCTGAAATAAAAACCCCCGAGGTTTTAGTGACGTCTACCACTAACGTCGGTACTTTAATTTTCTGCGAATGAGGAACCTTCCTTTCAATACTGGTTGGATCTATCGTATAAGTTTTCGTCTCTGTTTCCAGGCAGATCACTTCCGATACCAAAAAGGTGACCAGTACCTACCTACACTCTCAACCTGACACTTCTTTCGACTCGACTTCTCAACTAGGAAAACTTGACACCACAACCTCTTCTGAGAACTCTCAGGGAACCTGACGGTCCTCTAGGTTGGTCAGGTAAGATTTCCCCTAGTCGGGACCCACAAGTAACCTTCCTGACTACGATTTCGACTTTGAGGTTATGAAACCGATGGAGTACCTTTCTCGACTGAGTAACCTTTTCTGGGACTACGACCCTCCCTAACCCTCGTCCTCCTCTTCCCCTGTTGTCTCCTACTCTACCGACGTACCGTAGTGGCTGAGCTACCTGCATTCAGACTCACTTGAGGTCCTCAACCACTACCTGTCCCTCCGGACCGTACGACACTAAGTACCCCAGCGTTTCTCAGCCTATGCTGACTTGACTGACTTGACTTGACTTATGAGGGTGGCAGTGAGACAGGAAGACCCCGAGTGTCAGTCGGGAAACTACAGACAGACTGGAAAACACGACAACAGAAGAAAGGTGGTCGTGCGATGGAAACGAATGAATGTTAATAATGAAGGAATTCTCAACTCAAATAAGTACTGAGTAATTCCGTTAAGATTTAAGAAAGAGATTAATCATTACAATCCCTAAATCGAGGTTTGAATGTAAAAAGAAGAAAGTCATTAAGGTTCAAGATCAAAGACTTTTTTATTTTTTCCTTAGATTTTCCAGTCAAAGAGTAAAACGTGATCTATCGGTGTATCTATTAACGAGACGTATACCTGACTCCAAACATAAGTAATGACACGGAAACCAATGGGTATTGTCTTTTGGGACTAAGTTAATCGAATTGGTTGTTCCGTTCAGACGGAAGATCAATACGCCAAGATGTCATCCTGAAGAGGATCCAGGAAATTAAGTCGTAAAGAAACTACTGGGTTTCTAGACCCAAGAAATAAAGTCAGAAGAAACGAGAGAAGCCTACGATCCAGACAAGATTTCGACTGATAGGGGAGTACTAGAAACATCGTCGACTCAGATTCGTAGAGTTGGTTTGTAGCGTTGTAGAACATGTCCTTCTGTGAATGATTCAAAACGAAAAATTCTTACTCCTTTGAAAAGGGTCTTCAAGTAGTCCTCTTAAAGGGTGTAGTCGAAGTGTAAAGTAAATGACCTTGATACTGTGTACGACACATATTTTGTTCACGATAGTTTCCCTTGCTCTAATGATTCTACCGAAATCCAAAAGGAAGACTCGTCCTCTATTTCAGTTGAAAGGATTTACTGACTATGAACATGTTTGTAGTCTAACATAATAGTTCTTCTTCTACATAAATCTATAACCACCATTACCATAAACTAAGTCGATTGAAACCTAACTCACCGGTGAAAGATAGGAAAACAGGTACTAGTTCCGGTTCATCCTACAGTACACCCGTGTAGGACCAATAGATCGATTGGATACCTACACAGATGAGAATCTAGACCATGGGTGATATTTAGGTCATTTAACACCAGTTCTCTGGTTCACCATTTTTTACATGTAAAGAGACACTGTCGTTGACATTTACCTCGCAAATAGAAGTCTACCCCAAATTCGTCAACAATTTTGGTACTAGCACACGGAAAGAATGGGTAAGTGGAAGATATACAGTAGAAAGAGTGAATAAGTTAAGAAACGAATAATTCGGAGACAACTCACGGATGATACACGGTTCGTGAAACCTGTGTCCTTACTTAATCTGTATTCCATCCTTCTTTCCTTAGGTACCATAACCACACCTATGTCTTTATATGTCCCTCTAATTATTTCCGTGGAATCCCACGCTCGTATCTTCATACAGTTTCGTGTGTACGTTTTAATCTCTCCCGGTTAAAATATATCTTTTCCTCGGATTCTCTCCTCGTCCTCCTTCCGTTTCAGTGGATCTGAGGGATTAACTTTCTTCAGAAGAAAAAACACGGGTGTTGTGTTTTTTCGAACACCCTAGAATCAAGGGTCTGGTCCCTAGTCTGGGCCCCGGAGACGTCACTCTTACACCTCGGGGTGACCTGACTGTCCCTTAAGGAACCCTTGAGAATTACCTCCAACGTTACTAATTATTATCGAATTACTTCGATTGATGACGTTTCTACACTTGAAAATCGATTCTCAAATACGATCGTTCTTTACCGGTTTGTTACCTTAAGGACCTTTTTCGTTGTTCAACCAAATACTTTCTCAGAAAGAGAAACGAAGTCGTAAGTCAGAAATTATTACGATTTACATGATTAGATTAATAAAACGTAAGACTATGACGGAGTAGTACTTGAAAGTATAGACAATCGTTTTAAGTAGAAACTCAATTGGGATACTCAGATTGTCGTCTTGAGAGAAATAAGGATAAATTCTACCAAGATGTTTCTAATTCAGGGTAGATTTCCTCTGTATCGAGTTTATTTGTGTTCTTGTAACTGAACTTGAGTTCTTGAAACCAAAGATATGGCTGAGAAACAAGATATGGTGTACGACGAATTTTGGAACACAAAGAACGAACTATCTTTGTTTCAGTCTCCAATAATTCACCTTGATTAATACTATGAGTTTCGGACAGGTTCAATCATAGTTATAAAATTTTCATACTACTAATATTTCAGTTACGTTTAACTGAAGTAAATCTTTGTGCGTGTAACCCAGTTTGATTCGCTTCACAGGATCCATCTTTAGTAGTCCCAGGACGATGTGTGTTATCTATTTTTATTAGATATTGACCGTACAGTATAGACATACATATTTAACACAGAATTTCTATAACCCTCTTTCAAACGAGAGAATTTCTCCAATTTATAACGACGGACGGTAGGACAAATGTGACAATTAAACGAAAGGTTTAGGAAAATCGGTCTATTTCGTTTCCATTTGAAGTCTTATCCGGGACATGTTTAATAGTGGTTAAGATTTAATTACTCGAAAAACGAAATAGACTCAACGTCTTTCTGATTTGTTTACACGACCTTAGTATACAAAAGAAAGGTAGACTTCCCAATATAAAGGGAAAATCGTGACAAAGGAGAGAACCCCTTAAGTTCTCCAGGTGACCAAATTTCTTTAGGTCACAAAGACGAACTTTCCCTGTCGGGCAGGGTGGGAGACTGAAGGAAAGAAGACGGAGGACTGAAAGAAACAGAGTGGGTCATCCACTGATCCGGAGTGAATGACTAAATTAGCTTAAAAAGGTAAAGGTTTAAGTGTAATCTGTTGTAGTTCATGATTACATTAACGCACGTTTCAGAAGAGAAAGAGATGTTGGCATACACCTCTCCTTTTTAAGAGTCACCCTCACGACAGGATGTATCAAATTGATTTTATTGTTTTCAAATAACACAGGGTGTCAGGTAGTAGACCGGGTCAACTCCGGTTGATTTAGGGTAAACATATGACAAGAAATAAGAGTAAACACGAACCTTCAATCTGGGTGAGAAGGGTCAAATCCTTTAAACATTACTCTTGTAACCTAGGTCTGTCTAGGGCGAAACTAGGGACGAGACGTGGGAGTCCGTACACTGAAGGGGAGTAATCTGAGTTAAAGGGGTGTACATTTTACTCTCATAAATTACACTAATCCTAATGTGTTTTATAAGTTGTTTATAAAGTATTTTATAAGTTGTACAAAATGAAGGTGGAGTGATTTAAAAACAGTCTCATCATCAGAAATTAACGGGTGTAGTAGTGTTGATGAGTTTATAACAAGTCCGTAAAGAGTCTCGTGAAATCTTTCGTAGTCCTCTCCACCAATAGACGATTTGAGAGCCGGTGTCCGCGTCTTGGATTGAATACCATAATAAAACGTTTTATAGATTACTATAGGTGTCATATCTTTCACTTGTAGCCAAAACACCGGTTTTCGTGTTATTCGAGAAGATGGAGCTTCGTAAACGGTCCTCTTGTCTTTAATTTAAAACTTTAAATAAGAACGGAAGGTGGTACTGGTTTGACTCACATATATAAGTACTGAGTGCACAAAGAGGACGGTGTTTTTAAATAAAAAAAATTGTAAATGGTAAAGTGGACATAATATATCCTCTACTGAAATTTCGTACTCATTTGGATATTTATTCGAACTTAATAAAGAGAGAGGTTCCTTTTGTTTTTATTGTCTGTGACTGTTTTCTCGTTGTTCAATGTTCGTCCACGTAAAATATTTGGTATAGACGAGAGAGGAAAAATCTTATAAAAAGAGGTTGTCGTCATTATTGGTTTGTTCGTTTATGGTTTTATTAATATTTTAGACTAGTTTGTTTCGTTTAAGAAAAACAAAATTAAAAATAACGTCATGTCAACTAAATGTTACAACACAAAGAAAGTCCATATGTCGCCTTACTAAGTCAAAATGAATGGGTATGAACATAAGGTTTTCGTTTAAGAATTTTGGTTAGTTTATGGGTTGGATAGTGGTCGTTGTGGTGGTCTTTTGTGTACCAAAGCTAGGGGTGGATGACGTTTCCTGCAGATTGAGGTATCTGGGTCCCGTCCAACGAGAGGCGTCCCCGAAGTGAGAACACACGAACACGATTCGAGGAACTCGGTACAGGTTGAGAACGTTTGGATACCTGACATCGGGTGGTCCGAGGGAACAGGTACCCTAAGAGGTTCGTCCTTATGACCTCACCCAACGGTCCAGGAGGAGGTTCCCTAGAAGGGTTAAAAACACGAACCACGGAGAGTTTATAAAGATGGTGGACTTATAGGGTGTTCATGAGGATTGGTTTTACGAGTTATAAATTATTAAAGATAAGTTCAGAGGAGGTAATAGGTACAACTGAATAGAGTTACTCACTGTTTTCGTTCCGTCTTTACACCCCTTAATAAGAACTGAGGAGAAAGACTACATGGAAAGTGTTTCTTAGTAAAGGGTTCAGAAATATGAGGATTGTGGATTGTAAGAGTTTATGAAAATAAAAAGAAGGTAGAGACCAACATATACAATGGTGATAATAGAAACGTTGACTGAAGAATTATCACGGTAAGAAACAACTAGTTACTTAAGAGGTATACCGTCGAAGTTTACCCTTACCGTAAAACAACGAAGAGACAAATTTTGTAGTCACCAAGGTTAACGGGAGATCTAATTTAGGTTGAGTAAATGTACCGAAAGTCCAGAGTTACTTCAGTCTTGGGACTACTGAAAAAGGTACTACTTGGGACTACTTCAAAAGTTTAGTGAAAATGAGACGAGTGACGGGAGGAAGATTAGAAATTAAGTCACAAGGGTTTGGACTGATATGGAATTCTAATAGACCTTAACACTTTAGATTTTTTTTTTTTTTTTTTTTCATCTTTTCTTAGAAATATGTTTTATCTTCGTTTCATTATCTATATCTTGTGTTAGAATATCAATGGTCCCCTATACTCCCCGTTCCTATTTAACCTTCTAACCCTAACTGTGTTTTCGTGATGACATACATTTCATTCATTGGTTATTCCTCTGCGAGAGATGTCAGTCGTTTTCGTTCTGGTCCTCGACTGACACTGAGTCTGGTACTTGAGGAAGAACGTTTTAAGTCTCAATTTAACTTCTTTCATCCCTTTTGGTGATCTAGTAAGTCCATACTGGATTTAGTTTAGGGAATTTTGACATGTCACCTTCACTGTTTATCTAAGTTCTCTAATCTAGACTGTCTCACGGACTTCTTGATACCCACCTTCAATCACTGTAACATATCCTCCACCCCTAGTTTTGGCAGGGGTTCTTCTTCGTTACGTTTTTCCGTTTTACCAACAGACTCCTCCGGAATACTTATCGACTCTCTTCTTCTCTTCGTTTTCCGTTTCCTCTTTTTCTTTCTATATACGTAGACTTACGTCTTAAGGTTTCTTATCGATCCTCTCTATTCTTTCGGAAGGAGTCACATATCTCCTTTTCTTGTCTTACCCTCTCTGATCTCTATAGAAGTTCTTTTAATCTCTACGGTTCCCTTGTAAAGTACGTTTCTACCCGAGTTATTTCCTGTGTTTACCATACCTGGATTGTCTTCGTCTTCTATAATTCTTCTTCACCGTTCTTATGTGTCTTCTTGATATGTCTTTTCTAGAAGTACTGCGTCTATTAGTATTACCACACTAGTAAGTGGATCTCGGTCTGTAGGACCTTACGTTTCAGTTCACCCGGAATCCTTCGTAGTGATACTTGTTTCGATCACCTCCACTACCTTAAGGTCAACTCGATAGAGTTTAGGACTTTCTACTACGTTACTTTCACGACGTGAGTTATACGGTCGTTTAAACCTTTTGAGTCGTTACCGGGGTCCCGACCTTTTCTAGTTAAAAATAAGGTTAGGGTTTCTTTCCGTTACGGTTTCTTACAATTTTGATGGTGTACTAACGTAAGTAGAGTGTTCGATCATTTCATTACGAGTTTTCAGAGGTTCGGTCCGAAGTTATCATGTACTACACTCCTGAAGGTCTACAAGTTCGACCTAAATCTTTTCTGTCTCCTTGTTCTCTAGTTCAACAGTTGTGGGTCACCTAGTATCTTTTTTCGTTCTCTTAAGGTCTTTTTAAAGACGAAGTGACTGATGTGATTTCGGACACTGACACACCCAGTGTCTTTTGACCTTTTAAGAATTTAAAAGGCCTGGTGGAATGGAAAGAGGTCTCTTTAGACATACGTCCAGTTCTTCGTTGTCAAGCTTATCCTGTACTTTGTTGTCTGACCAAGGTTTAACCCTTTCTTCATGTAGTTCCGACACATGACAGTGGAACGAATCAATTGAATATATATCTCATGTAGTACGTTTTACGGTCTGACATACTTCGTGTTAGACCTTAGTTCTAACGACCCTCTTTATAGTTATTAGAGTCTATACGTCTATTGTGGTGGGATTACCGTCTTTCGTTTTTCCTTGATTTCTCAGTCAACTACTTTCACTTTCTCCTCTCACCTTTTTCAAGCGAATTTTGAGTTGTAAGTTTTTCGATTCTTGTACCGTAAACCAGGGTATTGAAGTACCGTTTATCTACCCCTTTGTTACCTTTATCACTCTCTGAAATAAAAGAACCCGAGGTTTTAGTGATATCTACCACTGACATCGGTACTTTACTTTTCTGTGAACGAGGAACCTTCGTTTCGATACTGATTAGATCTATCGTATAAGTTTCCGTCTCCGTAATGAAACGACTGTTTCCAGGTAGATCAGTTTCGATACCAAAAAGGTCATCAGTACGTGCCTACACTCTCAACCTAACACTTCTTTCGACTCCCGGTTCCTTAAATACGAAAATTTGACACCACAACCTCTTCTGAGAACTCTCAGGGAACCTGACGTTCCTCTAAGTTGGTCAGTTACGATTTTCTTTAGTTGGCACTTATAAGTAACCTTCCTGACCACGACTTCGACTTTGAGGTTATGGACCGGTAGAAACCACTTTTCGACTGAGTAACCTTTTCAGGGACTACGACCCTTTCTAACTTCCGTCCTCCTCTTCCCCTGATGTCTCCTACTTTACCAACCTACCATAGTGACTGAGCCACATGTACTCAAACTCATTCGAGACCCTCAACCACTACCTGTCCCTTCGGACCGCACGACGTCAGGTACCCCAGTGTTTCTCAGTCTGTGCTGACTCACTGACTTTACTGACTTGATTCTTCCTGTATGATATACCGTGTCCATTGAGATGAGTTATGTGAAGAGTGGATATACCCCTTTGTTAGATCCGTTCTCGTCTATATACATTTGGTCTAAGTGACATGACATGCGACCTCACATTGTATAACATTTATTTAATATAAGGTTATAAAAAAAATCTCTCATCTGTTTAAGTAGTAATATGAATTTCTATAATTATGAGTAGAGACATTAATTACCTTCATCAACTGTTTTTTATTCTCCTCTATGTTTTCTAAACTTGTTTTGATAATTGGTTGATCTGAATTGACCGAAAATATCATGTGGCGAGTTTTTGTTTTATCATTTGTAAGTTCACGTTTAAAAAAAAGTGGATGTATCTTATGTAAAATCCGGTACTCTGTTCATAGTTATTTAAAACTTTCTGAGTTAAGTATGTTTCGTAACGGAACTAGTTCCATCTTAATTTAATCTTAATAGAGGTCTTTCGGACTTTTGAAACCCTTTATTTTTTGAGTGAAGATTCACTGGTATCCTGTTTCTCTTTTAATTTTTAATTTAACCTTTTTTTACTTGATTATTTTTCTTTTTGTTGTATAGTTTTATACACTCAATGACGATTACGTCAAGAAATACCCTTTGAATATCGTAATTATAGAAATATTCCTTTCTTCTTTCTAGGGTTATGTTACTATAGTACAGGTGAAAATTTTTGATCTTTTTCTTATTTGATTTAGATTTCATTTGACCTCTTCCCTGTGTAATTTTTAATCACGTCGTTAGTTATTTCATCTTTTATCTTTTTATTATCTCTATTTAGTAACTTGGGTTATAGACTAAGAAAATGTTATAGTTATGTTAATTATTAATCATACCGATTAACCTTCGGAAATCCTTTCGGACCATTTTTTAGACGGACGTCACGCCCTCCGGACCCAAGCTAGGGACCCAACCCTTCTAGGGGACCTCTTCCCTTTCCGACGGGTGAGGTCGTAAGACTGGACCTCTTAAGGTACCCGACACGTCAGGTACACTAGTGTCTCAGCCTGTACCGACTCGCTAAAAGTTAAGGTTTGAAAATTCTGATTAACTCTCGTTAACTCTCTGTCTACCTCTGTCTCTTTGGTACTCGATGACTCTCTCTCTCCCCTGTGTGTAATAGTAAACACTTAGTCTCTTGACTGTAGTAATATGTAAGATGTTTAAAATTTTCCAATTAGTCCTTTATAATATTGGTGAATTACGATTTTTGCAGTTGTTAATTTACTTTACCTTTTTTTAGGGACTTTCTGTCTTTTAAGGTTTCAAGTAAGTTCTTCTTTGTCGATTTCATTTATTAGAGATAGATAATTTATTTAACTGAAACATAAATTTATAGGGTGTCCCTTTTAGGGTCAAAAGTTACGGAAGTGACTATTACGATGGTTTGTAAATACCCTTGTTATAAGGTAAGATGAATTGGAGAAGGTCTTTTAACATCTCCTCCCTGATAACGGGTTGAGTAAGATACTCGGTTTGTCATAAGAATAGGTTTTTATTGTTTTATTTTCATGTAATGTTTATTTTCCTTTTGTATAAGGTCATAGAAAAGACTTATATTTACGTTTTAAGATTTATTTGAAAATCATTTAGTTTTTTTATTATACACTGTATCTATTGTGTGTTATAAGTCCATTCTAAATAGGGTCCTTACGTTCCAATCAAATTGTAAACTTTCATTTGATTATGTTAAGAAGTATAATTGTCTGATTTATACTACATGAATCCTTACTTAGACTGTTTCTGGACATACGACGGTTAAGGTGTCGTAACGACTCTTTTAATTTATTCTTGATTTATTTATATCTTCATATAACACAACACCCAGTTTGTGAGTTACAATAATTTTACAGTTATGAGGGTTTGACTAATCATCTGAGTTACTTTAGGATTATTTTGTATAATTACGTTTTTATAAAATATTTTTACATAAATTCAAACATATTTTAACCGTTTCTCCTTAATTAAATGAGACAGTATTTATAAGTCGAATACCAAACCGTAAATTTTCTACGAAAGAATCATTAAATTATAAATTTATCGTTTGTAATATTCGTTATTCGACTATGATTTCCGTCTAAATCTTAGTAATTTTCCGTATTTAAATCTGACAGTATCAACGACTACTAGAGAATCTGAAGAAACTCCACAAGTTCAAGTATAGTCTCCTCTGTTCATTACATTTTATAATTGTTACGTTAGATCTGTAGACTACCATGTAATCTAAACGATAACCAGTTGACGATTCAGTACAGGCTTAGAAACATTGGGGTGTCTGTCGTCGTGTGGTCCGAAGGGATAGGAAGTGTAACGGGTCTCAAAAGAGTTTGAGTACAGGTGACTCAGTCACTACGGTAGGTTAGTAGAGTAGGAGACAATGAGGCAAGAGGAGAACGGGAGTTAGAAAGGGTCATAGTTCCATAAAAGGGTACTGAACCGAGAAGTGTAGTCCACCGGTTTCACGACCTCGAAGTTGAAGTCGTATTCAGGTAGGTTACTTATAAGTCCCAACTAAAGGAAATCCTGACTGACCAAACTAGAAGAGGTCGTGGTGTCAAAGTTTTGTAGTCAAGAAGTCACGAGTCGGAAAAGATACCAAGTTGAGAGTGTAAACATGTACTGATGACCTTTTTTTTGTATCGAAACTGATGTGTCTGGAAACAACCGTTTTACTAAAAAGATGAAAAATTATACAATATATATGAACAGTATCGAAAGGAAAGTTCCTCGTTCACATAAACTTAAAACACCGACGTCAATGGTAGACGTCACTAAACCCTCAGATTCTTCTATTTTAGAGGGTGACAATCGTAAAAAAGTGGTAGATAAACGGTACTTCACTACCCTGACCTATGTTACTAGAATCAAAAAACTTACAACCCAAAATTCGATCGAAAAGGTCAGAGGAGAAAGTGGAAGTAGTTTTCCTAGAAATCAAGGAGAAGTGAAATACGGTAATCTCACCATAGTAGACGTATAGACTCCAACAGCTATAAAGAGGGTCGTCAGAACTAAGGTCGAACAATAAGTAGGTAGGATCGTAAAACGTGACCCCACTCATCGGATAGGGAAGAAGTCGTCTAGAAGGGTTGGGTCCTTAGTTTGATCCCAGAAGACGTAATGTCCACCTAAGAAATGGTTGACTCGATACCCCCTTTGGGGTACTACATAAGATGTATATTCAATTTGTTCGTTCAACTGTCATATGTGGGAACTACGTGAGGAAGGGTTAAAACTTGGGTCAGGTAACAAAGTACAGACCAAGACAACGAAGAACTGGACGTATGCCCAAAGAGTCCTCTGTCCATTCCACCAGACCACAAGGGTAGATATTCTTAAAAGGTGTCAAACGACACTAAGTGTGTCACTATTTGAAGTCGTATCAGTTACTTTGTCTTCATACATATACATATATAAATTAAGGGAACGAAAAAGACACTAGGTCTCTCCAACGGTTAAGGTAGAGACCAAGACGTTAGACGAAACGAGTCTAAATTTACAATTATAATAGGTTTTTACGGGAGTCTTATTACAAATTCTTTTATAGACCCGTGGGGCACCGGGTCAGTTCAACTGGTACTTCAATCAGTAATATCCTGATAGTCTCTGGTGGTATTATTATAGTCCCAAGAGAATTCTACAGTATAAACTCGTCTTTGGACTTACACGACTTCTTTACTCGGTACTCTGAGTACCTTTCTCAAAGGTAAGTCAACCTTTCCGTTGTCACAAAAGTCTCTTAGGATTTATACAAAATCCTTATCGTTCTTTTGTTCTCATTGAACATACCCTTACTCATAACCTTTAACGATATTTTCCTCAGTCTCCATGTCGGTCCCTAGTCCAATACTTAACGGAACATCTGTGGTTTTTGTGTATCTAATATAAGATTAAGACTTTTCAGTCGTGATCTTCTTATACACGTCTCTTCAATGTACTTCCCTGCTCTTACTTTCGTACCCCGATGGAACTCTCGGACATATATATTAATCAAAGTACATGAACTTTCCTCTCATGTCTTATTCGGGACGGTCCAAAGTCATTCAAAGGGACAAACTTCCTCCGAATGGTACACCTGTCTGATCGCAGGGTACATGTTGTAAGAAGTCCAAAGACGTGACTTTGTACAGTTGTTCGTACAGTTCGTACAGTCCCAGTACCTAACAGGACTAAAGTTTCTTGTCTACCACTGATTAAAGTCCTAAAGAAAACGTTGTAGTCTTCGACATCCGAGTAAGTTGAGTTTTGTACACTTGGTGGCGTTCACTTGAAACTAAACCTCGTTTCCTCGACCGTAACGAGCTTCCACTCCAGTGACCTTAGTCTCGGAACTACTTTAAAGAGTCTTTCTTTTGTAACACGACACAAACACAGAGGTAGTGTAAGGAGGAAGGGAGAACGGGACGAAGGGTGGTGTACACCCAAACGACAAGGGTTTCAGGGTCCCTAACTTCCTTCCAGTAACTCAAACCTCCTACAGTTTCGTAGATACGTTTTGATCCGTCTACAGGGTAATTGGACTCGTGTCAAAAGGTTCCTTTTGATCAACTACAAATTTCTAACTTCCGTTTTCCTCTTCTCCCGTCGTCTCCTATTCTACCACTCTATCGTAGTCACTGAGTCACCTGTACTTAGACTCGTTTGAGACCCTCTATGACTTCCTATCCTTCGGACCACACGAAGTCAGGTACCCCAGTGTTTCAAAACCTGTACTGAATCGTTGACTTGTCGTTGTTGTTACCTTCTCTGTCCCTCTCTGAAGTTAGACAATGTCTTTTGTTGTAAACCACACATGAGTACCTTGAGTGATCTATTATTCCTCGGATTAAGAGGTCGACACTCAGTCTCGGACCGACTACATTTCACTACCTCTCTTTGGGAGGACCTGCAAATATGTGTCCCTCTAAAAGGTCCTGAGAAACAGAATAGTCGTTTCCTGGTCTCCGAGTCCTGTGGACGCAAAGTCCTAGGTCTCCTCAATACATTCGGACTCTACTAGTGAAATAAGGAAACTGAAGTCAAAAGAGAAGACCGGAAGGGACCACCGAGTCTACCATTTCGCAGACCGATGTTACGTCCTCTGGGCCCAAGCTAGGGACCCACCCCTTCTAGGGGACCTCTTCCTTTACCGTTAGGTGAGGTCATGATAACAGACCCTTTAGGGTACCTGTCTCCTCGGACCATCCGGTGTCAGGTACCCCAGCGTTTTCTCAGCCTGTACTGACTCGCTGAAGTGAAGTGAAGTGAAGTGAAAAGAGAAGACATTTCATCTCCATCGTTATAATCATGGAGACATCCCAATTATACTCTCAGTCTGTCCTTACAGACTGAGAGACGCTGGGGTACCTATTATCGGGTAGTCCGAGGAGACAGGTGTCTCTAAGAGGTCCATTCTTATGACCTCACCCAACGTTACGGGGGTGTAATACCTCGGCACCGACACGGCCACGTCCTCCCGGCGCTCCTCGATAAGGTACAGGTTCCAGTCCTCCCCACGGGCACTCCTTTATGGGGAGCAGGTTCCATTCCTCTTCGTCGACGCGAAACGACCTCGTCGGCACTTCTCTATGGGGTACAGGTTCCATCCTCTTTGGGTTTATTCTACCATCCACAATGTTCTCCCGTAGTATCCCGTCTGTGTGACTCGGTATTAGTGTTTTTTGATCGGTTAAACTAGTGTGTCTGGTGTCGAAATAGATTGAGTTACTTTGATTCGGTACGACACACCCCGGTGGGTTCTGCCCTCCCAATACCACCTCTCAAGACTGTCTTACACCAGGTGACCTCTTCCCTTACCGTTTGGTGAAGCCATAAGAACGGAACTCTTGGGGTACTTGTCATACTTTTCCGTTTTACTATCCTATGACTTTCTCCTTGAGGGGTTGAGTCATCCACGGGTCATACGATGACCTCTAGTCACCTTTTTATTGAGGTCTTTCTTACTTCCCTACCTCGGTTTCGTTTTTGTTATGGGTCGACACCTACACTGACCACTATCTTCGTTCCAGGTTACGACGTTTCTCGTTATAACGTATCCTTNTTACTATCCTATGACTTTCTCCTTGAGGGGTCGAGTCATCCACGGGTCATACGATGACCTCTAGTCACCTTTTTATTGAGGTCTTTCTTACTTCCCTACCTCGGTTTCGTTTTTGTTATGGGTCGACACCTACACTGACCACTATCTTCGTTCCAGGTTACGACGTTTCTCGTTATAACGTATCCTTGGACCTTACAGTCCAGGTACTTAGTTCCGTTTAACCTTCACCAGTTTGTCCTCTACCGTTCTCACTTACAGTTGTAAGATCCTTAGTCCTTTGATTTTACCTGACCGTACCCACTTAAATTGAGTCTACTGGTAATATAGATGATGACACCCGTCCTTATGGAATCTTCTTTACCTCATCGGTAGTACCAGTTGTTTTCTCAGTCTTTACGTCATGAACCTACGTTAGAGTTTTTACTGTCTTACTAGAGATAAGCAAAGGTTCCGTTTGGTAAGTTATAGTGCCATTAGGTTCGGATATGGGGTTGGCCATTACGACTTCTTCGACTCAACTTGTCAAGATACTTCTGGATGTTCTAGAAAATTTTGATTGTGGGGTCTTTCTACAGGAAAAGTAATATCCCCTTTCACTTCAGTGTGTCAGTACAGGTTGAGAAACGCTGGGTACCTGACATCGGGTTGTTCGAAGAGGTAGGTACCCTAAGAGGTCCGTTCTCATGGCCTCACCCAACGGTAAAGGAAGAGGTTACGTTTTCATCCTTTAGTTCTTTGTGGTCCTCATTGTCTGTTTAAACCGGAACCTCATGTCTTACTTCGTCCCGTTTCCGATTATCTCAAAACATTTCTCTTGTGTGACCAGTATCGTTTGTAAGAGAAGGTTGTTGTGTTCTCTTCTGAGATGTACACCTGTAGTGGTCTACCAGTTGTGGCTTTAGTCTGACTAAAATAAGGAACGTCGGTTTCTACCTCTTCGAGATATGTCAGTTGTTTTTGTTCTCGTCCTCGACTGACACCGAGTCTAGTACTTGAGGAATAATGGTTTAAGTCTGACTTTAACTTCTTTCATCCCTTTTGGTGATCTGTTAACTAAATACAGGATTTACTTTAGGGAATACTAATATGTCACCTTCACTCTTTATCTAAATTCCCTGATCTAGACTATCTGTCTCACGGACTATTTGACACCTACGTCCAAGTACTGTAACATGTCCTCTGTCCCTAGTTCTGGTAGGGGTACCTTTTCTTTACGTTTTTTCATTTTACCGACAGACTCCTCCGGAATGTTTATCGACACTTTTCTTCTTTTCGCTTATCGTTTTCTCTTTCCCTTTCTATATTCGTAGACTTACGTCTCAAGGTTTCTTATCGTTCTTCTCTATTCTTGCGGAAGGAGTCTCTAGTTACGTTTCTTTATCTCCTTTTGTTGTCTTACCCTTTTTGATCTCGAGAGAAGTTCTATTAATCTCTATGCTTCCCTTGTAAAGTACGTTTCTACCCGAGCTATTTCCTGTCTTTACCATACCTGGATTGTCTTCGTCTTCTATAATTCTTCTACACCGTTCTTATGTGTCTTCTTGACATGNNCACTTTTCTTCTTTTCGCTTATCGTTTTCTCTTTCCCTTTCTATATTCGTAGACTTACGTCTCAAGGTTTCTTATCGTTCTTCTCTATTCTTGCGGAAGGAGTCTCTAGTTACGTTTCTTTATCTCCTTTTGTTGTCTTACCCTTTTTGATCTCGAGAGAAGTTCTATTAATCTCTATGCTTCCCTTGTAAAGTACGTTTCTACCCGAGCTACTTCCTGTCTTTACCATACCTGGATTGTCTTCGTCTTCTATAATTCTTCTACACCGTTCTTATGTGTCTTCTTGACATGGGTTTTTTCGAAGTACTGGGTCTATTAGTACTGCCACACTAGTGAGTGGATCTCCGTCTGTAGCACCTTACACTTCAGTTCACCCGGAACCTTTCGTAGTGATGTTTGTTTCGATTACCTCTACTACCTTAAGGTCAACTCGATAAAATTTAGGATTTTCTACTACGACACTTTCACGACGTGAGTTATACGGTCGTTTAAACCTTTTGAGTCGTCACCGGTGTCCTGACCCTTTCCAGTCAAAAGTAAGGTTAGGGTTTCTTTCCGTTACGGTTTCTTACGGGTTTTATGACGTGTTAACGTGAGTAGAGTGTACGATCATTTCATTAGGAGTTTTCAGAGGTTCGGTCTGAAGTCGTTATGCACTTTGTACTTGAAGGTCTACAAGTTCGACCAAAATCTTTTCCGTCTCCTTGGTCTCTAGTTTAACGGTTGTAGACGACCTAGTACCTTTTTCGTTCTCTCAAGGTCTTTTTGTAGATAAAGATGAAAGAACTGATACGGTTTCGGAAACTGACACACCTAGTGTTATTTGACACCTTTTAAGACTTTCTCTACCCTTATGGTCTGGTGGACTGGACGGAAGACTCTTTGGATATACGTCTAGTCCTTCGTTGTCAATCTTGACCTGTACCTTGTTGTCTGATCAAGGTTTATCCTTTTCCTCATACAGTTCCGACATATAACAGTGGGACGAATAAATCGGATGTACGTCTCATGTAGTACTCTTTGCGACCCGACCTTCTTCGTGTTCGACTTTAGTTCTAACGGCCCTCTTTATAGTTGTTGGAGTCTATACGTCTACTGTGGTGGGAATACCGTCTTTCACTTCTTCTTGATTTTTCGGAGGACTACTTTCACTTTCTCCTCTCACTTTTTCAACCGAATTTCGAGTTGTAAGTCTTTTGATTCTAGTACCGCAGGTCAGGGTAGTGAAGTACCCTTTATCTACCCCTTTGTCACCTTTGTCACCGACTGAAATAAACAAACCCAAGGTTTTAGTGACGTCTACCACGGACGTCGGAACTTTAATTTTCTACTAATGAGGAACCTTCCTTTCAATACTGGTTGGATCTGTCGTATAAATTTTCGTCTCTATAATGAAACAGTTGTTTCCAGACAGATCACTTCTGATACCAAAAAGGTCACCAGTACATACCTACACTCTCAACCTGACACTTCTTTCGACTCACGACTTCTTAACTACGAAAACTTGACACCACAACCTCTTCTGAGAACTCTTAGGTTGGTCCAACGTTCCTCTAGGTTGGTCAGGTAGGATTTCGTCTAGTCAGGACGCACAAGTAACTATTCTGATTACAACTTCGACTTTAAGGTTTTGAAACCGGGGGAGTACACTTCTCGACTGAGTAAACTTTTCTGAGACTACGACCCTTTCTAAGTCCTGTCCTTCTCTTCCCGTACTGTCTCCTACTATACCAACCTACCGTAGTGGCTGAATTACCTGTACCCAAACCTACTTGAGGTCCTCAACCACTACCTATCCATCCGGACCGTACGACGCCAGTGCCCCAGTGTTTCTTACCCTGTACTGACTCGCTGACTTGACTTGACTTGTCATGTACGATGTCATTAAAACCATATTTTCTTTCATACCGAATAAAACCTAAGTACTCGAGAAACAGGGTACTGTTTGTCTAGTGTATCTTTGTACTCAGGTGTGTCACTGGAAGTCCCTCGAGTGTCAACCAATTCATCAAAATTTCAGAGAGTTTCACTTTTTTTCACTTCAGTGAGTCAGTACAGGCTGAGAAACGTTGGGGTATCTGGTATGTATGACAGGTACCTTAAGAGGTCCGGTCTCATGACCTCACCCGTTGGGTAAGGGAAGAGGTCCCCTAGAAGGGTTGGGCCCCTAGTTTGGGTTTAGACGATGTAACGTCTGTCTGAGAAATGACAGTCTCGGTGGTCCCTTCGGGTCCTTATGACCTCCCCCAACGATAAGGGAAGCGGTCCCGTAGAAGGACTGGGTCCTTAGCTTGACCCCAGGGAGGTAACTCTCACCTAAGAAATGGTCGACTCGATGATTCCTTCGGTTCTGGGAGTGTTAGAAAGGATACAGGTAGGTCTTCGATTCGTAACAGAAAAAAGAAAAAAAGATAGTTTAGAGTTAAACCTTCTATCGACTCAGGAAGGATCTCGGAGTATCTTGAAATGTACCCTCCTACTCACCTTTTCCCGAAGAGCTTTGTAAGGGTTTAAGGTCCCTTTGCAGAAGAAGAAATTAACTCTCCCTTTCTAACTTATTCAGTGTAGACTTCCCCTAGTCAAGGACCTTAAGTACGAATACAACGATCAACCCGGTCGAGGTACCTACACCCTGGTCACGTCAGTGTTTCTGGAATGCGAGTCTACCCAGGGTGTTAGATCCAAATTACGAGGGGTCGGTGACGGAACTTTAGGATTTACAAAACAAATCCGAACATACCAGATTCCCTTCAGACTACCCTTTTACCTGCTATGTCGTCTCCAAACCTCAGTCTCGAGGTTTGTCTGGAGGGGTAGGATCGGAGTGGGAGACGGAGGAAGTAGGTCTTACTACTGGTCTAGCACCACCCGTCCCATTCCGGGAAGTAGGTGACAACGAGAGATAGAGGACACCCAGGGCTCCCGTCCTACGGTGCCCCAACTCGTGTGTACGAGACACCGCTTAGACGCTCCCCACACCGTCGTTGTAAGGGACGGGGTCCATCCGTCCCTGAGTCGGGTAAGATGTCGACTCAGTCACCACAATCACGACCAGTGAGTCAACACAGACTGAGAAACGTTGGTGTACCTGACCATAGGTGATCCGAGGAGACAGGTACCTTAAAAGGTCCGTTCTTATGACCTCACCCAACGGTAAGGGAAGGGGTCCCTTAGAAGGGATAGGTCCCCACTTTGGACCCAGAGGACGTAACATCTGTCTAAGAGATGACAGAGTCGGAGGTCCCTTCAGTCACTACCCCCACTTGAAAAGTGGGTGGGTACTAGGTCCATGGTTTACACTGAGTCACACTTCCGGAGTTAAGAGACTACCAGCACGTGGGGACCACCAACCTCGTCTCCGGTGACCCATCCTTCTAACGTAGAGTCGAAGGTCAGTCCCGTGTGACGTAGTCAGACCTCGTAGGGTGGTTCTCGGTCTACTCACGTGTGTTCGTACACTACCCCGGGTCCCGTGGGTCCTTCCAGACGGGAGTGTGGTACTCGTAGGAGGACGGTCTCACTCACGTCGTAAATAATCGTCTGTATTTCGTAAGACTATCGAACTCTCTCTGACACCTGCCTTCCTTCGATAATATAAAATCGTGGATTTTACCGTAAAAAAGGGACTAAAACTTGTCCTTCGGAGTATCTAATGTGTCGGTCCGGACCAATGGACGTAGAAAAACACTTACAGGTCTATTAGAGACACAAGGTCAAGGATCGGAAAGAGACGTGTTCTTCCGTCCCTCTGGTAAAAAGTTTCCACCACACCTTTGTCTCCATCTCTAACTTCACTACACCGATATTCCGTACCTCACGTTCCCACGACTGTCGACGAACTTCACTCCTCTTTTCGTACCTTCTCTCATAGGGAGTCCGGGAGGTTTCTCTAGGTAGTGACGGTTCGGAAGTCTGAGGACCCGAGGTCTAGACATTTCTTATTTAAAGACAACCAAATCTGGTGGTCCAAAAAGTATCAAACAAAATCGTCAGGATCTTTTCCTTATATGTACACCCACATACAAAAAGTGTAGGACATAGAAGAAGATATATGAAAAGGAAGAAATCGGAGTTCCTCATGGAGACGTCCTTCTAAGATATCCGTGACCAATCTTTTTCTCGTTTTTCTTTTATCGACTATAGACTAACAAGAAAACGTTCGGGATAGACCTAGGTGACTAAAGTAATGTGTTCTTTCTCAAGAATTTTATTTAAAGGAACCTTTTTAGTCCCCTTCGTGGATGTCACGTAACGTTTGGTAGCAAGGTCAACGAAAAACATCTTTTTCTTTGTCCGGTGACTTTACTAAGTGTTTAGTACACTAAAAATTATGTCTACTACCGCACGTCTTGAAGAAACAAATGGTCCTGGAAAGAAAGTGTACGTACTAGAGTAAAACAAGGGTGTAGTTCGGACATAAAAGGTACAATAAAATAAGTACTCTTCTGTCATCAAGTCGCTCGACAGAAGGGTCCTATGGTATCAACGATACACAGTCTTGTCTCTGGATTTGGATCAAATGAACGATTTTACGAAAATGGTAATACTTTATTTCCTTAGTGACCGGAAATACCATGTTGGGGAACGAAATCACTACCTCTTCACTGAATACATAACTTGAGAACCATCTTCGTCTTCTCTCTAGTTTTCTGTTGACCTTCCTAATGTGTACTCCGAGAACGAAAGGAATAGACCAGACTACGTTTTGTAAAAGTCCTATTTCTTTTTACTGACACACTCCGTAACACCTTAAATTGTAACCCTAATTTCAGTATTTTGTCGGTCTACACAACCTCGTTTCGGAGGTTTGTACGATCTCTTATGCGTCCCTACTGGTTCGAGTTGAAGTAAACTCTACATCTAAATTTCTCCTAGGAGTAAAAAGATCAAACAAGGTTACTGAGTTTCAAACCTATTATTGAGTTTAGTCTCACCCCTGCGTGAAATTTTAAAATATTATAAAAATCGTAGAAGATGAAGGAAATATAGAACCTTACGGATATCGTTATTCTGTATCTTTCGTAACAGTGGTAAAAAAAATGTCCCCCTTATATTCTAAATCTCTCACAGTCATTGAATGGGTTTCACTGTGTCGTTCTTTCAGACTCACTCTGACCTTAAGATTGAGTTTAAATGGATGGAGAGAAGGTAGTCTGAAATATTATTTCAACGTAACATTTTCACTTAGACTAAGGACGGTTATCTGGTCTTCGAAATGTCACACAGTAGAAGTCAACAACCTGTGACCACTGTCTTTAGTCACGAGGGTTCCTCGAGTCTCAGTTCAACCCTTTTCCCTCTTTTTACTTCGGAAATACGCCGTGGATTTAATGTTGATGGTAAGACTTATGAATAGTAAAGTTTTCCGGTATGAACTCAAAAATGGTACTGGAGAGGTGCTAATCCGAGAATAACACATGGTAGATCTTACAGTTAATATTCATTCGTTTAAGACTTATTGTCAGTAATTTTATTACGTCTATACATAGGTGACACCGAGTCACCATTTCTTAGTCGGACGGTTACGTCCTCTGTGTCCTCTACATCAAAACTGGTACCCAGTCCTTATAAGGGATCTTCTTCTTTACCGTTGGGTGAAGTCATAAGAACGAACCTCTTAGGGTCTCTGTCTCCTCGGAACACTCGAAGTCAGGTACCTCAGCATCTCTCAGTCTGCGTCGACTCACTGACTCGTACGTGTATACATAATTGACTGAATAGTGCTTTAGACCATAAACTGTTAAGGTCCCGACCAAGACACCAAGTCACTACGGTAGTCCCTGGGTCCTAAAGTAGATACATGAACAATAGAGTACCAAAATGTTTCCGAAGACTTCGTGGTTTAGGGTTATGAGTGTGATCACCTAGGATTCTGTTTTTTTCACCCAAGACATTTTCTGAGACAGAAAAGTAGTCTCTGAATGACAAGTAATCCGTAACACAAATAGAGTAAATCAAAAGTATGTGTGTGTGTGTGTGTGTGTGTGTGTGTGTGTACTCATTGTGACTTTTCGTGACTTTTCGAATAACAGATGTGGAATCTCTATTCCGCTAACTTCCTAATAAGTACCCGGGACTTAATTTTAGTCCAGATTTTATAAGGTTTCCCACTCGGAAGTTGATGACCTCACTCTGTTTTGGTGAAACGACTTTCGATCTTAGGGAGGTGTTACTTTAGGTCCGTCCGCAGTCCACACACACCGGGATACTGTCCCGTGAAGTGTGATGAAATGTGGATAATTGTCTGCTCCTAGGACGTCGTTTCCTCTGTCCCTAAGGAGACTCAAGTGTGGAGGGATCTACGGTCGAGTCCAGAGGACAGAGAGGAAATAAGATAAAGACAGATCTCTTTCTGTCCAGATACTACTCGTATACGAAATTTATAAAGGGTCTAAGAGACCACCGAGTCTGTCATTTCTTAGACGGACATTACGTCCTCTGGGTCCAAACTAAGGGACCTCTTCCCTTACTGTTGGGTGAGGTCATAAGAACGGACCTCTTAAGGTACTTGTCTCTTCAACAACCCGATACCATGTACCTGAGCGTCTCAGCCTGTACTGACTCACTGATTGTGGAAGTAAAATTTATGAAGTCACACGTCCACTCCGTTATCCCCACAGTACCCAATATGTGACGACAGTGTAAGGTTCGTTCCGACTTTACGGTTCTGAAGAGGAGGGAAGGGAGATTCTTGTATCGTGTCTTCTTTGGTGAAGTTCTACAAAAACAGAACACTGAGTCCTCGTATCCCACCCTCCCCTGATTTTCTATTCTTTTTCTTTCTTTTCTCTCGGATCTTACAGAAAATTAGATGTAATCGACGTTTTGAGGTGGTGAGAAAGGGAAAATTGGTGAAGAATGGAGACTCTATAAAATAGTCAGTAGAATTAAAGAAAGTATTTCTGAAATTGAGGAACTCCAGAACAGGTCACGACCGACCTACTCCCGTTTATTCGGTCTTACTACACGAATACAAGTGGAACTGAACTTACACAGAAGTCAAAGAAAAGTAAAAAAGAGGAAAAACCATACATAACAGAAAAAAAAGACACGGTCTTAATTTATGGAAGTTCTAAGGACTAAGGAATCAAAACTATCGTCATAAGTTAGTCACATTGGGGATCACCGGGAGAGGTCTCAGGACAGAAAGAACTACGGAGTAGTTTCTATTAAATCCTTAACCCCACCCCCACCCTATCTTAGATTATTTCTTAATATGAAGGTATCACCTTTTTAGTTCGGTTAGTATAAAAGAGTATTCAAAACTTGTAAGATTTGATATTCCTCTTACATCGTCCATATAACCCCCAGAATTGAGTTGGATTAAACGGTCTGTTTAATCTATTAATTGTCCAAAAGAATTTCCCATCATTTCAATCTAGACTTGTACACTGGTAATGTAGAAAAGGATTTTGTCGACTGTACTAGTGATCATTAATTGGTTCCTTGACTGTCTCGTAATAAATAAGACAAGGGAAGGGTTTACCTTAATACAGTATTACTGTTCCTTTCGGGTTCTCTACAACTAAACAAGTCACATATAATTAAATAAATAATAAATACGGTATGTAAACAGGTTTTTTTAGATGGACGGTGAGGACACCATTATTGTAGTCATAGTTTTTTAGAATAAAAAGTAATAGATACCACACTTCTGAGATTCATTACAGAGGATCAACACCTCTATTATTACAGACCTAAAAAAGGGGGAATCCTGTCCACCACATCTATTACATAACAAAAATAATTTGTCTTTCATTGATTGTAGTTCGTGTATGTGACACGGTCTGTACCCTGATACACTGAAGGTGAATAGAGTAAATTAAGAAGACTGTATAAATACTTCATTAAAAATAATTAGGGTAAAATACCTCTTGAGACTCCGAATCTCTTTAGTTTACTGAACTTAGTCTGACTAGAGTAAAAGTTCCGACACGAGAAAGGAGATGTAGTGATACGCATACGTGTGTATGTGTGTTTGTATGTTTACACAGGTAAAAACAAACGTGACTTGAAGAAGACTAAGCCGTATCCACGTCGTACTGTTTACTAGACAAATCGTCGCAGGGAGGTCCCAGTGTGTAGGTCTTCAGTGGTGTATTGTCTGATATGGTAAAATTAACCACTAGGAAGGATTTACGGATTGATACAACCACTCTGTGTATTCCACAGAAAAAGGATTATTTTATAGTTCAAATAAATCGCTTCAAATGTTTCCGTCAGGTGTCACGTCCTTAATTACTTCGTACAGAGTTCCACCGAAACGGGATTACTCTGTCTAAAATCTCTGGTAAGAATTGTGTCTACTACATGACGGTCTCAACTTCTATGGTGGTTTAAGAACAATGTGTTGTTTTGACGATATGAACCTTAAATTTAAAGGTAGGGTCCTTACCCTTCCGGTTTGAAAGGGTTCTATATCAAAGGAAAACTCCCTCGACTGTTCATTTTTAACATATATAAATTCCACATACATTACTAACCTGTATGTATACCTATCACCTTACGGATGAACAAGAAATCAGTGACTCAGCACAGGTTGAGAAATCGCTGGGGTACCTGACATCGGACGGTCCGAGGAGTAGGAACCCTAAAGGGTCCACTATTACGACCTCACCCAACGGCAAAATAGGAGGTCTCCTAGAAGAACTGGGTCCCTAGTTTGGACGTGAAGGACGTGGAGGACGTAACGTCCGCTTTAAGGATGAGGTCAGTTCAATTAATTGTATCGAGGGGTGAATCAATGGAGAAAAAAGGGAAAAAATTATGTATTCACGATCAGCGAGTCAGTACAGACTGAGAAACGTTGAGGTACCTGACATCGGGTGGTCCGAGGAGACAAGTAGCCCTAAGACTTCTGTTTTGATGACCTCACCCAACGGTAAGGGAAGAGGTCCCCTAGAAGGGTTGGGTCTCCAACTTAGACGTAGTGGGTGTATTGTCCGTCTAAAAAATGGTAAACTCGGTGGTATCTCGTAAACTTTGTGTGGGAGAATCTTTTAGAGGTCATTAGTTATATAATAATAGATATCAGTAGCACGACATATAATTTTGAAATCTAAATAAGTAGGGTGTGTTGACGTGTAAACATGGTAAACTGGTTATAGAGGGGTAAAGGGGATGTAAAGACGAGAACCATTGGTGGTAAAATGACAAAGATATATAAACTGAAAACTCCAAGATGTACTTTTACTCTAGTACGTCAAAAAAAGAAAGAAACAGACCGAATAAAGTCAATCATATTACAGGACGTCTAAGTAGAGGAAGTCGAACAAGATCACAAGTCAAAACAGACTGAGAAACGGTGGTGGTACCTGACATCGAACGGTCTGAGGAGACAATCACCTCAAAAGGTACGTTCTTATGACCTCACCCAACGGTAAAGGGTGAGGTCCCCTTAGAAGGGTTAGGTCCCTAGTTTAGATGTGGAGAACGTAGAGGACGCAACCGTCCGTCTAGGAAATGGTGCTGCGGTGTACCCTTCGGGTCTAAGTAGATACAACAGTGTTTGCCACCCTAAAGGAAGAGAATTTGCCGACTTATTATAGGACAAGATCGATTGATTGACCGGTCTAGTTACGCACGTCAAGTAAAAGAAATAGGTGAGTAGACACTTTCGTCTGAATCCAACAAAGGTATAGAACCAATACCGCTTATCTCGACACTAATTTTACCCTCATGTCTAAAGAGAAGTTATATCACTAAAATAAAGGAAACCTATATATGAGTCTTCACCCCAACGACCTAGTATATCATCAAGACAAAAAATACAAAAAGTCCTTGGAAGTACGAAGGAGGTATCACCAACATTGTTAAATGTAAAGATGGTTTTCCCATGTTCTTAAGGTAAAAGAGATGTAGGGACGGTTATGAAAAATAGGAAACAGAGAATCTACTATCAGTTGGATTGTCTATAAAGTATCAGTAAAACTAAACGTAAAGGGGTTAATACTAATCATTCGTAGAAAAGTATATGATAACATATACATACATAAGAAACCCTTTAGTAGATAAAGTTCTGAGACGGGTAAACATTGACCTACCCAAAAACGATAACTTAACATACTCGAAGAATATCTAAAACTTATAATTAGAGAAAAGTCTAAATACCAAACGTTTATAAAAGAGGGTTAGTATCAATGGAAAAGAAAAATTACTAAAAGACGGAAAAAAAAAAAAACGTCTTCGAAAAATCAAAATATATTAAGGTAAACAAATAAAAAGGAAAACAATAGGTTCGTAAAATATGGTGTAGGTTTTTAGTAACACTTCCGGTTATAGTTCCTTTAAAATGGGATACAAAAGGAGACCTTCAGAATGTAAATTCAGAAATTCGGTAAAACTCAACTCAAAACGAGTATCATATTCTATTTCCAATTTAAAGTAAGAAAACACACACCTATATGTAAAACGGATCTCCGCAGGGACCACCGAGTCTCTCATTTCTTAGACGGACGTTACGTTCTCTAGACCCAAGTCAGAGAAACAACCTTTCTAGAGGACCTCTTCCCTTACCGCTGAGTGAGGTCATGAGGACGGACCTCTTAAGGCACCTGTCTTCGTCCGAGGTCAAGTACCCCAACGTTTCTCAGTGTGTGCTGACTTACTGGTTGTGAAAGTATGTGAAACGGGTCGTGACAAATGACTTCCGATAGGAAAACCGTAACATATAAAAACCATGAAGACAACTTTTAATCAACTGATATACACGTATCCAAACGAAGACCCCAAAACTAAGACAAGGTAATCAGATACACAGACAAAAATTCTACCAGGATATGGTAAAACTAATGATATCGAATCATTTCGGTAAACTTTAGTTCGTCGCATTACGAAAGTTGACATAAGAATAAATCGTTCTAATTAAACTGATACATTTCTGACGATGTCAAGATGTATTTAAAATCTTAAAAAAAAAAAAGGGGACTTTCTACGTCAATTTCAGTACCATTCTTAACGTAACTTAGATAGAGAAACCCATCATCCTTTTAAAATTTGTTATAATTAGGAAGGTTATGTATTTACACCCTATCGAAAGATAAATAAACACTTAAGAAACGAAAGGAAGGGGTCACAAATGTCAAAAGTCGCATGTATGGAAAGTGGAGGAACTAATTTAAATGAGGATTCATAAAAATAAGAAAAACTACGATGTCAATTAAGATCGGACTACCGAGAACAACATACCAGATCGATACTTAGGGAGATTTATTACAACTCTTCTTTAGTATTTATCTCGTACTGACCGTAGAATAAGTAAAAGAACCCAACGAAAATATTAATAAGGAATTCCTTGGGAAGGTTGACGTTCGACCTATACTAAAGAAAAAGAAGACTTAAGGGACAAACAAACAAATTACTCGTCATAACAAGATTATACGTGTACGTATACTTAATGGACCTTTTACACAATTTTACTTCGTCTAGATCCCATCCTAGAAGATAGGAGGGCACGATAGTTCAAGGGTCCATTACGACTACGAAGTACGAATTTTTGGTGGGTGACTTATATTGTTCTCAAAAAGACTCGTGACCAGTGAAGAACAAAATACAATGTTGGTGAGCAAACACACAAACTGAACGAGTTAACCTAACATCGTTAAAAGAACTACTAGACTAACATTCAGAATTTTAATCCAGAGTTTTTACAGAGACCGGTTAGATTTGTCTGTAGGTCACTGATAGTGTATTCGAAAAAATTTTTTTAAAAAAAATAAAAATGAAATTAAATGAAATGTTATGACATAACCAAAACGGTATGTAACTGTACTTAGGTGGTGTCCACATGTACTCAAGGGTTTGTACTTGGGGGGAGGGTGGAGGGTGGGGAATAGTAGAGAGACCTAGTAGGGGCACGTGGTCGGGGTTCGTAGGACACAGGACGTAGTTTGTATCTGACCGCTAAGAAAAGAATGTACTATCATATGTACAAAGTTACGGTAAGAGGGTTCAGTAGGGTGGGAGAGGGAGAGGGAGTCTCAGGTTTTCAGGCGAGATGTGTAGACGCAGAGAAAACGACAGTGCGTATGTCCCAGTAGTAACGGTAGAAAGATTTAAGGTATATATACACAATTATATGATATAACCACAAAAAGAAAGACCGAATGAAGTGAGACGTATTAGCCGAGGTCAAAGTAGGTAGAGAAATCTTGACTAAGTTTACATAAGAAAAATTACCGACTTATTATGAGGTAACACATATACATGGTGTTGAAAGAATAGGTAAGGAGACGACTACCTGAAGATCCAACAAAGGTACAGGACCGATAATATTTGTCACGACGCTACTTGTAACCCTATGTACACAGAGAAAGTTAAGACCAAAGGAGTCACACATACGGGTCGTCACCCTAACGACCCAGTATTCCGTCCAGATAAACGTTAAAAAATTCCTTAGAGGTGTGACAAGAGGCATCACCGACATGATCAAACGTAAGGGTGGTTGTCACGTTCTCCCAAGGGAAAAGAGGTGTGGGAGAGGTCGTAAATAACGAACGTCTGAAAACTTAGTGTCGGGAAGACTGACCACACTTTACCATGGAGTAACACCAGAACTAAACGTAAAGAGATTCTTACTCACTACAACTCGCAGAAAAGTACACAAACAATCGGTAAGCATATAGAAGAAACCTCTTTACAGATAAATCAAGAAACTGGTAAAAAACTAACCCAGCAAATAAAAAGACCTTAACTCGACGTATTCAACGAACATATAAAAACTCTAATCAACAAACAGTCAACGAAGTAAACGATAATAAAAGAGGGTAAGTCTTCCGACAGAAAAGTGGAACGAATATCAAGGGAAACAACACGTCTTCGAAAATTAAAAGTAATCCAGGGTAAACAAATAAAAACGAAAATAAAGGTCTTAAGACCCTCCACCTAGTATCTCCTAGGACGACACTAAATACAGTCTCTCACAAAACGGATACAAGAGGAGATCCTCAAAATATCAAAGACCAGAATGTAAATCTAGAAATTAGGTAAAATTCGAATAAAAACACACACCACAATCTTTCACTAGATCAAAGTAAGAAAATGTTCACCAACTGGTTAAAAGGGTCGTGGTGAACAATTTCTCTAACGGAAATGAGGTAACATATAAGAACGGAGGAAACAGTTTCTATTCCACAGGTATACATACACCTAAATAGAGACCCGAAAGATAAAACAAGGTAACTAGACATAAAGACAGAAACACGGTCATGGTATGACAGAACTACTGCCACCGAAACATCATCTCGGACTTCAGTCCGTTCAACTAAGGAGGTCAAGGTAAGAAGAAAGAGTTCTAACGAAACCGATAAAATCCAAAAAAACATAAAGGTATTTTTAGAACTTTAATAAACAAGATCAAGACACTTTTTATGGCGACCATCGAACTATCCCTAACGTAACTTAGACATCCAACGAAACCCATCATATGAGTACAAGTGATATAACTAAGAAGGCTAGGTACTTGTAACGTATAAAGAGGTAGATAATCACAGAAGAAACTAAAGAAAGTAGTCACAAATATCAAAAGATATATATCTACGAATCAAAGAAATCCATCTATATAAGGATTCATAAAATAAGAAAAGCAACGTTACCACTTACCTTAACAAAGGAATTAAAGAAAAAGATGAAAGAGTAATAAGCACATATCCTTACGTTCCCTAAAGACACACAACTAAAATATAGGACGTTGAAATGATATAAGTAACTAATCGAGATCATTAAAAGACCACCTCAGAAATCCCAAAAGGTACATCTCCTAGTACAGTAGACGTTTGTCACTCTCAAAATGAAGAAGAAAAGGTTAAACCTAAGGAAAATAAAGAAAAAGACGAGACTAACGACACCGGTTTTGAAGGTCTTGATACAACTTATCATTGCCAGTTTCACCCGTGGGAACAGAACAAGGACTGAAATCCCCCTTACGAAAGTTAAAAAGTGGTAACTCCTATTACAAACGACACCCAAACAGTATACATCGAAAAGAATGCAACTCCATACAAGGAAGATAAGGACGTAAGACCTCTCAAAAAATATTATTTACCTACAACTTAAAAGAGTTTACGGAAGAGACGTAGATAACTCTATTAGTATACCGAAAATAAAAAGTTAAACAATTACACCACATAATGTAATTAAATAAACGCCTATAACTTATTAGGAACGTAGGGACCCTATTTCGGGTGAACCAGTACCACATACTAGAAAGATTACACAACAACCTGAGACTAACGATCTTAAAACAATTCCTAAAAACGTAGATACAAGTAGTCACTATAACCGGACATCAAAAGGAAAAAACACTGTAGAAACAGTCTAAAACCATAATCCCACTACCACCGGAGTATCTTACTCAAACCTTCAAATGGAAGGAGACGTTAAAAGACCTTCTCAAACTCATCCTATCCACAATCGAGAATAACTTTAAAAACCATCTTAAGTCGACACTTCGACAGACCTGAACCCGAAAACAAACGACCTTCTCAAGACTAATGTCAAAGTTAAAGGCACGAACACTACCCAGAGAATTCTAAAAGATAAAGAAGGACCAAGTCAAAACCTTTCAACATGAAAAGATTCTTAAACAGGTAAAGAAGGTGTAACAGGTAAAATAACCGTATATTAATGGTTATCATCAGAGAATACTAGGAAACATAAAGACACAACAGACAACACTAGAGAGGTAAAGATTAAAATAACTAAACTAAAAAGAGGGAAACAAAGAACTACTCAGACCGATTACCAAACAGTTAAAATAAATAGGAAAGTTTCTTGGTCGAAAACCGAAACAACTAAAAACGATACCAGAGAAAACAAAGAAAACGTAAATAAAGACGGGATTAAAAATTCTAAAGAAAGGAAGATGATCGAGAGGTAAAGAAGGAAAAGATCAACGAAATCCACATCTCAATCCAATAAATAAACTGAAAAAAGAACAAAGAACGCCATACGGACATAACGATACTTGAAAGGAGAATCGTGGTAAAAATATCACAGGGTGTCCAAAACCCAACAACACAAAAGTAAAAGTAAACAAAGATACGTATAAAACTAAAGAAAAAACTAAAGAAGACACTAAACAACCAATAAGTCGTCGCACAACGAGTCGGAGGTATACAACCTTAAAATTATCAAAAAGAGGATATTAACTCTAGATTAGAATAACGTAATACCAGTCTTTTCTACGAACCTTACTAAAGCTAAAAACTTAAATAGTTCCAATTTAAATACCGGGTCCTACACTAGATAGGACCTCTTCCAAGGCACACGTGAACTCTTTTTCCACTTTAAGTAACAAAACCCCACTTTACAGGATATCTATAGTTAATCCAGATTGACTAGATAACATAGTAAATTTCAAACGCAAAGAAACAATTAAAAGACAAATCAACTAGATAGGTATCCACACTCACCCCATAATTTCAGAGGGCGATAATGACACAATAACAATTAAATGGGAAAGTATGAACAATCGTAAACAGAATGTATAACGTCATGAGGATACAACCCACGTATATATAAATATTAACAATATAGAAGAAGAACCTGACTAGGAAACTAGTAATACATCACCGGAAGAAACAGAGAAAAGTGTCGGAAACAAAATTTCAGATAAAATAGTCTATACTCATAACGGTGAGGACGAAAGAAAACCAGAGATAAACGTACTATATAGAAAAAGATCGGGAAGTGAAAGTCAGACATACACAGGGAACAAAACTCCACCCAGAGAACATCCGTCGTATATATCCCCACAACAAAAACATAGGTAAGTCGGTCAGAAACAGAAAACCAACCCCGTAAGTTGGGTAAATACAAATTCCATTAATAACTATTCATACTAGGGTAACGGTAAATGAAATAACAAAACCCAAACCCAAATATGTGGGAAAAACACAAAGGACAGATCTCTTATAGGAACTCGTAAACAACCTCTCGACCAAACCACCACGACTTAAGAGAGTCGAAAACGAACAGAGATTTCGAAAACTAAAGAGGAAGTATAAACTTACTCTAGGAACGACCCATATCATTAGACCCGACATCCAATAAAAGAAAGTAGTAAAATTCATACAGAACGGTAAGGGAGGACCGGGCTTCTCAAAGATAACTTTCTAGTCGATAATAGGAATACCTTTAGGGGAACACACAATAAACAACAAAAAGGGAACGACGAAAATTATAAACAAGAAACACAAACTAGAAACAATTAAACTAATTATACACAGAACCCCACAAAACGGAACCCAAATAGGATAAACCTTGAGAGACCCAAAGAACCTGAACCCACTAATAAAGGAAGGGGTAAAGTCCCTGCAAAAGTTGATAATAGAGGAGTTCCTAAAAGAATACCAGAAAGAAAAACAGAAGAAGAAGACCCTGAGGATATTAAGCTTACAACCTCGCAAATTGTAACAAGACCTCCAGAGACTCTAACAGGAGTAAAGAAAATTAAGCAAAAAGAAAAAAGGAGAGACTAAGTAAATAAAGATGGTAAAATAGAAGATAAAGTGATTAGGATAGAAGACGGAGGCAATAAGATGATAAACAACGGAGGTCTCACAAAGATTAGAGTAAATAATGTAATAAGTAATATATAACTGAGAAAAAATAAAGAAGATCCAGGAACAATTTGGAAACAACGTAGAAGAGTTAGGAACAGAGGACTGATAAATAGACACTAAGGTAAAAATAAAGTTCTAAAACCTAGTAAAAGTGATAGTTATAAGTCTTAAGAAAGAGTCCATCTAAGGGATAGAGAAGGAGAAAACAAACCAAACTACCCGTAACGAGGACAAGGAAATGGACGACTCATAAGGAGACAGAGAAGTAGAACCAATATCACGACACAAACCACACCGGAAAGACATAAGACCCTTAAACACCTCAAGAGAAATAATACCTCGAAGGAGTGACATCCACCCAAACAAAGTCACCGAACAGTTCCAAAGAACCAATCCCTCCTAACACAACCTCAAGACCACCCACCTCGACCCAAAGAAGAGAGACCTCACGTTACCTCACTGGTCATTACCCAATACTCTGTAGTTACCAAACCTCATTGAAACTCGACGGACATTTACCTTCGAGTCCCCACATAAGGACACAACGACCTATTAAACGTACCATACAGAACGAGACCTTGAACAACCGGGAACCCACCACGAACCAAAGTCACATCCATACCTCCGTAAACTACTCGAGGATAACTGATTACAAGGGACCTAAGTCCTCAAGAGACTACAAGAGTCCGAAACCTGAATTCGAAGGACGAAGACCAAAAGTCAAAATAAAAATGTCATCGGAGTTCTGAAGAGGTGGATATGTCGTGGTTACTATTTTGTAGATCCAATTTCTACTTTTCAAAGAGGTGTAACTCCCTGTGGGTCTCTCCAAGTGACTCAATGTACCTCTTCTCTTCTCCCTCCCCCATGAATCTCCACTGACCTTACTCTACTCCACCCTAGTTTTCTCCTCTCTCGTTCAATCGGTCATTAGTGAAGGAATCCACGCGAGGTGTCAGACCTGGTGAGTCTCCATAAGTGCCTTTATGGAGAGGTACTCCATAAAGGAGTGTCTCCTTTATCTGTCTCCTCTCCCTTCTTCATCTGTCTCCACCGGTCCTCCTATTTTCTCCCTTTACTTTTCCTCTCTCTGTCAAGGTCGGTCATTGGTCAAGGAATCCACAAGAGGTGGTAGACCTTGTGTCTCTCTAAGTATCTCAACCCATCTATTCTCTTCCCCCTCCCTTCTCTGTCTCCGGTGGATCACCTCTTTTTCCTCTCAGGTTCCCTCCTCTCTCACCAGTTCCATCATTAGAGTGAGAGTCCATTTTAACCCATCACTTCAGACCCAAAAATTTACATGTTTTAACTGTTGTTTTTGGTTTTTCGTTTCTAATTTTTAGATCTCATCTCCATCCTAAAAGTTTTTATGTAATAATTTTTTTCTTCTTCTTCTTTTTTTTTTTCTTTTTTTGTTTCGGTGTTCTTAATAATTTTGTTGTTGTTGTTGGTATGTATCTGATATATACCACAAACGAAATTTTTTATCCCAGAAAAAAAAAATTCATTAACAGTCAATATCTTTATTTTTAATTTCCTCTTTATCTCCTGAATTGTTAAAATTTTTCAATCTTTTTTTTTCTTCTTCTTCTTTTTTGTTGGTGTGTTGTTGTTGTTTTTTGTTTGTTTTTTTTTTTCTTTCTTTTCTTTTCTTTTTTTTTTTTCTTACTAGTATTTTTATCATTTCTATATAGATCGGGAAAGAGACCACAACACCCGTCACACCCCAGTGAAGGTTCCGCCAAGGGAGACAAATTGAAGAAGACAAACGACCAGAGAAGTCATAGACTAAAGGTAGGACTGTGTCGCCCTCGCCACCATCTGTGTAAAAAAAAAAAAAAAATCCGAGTGAACAAGTCAGCGCGACACCCCTCCCTCCCTACGACGTTTGTTTATCGTGACAGTACACGCGCGTCACAGAGTCGGGGAGACCCGGACGGGGACGAGTGCGCGTGTTTGGCAAGTCCGAGATGCAACGAGGCGGTCCTTGGTACACTCCGGTCAGGATCCGACGCACGTGTAGGGACCTGATTCGGCGAGTCCAAGCCGCGAGTCCATCGGGAGTCTCCACGTCTATGCCAACCCTGACGTAAACACGGGAAGGGTCCAGGCTCATCGAGTCCACAAACCGTTCGCGCAAGCCACGCTGAACAGCGGAAAGGGCAGAGACGACGAGTCAAAAGACCCACATGGTGACCGCGGGGAACAATCCGTCTACCACTGACAGGTCGTAGGGGTCTTCAGAATCGTTTCTTCGGACGAACGTCAAACCATCCATTTCATAGAGGAGAGACCCCGACACTAACGGCGGAAGGTCGGGAATGCCGAGACCGACGGACAGTGACCTCCCCCTACCAGACGTCGGCCGATAAAGGGAAGGTAGGAAACAAGACACGCACCAGACCACCACAGTATACAAACTCGAAAAACGCACCATCGATAGGGTGTCAGACCAAACGATCGGGTTCAATCAAGTAAGACCAATGCGCGCCCCGCAAGGACGGACTTAGATTTTTTCGTGACGTCGGACACGGAGGGCGTGGAGGGACGGGACGGGGGTGAACGATCACCACCTAAGTCCGAAGACGTGACGAAAAGGTGACCCCCTCAATGACAACCCGAACATTAGACAACCAAAATTAATAAATAAATAAAAAGGAAGGACAATACAACGGGAGACACGAAGGTTCCGAGCGGTGTCTGAACCGTTCCTCTCACAAAGGACCACAAACCTTTGGAGAGAAGAATTCTAAGGGAAGGGCCCTGCCCTAAGGGAAGGATCCTACCTCGAGGGAGGGGTGGAGGAAACAGAGAAAAAAGTAGAAAATATAAAAAAGGATGGACAAAAACTTCTGTTACTAGACGAAAAGACCCAAGGACTACAGGAGACGGTCGTAAGTCTTCAACAAAACACCTNAGGAAGGACAATACAACGGGAGACACGAAGGTTCCGAGCGGTGTCTGAACCGTTCCTCTCACAAAGGACCACAAACCTTTGGAGAGAAGAATTCTAAGGGAAGGGCCCTGCCCTAAGGGAAGGGTCCTACCTCGAGGGAGGGGTGGAGGAAACAGAGAAAAAAGCAGAAAATATAAAAAAGGATGGACAAAAACTTCTGTTACTAGACGAAAAGACCCAAGGACTACAGGAGACGGTCGTAAGTCTTCAACAAAACACCTCAAACGAGTCACAACTTTACAAGAAAACTACTTAAAAACCCCCTCTTTCACCAGAGGGGCAGGATAAGGAGACGATAGAATCCTGACGGCGGAGTGTATTCGAAAATTTAGTGGATTGTCCTAAATAGAAGAAACAAACAGATGGGAAAGATAATATTTTTTTCTTGTACGAGAAAAGTCGATCTTGTGTTTGTAGTTTTATGATGGACCGTATGTCAACTATGAACCATTTAGGTGGGAATACCGTCTTTCACTTCTTCTTGATTTCTAGGAGAACTACTTTCACTTTCTCCTCTCACTTTTCAACCGAATTTCGAGTTGTAAGTCTTTTGATTCTAGTACCACAGGACAGGGTAGTGAAGTACCGTTCATCTACCCCTTTGTCACCTTTGTCACCGATTGAAATAAAAAGACCCGAGGCTTTAGTGACGTCTAACACTAACGTCGGTACTTTAATTTTCTACGAAGGAGGAACCTTCCTTTCAATACTGGTTGGATCTGTCGTATAATTTTTCGTCTCTGTAATGAAACAGTTGTTTCCAGGTAGATCAGTTCCGATACCAAAAAGGTCACCAGTACATGCCTACACTCTCAACCTGATATTTCTTTCGACTCACGACTTCTTAACTACCAAAACTTGACACCACAACCTCTTCTGAGAACTCTCAGGGAACCTGACGTTCCTCTAGGTTGGTCAGGTAGGATTTCGTCTAGTCAGGACCAACAAGTAACCTTCCTGACTACAACTTCGACTTTAAGGTTATGAAACCGGTGGAGTACGTTTCTCAACTGAGTAAACTTTTCTGGGACTACGACCCTTTCTGGGACTACGCCCTCCTCTCCCCTGCTGTCTCCTACTCTGCCAACCTACCGTAGTGGCTGAGTTACCTGTACCCAAACCCACCTGAGACCCTCAACCGCTACCTGTCCCTCCGGACCGCACGACACTAAGTACCCCAGTGTTTCTCAGTCTTTGTTGACTCACTGACTTGACTTGACTTCACTTTATACCAAATATTTTCGCTCTTCGTTTGAAAAAAAGAATGAAGATTCAAGTAGAGGAAATATATATTACTGTCTATTTTGGTACTACTTCATTGACACTACCGAAAGACACAAATTAAAGTAGTAAAAGACATAAAGTATCCGTGATATCCTTCCGTCAATCCGACTTAACTCGCAATGATCGTTTCTGTTAAAATTTACTTTTAAAAAACACATAGTTACACTTACATTCACATTTTATATATATTATGTAATTTTATATTTTATTTATTATATAAAAAAGAAAAAGGAAAAAGGTGAATCGAGGGACAAAATGGAAGAGTGGAAACTAAAAAAAAAAAGAAAAAATCTAAGTAAGAATTAATCTTAGTCCATTTCGTGTTAGAGAAAAGACCCGTCGTTTTTGGGTCATAACTAAAAAGAAATAACTGGTTAGTATGTAACGTCATATTTATAAATACTACCGACGTATATTATTTTTTTATTCAATTTATGGTGTCTCCTTTTACTTTACATTTACCTTTTCCTAAAGAGCACCCATTATGTAGTGAAATATTAGAATGTAATGAGACTCTTCGTGGGTTTCCGAAAGATCCTAGTTACGAGTCTAATGTTCTGGAGGTAGTAGTGTTTGTCTGTAAACGTTAAACCAGAACCCAGGAGAACCCCTAGTGAGTGCAGTCTAAATAAACCGCTAAATCGTTCACTTTATGTTATATATACGTTTCGGGAAGATTTCACCGGTCCACAAATTTACCTTGAGAAGATTATAGAACCTCGTAAAAACATCTAAGAGGGGTTTACAGTCTCAACTTTCTTCGGTACCTCTAGTGATAAGGTTCTGAGAGTAAAATACCACTCTCCTCGACTACACGTCTCTCCTTTTACCGACCGGAGCCCGGTGTGTCGTACGACAAACAACCTGTTCTTAGGGTAAGTTGCGGATCAAGTCGACAGAGAGGACTTGCGTAGAGGTGACTAAGACCTCTACATTCCCACCAAACCCCTCCCGTCCGTCCCTCCGTCACCCTCAGTTCACACCCGTCCAGTCAAATCTTTTCCCCGAATTTATGAAACGGTCTGTCAAACTCTTAGGGTTTCCTGTGTCATTTTCCGTCGAGTAGAGAAGACCTCATTAATGACTGAACCAATCTTACATACCTCTACCGGTTAACAAAACTGCAGTTAAAGACAAAATAGATGAGTCTTCCTACGTCTGTCTATGAGTCTCCAAAACTCCAGTGTTTCCAGGAATTCACAATCACTGTTTCTAGAAATTCCTTTCTACATAGGAGGGGTGGTGGGAGAAGGGGGAAGAGGTCAGAGGGACTCCGTTCATAATTATGGAAGGTAAAAACACCTGTCTCTAATAAAAAAGTATTAAGTCTTACCACCTTCTACCCTTTGGGGTTATTTACCGTAGTTGTCAATTTGTGAATTGTATGTCACACACACAAACTTACACTTGTTATAATCATTTTCCGTTAAATAAAACATGTCGATTTTTATTTGATACGTAAATAGAAAATATGACGTTAGATATTCGTCCTCTTTCTCTCGTATCCTAAAAGGTATACATAGAAACAGAAAAAGTAATAGGAAGTTTAAGGAGTGTCAACAAGAACACCCTCCGTATGTTACAGAGAGAAACAGTAACCGGTGTGGTTGTGTGAATGACTTATACTAAGGGTTTAACGTTTACCCACATAATCCGGGAGGCACTCTCTTACACGTACGGATGAATCAACAAGTCAGCACAGACTGAGAAACGTTGGGCACTTCACATCGGACCACCCGAGGAGACAAGTACCCTAAGAGGTCCGTTCTTATTATCTCACCCGTCGGTAAGGTAAGAGATCACCTAGAATGACTGGGTCCCTAGCTAGGGTCAGAGGACGTAACGGTCGCCTAAGAGATGGTAGACTCGGTGGCCCCTTCGGAGTTACTCTTTTCTCGTCCTTAGTTTTAAGTAGATCTGACCATTGGAGGAATAAGTTTTGGTGACATAAACAGGAGTCTTTCTTTACGAAAAAGTCACTTTATACAAACACACACACACACATAAAAACAAACAAACAAAAACTCAAAATTCCTTTCTCCTTTTTTTACTCATCGACGAAAGAATGTGACTTTTATATCGATAAGTATCATTGAACTCATAAGTATGGTCTAGTCACTAGGTGACGTCAAACTCTAAACTGTCTTAAGGGAGTTATCGAGATTTTGGTCTCAGACCTACTACTCTTCTTATGGATTACAAACTTAACGGAAACGTTGATGTAAAAAAATCCCGAAAGTTTAACGATGAACGATTGTAAATGTCGAGAGACGTCGGTATTATATGGTGGTACCCTAAACCCTCGTCTAGTTTCCCCGTCCTTTCTTTAACGATAAGGGTTTAAGAATGATCATCTTCTAGCCACGTACAGTTTATCGAAAATTACAGGTGTTTGGGTCAAGTCATATATGTGTTCCGCTAAAGGTAATCGTTTTGGATATGAAAGAAGTAATTTTTAGACAAGTGGAAGTTTCTCCTTTCTTTGAGACGAGACTCAGAATTATCAGCATCTATAATCGGAATTCCTTGAAGAATTGAAAAGTTCAGGAAAAGGATAACCAATGTTTAATACACACGGAAAACAATTATTTTGAACCAGATTCATTTGGGGACGAAAATGAATTTATTAACCCCATCCACGTCCTTTTATCTTATAAAGTTTCCTTCCTAAGAAGTAAAGACTTTATTCCGAACTGTTCCAGGTCTTGTCGTACATATCGGATCAGAATAGACTCTAAGTATATACGTGTATATAGCTTTGTCTTATTATTTGTTCGTATTCCTTTAATTTCGGTAATAGATATCCCTCCTTCTCCCTCTGTCCATTTCCAATTTTATTTTAGATTGAAACACACTTTTATGGAGTAAAACATTTGTACCGAAACTTCGGTACTTTTATAAAATATATTGAAAAATTTTAGTCTATATTTTTACTGTTAAGTATTTTTAGTTTATGGTTCGGTAGTTTTTCACTTTGCATTGTTTCAACCACTGAATCGGTGTGTACCTTCTGAGTAAAATTAACTGATATTTATCCTATTATTCTATCGTATATGGTTTCTGTTTTATTTGACGGTTTTATTGGGACGAAAGTTGTTACTATCAATCATTATTATAACCGGAAGAATCAGATTATGATTATATAATAGATAATCATAATCTCTTTCTTTTATTCATAATTTTTAGTTTTAAAACAGTCGTCCACTCTATTTTTAAATTTTAGTTCCCCAATTCGGTTTAGTTTTTAACAGAGTACACCAAAGGAGAAATTTTACACAGATAAAGGATCGAGACTAGTGACTTTTAAGACTTTTTTTTTTTTTCAAAATAACCATTACTGAACATCGCTACTAGTGGGGATCAGGGTCTGCCAACAACAAAGTTTTACGGTAAAGGGTGGTTTTTCTTTTTCCCGTGGAGTCTCTTTATTANCAGTCGTCCGCTCTATTTTTAAATTTTAGTTCCCCAATTCGGTTTAGTTTTTAACAGAATACACCAAAGGAGAAATTTTACACAGATAAAGGATCGAGACTAGTGACTTTTAAGACTTTTTTTTTTTTTCAAAATAACCATTACTGAACATCGCTACTAGTGGGGATCAGGGGTCTGCCAACAACAAAGTTTTACGGTAAAGGGTGGTTTTTCTTTTTCCCGTGGAGTCTCTTTATTAACTAATGAAGGTCTAGACCTCAGTCTTTGTCCTCTCTTCGGGTCCTGTAGAATAGGTGAACTCCCATTAAGATAGTTACTTACTCTGACATAGTTTTCCTAAGTTCTCGAGGGTAACCGGTTTTTCTCCTGTAAACCAGGTGTTTCTCTTATTCACTTTATCTAAATTTGTATATTTTATAAAATATTAGATACTCGAGTATTTCTATGAAAATTCGTTTTTAGGGTTTGAAAGTAAAAAATGGAAATATCCGAAGTTTAATGAGACTTTTGACAATTTGGACCCCTTTCTTAGTTCGTAATTGAATATAAAGGGTATTCTTGACATGGAGCATATAGGTTTATTAACCTTTCTTTAGAAAGAAATACCTCTTTAACGTTGACAATATGTGTCCTCATTGTCTTATACTTGTAAAACCGTGGAAATTACTTTACTACTTATCAGTAGTCACCGAAGAGTTTGGAATCTCATTTTCGACTATTCCTGCAGATACAAAACATTTATTTAAGTAAAAATAGCACAGAAACCTAGGTTAACTTTTGTGGTCTGACATGACTAGTGAGAACTGTAGTGTCCCTCTCTATATTAGTCTGTAATTAAAAGAAGTAATTAAAAGGAGATTACATGTTACCTTTGATATCTGATGGAGACTAGTTTATAAGAACAGAGATTTAATTTTATTTTAAGTAGTTGAGTATCTTTTATGTCCTGACTCTTAAGGGACCGACAGGTCACCAATCTTGAGGTGTGAAATGACTCTCCCGGACTCCAGGTATGAACCAACCCCTTGATTCCACACCGATTTTTTTTTTTTTTTTTCTTGGTTTCGTTCTATAATTCGTTCTTATGTTAGATTTTTAGGTCTTTTTTCTATTAAGATGTCTTCCGCGGTTCAAGGAAGTAGTTCATTTACGTCCGAGGACGCGTACACGTGCGTGTATGTGTTTGTGTGTCACCCTCCCCTTTCAACATTTAATTTAAATTCTCTACACAATGAGTCTAACAAAATCTATAATAAATTTAGGAAGAAACTTTTTTTTTGTACCATTTACTGTAAATAATTCGTTAGTCCCTTTACACTTATAACATATAAACCATTACAAACTCCCCTTTTTTTAACCATACTAGAATGATAACACCAATATACCTTTATCCATTCATAATTACACACTTTATATATCACATATCGTTAGATGGTTTTGAACAACTTCGACTCTTAAGAAATACAATTACAAAGTTATACACATATATAAGTTTATAAAGGAGCAAATTTTCAAAAATTTTACGATTTTATGCCGAATTGTGTCTAAGAAATTTTGTGATTTAATGAAATCCCATGATCATGTAAAAACTCTCGTTTACTCTCTTTAGGTGAGTTTGATCAAATTCCCCTCTTTTTTCTTTTACATGCACAAGTGTAAGGACTTTCAAGGTCTCTACCTCGACCGAGTCTTTGAGACTTCTAAGTTTACAGACCTACAAGGTACAGAAGGGGACGAGGGAGGACAGAAGAAGGGAGGACGACAATAGGGGAAAGGAGGAGAGATGGAGTAGGGAACAGGAAGGGGTTCAGAGGTCCGAGGTGAAGTGTGTTCTTAATGTGTTAGGATCTAGTCGGTGGGGACCTCCTTTTCTTTCTCTGGGAGAAGGTCATTCCAGAATAACCCAAGTTCATGTCTTTCGACCCCAAAGGGTCCACAAGGATCACCCTTTCTTGGACGGACGGATACGTCCTCTGCACTCTCTGTACCCAAGTTAGAGACCCATCTCTTCTAGGGGGTCTTCTCCTGCACCTTTGGGTGAGGTCATAAGAACAGACCTCTTAGGGTACCTGTCCCCTCGGACCGTCCGATGTTAACTGTCCCATCGTTTCTCGACCAGAACAGACTTCGCTGAATCGAGTGTACGTGTCTTTCAACCTAATGAACTAGTGTGTACCGATTAGTGGAGACCATGTAAATTCCTGGGAATGATTAAATGAAATGATCAAATGAAATAGGATTAAATATAGAGAAAGTAGGGATTAGGGGTAATCGTAAATACAGGGGACTAGGAGTGGTTTCTATGACTAAGTTTCAAAAACAATATATAGGAAAACAAATACTCATTGAAACATTTTATACATAACACCAAAAGCTTACGTATATATACACCCATAGAGTAGACTTTGATTAGAAAAACGGAAATTTTGATACATAAAAAATTTTTTATCGATTAAAATAACCCCAGATAAATGTATACCATTTTGTGTATCTAGAATTCGAATATCAATTCCTTCAAACTGTCTACATATAAAGGTACATTACCTGTGGGACTAGTTTTGTAACTTGTAAAGGTAGAGGGGTCTTTCAAAGGAAGTCAGGGAAATGTCATTTAGATGTTAATCTCCGTCGGAGAGAAGACTAAAGTTAATGAGTTTTAATAAAACGTACAAGTTACTTGAAGTATTTGTACCTTAGTATTTCATACATGAGAAAATACAGATTGAAAAACATGAGTTGAATTATAGACACTCTAGGTAGGTTCAAAACCGTACATAATCTTGAAAATTTTAATAATAAAATAACGTTGAGTATAAGGTGTCATTCTTATATTATACAAAAATTCTGTTTATACACACATAGATCAGTGAACGAAGACCGACGAAGTGAGGACGATATACGTAGAACATATAAAATGAGTAGTCAGGGGAAGAGTACTTGTGAAACCAGCAGAAGGTATTAGACGATCGGGTTTATGACGACACTGTTTGTAGGAACTCACATGAGACACTGAACACACTATCAACAGTTCGACTATTCGTAGGAATTAAGGTAATTCTTGCCAACGTGATACCTTACGAGTGTAGTCAAATGTAAGGGAAGTCGTCACAAACTTCCGTGACAAGGGACTACACTACCGGTAAGTATCGTAATGTCATTTGTCACAATTGGTCAAAAGTTGTAAATCTCGTCACAAAAGATTATTTTTCAAAACACTAGAACTTTTATCAGACATAGAAGTAATGGGTTTTACTATTGAAGATCCCTATGTACCAATGACTCGTGAACTTGATATCGAACACACTAATTCCTTACAGTAAAGGTTGAAATACTTTAATATCAATTACATGTACATTCAATTTATCGGTATACACCAATCACAAATGGTATAACCTGTCACGTCGAAATCCTAGTTGGTCCTACTACTCTAACCTGAATCGAATCAAAACTGACTCAGAACGGTAACTTTCCCCTAAGTTTCCTTACTGTACTATGTTAAGCATAGAATCTAGTAAGGTCGACACCATTCGTACCCACCTCACCCCAAGTTGTCTTCAGTCCTCTATAATCAATCCCACTGTAATATAACTGGGATTGAATTTTTTTACTATCGAATAAGTCCTCGTCACCTCTGACTCTCTTGTCTCTTTTAGTTCTCGAATTTACCTTTGTGGTTGTCAGGAACCTTTGACTGAACTTTATCATCTAATTTTTTTTTTTTAGTCGTCACTTACGGCTCAAGGAACGCACCTGTTACTCTACGTGCCGTTATGTATCAAAGACTACTTCTTCGAGGGTCCTTTAGGTGTACCTTTTCGTGGGCAGTCGGTCTTCACCACTACCTTTGAATCTGTTACAGGAACTCAGTACTTTTCTGCCACACACCTCAGTACAACAGAGACCCAGACCTTGGGGTAGACAATGACGAGACTAAAGTGGTTCCAAACACGGTTTCCAGTGGACCTAGGTAGGGTAGGGTAGGAAACGAGTCAGTATCCGACTGTCTCAAATCGTACTCTTCTTACTTCGCTGGACCTCTTTAGACATTTATAGACCTTCGATTCCAACTGTGTCTTCCTTTTCAGACCCTTGACTATGTGTAGGTAACAAATTACAACGTCCGTTAATCACTAGTCCTCGTCGACGATACCAATTTGACAATTTTTAAACTTTCACTCACTTCGTCTTGTATACCCCATCCAAAATAGAGGTTTTGTGACGAAACTCCTATTATAACTGTATTAAACGGATAGTATAAAGGGGGAGAAACTCTACTAAACGTATTGTAAAGGATCTTTATCTGAGGTATACAGACAATCGTTAACCATCTCCTTCACGTTTGAGTTCGAGTAACTTCCTCTCGGTCAGTGTTCTCCTCAGTGCTTAGATTCCGATCTCGGTCCGACACAAAGGGGAAGGACCCGTTTTCCATCTCGTAGTCGTCTTTCAGTCACTTCCCTGCTCTTCACTCCTTTGCCTGTTAATCACTGCGAAAAGATATACGCTGGTTGACATACTACGTCGTAAGATCCATAAATATTTATAGAGGTAAAATACCTAACCTTTTGACTCTGAATTTGTCTCCTCCGTTAAATGAGTTTCAGTGTGTCGTGGTCTAAGTCCTAGGTCTGGTCTAAAAGAACCGATTTTTTATTTGAAGTCTGTTTTTTTTAGGTGGAGACCTAAACCTGTTCACGTGACTAAGAGTGGACTTTTCGGGGGTAGTACGCCTCTTCCCTTACCGTTGGGTGAGGTCATAAGAACGGACTCCTTAGGGAACCTCTCTCCTCGGACCGCCCGACTCCAGTAACCCAATGTTTCTCAGTCTGTACTGGCTTCGTTGAATCGTGTGTGTCTGTCACTAAGAGTCAGACCAGAAACCTGATCATCGAATCTGGAGTGGACTCTTATAAGCTACTTATGCTTAGTAAAACATGTGTGATTTAATTCCTAAGACCTCCACTTCGGGTCTACAAACAAAATTGTTTGAGAGGTCCATTAAGACCGCCTCCGATGACAAAACCTTAACGGTTTATTCACGCTAAATTAGTTAGTATATTTTTCTTCAATGAGTCCTTACGATGTCACCCTCCTACATCTACCCTCCTCTATCTCTTTATATTGTGTACAAAAGATGTGTTTCTTATCGTTTGAAATCCCCTTTATCTATATTGACCTTGTTCTTGAGTCAAATCACCTTCCTTACGATCGATCTATTTATTAAACCTTCGAAACAAAGATCAGGGTCTAGACTATGATTATAAGTCCTACCCAAACTTGTCCAACAAATTGCAGATACATAAAGGAAAATTAAGGTTAATTTTACTATGGTCAGCACCACCATTATCAAATAAATGTTCCGGTTACGACAATGTAATAAAATCTCCATCTATCCTGTCACTGATCGGTCTTTACTCTTCACAATCTTTCGGACTTCATAAGGAATGTCTAACTGTAAGATCATGTGACTTTTCCGTTTTACTATCCTGTGACTTTCTTCTTGAGGGACCCAGTCATCCACGGATTTTACGATGACCTCTAGTCACCTCTTTATTGAGGTCTTTCTTACTTCCCTACCTCGGTTTCGTTTTTGTTATGGGCCGACACCTACACTGACCACTATCTTCGTTCCAGGTTACGACATTTCTCGTTATAACGTATCCTTGGACCTTACAGTCCAGGTACTTAGTTCCGTTTAACCTTCACCAGTTTGCTCTACCGTTCTCACTTGCAGCTGTAAGATCCTTAGTCGCTTGATTTTACCTGACCGTACCCACGTAAATTGAGTCTACTGGTAATATAGATGATGACACCCGTCCTTATGGAATCTTCTTTACCTCATCGGTAGTACCAGTTGTTTTCTGAGGTTTTACTTCATGAACCTACGTTAGAGTTTTTGCTGTCTTACTAGAGACAAGTAAAGGGTCCGTTTGGTAAGTTATAGTGTCTTTAGGTTCGGATACGGGGTTGGTCATTTCGACTTCTTCGACTTCAACTTACCAAGATACTTCTGGATGTTCTGGAAAATCTTGATTGTGGGGGTTTTATACAGGAAAAGTAATATCCCCTGACCTTACGTTTTCATCCTTCAGTTCTTTGTGGACCTCATTGTCCGTTTAAACCGGGACCTCATGTCTTACTTCGTCCCTTTTCCGATTATCTCAAATCGTTTCTTTTACGTGACCAGTATCGTTTGTGGGAGAAGGTTGTTGTGTTCTCTTGTGAGATGTGTACCTGTAGTGGTCTACCAGTTACGGCTTTAGTCTAACTAATATAAGAAACGTCGGTTTCTTCCTCTTTGAGATATGTCAGTCGTTTTTGTTCTGACCCTCGACTGACACCGAGTCTAGTCAAGTTAAATCAGCGAGTCAGTACAGGCTGAGAGCACTTGAGGAATAACGGTTTAAGTCTGACTTTAACTTCTTTCATCCCTTTTGGTGATCTGGTAAGTCCATACTGGATTTAGTTTAGGGAATACTAATATGTCACCTTCACTCTTTATCTAAATTTCCTGACCTAGACTATCTGTCTCACGGACTACTTGATACCTACCTTCAAACACTGTAACATGTCCTCTGTCCCTAGTTCTGGTAGGGGTACCTTTTCTTTACGTTTTTTCGTTTTACCGACAGACTCCTTCAGAATGTTTATCGACACTTTTCTTCTCTTCGGTTTTCGTTTCCTCTTATCCTTTCTATATTCGTAGACTTACATCTCAAGGTTTCTTATCGTTCTTCTCTATTCTTTCGGAAGGAGTCTCTACTTCCGTTTCTTTATCTCCTTTTGTTGTCTTACCCTTTCTGATGTCTAGAGAAGTTCTTTTAATCTCTATAGTTCCCTTGTAAAGTACGTTTCTACCTGAGTTATTTCCTGTCTTTACCATACCTGGATTGTCTTCGTCTTCTATAATTCTTCTCCACCGTTCTTATGTGTCCTCTTGACATGTTTTCTCTCGAAGTGCTGGGTCTATTAGTGCTACCACACTAGTGAGTGGATCTCGGTCTGTAGGACCTTACGTTTCAGTTCGCCCGGAATCCTTCGTAGTGATACTTGTTTCGATCACCTCCACTACCTTAAGGTCAACTCGATAAAGTTTAGGACTTTCTACTACGACAGTTTCACGACGTGAGTTATACGGTGTTTAAACCTTTTGAGTCGTCACCGGTGTCCTGACCTTTTCCAGTCAAAAGTAAGGTCAGGGTTTCTTTCCGTTACGGTTTCTTACGAGTTTAATGGTGTGTTAACGTGAGTAGAGTGTCCGATCATTTCATTACGAGTTTTAAGAGGTTCGAGTCATTATGTACTTGGCACTTGAGGGACTACAAGTTCGACCAAAATCTTTTCCGTCTCCTTGGTCTCTGGTTTAACGGTTGTAGACGACCTAGTATCTTTTTTTGTCTCTCAAGGTCTTTTTGTAGAGAAAGACGAAAGAACTGATACGGTTTCGGAAACTGACACACCTAGTGTTATTTGACACCTTTTAAGACTTTCTCTACCCGTATGGTCTGGTGGACTGGACGGAGAACTCTTTGGATATACGTCTAGTCCTTCCTTGTCAATCTTGACCTGTACCTTTTTGTCTGACCAAGGTTTATCCTTTTCCTCACGTAGTTCCGACACATAACAGTGGGGCTAATAAATTGAAGATACGTCTCATGTAGTACTCTTTACGACCCGACCTTCTTAGTGTTCGACCTTAGTTCTAATTACCCTCTTTATAGTTATTGGAGTGTATACGTCTACTGTGGTGGGAATACCGTCTTTCACTTCTCCTCGATTTTTCGGAGAACTACTTTCACTTTCTTCTCTCACTTTTCAACAGAATTTCAAGTTGTAAGTCGTTTGCTTCTAGTACCGTAGACCAGGGTAGTGAAGAACCCTTTATCTACCCCTTCGTCACCTTTGTCACAGTCTGAAATAAAAAACCCGAGGTTTTAGTGACGTCTACCACTGACGTCGGTACTTTAATTTTCTACGAATGAGGAACCTTCCTTTCAATACTGGTTGGATCTGTCGTATAATTTTGCGTCTCTGTAATGAAACGGTTGTTTCCAGCCAGATCAGTTCCGATACCAAAAAGGACACCAGGACATACCTACACTCTCAACCTGACACTTCTTCCGACTCACGGTTTCTTAACTACGAAAACTTGACACCACAACCTCTTCTGAGAACTCTCAGGGAACCTGACGTTCCTCTAGGTTGGTCAGGTAAGACTTCCTCTAGTTGGGACCCTAAAGAAACCTTCCTTACTACGATTTCAACTTTGAGGCCATGAAACCGGTGGAGTACCCTTCACAACTGAGTAACCTTTTCTGGGACTACGACCCTCCCTAACCCCCGTCCTCCTCTTCCCCTACTGTCTCCTACTCTACCGACCTACCGTAGTGTCTGAGCTACCTGTACTCAGACTCACTTAAGGCCCTCTACCACTACCTGTCCCTCCGGACCGCACGACACTAAGTACCCCAGCGTTTCTCAGCCTGTGCTGACTCGCTGACTTGACTTGTCTGACTTGACTTTCACTTTGACTTCTATGTGTCAATATCTACCGGTTCAGGTAATAAGAGTTTGTACTAAACTTTACTCCACGAATAGTGTTTCATTTTTAGTACGTCAAGGTCTCGTTATATGAGACAAGTGTAGGGTACAAAGACCGTATATCTCTGTCCTTTCTCCACTGATACTAGTGGAAGTCTACTAAGATCGTACGAAGGTTTCAACTCTTAATATCGAGATATATCAGTCGTTTAGATTACTTCCTCTTTAGATTCACTAGTTGTTAACAAACCCCCACCACATACCACTACAAGATCCGTGGACAGAAATCACTGAGAGTAGTAAATACCCCTTTCAGATCAAAAGAATCGGACCTTAAGATCAGAAGATACTAAATGAAGGACTCATGTAAAGGACGAAGGACAAAGTAACTAGTGAAAGTATTCGGAGACGCAATCGGTTTAATCTGATGAACGAAAAGAGGTCGATAAGGATCCAATGTGAAGGAGACACCAAAATGATCACGACAAAGGATACGGACAAAACAGCTGACTTTAATATAGGAAGGAGGTGTCGTGTTAAATTCACAAAATAGGAAGGATTTCGGAAGGGAACACAGTAATTGGTCATTCGTAGAGACGAGGGAGACTACCGAACAGTATAAACCTATCATATAGAAAAAATTACAACACCTGATATCTTATTTTGTGAAACAGAGTTTATTAAAGTCAGTATTTCCGTTACGTGAAGTCAGGACTCCATACTACCGACATCCAGTCAAGTAAATTATCGAGTTACTACAGTATTTTCTACGTCCAGGACAGATGGAAGGGGTAGTAAGTCGGATCGAGATCAGGGAACTATTTAGCTTTTGTCGGTGGTACCAAGATTTACAGTGAATGTCTGTTTATGTCGGTCACACACTTTTCTCGAAAACAACTGGAACCAAAGAAAAATTCTTGTTCCTTTGTAAAGGTTCTTAGACTGGGATTCTGAAAAAGAGTACAAAGTAACCGGTCGTATTACAGTGTACGGGTAAGGATTTGGTCAGTGACTGTTCCCGTTACGTCAAAGTCCCGGGTCTAGTAACTTTGTGCAAATCAGTTTTCTAAAGGACTTGTTTTGACCTAGTGAGAATCTTTCCTCCTTACCACCTACGACGGCTTACCACGAACCGAATCGACAATTAGGAAGAGATTTCGTTATCCGGGAGAGTTATATGTACTACTGATAGACAAGGGTACAAATTAAGGGGATAATTTGGATTCAGAGGAACTCCTGTCCAAAAACAAAATACAAATTACCGTACTCAAGATCTCAGTCTGTTTAGACCCAACTTTGATTACACTATTTGAGTTAGGTTAAACGTGTTCTGAAAGGACTAAACCCCCCGAAGGGTCCACCACGGTCACCATTTCTTGGTTGGACGATTACGTTCTTTACATTCTCTACACCCAAACTAGGGACCCAGTCCTTCTAGGGGACCTCTTCCCGTTGGGTGAGGTCATAGGAACGGACCTCTTGGAACTCTTGTCTCCTTGGACCACCCGATGGCAGGTACCCCAGTGTTGCTTGACCTGTACTGACTTCATTGAATCGAACACGTGTGAAGGACTAAAATCGTGGCTTTCAGCGTAGAGATCTCTTCGGGTAATCGAGGTCCATTAGGTACTGTTGACCAGTGGGTTCAACTTTAGAGTAGAGACAGCATATGACCTACGTGTTAGACCGTCAGTCAAAACAAGTTCTGACTGACGAACTTACGGGTGGTTTACGGTCCGTGACAAAGTCTTTCAAACGGAACAAAAAGACTGGTGTGACCGTGGTCGGGAGAGTGAAGGGCGTTAGCACGATCACAACGGGGCCCTAACGGAGCACACACTGGGAGAGAGACGGGGCGTAGTGAGTCTCTACTACAGTCTCCTTCGGACCGGCGGACTGCTTATCCCGAACCCTTTAGGGGTCCTCAAACGTCTGTGACAAAGACCGAACTTTTTGTTTTTGTGGGTGTTTTGTCGGTTCCCAGGGTTAGATGAGTCCCTTGTACGACAGGGGAGGACAAACGTCCCGGTAAAGAACCTGTTCGTCGCCGAGACAAACGACCTGAAAACCGGGGCACGTCAGTGACACTCCGTTCCGTGTAGAGTATATTTGTCCGGTCACTTTACTCCATTAACGCCGAAAGCTACTTACGATAAAGACAGAGGACCCGTTACGATGAACCCTACCCTTCTCACTCTCGTTCACCTAGACCGTGTAACACCGAGAGGAAATGTCTCACCTCTGTCTATTGGGTCCCCACCCTTTCGGCGGAGGACAAAGAGGAGGATTACTACTCACTCATGGCATGCGAAAAAGTCTTTTCTGGACGAGGTACAACCTTTAGGGAAGGCTTACGGTCTTGAAAAGGTAAACCCGTTCCTCCGACAGGAATTTACACTGAATTGTCTCGACATGACTCGTATTATGCGCGGTTCGGACAATGTCTACAGTAGTAAAGGAGAAGTGTTTCTAGGAGTCTTTATCCATGTTAATTATAAGGTCGATACCTCTTCTCGTTCCCTACTGAGTCCTGCCACCCCAGGAGACCAGTGTCGGGGCTGTACTCGTTCCGGTCGCATTTGGAGAAAGGTATCGCTCTCGACAAGGTAACGTGGTGACAAGTAAAATCGGTAAACGCAACTTAAAAACAACCTAAAACAGGAAAGCACGATGCAACTTTACCCTTTGTCTTTTGTTCTAAAGAAAAATTGCGAGAAGTATCGGTGCAAGACATTGGGTCATGACACTGGTGAAACCGACGAACTGGATCTTGGGTACAAAAAAGTACAAACCTAACACACAAACAACAACAACGGTAAGGAAAATAGAAATCGGTCACCATAAGTCGAAGTGTTGTGAACAACCGCAATTGTTACGTAGATGAAGAGTCTAAAGGAATGGTGGTAAAGAGTAATTTACAAATCAAAACCTACAAATTTATTTAGTGGGTTTATCAACGTATTGTAATTTAACAACAACAACAACAACAACACACACACACACACACGTACGATTCAACGAAGTCAACACAGACTGAAACTCGTTGGGGTACCTGACATCAGGCGGTCCGAAGATACAGGTGTACTAAGAAGTCCCTTCTTATGACCTCACCCAGCGGTAAGGGAAGAGGTCCCCTGGAAGGACTGGGTCCCTAGCTTGGGTGTAGAGAATATAGACGACACAACCGGCCGTCAAGAAATGGTGATCACGGTGGACCCTTTAGGAATTTAACAATATATATCACATTTATTTGAGAAGACATTGGGTTCCCTGATAAAATGCCGATTTTCTACCTCTCTATCAAATTATCCGTGAAACCCAATAGAACGTCTTCTACACAGACCACTTCTTACTCGAAAACCCTTACTCTCGTTCCAGGTAGTGTCAGTTTGCGTCTCGTGAAACCGTAAGTAAATCGGAAGGTTCTAAATCGAAGGGATACTCTTTATGTCCTTGACACGTTCACTATAAAAGTACATAACGTGTGATACCACATACTCCTCTCTGTAAGTCATTTCACAGACTACGGAACACGTTCGAGACAGTTACTGTCGATACGGAACAATAACTCCTGACGATAAATGTGAAAATACAGTCAATGTACGGAAAGTACCAGATAAGGGGTCCAGTACCTGACACAATCTTAAGCAATAAAAACTTATTCACTCTATAACGCGAATAGTTGCATAGAGGTGCAGGTATCGTGGAAAAGGTATTTCTGAGAGACAAGAAATAAGGGACACGAGGAAGAGGAGGTCCCTCTCCACCTCTATTGGTAACACGAGAGTCAATACCATTAGCCTACTGGTCTCACGTCGGAAGGTCGAAGTGTCCACGAGTCGTAAGTCGGAGATTAGAAAACGGTATAACGACAAAAGGGGAGTGAAGAGACGAGAGAAGATGAGGAGTCGGAGTGACTAAAGGGTAATGACTCGTTAAATGCTTAGAGAAAATGAAGGACTGAAAAAGATTGGCACAGGAGTCCCAGAGTGGAAGGAGATGTTCCTCAATTAGTTCCATGAAACTATCTGTTTGTAAAAGGTGGGGTCCTCCTAAAATACCGTCGACAATCAATTATATAGATAAAGAAGGGGGACATTAATCTTGTCTCCCTACATGTATTAGGTTCTCCAACGCTTGACGGACTCGGTGTAACTCTCCGTCCATCCTTTCAATCTCGCCCGCAGTGATTCGTACACAGCAAACACGATAACCTCGACTTAGAACTTCCTACTCTATCGGTCCCTCAGTCGGGATCCAGTTACGATAAAGTCCAGTGTTACTCCGTCTGGGTTAATCCACTCGAGGGTCGCACGAGTCTCCCTTGTAAGTGGTGGTCGTTCCTGGTAATATCAATTTTGTTCAACGTTTTAGTCCTTTCCTAAGGACTTCCCACTCCTCCCCTCCACAAAGACCTGTAAACAAGACTCAACCTTTTGTCACAAACACACAAGTAATTTTGTCGTAGTTTTGTTTTCTGGGAGGTCCTTCAGGGTCATTGGTTCCAATAGTCATAATTCTTCCGTCTCGGGATCAGGGACCCATCTGTAAGATAGTACTTTTTCGGAGTAAATCTTTATAACTACTTAACTAGATATAGTACAAAAGGAAAAATTACGAATTTTGTGACCACCACACAAATGTATTAACCTTCCTCCTCCGTCCTTTACCTTCCTTTCGGTATAATGAGTGAAACTTTCACGAAAACCTACTCGTTTTACTCCCGTTTTGGAACGTTTCTTCCAAAAGTTCTCAAAAACACGTGTCTTCGTAGTCTGACCTTCTTCCTCCAAAAGATAAACCACACACGTATCAGTGAGTCGGGACAGACTCAGAAACACTGGGGTTCCTGACGTCGGGTGGTCCGAGGAGACAGGTGCCCCTAAGAGGTCCGTTCTTATGACCTCACCCAACGGTACAGGAGGAGGTCCCCTAGAAGGGGGGAGTCCCTGACTTGGGTCCAGAGGGCGTAACGTCCACCTAAGAAATGGTAGACTCGGTGGTCCCTTCGAAACCTCTCCTATAGTTTCATTTCGAGCTCTCCACTTCGTCGATTCCTGTCTGTATAAGGACATTCGGACCGTAACACAGGGACAGTCGGTTTGTCGTCTGCGATTCTTATGAGCCCAGGTCCAAGAGAGATTGGGTATGGGGAGTGAGAGTGAGATGATAAAGAAATTCAATAACGAAGAGTTACACAGAAATAAGACAACTTAAGTGAGAGGGATTACGATGATGGGACCATGTTCGTGTAAATATAAAAACGAAATAACGAGGTCGAATAAGAAATTTGAAACTGAACGTGAGTCTCCTAAGTTCCTAGAACAATTTAACGTCTAAGACTAAGTCATCACGACTCTGTTCCGGGTCCTAAGACGTAAAGATTGTCTGATAGTTCACTACGGAACCACCGACCAACCTCTTGATGTGAATCTCGTCACTACATCATCCCTGTCTTCGTCCAGTACTTGGGAGGTGTTAAGTCCAAGAATGTGATGGGGTCCGTCGGAAGATTTCTCAAAACCCTCATCGGAAATAGATCTCCTAGGGTCTTCTACTTTGTTCCCGACGACCTACCTTAATTTCGTTTTAGAATGACAGACCTTCTACTAAGACTGTAGTTCTCGACAACTCATTAGTAAACCTGCTATGATACTCTACTTATAGGAAGTAATACCCCGAGAGGACCACCGAGTTGGTACTTCTTTAGAGGACGGTCACGTCGTCTACGTCCAAACTGGGGACCCAGTCCTTCTAGGGGACCTCTTCCTTTACCATTGGGTGAGGTCATAAGAACGGACCCTTTGGGGTACCTGTCTCCTCGGAACACCCGATGTCAGGTACCCAAACGTTTCTCAGTCTGTACTGAATCACTGATTTGTTGTCGTGGAAAGTAATATTTATAAGTTCTTTTCTCTTTCGTCATAAAAAGACAGTAAAATAACCTAACCGGTTTTACAAGTAAACTCAAAAGACATTCTACCATACCTTTTGGGTTTGTTTGAAAAACCGGTTGAATAATGATACTTGTAAAGTTTGTCTTAAGAACTAAGATGTTAATCGTAGAAGGATATACGAACGAAATAGGTAGGGAGACAAATAGACTGTTATGTTATAACAAAAAATACGGATGTATCGGAAATGACTTCAAGTCATAAACAAATAAAAAACACCCTACTTCAAATGTACGTCACCTATGTGTTTAGGATTCAATGATAAACTACTTCAAACTGCTTACGTATATGGAAACACTGGGTTTGCAGATAGTTCTATATTTTGTCATGGTAGTGTGGTTTTAAAAAAGTAGGGTGAGGTGTCAGAAGTGAGGATAGTAGGATTTACTTTGATAAAAAGGATTAACCAAAACGGTATCAAATTAAAACGAAGAAGATCTGAAAGTGTAGTCACTCTAATCTTTAGTAAATGAGAAAACACACTCCGAAGAAAACGTGATTCAAAAGCTCTAAGTAGACACAGTAGTGCATCAATTCTCCGTATATCATTACTTCTAAGGACCTCTCGAGTGAAGTCGTCGTGTATATGACTTTGACCTTGCTCTGTCTCTTCTAATCGTACAGGGATGTGTCCCTACTGTACGTTTAAACACTTGGTAAGGTATAAGCACACATATGGATACCGACTGAGTACAACTCCAAACTGTCTTTGTTGTTTCAAGACATTTCGTTAATAGGAAGTTATTTTTTCATTTAATTTTTTTTAAGGATATCATACTCAGACATTAAACAAGAAAGAGAAAATACAAAAAAAAAAATTCTTAGACTCTATTTAAATGGGGAAATTTCATATGTTTAATCACCAACAATCATATAAGTGTTCCAACACATTGGTAATGGTGATAGATTAAGGTCTTTTAAAGTAGTGGTGGTTCTCTTTGGGGTATGTGTGACCGTCAATGAGGAGTTAGGGAGAAAAGCAGGGTCAAGGTCAAGGTCAAGTCAGCGAGTCGGCATAGGCTGAGACACTGTGGTACTTGGCGTCGTGCGGTCCGAAGGGACAGGTAGTGGTTGAGGGTCTCAAGTGGGTTTGGGTACAGGTAACTCAGCCACTACGGTAGGTCGGTAGAGTAGGAGACAGCAGGGGAAGAGGAGGACGGGGGTTAGGGAGGGTCGTAGTCTCAGAAAAGTTTACTCAATCGAGAAACGTAGTCCACCGGTTTCATAACCTCAAAGTCGAAGTCGCAGTCAGGAAGGTTACTTGTGGGTCCTGACTAGAGGAAATCCTACCTGACCAACCTAGAGGAACGTCAGGTTCCCTGAGAGTTCTCAGAAGAGGTTGTGGTGTCAAGTTTTCGTAGTTAAGAAGTCGCAAGTCGAAAGAAATATTAGGTTGAGAGTGTAGGTATGTACTGGTGACCTTTTTGGTATCGGAACTGATCTGCCTGGAAACAACTGTTTCATTACAGAGACGAAAAGTTATACGACAGATCCAACTAGTATTGAAAGGAAGGTTTCTCATTTGCAGAAAATTAGAAAAGAAGGGTCGGAGACCGTTAGTAATAAGATGAAATATAGAGATACCTAAACGGACAAGACTTGTAAAGTATAGCATAAGAGATAATACTTCAATAGCGTCACAAAAAACAAAAAAAGGGAGGTAGGAGGATAACTATATTTGAACCCGATAAGGATCAAACCCCGATAAAACTGATGTAGAAGAAACTTATAAGTACATTTTCCATACAAAACCCGTATACTAAAATAAAAGAATCCGGTTAACGGATGTTAATCCTAATGACCACCTATCATAACAATATACAAATCAAGATATCGTTGTTCATAAAGGTTTCACCAGTATGGTAAAATGTAAAGGTACTTGTAACATACTGTTAAGGCCAACGAGATGTACGAGTCGGTAGACCACAACAGTTAAGAAAAAAAAAAAATAAAATTAAACCCGATAAGACCACCCATGTTGTTATAAATTCTCCGTCCATCTTCAATTCTAAGGAAATCATACTCCTCGAACCTGTCCTTACAGAGGTGTCTCGAGTCTCGAAGACCCCAAGGTTTGGTTCAATATACGTATGAACACAATCGAAATATAACGACGGTAATTTTTTCTTTTTGTTTTGTTTTGTTTTTTGATGGTGTGTGTCACTTCATTTTGGTGTGTATAAATAATAGAGTGACAAAAGATCCGGTCTTTGGACCCAAGTGAGTCGACAAGGAGACAGAAGTCAGAGTGTTACGACTTTAGTTGGACGGTCGACAGAACCCGAGAGTTGTCCTCCGAGGTTCCTTCTTAAGTAAATCCAACAACCGTCTCAGGTACCAGGTATTCCAACATCTTGATTTCGGGGATAAAGGAAGCACCGACAATCGACCTCCGGTGATACTCAAGAAGCCCTGGAGAAAAGTCGGGAGTGTGGACGGGGCAGGTAGTGTCTTCGGCCGACAACCCCTACTATGAACGTGAACGTTAGTGGGAGCGAAGGCGAAGTTGGTGTCGAGGAGACGAAGATGGACCTTTTGCAAGAGACGAAAACTCTCGAGTACAGTAATTCTGGTCGGACCTATTTAGTCCTATTAGAAGGATAGAATTATATACATTGGAGCTAGTGTAGATGTTTCGGAGAAAACTGTGCATTAGATTGTGCAAGTGTACTGAGTCCCTAATCCTGTGTCTGCAGATACGCCTCGTTAATAAGAAGTCGGTACCGAGGAAATTCACTGGTTACGGGTCTGGAGACCATCTACTGTTCGAAACCTCAGACTCCAAAGTGGAAGGTGTGACAACGTCAAAGAGGGGGGAGACAGTTGTAAAACAGTTGAGACTAATTTACGAAGACCATAAAATATATTGGGTTAGTTCTTGTCGGATTATACCTGATAAAGTCAAAGTGAACCATCAAAATTCTCACAAGTATCGTAACCACATTCTTAAGTTACTCTATTGTAAAAAATCAAGGGTTTCCTTAAATAAAATCAAATAAAAATATGTTCCTCGTTTTTATTGTATAATTCATAGTAATTCTTGTAAAAAGTTTCTGAGACTTGAAGGTTCAGTCGTTATCTCTGTCTCTTTCGTTCTTCCTTCCAGAATCACACCTAACGATTCGTTTTATATATGTACAAAAATTCCGTAGAATAACAACCGTTACAAAAAACACTCGTGGGATACCTTGTACAACAAATTGGGGATTTCGTTAGAACAAGTATATAGGTCTTTCCTATACTTTGCGAACACGACCATCAGTCAAAGATATTTATTAACAAAAAACTCGATAAATTTCTTATGGGAGTTCTGAGTGTCACGGACCAACCTAAAAAAGGTACTTTATCAGTAATAAATTTTACTTAGTCTCTCTTACAGAAAAAAATTAAAGTTAAAAACAATCCCATATCAACGAAATGTTACGACACAATCGAAGAGGATATCTCTTTTCACTTCGTCGATATGTATATGTATATAGGGGAGAAAAAACCTAAAGGAAAGGTACATCCAGGGGTGTCGATTAATTACGTTCCTTTGCGTACACTTTATCACGAACGATGATTCATTGACGATTCCTCTGAAGTGCACCCGGTCGGTGTAGTGACAAGGAGGAGTTCGGAGATAAAAGAGAACTAATACTACGAATATTCAGAAACGAAAGGGTAGACGAGAGACTGGACTTTCCGTCTGGAGAGGTACTATCTAGTCACTCCAGGGGACGGGTGACGACAAGTCCACCTAAACCGGAGGCCCTCCTTGTCCACTCCCTAACTTCCCTCTCTCTACTGACTCTGACCGTAAAATAAGAAGACGAGTAGGTCTCGGGTGGTGGTGAAAGTCTCGAGTACTTAGTGTTGGTATCCGACGAGAGAGATCTGAGATTATTGGAAATGAGAACGGTAGTCCGATTCCCACGATCATCGAAGGTGACAACGAGCAGAGCACACGATGTATCAGAGAACAACTAAAGGGACTAGTGCTAGTACCGAAGTATTTAGTAGAGAAGTAGTTGGAGAGGACTTAATAGGAAGAAACATGGTTCAATGAGATGTATAAGTAGGTACACCACAACAGAAAAAAAAAAAAAATTAAACTCGATAAGACTACCCAGGTCGTTATAAATTGTCCGTATTTCATCGTTTCTAGGGACATTTTACTCCTCTCTTTTTCACCTTTACATGACCTGGCAAAGACATCTGGGAATAGATAAATCTTACAACATTAAGGAACCAAGAGTCCTACGTACTTGAGAAGTGTTAAGATTAAAATAACTCACCAATCAAAACCATCTTTACAACTTCTTACAGTGCATTTGTGTGTAGTTCAAACTCTCAGGGTGAAAAAGTTATTAAGTAAGTTTTTATAAATCAACACTTGTACAGTTCCTCTCTACTTACAGAATCGGAAGAATACAGAAGAATAGTGGAGGAAATTTTGTTAGTTAAGGGAAAAAGAGACTTTATAATACAGTTGTTTCTCCTCCGTATATTACTTATAAATAATAGACAACTCACTAAATTTGTGTAGAGAAGTTGTTAGGAAGGTCCTTGGGAATTGTCTTCCCTAGTGTAGGAAAATAGTTTACTCCTTTGACTCCGAGTTTCTCTATTTTATTGAATAAGGTTTACACACTACGATGACTCTTAAGTTCAAGTCTAGAGAAAAGAGTCAGGACGTGGTAAAGAAAATTGATCCGACAGCAATTCAGGAGTCGATAATCTTACCCCTAAGTCACTGGGAACGGAATTTTAGTAATAAAAACACGTTTTAGTCTTTCCCTGGACTGTAAGTCTACGTCAGTGTTACCAAACCTATTTACTTACTTACTAACTTCGTTACCCACTTACTTAGTTCGTTTAAAAACGTTCTAATCAAAGTGAAAACATTTCTTCAGTTTCTTCAGTCTGTGTCAGTATCTAACCATATTTTCCACTTGTTTCGGTCCGATCCTATAACCGACCTTTAGAACCCTCCCTCACAGAGGTCCTTCTACTCCATGAACTACGTTCGTCTCAAGTCGTCCAGAGGTGACGACGGGAAAGTCGAGGAAGGATGACGGACCGTGTCCTACAAGGGTACCTCTCTTGACGGGTCCCAAGTCGCAAGAAGTCCTAATGTAGACAACAGTCCACCTAACTGTTCCTAATCCGAAGAACAAGATACCAATACTTCTCTTACGGTCCTGTTCTGCGTCAAGAGTGGAGCTTACTATCGTAGGGTCTTTACGTTCCTTCAAGAGTTTTCCTTGGTAAGAGGGAAAGACTCATTACCGGTAAATAATTGTACATGTTACAAAAGATATCTAATAACATAAATACGAAGTAATGACGACATACTTCGTTCATAATGATTTGGGTGCATGTCTAACTTTTTGTCTGAGTTTCAAGTGTACTAGGTCCCAGTGTCTTACCTATTCATCGACTTAACCATGACTTTTCGTCTCTCCAGACTGAAGTTTACGGAAGTAGAAATGGGAGTTTTGTGGTATTGTTAATCAACCTAAATAATCACAAAACCAAATTCGTAAGTCAAGTCAAGTCAAGTCAGCGAGTCAGCACAGACTGAGAAACGCTGGGGTACTTAGTGTCGTGCGGACCGGAGGGACAAGTAGTGGTTGAGGACCTCAAGTGGGTTTGAGTACAGGTAGCTCAGCCACTACGGTAGGTCGGTAGAGTAGGAAACAGCAGGGGAAGAGGAGGACGGGGGTTAGGGAGGGTCGTAGTCAGAAAAGGTTACTCAGCTGAGAAGCGTACTCCGTCGGTTTCATAACCGCAAAGTCGTAATCGTAGTCAGAAAGGTTACTTGTGTGACTAGAGAAGATCTTACCTGACCAACCTAGAGGAACGTCAGGTTTCCTGAGAGTTCTCAGAAGAGGTTGTGGTGTCAAGTTTTCGTAGATAAGAAGCCGTGAGTCGAAAGAAGTGTCAGGCTGAGAGTGTAGGTATGTACTGGTGACCTTTTGGTATCGGAACTGATCTGACTGGAAACAACCGTTTCATTACAGAGACGAAAAGTTATACGATAGATCCTACCAGTATTGAAAAGAAGGTTCCTCATTTGCAGAAAATTAAAGTATCGACGTTAGTGGTAGACGTCACTAAAACCTCGGGGGGGGGTTTTATTTCAGACTGTTATAAAGGTGACAAAGGGGTAGATAAAGGGTACTTCACTTGCCTGGTCTACGGTACTAGAATCAAAAGACTTATGTGTCTTCTTGATATGTTTTTTCTAGAAGTGTTGGTTCTATTAGTGCTACCACACTAGTGAGTGGATCTCGGTCTGTAGGACCTTACGTTTCAGTTCACCCGGAATCTTTCGTAGTGATGCTTGTTTCGATCACCTCCACTACCTTAAGGTCAACTCGATAAAGTTTAGGACTTTCTACTACGACAGTTTCACGACGTGAGTTATACGGTCGTTTAAACCTTTTGAGTCGTCACCGGTGTCCTGACCCTTTCCAGTCAAAAGTAAGGTCAGGGTTTCTTTCAGTTACGGTTTCTTACGAGTTTGATGAAGTGTTAACGTGAGTAGAGTGTGTGATCATTTCATTACGAGTTTTAAGAGGTTCGGTCCAAAGTCGTCATGCACTTGGTACTTGAAGGTCTACAAGTTCGACCAAAATCTTTTCCGTCTCCTTGGTCGCTAGTTTAACGGTTGTAGGTGACCTAGTACCTTTTTCGTTCGTTCAAGGTCTTTTTGTAGATAAAGACGAAAGAACTGATACGGTTTCGGAAACTGATACACCTAGTGTTATTTGATACCTTTTAAGACTTTCTCTACCAAATTTGTAATACAAGATAGCTAATGAAACCACTAAGAATATCTTGAATTAAGAGAAAGACTTGTTTATTTCAAAACTACTGGTCGAATAGATTTTATATAAAGGATTGACAGAAGAAACAGTAATAAAATTAAGTTTAAATATAAAAGAAAGAGACTTAAGGTTTTCACGTAGATTGATCGTACCACACAATAGGTCCCATAAAATTCCATTTTTTACCTCCGGTTCAGGGTTGGGTGTTAAATGGACACATTGGAACCCACTTATTAAAGTTACTAGACTCATAGTCGAGTCAGTGGATAGTCTGGTCCCCAATAATAGGGACAGGTTGGATCAAGTTCCCTGAAACCCTTTAGTTTAATCTATTACCTATACTTTCATCAAACATTTGATACTTCACGATATTTCTACCACACCCAACAAATACACACACAAGAGAGAGGTAGAGGGTGGATAGGATACTTAGTCCGTCCTGTTTATGCGAGTGGAAAGACTTCCGTCCTCCTCTGACTTCCGTCCCCCTCTTCCCCTGCTGTCTCCTACTCTACCAACCTACCGTAGTGGCTGAACCACCTGCACTCAAACTCGTTCGAGGCCCTCAACCACAACCTGTCCCTTCTGACCACACGACGTCAAGTACCCCAGTGTTTCTCAGTCTGTGCTGACTCACTGACTTGACTTGACTTTATACGAATAAAATAAACATCTAGAGCAGGAAGGAAGGAAGGAAAGGAAGGAAGCGTAAAAGGAGGGAGAGACGGAGGAAGGAAAAGAGACAAAGAAGTTGTTTGGGGAAAAAATCCAGAATGGTACTTGAACCGCGACACTGTGTCGTGCGCGTCGGTTAATTCCGTAAATGTTGGGACAGTAGCTCGTCGGAGTTCGATCCGTGTCTCTCATGTGTCTATACACTACCTTGGTTCCCTCCTCTTCACCGTGTCGACTTCTCTGTTCGACCTTGGGAGTCAAAGTTTAAGGTTCTATCACACGAGAGGCAGATAAATGTTCTAAGTAGACCCTTTTAATGGTGAAGTTTCGGTTACAAAGGTTCTCGTCTTAGACCGAATTTCCTTTTTCTTAGGGGACTCTCAGGTGACTTGTTCATATACACGTCTCTTAGTACTACAGAAAAGTACAAGGGGATGTATGGCGATAAAGTATATAACCTTGTTTTCTAGATCCTTTTACGAAAGAGGGTCTAGTATCTTGATCTTTTACCGTATAGAGACAGGCATGAGGTCCGGTCGACACAAAGTTTACAAATTTCCGTCTCCGTAGAAATTCGTTATATCTTCACTTTCCTTTCGTTGTCCAGTCTAAACTATTCGATCATCCTAGACAGGAAGTATTACAATCCCGGAGATGGGAAAACAGACACGAGACAATTATGTCGGACCCTACTAACAATTATACTGGTAAATTGGTTACAAAGGGAAGACACCTCGATGAGGCAAACCACGGACAGACCCCTACTTAATGTATCTAGACAGACACAGGAGACTTTAACAGATTTCGGAAGAGAAGTTCAACTTGTCTTTGAGTGAAGCCGAGTTTCCTTGTCGGATACCTTTTAAGGACTGTGACATACAAGAGCATTAAAAACCTTGTGACATTTATAAACTCAGTCATCTAGAATTAGGTATTTGTGTCGACATGAATTTTTTGGGACTACCTCTCAATAATATTAAATTTGTTAACCCATTGTTTTGTTTAGTTACAATTAGTAAAAGCAAAAGATTCCTGTTACCTGAGTCTGAAGAGTATTTTGACTGTACTACTCGAAGTGTTAACGTAGGTGTTTATTTGAATGTTTACGATTCTATTTGGTAAGAGTTGAAAATTCTTGTAATATTTTTCTTTCACTCCACCCCCTACCGGTCCTTTCTCTTCTTTTTGTTTTGTTAAAACTCGTTCTGGTTCTGAGAGTATCGGTATAAAGTGTACTCCGGAGGTTTCTATTTGTACTTCCCTCTTTTGGGAGAGACCCAAACGGCAAAGAGTCAGACTTAATGTAATACTTAATGGTAACAAGTCCCCAATAAGAACAAAGATAGTCTCGATGGAAACCGAGAGAAGTCTGAAGAAATGACATTAAATATCTTTCATGAGTGTTGTCAGTTAATTAAAGGTTTGCTATACGACTCGAGAATGAACAGTTCGTAATACCACCCCATGACTCCAACTACACTTCTTACTCTATGTCGGGGGTCGAAGTTTTCCTAATATCATATCTTAGTCTCTGGTTTTGTAGTAGTATTTACTCGAAAAACCATTCACTTATTTGGTTACAAAACGGACTTTTACCCCCTTTTTTAATGTTTCTGAAACCTCCTGTAAAGGTCGACCTTTACAACCACAAATCCCTATTCTAACCTACTGGTAACCACGGAAGTACCTTCTTCTCTGTCAATACGACTTCTACATTTTCATTCGTATCAAACCTCAACTCCCGTCCCTTCTTATGTTGGTCTCCCTCGAAAAAAAAAAATTTTTATATTTACATAAATAAAATTAACCTCCAATTAATGAAATGAAAACATAACCAAAACGGTATATGTAGTTGTACATAGACGGTGTCCATATGTGCACAAGGGGTAGGACTTGGGGGGAGGGAGGAGGGAAGGGTATGGTAGGGAGTCTCCCTCGAAAAACTAGTTTTCTCGTCATGGTCGTTTGTTTCAGTTAGGAAATCAAGTTGAAATCCCTTTTATTTCCTCTGGCCCCCTTTACCACCTTTGTCACAGTTTGAAATAAAAAACCCGAGGTTTTAGTGACGTCTACCACTGACGTCGGTACTTTAATTTTCTGTGAATGAGGAACCTTCTTTTCAACACTGGTTGGATCTATCGTATAAGTTTTCGTCTCTGTAATGAAACGGCTGATTCCAGGTAGATCAGTTCCGATACCAAAAAGGACACCAGGACATACCTACACTCTCAACCTGACACTTCTTCCGACTTACGGCTTCTTAACTACGAAAACTTGATACCACAACCTCTTCTGAGAACTCTCAGGGAACCTGACGTTCCTCTAGGTTGGTCAGGTAAGACTTCCTCTAAGTCAAGTCAAGTCAAGTCAAGTCCAGTCAAGTCAGCGAGTCAGCACAGGTTGAGAAACGCTGGGGTACTTAGCATCGTACGGTCCGGAGGGACAAGTAGTGGTAGAGGGCCTCAAGTGGGTCTGAGTACAGGTTGCTCAGGCACTACGGTAGGTCGGTAGAGTAGGAGCCAGTAGGGGAAGAGGAGGACGGGGGTTAGGGAGGGTCGTAGTCTCAAAAAAGATTACTCAGTCGAGAAGAGTACTCCACCGGTTTCATGACCTCAAAGTCGAAATCGTAGTTAGGAAGGTTTCTTTAGGGTCCCAACTAGAGGAAGTCTTACCTGACCAACCTAGAGGAACGTCAGGTTCCCTGAGAGTTCTCAGAAGAGGTTGTGGTGTCAAGTTTTCGTAGTTAAGAAGCCACGAGTCGGAAGAAGTGTCAGGTTGAGAGTGTAGGTATGTACTGGTGTCCTTTTTGGTATCGGAACTGATCTGCCTGGAATCAGTCGTTTCATTACAGAGACGAAAAATTATACGACAGATCCAATCAGTATTGAAAGGAAGGTTCCTCATTCGCAGAAAATTAAAGTACCGACGTCAGTGGTAGACGTCACTAAGACCTCGGGGGTTTTTATTTCAGACTGTAGAAACCTTCCTTACTACGATTTCGACTTTGAGGTCATGAAACCGGTGGAGTACGCTTCTCAACTGAGTAACCTTTTCTGAGACTACGACCCTCCCTAACCCTCGTCCTCCTCTTCCCCTGTTGTCTCCTCCTCTACCGACCTACCGTAGTGCTTGAGCTACCTGCACTCAGACTCACTTGAGGCCCTCTACTACTACCTGTCCCTCCGGACCGTACGATGCTAAGTACCCCAACGTTTCTCAGCCTGTGCTGACTCGCTGACTTGACTTGACTTGACTCCCCGAAGGATCCACCACGATCACCATTTCTTGGACGGACGATCACGTCTTTGTGTTCTCTACACTCGAGTTAGGGATCCAGTTCTTCTAGGAGACCTACTCTCGTACCGTTGGGTGAGGTCATAAGAACGGGTCTCTTAGGGTATCCGTCTTCTCGGACCGTCCGATGTCAGGTAACGTAGTGTGTCTCAGTCTGTACTGACGTCACTAAGTCGTACGTGAGTACGTTTCCTCTAGTCATGGACCGTTACGACTGTTCCCGTTTTGAGTTTGTCAACACTTCCCGGACCCCAAAGTCCGAACCTCAACTCGAATCTTGCAGAAGACATCAACTAACCCTTCGTATTGGATTAAAACCATTTCTGAACTGGTTGTGATCCTAAATCTTTCTAAGTAGACCCTTTTATATTGATAGATAACTCTATCCTTTTTTTTGTTTTGTTTTGTTTTGTTTTGTCACTTCTCTGGATCCCTTCCAAGATTCCGGAACTTAGCACTGTTATCGTTCATCTACCTCTCTTTTTGACTACCCGCTCCATAAACTTCTCATTTGAACCTTACTAAACGACTCTCTAACATAGTCTCCTTTCGATCCAAAATATCTGGTTTATCTCTGTTTTCCAAAGTTAACTCTTTCTAAATCCTAATCTTGTAAATCGTAAACTTTAGTACGGTTTCACGATAACCCCAAGACTCAATAATAAAAAGAAGTATATTTATTGTTCTGGATCAGAAGGAGACCCTAAAATTACTTACAGGAAAGTGGAGGAAGACCAGAGTAAAGGGTGTTTTGACCCGTCGTGTCTACAGCACTGCTATCGAGTCGTTCCTAAGTGCCCCTTGCCTGCCACGTGAGAGCGTGAACGAAACAAAGTACACTGATGTAATCGACTAGACTCTTTTCTTACGCACCTATTCCAGAAGAACAGGAATGAAATGTCCTCTGTCGTCGCCACGTGTTATTTGGGGACTCACCGACGGGAACCCCGTGTATAAATCTCCGTCTTACTCCTGATTCGTGACACACTCACCACTCCTACTTTCCTTGGCTTCTATTCCTCAACGTCTTTTTGGACTCATCTCTTCTCCTTCGGACCTGTTCATTCTGACCCAAGGAAAAGTCCATAATCGTAGTTCATGGATTCACTGTCAACTTAACGAAGTTGAAAGACTCTTAGTCTAAAGACTATAGTCATACGAAACATTTTCTCTGAAACCTTATATATACATATATATATATATATATATAAATTAAAACTGTAAGAAGGACCTTAGTGGTCCACCCATATCGGATTGTTACAACCTATTAAAAGGAAATATACTATCATAGTCACTAATAGATTTGAATTTTCGTACCTTACCTCGTTTTCAATTCTTGAAAATGAGTTATTGGATCCTAGAAAAGTATGACACACACACACACACACACACACACACACACGTGCGCGATTGAGGGAAATCAGTGCAGACTGAGAAACGTTGAGATACCACGGAGACAGGTACCCTAACAGGTCCGTTCTTATGACCTCACCCAACAGTACGGGAGGAGGTCTCCTAGAGGGGCTGGGTCCCTAACTTGGGTACAGAGAAAGCAGACGACGTAACCGTCCGTCCAAGAAATGGTTGTCGTGGTGGACCCTTCGGCAAAGTATATGACGACGTACATCAATAGAATTACGGGGTAGTTTGTCTACTCTTTTGACTCCGGGTCGATGTGTCTCTAGGGTGAAGGACATTATGGAGATGAAATCATCTCCTTAGACTTTTCACTTGTTTCTCTTTATGAAATCCCCTAAGAAGACTCAGTCGACGTGTAACTTGAAACGTAAATGATTCTGCCACGACATCCGTTCCGAGATGAGTCGTCACCGGGGTATTTATGTTTGTGTCGTGGTCTACTCTCGGATCGTAGGAAATGGAGTGAAGATTCCACGACGTCCTAGACTTGTCACGGATCCACAGGACGGAGTCGAGAGTAGCGAGGAGAGTGGAGTGGGACTAAGAGATGTCGGTGTCGACTTCAAGGAGGTTGCAAGAGAGAGTAAACATCCTAAACGAGTAACTAAAAAACGAGAAGGATCTTGGTTAAAACGAGAAAAGTAGACCGACTTTAGATCAGTAGGAAGTTTTACCATCGCTGTGTTTTCTTGAGTAGGACTGAGAGGATGTGTCTACATCCTACCGAGAAGAACCGAGTGGACATTTCTTAGATGTGAGGTCACGGACGATTACATCCTCCATGTTCAAACTAGGGACCTAACCTTTCTAGAGGACCTCTTCCTTTACCGTTGGGTGAGGTTATAAGAGCAGACCTTTTAGGGTACCTGAGGAGTCGGACTGTCCGATGTCACTTACACCAATGCTTCAGTTTGTGCTGACCCGTTGATTGTCGTTGTTGTTAAAGGGACGTGTACAATCCAGGGGTACATTTCAAAAGAGACACGAAGAGAAAATGTGTTAGGAACCCTGTGAGTTTACAAACATTAAGACGAAATAATCCACTGAAGGAGAAAACTGAGATTAGAGTAATTTTCGTCTTTTGGTTGGGAATGGCAGGAGAGAAAAAGGAGAACGAGAAAGAGAGGGAAGAGGAGGAGGAAGAAGGAAAGGAAGAAGAAAGAGGGGTATATATATGTATATACCATACATAGCATCTCAGTGTTTTTATGAATAACTGATAGACTTACTGTGAGTGTCTTATACGTGTCGTGTTTTACACTGATTCGGGTTTATGACTCCGTCAAACGACCCACCATCGTTCGACCCTTTGGTCATTTCAGAGGACCTTTTATACAACTTCAAACAACCTCTTTGTCCCCGGTCTTTCGTTACTCGTGTCACTAGTTCGACCATGAGGACTATTAACGTTGTAAATTGATCTAAGTTTTAGTTACACGTCGGAACACACATTCTAAGGACGAAGGAAGTAAGGTACATACAAGACCTTGGTTCAGGATCGGAGGACAGAGAGACAGGTCAGGAGAAAGATAATGGGGATGTAGGTACTTATAAGATTATCCCTATATCTTAACTCCCTAGTGATGTCCCATCTGGTCTATAGGTGTCTCTTAGATTTCACCCGTTAATTCAGAACTGAAACAAAGTCAACCCTGAAGTCACAGGTGTCTTTACTCTTGTAATCTTTCCGACTTACGTCTCCCCGGTACCTTATCCGGACTTAAATATTTTCCTCCTCCATATCCTACAACTGTCGTAAAGTATTACACGGGTCTCCTCGTATAGAGTCTGGATGGGTCTCCGAGATACCGGTTCGGTCAAGGGTCTTCTGGGTCAAGATTTGAGAAAAATTGAACACCGTCGAAACGAGAAAGAAGGACGTCTGGACCGACCCGGAGTGGACTCCTTCTTTTGGTAAGTCTTCGATGTTTGGGAAAGTAGGGAGTTTATACGTTGATTAGGTACAGTGAGTTCCGGTTCGGAAAAGGGTGGTGACTCTAATCTCTCCTGACAGGTTTAGGCAGGGACGGGAAACCGTGACGGTAGAAAATAAAGAGACGTAGTGACGGAGAGGTAGAGACCTTTAGTGTAACCTTCTGAAGTAGAAGAGAGGGAACAGTGCCTGAGGCCTAAGAGAAAAACCGACGGTTCAACACCAGACCCTGCGATTTACTACGGTGGTGCAAGGAAGACTTTACCGTGCAAATTAAGTACACCACAATTACCTCACTTAAGTTCACTTATTTTTCGATAAATAACAGTTGAAATCAAAACCCTAAACCCCTTCTTCGTTATACTGAGAAAATTCAGAAGAAGGACCTAAAACATAATTAAAAAACAGACAATAAACTAGGTTATGTACGTACGTACTCTACGAATTTATTAAAACGTCACCCTTTTTAGGTTTCTATTAGAGTCTCGTGTCTCTCCTTTCACCAGACACAGTGTGTCTGACGTCGTGTTACTTGTTTCAGGACCAAATTCTCAGTCTCGTTCTATACTCGGTAGGAGATGAACAGAAGTCAAAAAAGGGTGGACATTTTATTCTTTTAATTTATACTCTGTTACATTTTCAACTTAATTGTCTATAGATTCAAGCAAATCATAAATGAAAGTTATAGAGATAAAAAAAGATCATAAATGGTTAACTCATTAGAATTTATTTAACGAATCAAGAAACAGAGTCGTGTTTCCATATTCGTACCCGAAAGGACCACCGAGTCTGTCATTTCTCAGACGGACGTCACGTCCTCTGAGTCCAAGTTAGGGACCCAGTACTCTTCCTTTACCGTTGGGTGAGGTCATAAGAACGGACCTTTTAGGGTGCCTACCTCCTCGGACTGTCCGATGTCCGTTACCCCAGCGGTTCTTAACCTGTGCTGACTCTCTGAAGTGAAAGAAAGAAGTGTTTTCATAGTTCTCCCTATTTACTCAATTGTATACACTCTACGAATCGTAGGAAAACTGTGAGTCATTTCCTGTCTAAACCACCCAATCACCACACCGTCAGGACCATGACTACCACTACCACCACAGTTCCGTTACCAGTAAATCAGGACCACAACCAGACTACCACCACCATCGTCAGTCTCACCATCCATGTTTAAGCAACCACCGTCACTACCACTGACGTCATCACAATTTCATCCACCATCATCACCGATCCGTTACCTCCACTACTCCTTCATTAGTACTCTCACCGCTACCACAATAGGGTGTTTTTCTCTCCGTCAGTTGAGTCGTTTCCACCTAAAATTGGGGGGTAGTGGTAGGTGTTAAGACGACCGAGCCGGTGTTCTAATGTTGAGTTTATCTTATTGATTCCGATAAGGTATACTGGAGGAAGAGAAATAAGGTCCCCTTTTTTTCACATTTAATCCACAAGTTCCTCAACACTTTTGTTAACTCTCAGGAAAGTTAGTTATCCATAGACAACTGACTCCATGAAGAAGTGGTTAAGGTATCTAGTGGTCGTCGAGACTTAACCCCATTATTATGTAGAAATTCTCATTCCCGTAAGATTCGTTTTAGTTGTCGTACACGTCTTTGTGTTTTTCTACTTTACGACATCGTGTACTACCCTTTCCACTCCCTGAGTTCCCTGTCTCTCGTTTTGTCTACCTCTTCGTCATCTACCTTAATTTCTTCGACTAACACCGGTTTAGTACCTACCAGAATGTCTGTCCGGTCTTTGAGGTCAAGAGACTCTCGTTCGTCCTCGGAAACATCCCCTCTCCATTATATTAGAAGTGTAGAAGTCTTGTGACAAATTAGTCGTCACACCTTTTCCCTAAGTACCCCCCACACCCATCCCTGATCTTTCTCTTTCTGGTTTTACAGTATCACCAATTTTACTGTTCATTATGTAAGGTTTGACCCTGCTCTGGTACTCCCTACTAAACTCTCTGTAAAACCTCGACTTTGATTGTCGGAAACCTTTGTTCCCTACTTCAACCTTCTCCCACATCCTTTATTCTCTTTTTTCTCCTTGATTTCCCTAGTACCGATAAAGATAAAATCCGTCGACGACGTTAATTACTTTTCTTTCAACTTCCCGGGACACTACGTTCTCTAGACCTTTGTTCGGGCGTCCTCGAGACTCACCGGTCTTGACTTGTTAAACTCGTTGTTTTATCTTTTACTATCTTAACCTGGTATTAGGTATCTGATTTTATGTGTAGGTACTCAAATACTCCTATATTTTTATAGACTCTAATTTATCTTTCTGCTCTCACTTACCTGTCAGGAGGGAATGCTGTCTTAAGTATAATTATATTCGTCTTCCCTTCAGTCATCGTTCGTCTGTCTGTCGTGAACGACGTGCGTTCACAATGATTACCTACACTTGGTCACTCTCTTGCATACTCGTCTTCCTCCCTGTATCGGAGTTTCATAGAAGAGATTCTATAGACGATTCATGTCCTCGTCCCCACCCTCCCTATTGTTAAAATCTCGTCTCGTGGGGCCGTCTTTGGCGAAAGAGGTTCGTTAGTTCCAATGTAGTGGTTATTCCGTGCATCTGTCGTATACGGACCACTATGCCATGGACTCTTTCGGTGTCGTAGGGAAGAGACTATGAGAACGGGGTCTACGTCTCGGAGCCAAGTCAGTGCACTTTTGAGATCTGTTTGTGTGCGACCCCCTGTAAGGTACTTTATTGAATGGCTATGGAGGGGTTTCACGGTTTCAGTGCCTTCTGTTTCTGATTTCTTGACAATAGCCGACATCGTCTGATTCTTCTCTTCCTAGGACTACCCCAAGACCTCGTCTTTTTCTCGGATTTACCTTTCGGACCACTTCGAAGTCTTTTCGGACATCACTCACCATAACATGGTCACAAGAAAAAGACCAAGACTACCAATGTGAGATCAACATCTTCTACGATGATAGCCCCCTCAAACCCATTTCCCACGTACCTTTGAGACACGAGATAAAAACAACAAAAATCATTTAAATCTTCATCAAGTTTAATTTTTTTTTTAAAAAAACGTCTTTATAGACTGTCGTTTGACCGACGAATAAGACTTAACAAGAGAACTCCTGTTCGTAGGACCAAGGTCCTGTATCATGTAAGAGAAGACAACAGAAGGACATACTAAATCCCGTTCAGTGATTGAAGAGACCAGGAGGAAAAGGAGCAGAAATATTCCCCTACTGTTATAAAATGGAGACTGTATCATCGTCCGACCGAGTCCACCGGGTGCCTCCACGAAACGACATAAATCCTAGGATACGTCATGACAAGTTAAACTCTATTATAACTTAAGTCTAGATCTGGGAAAAGGACGGACCGAGACTTCTGAACCCGTTCAATAAATTATGGACTTGTTAATTAAAAAGGGTTAGAAGTCTTCCTTCGATTATTATCCTGAATTAAGTATCTCAACGGTACTCCTAATTTACTCTATTGTTTATCCCTTACGAATCGGGTCACAAAACATGTACCTCTTGTGAATTTTATCGTCAATAATTATAAAAGGTTTACCATACGGGGATTTTCTTCAATCTCCTTTCCTCATGACTTAGCGTGAATCCGGCTCTCTGAGACTTTACCAGGAAGACACTTTAAGGTGACCTTCCGTCGTCGAAAGGACATCCGTCAGTGACAACTGGCTCACTCCAAAGCCCCACTCCCCTCTCGACCTCAAATACGCGATTAGTCTAACCGACGTCCTTGACGAGCACAAAAGAAGAGGCTCCGGGAGACGGCAGTAGCGGGCGTAGGGAGGGACCGTGCGGGACTGTAATATGTAAACCCTATCTTTTGTTGGAGTCTGTTCCATGACACGGGTTTGCACCAATTCCTAAATTTAAATCTTGTCTGCCTGTCGGACTGAAGTAAACCGGCGACTCGAAGTTCAGAGTGTAGGTTCGGTGTCAGCAAGGGATACGTAAGGGCTTTAACTCCCCACCTCCTGCTTGTAACTCTTTAAGGATGGACCGTATGGACACGAGGAGGACCGTCGCTACCAAGGGTCCCCGGACCCTCGACTCGAGTGGTAGGAAGTACCCACGATCCGTAGCCCAGGCGTCTCGTCAGGGCCCTACCTCTTTGCCGAGTCGCCAGTCCAAAGATTTGGCTTCGTACTTCCGGTCTGACCGCCATTCCGATCTCTGCCGACGGGAAGGTTGGAGGTTCACCTAACCCTGAACGATGAGGGGCACGGGCCCCGGTGACGGTCTCCGGTCGAGTGTCGTAGCGAGGAGAAACGTCCGGAGGTCCGTAGGTCAAAGAGACAGAAGGGATACTTAGGGTGGTCCCCGTCACGGTTCTTCGCCAAAACCCTCTCGGGGGTCCTGTGGAGTAGTGAGTAAGTTCGGGTCGGAGGTTTTAGTAAAGGTTTAGTTGTGTGTCAGATTTATTTTGGTCGAGTAATCGACTCGCACACGAGGTATCTTTATGCATGTAGTAGGGACAAGAAGTAAAACGGGACGTTTGTTAGACTGCGAGGTCAGGGTCAAGGAAGTCCTATGTCAGATTCCACGATATCCTAATGGGGGACGGACGGAAGGGACAGAGAAGAGGGTGCCTTCGGGTGGGGTGAGGTATTTGTGTGCGGGTCGCGGGGTTGTCGTACCTTACTAAAGTAAAGAGTTACATCGAACGCGAGAACGAAGGTAGGACACATATACGACTCGGTAGGAGGATCTTGCGGGAAGGGGTTCAATACTGATATGAGTACCGAGGTGCGAGTTATAGAGATGTCACAAGTAAGAATTTTCTATAGTCCCTCGTAAGAATCTTTGGTTGGCCAGATGTCGTACGATAAGTGTTCTTGCAAGTAGTTCTCTACCGATTATTATCAAGTAGTCCTGGAGTCGTACACGACCCGCGGTACGATCAGACAAGTGTCCGTAATGGGGTGAGTCATGAGTGTGGTCAGGACGTCCCTTGACTCAGTATACCCAGGGTAAACTATCGACTTATTGACTTAGACTCACTCCAATTCGTTGAACGTCCTCCTGTGTGTAGACCTTCTCTCCTGGAATCCTAACTTTGATTCATTGTCTAAAAAAATACGATAAGAGGTCGTGCGATATTGCTGAAACTAGTCACGGTATAACAGGGGTATTAAATACCAACTTCGTTAACTTAGGTTCTTCTCCCTTACAAAAAGAGTTCCTGTTTTTCACTCAAATACTTCTCTTTCCCATTTGAGATATGGAGGATGAAGGGTCGGATACATATCCTAAAAGTGATCTAGCAAAGAACCTCCTCCACTACAGTTGTTTACTGAGGACCCGTGACGGAAGTATAGTGACACTATACACATTGATCCACGGGGTACGTCGTCTCGTGAACCTTCCTTTTTTCCGTCAGTCGACTACAGACCCGTCTCAAATACTACACTTCTGGGACACTTCCGCAAGGATATTTTCCCTAGTAGAGGTCTCAATGTCGTTTTCTTGTACTTGGTTCAAGTAAAGGGCTCCGAAGGTCAGGAGAGGATGGTTTGTCTTCTCGCTACTGGAGAAAGTCCTACGATACTCCTAAGTTGCTCTATGTATTTCGGGGTTCGTACTTCGGTCTGTTGTTGTATGAGTTATTTTCATCGATGGTCGGGTGTCCCGTGGAAGAAAGGTTCCAGATCCGGAGTCATCAGTACTTTTTTTCCGTTTTATCTTTTAAGGGTTTTGGTTTCTTTGGAACTTCTAAAGAAACACGACTTAAGAAGGAAAGGGTTCTCGTTTGACTCCGACATTCTCCTTTTCCTACCCAGATCCAGGTGTCCATCGAAGGGTTCACCACGATCACCATTTCTTGGACGAACGGTTACGTCCTCTGCATTCTCTGTACCCAAGTCAGGAAGCCAACCCTTCTAGGTGACCTCCTCCTGTACCGTTGGGTGAGGTCATAGGAACCGACCTCTTAGGGTACCTGTCTAAGTATCCCCACCCGATGTCTGGTATCTCAGTGTCTCAGCCTGTGCTGACTTCACTGGTCCATTTACCACCGTCTTGAGTTTCCGGATCTTTGGACCAGAAGACTAGGGTCTGGGTCCTCGAAAGATCCTCTCGTAAGACATAGATTCACGAGGATCTGACACGTCAGGTTTCACCCGACCGTCTTTTTATAGTCGAAGGTCCGGGTCAGAAAAGAGACTTGGTACTTGAACTCACACTTTGAATTCAAAGGTCGTACATGACGACGGAGATTTCATACATGTATCTTTCAAAATTTTACATACATACAAACACAAATACATACATCTCTCTTTTGCTCTCTTCCTTCAACTACGCGTAGAGCCATTTTATCCGTACTTAAGTATCATTCCGGACTTTTATCTTCAGAAACAGTGTATGAGGCGACTCGTACAATGTTTGTGGAGGTAACAATTAAGTCTTTCAAGACTGGGAAACAGAACAACGAAAGTGTACGGTTCTGAGTAAACGTAAGGTCGGGGAACACACGTAAAAGGTATTCTATTCTAAATCCCCGTGGTTGGACTGAAGAAAGAAGAGGAAGAGAAGGAAGGAGAAAGAAAGAGGTGGGAGAGGTGTTTTGGGGAGGACAAGGAGGAGAGGGACAGTGGAGGAGGTGGGGAGGAAAAGAAAGAAAACCACGTTTCTCTAAGTTTCAGACCGGAATTGAAAGAGAGACTCACTAATAGATTCCTGTACGGAACGATCGTTGTTCACTTCACCACCAAGGAACTACGGAAGTAAAAAAGAATCTGAAACTTATGATCGATTTAAGTGAGTTGGTCCTAAATATCCACGTCGTGTAAAACGAACCCCACGGTTTTACTTATTCTGACAGAGAGGTAAATTGTAAATTTTAGATCAACCCTTTTAAGAGATACGATACAAGTGCCTAAAAAAAAAAAGTAAACAAAAGTGACAAATTTATACCTAATGACGGGTAAGTTTCCACTTCTGTCCAATATCCGTGACATTTATCTATTGACTATGTACAAAAGTTCCTCGAATGTTACGTCCTCTTTCCTTAGTTTGGTAGAGCTGGTCACTCAAGTCCAACAATTTTGGGGTACCACTCTTTTTACTGTCCTTACGACGAGAGGGTGTCTACTCCTTTAGTAGACCTCAAGGGGTCGTTAGAGTCCTCCTCAGGGTCCTTTTACACCGTAACCAATCCGACATTTCTCTCAAGGTCTGACTCGGGACTAATCTGTAAAGTAAAATAAAGGAGAACATATTTCACATCTATCATTTCGTTCGTACGAGACAAATTGAGGGTTCTACCGTCACCCTAGGTCTCTCCTACCTCGGAGGTGGGGTGGTTGAGGTGGGACCCTAGGACTCTCCCTTCGTCTGAACCTTAGTCTCCCAGACTTCACATATGACAGAGAGGAGGTCCATTAGAACTGAACCGACGGGATCTAGTATCGAGAGGCTTAATGTTACCTTCGTGGTGGTAAGTGAGGTGACTGTTTGGTGTGGGACCTTAAGTCACAAAACGACCTGTAACATACGTGGAACAGAAAAAAATAAAACTACACCTGGTAAAAATTTCAGGAATAACTTAAACAGTACTGTAACGAAGACAAAACACAAAACCAAAGAAACCGGTACTCCGTACACCCCAGAATCGAGGGGATGATCCCTAGTTTAGACGTGGGGAGGTAACCTTCCGGTTCAGAATTGGTGACCTGGTAGTCCCTACAGGGACTCGACAAAAAACAAAAAGAAAATTTCAGGGTACCGTTGGGGGATTCTGTAAATACTTTATCGAGGTAAATCATCCTTTTCTAGAACCTAAAAACTCCTTATTTAATGGACAGGGTTTGATAGGTCGTTCATTCTCCATCTTGACTCTAAGTTGTATGTTTATATATCCAACTGGATATGCTTGAAAAATAATTTTTCTACATAAATAAACTGACGTGGCCCAGAATCAACTTCGTTAGTCATAGAAATCAACACCGTACGTTTGAGAATCGACATCGTACACCCTAGATCAAGGAGTTGGTCCACAGTTTGGACCCGGGGGACGTAACTTTCGTGTCGCAGAATCAGTGACCTGGTGGTCCCGTCAGAGTCATACCTAAGAAGTCATACTTACAGATGGTAGTCGTTTTAGAGTACGAATTATTGACTACCCTGTGCTCTACCTAGCTCACTTTTTCGGTTCTAGTTATTCGTGACTAAACATATAAAGAAACACTTTTTATGTAAATTTTTTTTCAAATTCAAAAATTTGTAACAATTTTCATTTTACAAAACGTAGTAGTATTCTACGCATAAGTGTTTCGACATTTTTCTTTTTTTTCGAGAGAAAAGGCTGAGGGAGTGAGGGGAAAAGAAGGAGTGGTGGGAACTTCATTAGTCAGAATCATCAGGCGGCAAACAGAAATGAAAATTGTAAATTGTAAAGAACGAGTACATTCAGTGGTGACTTCTTGACGATTTTCAGTGTTTGAAAGTCCCTTCTCAGTTCAATGGCAAACACTTACTTGACCCGTAGGCAGTCCTTTAATTCTCCATTTAGTAAGTACTTTGTGTTCTCTACTGGATGTTTTGGTCCCGGATTAAACAGACGTGACCTCCGACGATTCTTAGGAAGAATAAGAAAGGTCGTCCTTTACATTACACCGGTAGGGGTCTACCTCGCCGGACCGAACTCCCGTCAGATGTTTCTAAAACATGTTCCTCCAGAACACGGATCCTATAAAATTCTCGTAAGTGTGAACGAAGGAACTTAGTTTGACGTGTTTAGAAGTATGTTGACCATTGGTATTATTATCGACATCCCGTCTTAGAAATGACGGAGGATATGGGGCTAAAGACGATTTTCGTATCGCACTAAATAATTTTACAAGAAGAAAAAAAAATGAAGTCGAGACAAGGAACCGATGAAGGATAGAAAAAGATTCCATAGATAATTATAGTTCGATGTACAACGGTTAACATAAGGTACGGTCAACTAAAGATCCATCTAGGGTCCTCGATGGTGTAGAAGGTTATTACTCGATATTTGCACAATCGTAGCGGTCCGGACTCTTTCACAGAAGTCAACGTTAGTTAAAGGGTGGTCCCACCATCTCTCGAGAGTTTCTCAATTACCCGGGGTAAGGATTACCCCGTTAGTCCTTGGACAAACTAGGGTGAGGATTAGTGAAGGATTCAGCGATAGGGTAGTGTAGCTGTTTACTTACACGACCCCGGACTTCAAACGACACCTCCCGTTCACTCAGTATCCGTCTGAAGGAGGGACTTTCCAAGTAACTCTCTCGGTTAATCGGTCCCTCCTCCACGACAAGACGTACGAGATTAATGGGTCTCTACGGTCCCCAGTCTAGTCTTCGGACTGGGGGTGTTCATTGGTGTGTTTTGCGGAGTTATCCGAAAAACTCCGCCCTTTTGAATTTTCGTCCGGAGCGCAGACGGAGTCGTCGGGAAAGAGTTCTTAGGTTGTTTCCAACCTCGGAGCCTGTTACCGGACCCAGGAGGGTACCTGGTGGAGTCCCTGTTTCTCCCTTACGTTAACGATTCTAGGTTCCTCGGCTTCGACGGCGGGTGAGACTCCCTCCCACCCCTTTCACACCGGTAAAGATTTTGGACTAAAAGGGGAACTAGGTTTTCTCCTGGAAAACTAGAGGATTTTTCCCCCACCCCATTCCTTAAGGTGTTTGTTTTTGTGTTTCTAAAGGTTCACCTTCTGTTGTGGTTAAGTAATCGAACGGGATAGATAGATAGATAAAAGTGGTTCTGTAAATTAGGATTCAGAAGGTTTGAATTTTTTTTTTTTTTCTTCTTCTTCTTCTTCTTCCTTTCTTTTTCCTTTCTTAATATTGTTAAGACGTTTTTAATCAAACCGTGAGAGATTTTACGTAGAGATGAGGGACCAATACGGAGGAAACTCGTCAACTGAACTAAACAGGTAAAGTATTAGGTTCCACCAGTCAATCTTTTCTCCCGTGAGAGTTTACGACTATGTTATTGTTTGTTGAGTCTCCCTGGGACATGAAGGTCCCAATCTACTTTTGAATCTGATTGGATCGGTTTAGGGGGGTTGGTGTGTGTGTGTGTGTGTGTGTGTGTGTGTGTGTGTAGGGATTTTATGTATNTGTGTGTGTGTGTGTGTGCAGGGATTTTATGTATGCGTGTCTATAATCAAAATACTCAGACTTTGTATAAACAACAACTAACTAAAGGAAGACAACTCAAGAATGACCTCTTACAAGGTCCCAAATTTAAGTCCTAAACTTTTCCCTCATTAGGTAAAACCCCTTTCAATCTACCAAAACTTCACCTATTTCTTTCATTTTAACTGTTTGTAGAAAACTTCGAAGGTTCATCCTTGGACCCTAATTCCTCCTGTTTCGTTTTTATCTTCAGTCTTATGAACGCTAGTGAGACTATATAAAGGTTTGTCCTCTATTCTTTCTCTACCTCCCGGTCTCACAGAGTCTCTCTGACCGTCGATCCTACTAGAAGCAGAGGTGGGGAACGGGAACACGGAGTCAAAGGAACACACATTTGACCCGGTTCATAAGATCGACTAAGGATTCCTAGAAGGATACGTTACACATAATCAAAGGTCTTTTATTGAGTGTCAAGATGAGTTGTGACCGTCAAATCCTTCGATTTAAACCCATTAAGACCTATTGACATGTTGGATACGTGAAGAAACGTAAAAGAGAGTCGAGGGGAACGAGTATTTAGACTGGTCAATGTAGGTTATAATACTGGTGAAGAAGGGATAGAGACGTCGGGTGGAGCCCGAAGACTTGGAACCACCAAGTCTACCATTTCTTAGGTTGACGTTACGCCCTCTGGACCCAAGCTAGGGACCAAACCCTTTTAGGGGACCTCCTCCCGTACCGTTGGGTGAGGTCATAAGAACGGACCTCTTAGGGGTACCTGTCTCCTCGGACCACCCGACGTCAGGTACCCCAGCGTTTCTCAACCTGTGTTGTCTTGCTGATTCGTGTCGTGTCGTCGTGTCGGGTGGAGTGTTCTACTCCTATGTAGGTCTCTATTCTCTCCTATTCCTCCGAAATATACCCAGTCCTTTCAGGGGACCTCTTCCCTTACCGATGGGTGAGGTCATAAGAACGGATCTCTTAAGGTACCTGTCTCCTCGGACCTCTCGATGTCAGGTATCTCAGCGTTTCTCAACCCGTGTTGACTCGCTGATTGTGAAAGTGAAAGTGGATTTTTATCTATTCTTCGGTCCCATTCTTTACTCCTCCCCTCTCTGGACCTCCCTCCCGTTTTCTTCTTTTGCACAACGGAGGTAAGTAGGACTGATACCAGTCCTTGTGTACTACCTCTGAATTTCGTAGTGGAAGTACGGTGTCTCAGTTTTGTGTACAGTCGTACGTTGAGTCCCTCTTTTATCGGAACATAAAGAAAAAGAGGGAGTGGAAGGTGGAGGAGACGGAAGCGTACTGAGATTATAAAATAAATACATAAATAAACAAATTTTCTCCGTCGTCCGATGCTATTACTGCTACAACTGTTGAAATCACAAATCAAAAATCACACGAATAAACAACGATTCCTGAGACAAGGGAGACCCCTTTTCACAGGGTTCGTGGGAGGTGCGGAAAAAAATATCTGCTTCTTCACCTCCGAGGTACCCAATTCAGTAAGTAGGTCCTATTGAATCGTTTGTACGTTGTCTCGGTCCTTGCAACTTTGCCCAAATCTGAGGTTTAGAGTTTTCCGGACGACCTCGGTGACCAAGAAACGTTGAGTGATCGATACACTTGTACCTGTACAATAAATTTGAGAACGTCTGAGTGAATTAAAGGAATGAACCTGTCGTCTCTTATCGAGGGAGAATCCTGAATCCATTTATACTCATTTCCATTATCGCACGTAAACCGTGTGTCGACCACAGCTATTTGTGATCCAGGAGGAACGAAGAAAGGGATGTGAGAGAGTTTAGGCTAAAATTTTACTAACCGTGATAATGTAAAAACTAAGACGTTAAGGTATTAACCTTGTGAAAGAACCACGACTGAGGTGTGGGTTCTTCGGAGTAAAAGGGGTTCGGAGCCGGAAATGTCTGTGACTTGAGTCTGTTATGTGTGAGAAAGGTCAGTAACCTTTCCTATACCGAAACCTCATTACCCCCCTTTTATATAGTACTCATTATAATTGTTCTTTGGAGGTATTTTTAACCGGGTATCGAAGATTTTAAGAACACCAAGTAGTAGATTTACCTTTGAATCAGAGGGATACCATCTACCGTTACAAAAGTCCCGGGTAGAAGATGTTCAGTGATTCCTAATAACTACCTTTTTTAGTATTCTATAGTAAAGTCGACTCCCATCTCTGTGAATTTCTTTAAAGGGGTTTCTTGTAGTTCTTTGTTAGATTATAGTCGTCCTACAGTTTCTGGAGCATTAAGGATAAACACTCAGCTCCTATACCTGTACTCTCTCCAAAGGTTCGCAGGTAATCAAGTCATGTAAGACTCGACTCACCGTTCCACCATACTTAACGGTGGCAAGCAGGCACCAAGAAAATAGAGTGGACCGAAAACTCTTATGCAGGACAGGGCTTTTTCTCTCACTGTGTAATCTTAAGAAAAGATGTAGGGACAAAGAAAAAGATCGTAGGAACTAAAGAGAAGAAGAAGAAGGAAGACGACAACAATCTTTCTCTTCTTTTCATTAACCGTCAAACCAGGAACCAAAGCTCCATGAATCCCGGACACCTGAAGGGTCCACTACGATCACCATTTCTTGGACAGACCACTACGTCCTCTGTATCCTCTTCGCCCAAACTAGGGACCCAGCCTTCTAGGGGACCTCCTCCCGGACCGTTGGGTCATAAGAACGGACCTCTCTTCTCCGACAGGTAAGAAGGGTACCTGTCTCCTGGGACCGTCGGATGTCAGGTACCCCAGCGTTTCTCAGTCTGTGTTGGCTTCGTCGAATTGTGTCTAGAAACCTTGGACTGCAAAGTGAACGTGAGAGACTTCTATTACGGATCTTAAAGACTGACTCTTCTCCTTACTTACAAACCAGACTAGGGGAGGGTCCGAGAGAAAAGCGTTCAATCTACCACTGTATTCATTTGACCGATATTTCAATTAAAATCTTGAGTCCAAAAGACTGAGGACCGAGTCACAGAAAAGATGTATGATGACACAAGAGAACCTCTGATTTACTAAATCGAATCATAAACTCTCGGATGTCGGTCAAATATCCTTTCAATAAGAGTGATGAGTATCGAACACTTAAGTCAGGTGGTGTCGAGACTGAGTAGACGATTACCCGTTGAACAATACGGAACCAGGTATGCTTACTCTCGCTCTCACCTGATTTAATTAGTTATCCCAAGTAAAAATACCACTCATAGATTAATATACTAAGTTATACATCAAAGAAATAGTTGTACAGATACCGGTATAGAGATAATCACTGACCTGTATCACACCTTTCCCCTTCAACTAGGACTAATGTTAGCCGAGGAAGAAGATGTAATGGTAACGAGATCAAAACCTTTCCCGAAGAGTCCACCGTGTCACCAGTCCTTAGACGGACGTTTACGTCCTCTGTGTTCTCTGTGCCCAAGCTAGGAACCCATTCCTTCTAGGGGACCTCTTCCTTTACCGTTGGGTAAGGTCATAAGAACGGGTCTCTTAAGGTACCTGTCTCCTAGGACCGTCCGATATCAGGTACCCCAGTGTTTCTCCTCCTGTACTGATTCGTGTGTGTGTGAGTTTACGTCTAATCATTTACGAAATTGAACAAGATCTTGTGACGTGGAGACAGAGGGTGGTGAATAGGTTAGTAAGTAATTGATTACAATACCCAATTCCCCCACACAACCATAGGTTGAAGAGGAGAGGAAGAGAGGCAACGGGGGACTTCTTACCTCGTGAGTTTATTGAGTTAGGATCTCTTTCACGAAGAAATTATTACCAAATTGTTCACTAGGTGACTCCAAAGTGACCCGTACCCTAAACGGAGTTGTATTTTTTAGAAAACGAAATGTCGATCATAAGTTTCGACGTTTCCTCTTGGTGGAACACTTCACACACCCCCGAACCAACGATTCAGCACAAGTTAGGAAACGTTGGGGTCCGAGGAGACAGGTACATTAAGGCGTCAGTTCCTACGACCTCACCCAACGGTAAAGGAGGAGGTTTCGACGGTCCCTCCTGAGGCTTATTCGTCTTCGGAAGTTTATCTCTGACCTGTTGACGGTGAAGTCACTCTTCCTCTTCCCCAACAATCACACAATTCCCGAGTTAGAAGCTTCAGTCTGTCTTCTCCAAAAGTTGGACGGTGTAGGGTCGGAACCCTGAAACATAAGAAATGGAAACGCGACACGATCGTAGTGTACCCTCGAATAATCTTTACGTCTTTGAACTAGTGTGCCATCAAAATAAGGATCCAGAATTTCCTTGGAGGTATGACAAAAGGTATCACCGACATAGTTAAACATGAGAATGGATGGTCGTCAAGTCCCCTCAAGGGAAAAGAGGTGTCAGAGAGGTCGTAAATGGTAAACATCCAAAGAACTACTATCGGTAAGACCGATCACACTCCACTATGGGACCTCTTCACTCTACCCTCCTCCATCCTTCCTCCGAGTTGTCCCTCCCTATATTCATTTGTATGTCGACTAAGTGTAACGACATGTCGTCTTTAGTTGTGTATTGAGATTTCGTCAATAGGAGGTTAAAATTTTTTACGTCTTTGAAACGAGGTACGATCTGTATCTCAAACTTCGACATAAAATTGTTCCAGAAGTCCGGTAAGTATCCGTGAGATCTCAAACTCTTCGTGACTGGATCCAAAAGGTTTGGAACCGAACCAATAAATAAATAAATTTTTCACTTTTATCGTCGATGGAGAGTCCCCACGAAGTTGTTATTTAGTTTAACACAGTGCCTTCCAAAGTCGTCTCATGGATTGGTAATTATGAGTTATAACATTCACGATAAAAATCAGAGAGACATCTGCTTAGGTTGTAACTCAACCTTCAACATGATTTAATGAAGATGACAGAGAAATAATGAGATCCTGGAATACTCAGATATTAAAATAAAGTGTGTAAAACCCCAGTTTAGTAACGAGGTTGAGGGTGTGGTTCTTATATTCACATAAACCTTTTTAGTACAATATAATACCATACAGACAATCCGTCTACAAAAAGGACGGAGAAGGTGTGGGTGTAACATTTCTCTGACGTAACTTGTGCGAACCATTGTCCGTAACGTGAAGTGAGTAGGTATTCATACCCAAAACACCCCTCACCCCCGTACAACTCCAACGTAAGGTAGGTAAAGTGAACAAGACCCTTGACCTCTAGAAGGAGGGAAAGAACTACGATGTCTCTCTAGGACACACACACACACACACACTCAACGAGTCAACACAGGTGGAGAAACACTAGGGTACCTGACATCGGACGGTCCGAGGAGACAGGTACCTTAAGAGGTCCGTTCTTATGGCCTCACCAATCGGTACGGGAAAAGGTCTCCTAAAAAGACTGAGTCCCTAGTTTGAACCCAGAGGGTGTAACGTCCGTCTAAGAAGTGGTAGACTCGGTGTTTCCTTCGGTTCTCTAGAATATGACAGAAGTTAGATAGTAAGAGACCAACTTTACAAGTGGACAGTATGAATTATGTTTTCATAACATAAATCACGGTATATTCTTTCCCTTTAAATTCGTACTTCAACTAGAGCCTCAGGTATCCTAGTATTTGGACTACTGAAGTGAGGAGTCGAATTTCGAGTAATTTCTAAAAGACGACGAGATTTCAAGGTCGTAGAATTTCCCCGGATGTTAAGGGACACACTAAACTGAGACCGGGTGCAGGGGCCAGAATCGCGTGTGGGCGAAAGGAGAACATAGGTAAGAGATAACGGTACGTCGTTTAACGGGGGTTCAGATCCCGGAATTTTACCAATCACGAATAATAGAGTGTGTCAAAGAGTGTCTCGAGTCGACCCCCCGAGACCGAACCCTAAGAACACTCCAACCATCAGTCCTACGGTTGGCCTCAACATCAATAGATTCCGACCTGACCTTGACCTCCTAGAAGAGGTTACCCCGACTGAGTATGTGGACCGTTCCCCTCCGAACGACGACCGTCTTCAAGAACCAAGAAGAGATACACCAGGAGAGGTGTCCTGGTGAACTCACAGAAGTACTGTACCGTGAATCGTAAGGACTCTGACTCACTAGGTTCTTTTCCTTATCATGTTTGACATTGTAGAAAGACTGAACCGGAACTTAAAGTGTGTGATAGTAAAAGTTTTACAGAAACACTACTGTGTCTAAGTGGGATGAATTACGTCCTCCTTTGATGTGTTCTCATATTTTTACGGTCTCCGGATCTTAGCGGTTTCCGGCGGAACCTCGGACCGCGGGTGTGGAGAGTACGAGACTCCTAAAGTCAGCCAGACAAGTACGACCTCAGGGTCTTCGTGACACGAGAGAACGGAGGGTCGGTAATGTGTCTCGAAGGAGATATCGTTAGATCAAATTGGGAAAGAATGGGAAGTAAGGTATGTGAGCTACGGTAAAAAGGACTCCTCGGAACGGATCTAGTAAAAGGTCTGTCAAAGCCCCGGGGAGGACGTCCGTGGACCATAGGGGGGTGCAGGGTCTTGAAAAGTGTCCTATGACAGTACGAGAGAAAAATTGTCAAGAACGGTCTGAATTTATAGTTGGTCTTTGAAGGAGACATGGTTCTTAACTCCTCTACGGGGTTCTGTCCATCCCGATTCCCGATTCTTAGACGCCCGGTCACGACCTTTACAATCTGAGAGCCCAAACCCAACTAGAGACCCAGTCTTGCTAGGAGACCTCCTCCTTTACTGTTGTCTGAGGTTATAAGAACGTACGTTTTAGGGTACCTGTCTCCTCGGACCGTCCGATGTCAGGTACCCCAGCGTTTCTCAACCTGTGCGGACCCGCACGTTACTCTGTACGCAGGCATTGACGTCTGGTAGAGCATTCACCCCCGTCCCCACTTTGGTTTCCACTATTTCAATCCAAACGGAACTTTTACCCATTCTGAACTCAATCTCCCTTCCTTTCTTTCCTAGACATCATACTCCTTACCCCACTCGTAACGAGAGTGAAGGGTGATGTCATCCATTACCGGTTCGAGGATTCGAAGTAAAAAGTCAAGTCAAGTCAAGTCAGCGAGTCAGCACAGGTTGAGAAACACTGCGGTAGTTAACGTCGTGCGGTCCGGAGGGACAGGTAGTGGTAGAGGACCTCAAGTGAGTATGGTTACAGGTAGCTCAGGCACTACGGTAGGTCGGTAGAGTAGGAGTCAACAGGGGAAGAGGAGGACGGGGGTTAGGGAGGGTCGTAGTCTCAGAAAAGGTTACTCAGTTGAGAAGCGTACTCCACCGGTTTCATGACCTCGAAGTCGAAATCGTAGTAAGGAAGGTTTCTTTAGGGTCCCAACTAGAGGAAGTCTTACCTGACCAACCTAGAGGAACGTCAGGTTCCCTGAGAGTTCTCAGAAGAGGTTGTGGTGTGAAGTTTTCGTAGTTAAGAAGTCACGAGTCGGAAGAAATGTCAGGTTGAGAGTGGAGGTATGTACTGGTGTCCTTTTTGGTATCGGAAATGATCTACCTGGAATCAGCCGTTTCATTACAGAGACGAAAACTTATATGACAGATCTAACCAGTATTGAAAAGGAAGTTCCTCATTCACAGAAAATTAAAGTACCGACGTCAGTGGGAGACGTCACTAAAACCTCGGGGTTTTTTATTTCAGACTGTGACAAAGATGACAAAGGGGTAGATAAAGGGTACTTCACTACCCTGGTCTACGGTACTAGAAACAAAAGACTTACAACTCGAAATTCGGTCGAAAAAGGGAGAGGAGAAAGTGAAAGTAGTTCTCCAAGAAATCAAGGAGAAGTGAAAGACGGTATTTCCACCACAGTAGACGTATAGACTCCAATAACTATAAAGAGGGCCGTTAGAACTAAGGTCGAACACAAAGAAGGTTTGGTCGCAAAGAGTACTCCATGAGACGTATATTCAATTTATTCGTATTCCGTGGGATTTTGGATGGGAGTTAGAAACAGAAGTTTGTAAACGAAACAAAACCGTTACCCTCACACCCTGTATAGTTAGGTAGAAATCATTCATTCCAGTTTACGAAAATAGATTTCTCTGTCCTTATATATTCTCCCTCTTTCCTCCTCATCTCTTAGTCTCCCGTCCCACTATCGGTTTATCTTTCCTTCTTCCCAACTATTTGTGAACTATATAAAGTCGTTCGTAACCTAAGTTTATCTCTTTACTAACGAGTTCCGGGGAGGAATTCAATTCCCGAAACTGTAAGAGGTAGGTACTATACGTCTCACGAGATTAATGTCAACGTGCAGAACTTAGACGAACTCTGTTAGTAGACTCGATCACAAAGAACCTAAAAACACAGTGGAGCAGAGAGTTGTGACCAGACTCGGAAGGGGTCCCCGTTCCTGTCCTAAGACGTACCGGAGCCAGTGGGAGGTGACATTGCATCCAAGGTCGTCGAAGTCGGAGGTCGAGTAAGTCCATGGTACTTGACTATCTATGAGACCGAAGACATCAGTAGAGACCTCCCCGGTCTACTACGATTAACTTTTACGACCTCTTAGTTGAAGAAACCTCTTGTAAGACTGGTTACTCTATGTCGTATTCATTTCTGATTTCTCTGTTCGTCGAAAGGGAAAGAGAAGTGAGTTGGGACTTGACAAGACTGTGTATCACCAGGACATGTGGAGAGGATTCAGTGGAGGGTACTCGACTTCTATCGAACCATTAAATAGGAGAACACGGACGGAACGGAGACAGTGAAGGGAAGGGGGTGGTAGGAAACCCCACTTTCAGGGTTCTTTCATGATCTTACATTCGTAACGGAGTCAGAGAACACAAGTTTTCTTTCTCTGAAAAGTCACTGGGTCATTCACATTGATATTTCTTTCAGATTCCTTCTACCTTCTGTAACGTTGGTAGTACTTCTTTCCTCTCCCTTCCCCGTCTCGGACCTTTTCATAGTCGCACCAGGGACCTTCTCAGTGGTAGGAATGTTTACTCTCAATTGTGTCTTCCGACATGTCTAACAGGAAAATGTGACCTTTGTCATTTTCTCATTCCTGGTTCACGACGAAACGGGTGTCCCGGGGACGGTAGTTGGTACCACTGTCACGACTTTCCGAGGGTAGTAATCATCTTGAGTCGATTCTTTGTCCCCACCAGTGGAGTAGAGACTAGAAAAACACTGAGTCACACACTGGAACCCTGTACAGTGGAGGATTGGGACGGATTACCAGAAGAGTAATTTTTTTTACTAAGTCTATTTAGTCGTCATTCCAAGGAGTATTGGATTTAAAAGAAAGGATTACACAAAATTTCGGAGGGTTACGAGTACTAATTGTAGACGTACCGGTCTGAAATCTACACAAAGTTGATTGTCGTGTCTCCGTCACTCATTAAAGAAGAAGTCTCGGACCACCGAAGAGTGTCCCAGTTTGCGTGTGTCGCGACGAAAGGTAGGACCACGCGGTAAGTCCTTGTGGGTTCCTTTATTTTCATACTTTCCAGGATACACTTCTGGATTAAAGTAAGGGAAAATTTTGAGTTGTCCTTGTGTGAAGTCTCCGTCCCGTGACCCTTAGACTCGGTCGTTGACTGTTTAAATTTGGTCGGGCAGGTAAGGTAGTGTCGGTTTGTGCAGGTACCCCAGTAAGACGAAGGAAAGGAGAAAGAACAAAAGGAAGAGCGAGAGAGAAGGAAGGAAAGGGTGAGGGAAGGAAGGAAGAAAGAGGGAGAGAGAAAGAATGAGAGAGAAGGGAGGAGGGAAGGAAAGAAATAAGAAGAGACTTTGTCTCTAATAGTTACATTATCTTTTACCACCCATAAATCATAACGGAGACTTTTTTTTTTAACCAGTTTACTTACATATAATAGTCAAAGGTACTAATTACCTGGTAAGGTAGGGAACTTTACGTGAGTCTAAAGGTCAAGGGAGTTCTTGTATTACTCTACGATTGACGGAGACCTAGGTCCCATTTATCTCAAGTAAAAAAGGACCGAAAAGTTGGAAACTCAACAATCTAGTCGACTTTCCCGCTTTCCATCCCTTAGGTGTCTGGACCCAAGACCCAAACACACCAAAGCAATGACTCACTCACCAGGACCCGTGTAGAAGGTGGGGGACCGAAGGACAAGGAAGAGTTCCTTTCACCTTTGAAGTATTGTCAGAAGTGTACACTATGGTCCGAACAACCGTCTCTACAAGAAGTACCCTAAGACGTCAGGAGAGGTCCCTACTACTTTCGACAAAATCAATACAATTATAATGATCGATTCATTTGTGACCACCTTCGTAAACTACTCCTCTTTTCATGACGAGGTCCACAGGCCAAAATGTCTGCATCACTGACGATCAAATAAACGTAAAGGGAAACACCCCATCCCCCGAAAGACCCCCTATCCACTCCCACTCGGACCAGTCAGTCTGGATGTTAAAAACGTGGAAAGGTCCTTTTTGTCTTTTCATTCTTGGTGGTTTGAAGAGTCCTGGGAAGAGAGAAGAAGGCTCTCTCAGTTGCCGTTACACTTTCCGTCTGGGTCTCACAGGAGTTCCCTTATCGATCTCTTCTGTCATCTCTTTGGTACCTCTTTTCTACTCTGTCTTTCTGAAGAAGTATCTTCTGTACATCTGTCAGTTTGATGTAAAGTAATATCATGTAGTATTTACCGTACATCAAATAGAATAGACAGCTAACCTTGTCTTCTTTAATACTAGTAAGGACGTTACACCAATAGAAAAAAAGGGAGGTACTTCGTAAACTAAGTCTCTTTGTTCTAAATCCGAAGTTATCATCGGTGAAGAAGGAATCACCTCCTGGAGTCTGTCCAGTGACCTGAAGAGGTCGTAAACGACTCGTGGATGTCACACGTTCCGACGAAGATCTTACATGTCACACGTACCGACGACGATCTCCGAAACTGTGACTCCCTTACTCTACGTCTGAGACGTGAGTCTTTCCTTTATCTTCTTTCTGTTTTGTTTTTTGTGACATCACTTTCTTCACCCCGTCATCTCTCTTCGTTTTTTGTGGTGCTTTTGGAGTATCTCTGTTGAATCTTTACCTGGGTTCCTCGGAAGGACCTCCTTCGTCACCCTTGGGACTTTCGTGTGTCTACAATCGGTTTGTACTTTCCCCTTTGTGTTTACTTACTCCGCACCCATCTTCACTTTTCAAAGTTGCACCACCTTTATGTCTCAGAACACCGAACCCTACTCCGCAAGTCACCCGAGGATAACCTTAGGTTAATTTTTTTCTCTCTCTGATTTTATCTGATTGTGTTTATTAGTTCATATACTTAAATGGGAGATCCAGGTACCTTGGTTTCTTTCAAAGTTGAACGTCCTCCCCTTTACACGATACTAGTCTGGAAGTATAATGTTTCTTGTGGGTCAGACAATGTATTTCACCTGACACACCCTGGTTTGAGGTGTATGTCTCCAACCAATCCTCCGACCCTTACTGACACCGAATCTGACTCAACCTCCACCGAAAAACTCTAAAATTCTTCCCTCTCAGATATTTTCTACCTTTGACTAACTTACACGTTGACGTCTCTCTCTCTTTTTTTTCCAGAGAGAACCTATTGACCTACTTGTCGTCCCCGAAAGGTAACTTAGTCATGGTCCTTTTTGATTCTCCCTTTTCTCCCTCTCTCTTCTCCACTATTCCGGTCAATCCCCCGAAGGTACCACCGAGTTACCATTTCTGAGACGGAGGTTGCGTCCTCTGGACCCAAGTTGAGGACCCAGTCCTTCTAGGGAAACTCCTCCTTTACCGTTGGGTGAGGTCATAAGAACGGACCTCTTATGGTACCTATCTCCTCGGATCACCCGATGTCAAGTAATCCAGAGTTTCTCAACCTGTACTGAATTGTAAATTTGTTGTTGTTGTTCCGGTCAATACCTATACGACTCAAACTTCCCGGACACCAAATAATGACGCCACTACAGTTCATTCATCTACCTATATAAAGTTTGATTAGAACTTTCCTTGTGTTTTCTTTTTTGTCAGTCTTCTTTTATAAATCCCTTAGTAGTCGAGTATCGACAAAAGTCTAGAGACGAAATCATTTTACTCCTTTTATGATAAATGGACAAACAAGTACTTTAACTTTACGTCTCACTTACTCCATCGCTTAGATTACAAACCACATATATACCACGATATGTCGACGCTCCACAAAGAATAATTGACATCTCGGGACCCCGTATTTCTTATTGAAATAATCTAAGTGAATGTAGTAGAGATGGTTGTCATGATAAAAGTATATACTGGGAACCGATTTTTTTCGAGAAATCTTGAATCAGAACCAAACGTTTATCTTAGTCTCCCTTCCTTGACCCATCCTTCTTTTCCTGCCTCATTTAACACAATCAGCGAGTCAGCACAGGCTGGGAAACACTGGGACACCTGACATCGGGCGGTCCGAGGAGACGGGTACCTTAAGAGGTCCGTTTTTCCTTCTGTTTTGGTCTTCCGTGTAGTCCTTTACGTCTCGGCAATCATGGGGTTCTTGAACGGCTCATGGAAGTTTCCGTAACTGAATTGACAGTTACTCCAGGATTACTTACGTTCCCTGAAACGAGGGACTAGACAACGGATTTCTCTAAAGGAAGAGAGTAGGAGTGACTTTCTTTTGAATTCAGTAGACACAGTCAACAAAAGGATAAGTTAATGAACCACACCCTGGGAAGGCCCAAAGAGAACTCCTGTTGTCGGCATTCGGAGTCGTAGTGATGGTGGGATCTTACCTCACTTTGACAAGTTATTTGTGGAAAGGAGACGTATGAGTACTGTAAGACTACTCTTCCTCCCCCACTGAGTCGGCGTCTGATTTTCTACTTATTCATAGCGGTCGGGGTGAGTTAATACCCCGGTCTCCCTTTCCGTCACAAACGTTTTCAGTTTTGTCTAAAGTCTTTGTCAAAAAGAAGGTCGGAGACTTTTTGGACGAGTAAGTTAAGGTAAAGACAACTACTGAAACCGAAGACTCTGTCCCAGAAAACGACCGCCGGGTCTCGAGACTGTTAGGGGGTTTACAGTCCCCGAACCTCTCGAGGAACCCCATTCCACAGGTTTTCCTGTTCCGAGGGTTCGGAGTCTTAGACACGACTCGAGGTCTCAAAGGTTTTGAGGTCCGAGGATGTCTCTGTGACTCGACGTTTACACCTAACAACCTTGAGAAGTTGGTATTGGAGGACCCACAAGACTGTCGGGCCCGAGGAAGAAACGACGGAACATCACTAATTAATGTTGGTCGGTCGGTCCAAAGTGTCCTGGGATGAAAGTGTCGTCGGCGTTAACCGAATTGCACCGGTAAACCTTGTTTTCGGGGACGAGTCTGGGACTCACGGGAAGTGATCGGGTGGTGTTTTCTTCCTAAATAATATCTTTTCCTTAAGTGTAGGGGAGGAGAGGAGTTGAGTCCTGTTTACTCCTCTCTACCTAATTCCGACCTGCACACTACCTGTCCGGGTAAACCAGGTTCGGTATTAACATTAGGGTCAAATCTCGGGGTTGACGGACACACTACCCGAATGGACCACCGAGACAGCCATTTCTTAGACGGTCATTCCGTCCTTCACGTCCAAACTAGGGCCCCAGCCCTTCTAGGGGACATCTTATCGTACCGTTGGGTGAGGTCGTAAGAACGGACCTCTTAAGTTACCTGTCTCCTTTGACTACCCGATCTCAGGTACCCTAGTGTCTCCCACCTCGTGTCGACTTCACCGACTCGCGTGTCCGTGACGGACGCACTACGACCATCTTCAATAGATGGAAGAGACTCGAGATCTTCGGGAGTCCTGCACTACCCTTCCCTAGGTACGAGATAGTGCGCTATCTACCCTCTGTCGAACTGCTTCATGGGAACTGAAAGAGAAGACGTTTGAACCCGTGCGGTAGTGCATTTCATCCACTATCGAACAGTGTTCTGGAAAACAGACCGTAAGGACAACTTTGTTATCATCAAGGGATATATATATACATAACGGGTAGAAAAGTAAGAAGACGAGTTTGAGAAGAGAAAAACTTTATATTTAAATAAATAAAATTAACCTCCGATTAATGAAATATTATAACATAACCAAAACGGTGTGTGACTGTACTTAGACGGTGCCCACATGTGTACAAGGGACAGGACTTGGGGGAAGGGTGGAGGGAGGCGTATGGTAGGGAGACCCAGTAGGGTCACGTGGTCGGGGCTCGTAGGACATAGTACGCTTGACAAGAGAAACGGATCTTATAAAGAGGGAGGAGAAAGTATGGACACTGTCGTGGACAAAGTGGACGTCAGAGTTATAGTAGTCTTTCAGAAGGAGGAGACACCAAACTGTCTGAGGAGACGGGTGGGATTAGAACTGGGAGTGGTAACTAGTGTAGTCGGCTGGTGACGGAGGCATAGGTAAAGAGAGAAACCGTGATTTTGAGTCAATTACGAACAAATAAACTTATTTGAATCGAGTAAAATTATTGTCTTGTAAAAAAAGGCATGTTAGTATTTTATCGATTGAACTCATTGGGGAACCACAAATGTTTCGTGCAAATGTTTATAAGGGAGTACACTCGTATTCCCGTGGAGATATCCTGTCCATCACAGTCGGAATAAAGTATCTATGTCTTTGGTTCGAAAGTTATTTGAATGTACCATTGGTGTACTGTCTGTCACATAGACCGAGATTGACGTCTCTGGAAGGAAGTGTCCTCCGAGTCTTCGTGAGGGTGTCCCGTGTTCTCACATCGTTTTGAAAAAAAAAAAAAAATCACAGACGACACGTGATCCCAGAAGGAACCACCGAGTCGTCATTTCTTAGGTGGACGGTTACGTCCTCTCCGTTCTCTACGTCAAACTAGGGACCTAGTCCTTTGCCGTTGGGTGAGGTCATAAGAACGGCCCTCTTAGGGTACCTGTCTCCTCGACGACCCGACGTCTGGTACCACAGCTCCTCAGCTTGCACCGACGCACTGACTCGTACGCGCTACGTGGCTCGTGATACAATCCATGCCTCCTCGTCTCTACGCACGCAGTTGGACTCGTTCAGAGTGCCACCTCACTCGTTTAAATTATTTTGTCTTGAGTAAGTGGGTAAGTTTAGTGGAAAGGACTCTGAGACTTTCTAGGGTCCGTAGTCAGAGACACGGGTAAGATTGTCGTAAAGGCATACACTCTCTCGTGCACTCCCTTTGGAACCATATTATTAGGGCCCATCTAGGATACCTAAGATACGACCATGTCGAACTTAAAAGATATTGTCTACATATAAGTAAACATTAGTCCCTTTTGTTCAATTTGTCCTCTTTTTCTTTCTCTATCCTATATAACGAGTGGAAATAGACAAATATGTACAGAGAGTGGTAGTCGAATCATAGAAATCAGACATTCTGCTTTCTCGTTATTTCTATTTCATTCCGTCCTAAAGTCTTCGCCCTCTCACAAGTAGATAGCCCTTTAGTCGCTTGAGGATTAGAGTAAATACAGTATCAAGGTAGATACTCGTCCACAAAGATCCCCTTTAAAAAGAAAAATTTTGTTTAAATTAGTCTCCTTTTCCGTCTCACCACTCTGTCTTTAAAAAACGTACATGGAACAAAAGGGAGAGAGGAACAAACGAACAAACGAAAAGGACAGTCTGCGGAGTCTTATGAGTTACTCGTGTACAAAGAACCTTATTACTCATCTCATTTCCCGCCCCCTCTGATAAATCCTAAAGAGTTTTTAAACATTAAGACTTTTGTTTGTGACTCTGATCACAAAGATTCTTTTGTCCAACTCTGGGTAACGGGAAGACTTGAAAGTTATAGGGAAATCGAAGTAGATCCCTTACAACTATCGATGACTCTACTCAGACCCGGTCCTCCTCTATTTTCCTCATACGGACTTTCCATGAAACCGTTGTGTCGTCACTCCGTTTCCTTCCAGTTTAGGTGGACTCACACCAAAGGAGATACCTTTGTCATTGTCGGGGTGAACTATATGTTGTCTTCTTTTCAAAGTAGAATAAACGTCGGACCTGTAGAAGGAACCTTCCAAGCACGTACTTGACCTTAGACTCTTGGTAGAAGAGTTACGTGTCACCATAACTTTCTGAAGTTGTCACCTCTATAACGTCGTCACAGAAGTACCTGTGTTCTAGCGAAACTCCTTGAGATCTGGAGGGAGGTAGAAGCTCGGTAGTCCTCGGTGGATACCAGACCTTTATCGTACCACGAACCTCAGTCAAAGGAGTGAGTTGTTTACCCTTATTATTACGCAAAACATCCCATCCACACTCCTAATATACTCGATTGAGTACTTTTCTTAAATCGTTATGTCTACCGTGACCACCACTTCTTGGGTGGACGGTTATGTCCTCTGCATTCTCTGTACCCAAACTAGGGATCCAGTCCTTCTAGGGGACCTCCTCCCGAACTGTTGGGTGAGGTCATAAGAACGGACCTGTTAGGGTACCTGTCTCCTCGGACGGACCGATGTCAGGTACCCCAGTGTTTCTCAGTCTGTACTGACTCGCAGACTCGTGTATCTGTGTGACATCCGCGAGTTTCCCTCCGACAATAATCGACGATGAAGGTGATTTTCAACTTTGAGACAATGGCCAAACACTCTACTTTATGGTAGAAGACTGGACTGTCTCGTTATGTTAAATTTTCGGGGACGACTCTTACTTCCAGGTCGTAAGTAGAAGTCATTAATTATGTACGGGACCCCCTACGAACCCAACCTCTACCCTCCCACCCCCTGATAAAAAGGAGGAACTAACTCACAGAAAAAATAGGGTTCGATAAGATTTACAGTGTCTCTCAATTACTTCTGTACAACATATGGGCGACGTTTACGTCATTTTCTCTTTCATGTTGGCTAAGACGCATCTAATTTGGGAGTCAATGTGACCTTCACGTCCCCTTCTTTACTCTCGACACAATCCTCTACCTACCCCTACTACGACCGATGTCTCCGTCTTTCCTGTCTCCCGCTAAGAGAAAGTGGAAAGGTGTAAAGAAGACAATGAAAAAGAAGGAAGAGTTGAAGGGGAGGGAGGGGCTGCTCCGTGTTCCTGCCCCGTGTACCACAGAGACGGAAGAGATCGTAGTTCAGTATTGTGGTGCTAGTCAAGTCAAGTCAAGTAAGCGAGTCAACACAGGCTGAGAAACGTTGGGGTACTTAGCGTCGTGCGGTCCGGAGGGACAGGTAGTGGTTGAGGGTCTCAAGTGAGTCTGAGCGCAGGTAGCTCAGTCACTACGGTAGGTCGGTAGAGTAGGAGACAGTAGGGGAAGAGGAGGACGGGGGTTAGGGAGGGTCGTAGTCTCAGAAAAGGTTACTCAGTTGAGATGCGTACTCCACCGGTTTCTTGACCTCGAAGTCGAAATCGTAGTAAGGAAGGTTTCTTTATGGGCCCAACTAGAGGAAATCTTACCTGACCAACCTAGAGGAACGTCAGGTTCCCTGAGAGTTCTCAGAAGAGGTTGTGGTGTCAAGTTTGTGTAGTTAAGAAGCCGGGAGTCGGAAGAAGTGTCAGGTTGAGAGTGTAGGTATGTACTGGTGTCTTTTTTGGTATTGGAACTGATCTGCCTGGAATCAACCGTTTCATTACAGAGATGAAAACTTATATGATAGGTCCAACCAGTATTGAGAAGAAGGTTCCTCATTCGCAGAAAATTAAAGTACCGACGTCAGTGGTAGACGTCACTAAAACCTCGGTGGGGGGGTTTTTTTTCAGACTGTGACAAAGGTGACAAAGGGGTAGATAAAGGGTACCTCACTACCCTGGTCTACGGTACTAGAAGCAAAAGACCTACAACTCGAAATTCGGTTGACAAAGTGATTAGGTCGGAATAATCACACATGTCTCACTGCAAGAGACCATAAAGAGTAGAACGTTTGAACGGTACCTATTAGAGGTTTTTTTTTTTTTTTTCTTTCTTTCTTTCTTTCTTTCTTTTCGATATGGACAAGACAGTCCTCGAGAACGACGAACCCCCGACCGAAGTTTATTGTCTACACGTCAGGAAATCTAATCGTCGGTAAGTGTTGTGCACTATATAGGTTGACCCTTGTTAGAGGGTCGTAACCCTATTTGGTCTACTAGATTACGGACTCCTGGGGGGTTGAGGGTGGGTAGAGGATATATATACTATGTAGACTCTCTCCCAACTTATACAAGAGGGGTTTTCGGACCCATCCCGTGAGGAAAGTACTCTCTCGTTAAACGGCCCTAGGGTTCCCCGTCGATTTCTCCGATTCTTTAAGACGTTTTAATAAACCTTAACAGATCTCTTTTCAAAGGACGTATTTAGAATCGTTAATACTGAGAGTTTCTCTCTTTGTTTCGGACTTTTCTCTTTTTTTTTTTTTTACTTTGTTCGGGATCCCGCTAAACGTGTCACACCGATATTTCGTCCGAAAAGAATCTCCTTGTTTCACTAGAGGTAAAAAAATCCCTTATAAATCAAGGGGAGACGAGAAGATCTTTTCTAGACCATATGAAGTCTACTCAACTAACTCAGCAATTTTCACTGTCGAGACGAAGTTGGGTTTCGTTAGGGGTTTATCTTGTGACGTCAAGATAGTCTGTGTCTTTCAGAGACGTCTTCTCCTTTCCCACGTATCAATATTAGATCGCGAAAAGACGTGTCCAAGTTCTCAGTCTGTCTTGACTCAAAGTCAAGCCCGAGTAGGGAGTACGTAGAATGAATTGTAGACTCGGAGTCATGGGAGGAGACAGTTTACTACCACTATTATTATTTGTTGGAGAGGGAACACTCTAATAAACACGATAATAAAAACTCCCTTGACAGTAGTAATTAAACGACGTAGGTACAACCGTGTGTGATAAGTCATAAAATTACGAAGTAAAGACTTACATACGTGTGATTCGACGAACCTTCTTTTCAATGAGGAACCTTCTTTGCAATACTGGTTGGATCTATCGTATAAGTTTTCGTCTCTGTAATGAAACGGTTGTTTGCAGGCAGATCTGTTCCGATACCAAAAAGGTCACCAGTACATACCTACACTCTCAACCTGACACTTCTTTCGACTCGCGTCTTCTTAACTACACAAACTTGTCACCACAACCTCTTCTGAGAACTCTCAGGGAACCTGACGTTCCTCTAGGTTGGTCAGGTAAGACTTCCTCTAGTCGGGACCCACAAGAAACCTCCCTTACTACGACTTCGACTTTGAGGTCAAGAAACCGGTGGAGTACACTTCTCAACTGAGTAACCTTTTCTGAGACTACGACCCTCCCTAACCCCCGTCCTCCTCTTCCCCTGTTGGCTCCTACTCTACCGACCTACCGTAGTGCCTGAGTTACCTGCACTCAGACTCACGTGAGGTCCTCAACCACTACCTGTCCCTCGGACCACACGACACTAAATACCCCAGCGTTTCTCAGCCTGTGCTGACTCGTTGACTTGACTTGACTTGACTTCGACGAGGTCAACACAGGTCTAGACACACTGGAATACCCACTGACATCGGACGGTCTGAGGAGACAGGTACCCTAAGAGGTCGTTCTTATGACCTCACCAAACACCCTACGGCACAGGAGGAGGTCCCTTAGAAAGGCTGGGTCCCTAGCTTGGACCCAGAGGACTTAATGTCCGTCCAAGAAATGGTGACTCGGTGGTCCCTTTAGGTTCACGAATTCACTACATGATATGAAAATATTAAACCCGTATCACCAAAAGGTCACCGACTTGTAGAGTCTCTATAAGGTCCTGACTTGGCTTCATAGGTTAACTTCCGTTACAACCAAATCGGTTTTTACAAGGACCCCATAAACCTCAGGGTAGTTTTACAGAAGTATTACCTCGTTCCAAAAGACGTGTGGTTAAGATTACATTTAGGGAAACAAAATATCTAGTGTTTTATTTCCGGTTATCTCTGTACTAAACGTGTTCTAGTGTATCCGTTAACGTCCTTCTATCGTTAAACTTATGTCCACGGGGTTTACGATCAAACTTAAATAAGGGGAGTATCGTTCAACGTAAAAAAAAAAGGAAAGTTTGAAAAAAGGGACAAAAAAAGGAAAGGCATGAAGGACATATTAGAAGTTTTATTTCCTCCCTGTTCTCTACATGTTCAATTATAAAGTTGTAATCCCTACTCTCTAAATAAGTTCGTACATCACGACTAACTAACTCTTTATGTGTGGTCAGAAACTCTTAGACATAGTTATTTTTTTTCTACAGAAATACTGTATAAGAACGTTAGTCAAACTTCATTATTTGTAGGGGACCCAAACAAAACAAAGGCAAAAATAGGATCGTTGTTAATTGGGTAATCAATTCTCTTATCTGAGACCTACGTCTGTCTATTCCTGATTTAGGACCGAGGAGAGGAATGGTCGATACACTGAAACTAGCACAATAATGTAAACACTTGAAGGTAGAAATCCTATCTTTACTAATTCTATATTTTAAGTGTTCCAAATATCCCTATATTATAATCTACGGTAAACATAAAGTAGTGTTTATCGAACCGAGTATTATTTGAGTAACTTGACATCAATAACAACAACGACGGTAGCGATAATATAACATAAGAAAGTTAGTTATTAAGTCCCGTGGGTCCCTCTACGAGGTGTATTTTTATTTCGCTACAACTTAGGAAAACGGACCCGTACTCCTTTAGAGTGAGGAAAATACAATAAAACAATAATTAACACACTAACCCAGTTGTATAAGGATAGACCGGGAGCAACGTGGTATAAAGTCTGTCTAAGAAAGGATAAAGTACCCTACTTCTAGACGAGGGGTGGTCATAATTTGTTTCCAACCCATAATGTCCAAATCCAGTAAGTTTGGAAGTATCCATCAGAGAAGAGATCCAAGTCGAACTAGGTCCCGAGTTTTATGTAGTTCTTTAGACACAAAAAGAGTTGTGACGACTTTAGACAAGAAGAGTTGTAAGTGAAGTAAGGGTTTAAGGTGTACCGCCGTTATATCAACTGTTGTCCAGGTCTGGATTTACGGAAGTCGAAGTTAAAGTCACTTTTCTCTAGTGAATAAAAGGGATTTATCTAGGTTGTTTTATCGAACCGGACTAAGAGTATCCGTGTCTAATTGAGTGTATGGGTAGAACTGGGTTAGGGGTATCCGTGTCTAATTGAGTGTATGGGTAGAACTGGGTTAGGGACACCTGTCCTCCTCCCTCGTGTTACGAATTAAATTGGAACCCAGGATACGGTACTGACTTCTACCTCCCTTCTATCAGGACAAGCATATTGGTTGCCAGTTCTTTACCTATCGTATGAAAATGATAGAGTACCAAAATCCTATAATCTTCAGGTCCGTGACGTATTTGTAATTAATCAAGAGACGAGTTTCAGAATGGTCCGACTTTCGTTCCACACTCAGTCGGTCCGGACACCAGAGTGGACTCAGAGTCTCAGGAGAAGGTTCAACTACACCAACAACTATCTTAAGTGTAGGAAAACCGGTACACTGCCTTCGGGGACAAAAAAACGACCGAAAGCCGTCCCTGGAGAGAGTCGAGAATCTGCGGTAGGACTCCAGGAAGTGTGAACCGGGGTCGGAGTCTTATTCTGTCACAAGAAACAGGATTTCAGTCGTTCATACAGAGAGAAAAAAATTACCGAAGTGGAAAAACATTTACTGAGTAGTCTAATCTAGACCATTGGGTCTATTAGAGGAAAACTAGTTGAGTTTCAACTGACTAACGGTTAGATAATATTAATGGTAACATAGGGTAACCAAAAACAATGTGTATCTTACATATGTCCCCGTCTTCAAAAACACAGTAGAACCTTAAGACAGGTTGGTTTCCTGTTACCCTCAAACCAAATTTTTTCCTCTAATTTATAACCCATTGGTCCTTTTGTTTTAGGAAGTAAGGGAATTTTTGTTTGTTTGTTTGTTGTTGTTGTTGTTGTTTTCGAGACCCTAACCGGGTCTAATAGAGATTGTAGTGAAAATTAAGTACGAATTAAAACACTTAGTTTATATCTTAGATTTATAAAGGTTACGTCAACCCCCTCAATCGTCATTGAAACATACTTTCAGTGATCTTTGTTTCTCGTTTAAGAAATTTTTACAGTAGAATGACTCACAAAAGATTCGTTAAAGACGTTAGGAGGGGGAAACCCCCCGTAGAGAACGGATGGGGTAATTATAAAAGACTGAACGACAACTGTCGAGTAAAAAATGTTCTGACCTTCCTGTGTCAGATTAGATTCTGGGTTCCCCCAACTTCCTCGGAAGGACCTTATACCGGGACTGGGTCGTTCGCTCAGTGGAAGAGGTTTAAGAAGCTCGAACTCGATACCAAATAGAGATCGGGGAACAAAAACCGTCACCTCCTCCTCCTACACCAGTCCTAGCGTTTCCGTAATGAGTCTCGGTTAAACCAAGTCTCCTTTCTTGTTCCTGACTCTAGACAAAGACGTACCGAGGTAAAGACAGACGTTTACTAAGGGTCTCCTGACGGAAGTCCTTGATTCGGAATCAATCCTCGACTGACTGGTCGTTCTAAACTTGTGTCTAGAGTGTCAGGACCGGAAAGGGGTACTCATTCGCCTTTTCTTCTACACCCTCTCGTTTGGTGGAGAAGGAACCCCCGTTTCAAGTCATGTTACAGAGTCCAAGTGACCTGGTTTCAAAGTATTCGCTACCTCGTAGATGAGCTCAACCTTGTCGTAGATACAGGAGACATACGACTGACGTGTGTCATCCCCTGGTCTCTTCCGGAGACAGTACCTCCTCGATTGTTGGTTGACCGACTCTAAGTACTGACACAAACCTGTTAAGGTCGTTTTACATTTTATAATAACGTCTTCCTTTACGTTCCGTATCGGAAATTATCCTTGTTCCATTTCCTTGGTCCCTTCCGAAAGATTTCTTTCCATCACGGACTCAACTCGAATTCCTTATCTGTCCACAATCGATCCAGTCTTTCCGTGAGACTCTACTCCTTTCGTCGTGTTCTTTTCCCAGACAACACATTTGTAGGTTCACTTATGTCTCTTTTTATGTTCATCCAACTATCGTAACCCTATACTTCCACCAATACCATCCTCTCTCCACTTGTACACCTTTCTCGACTATATATGTTCACTCACACCCTTCCGGTCCTCTTCGTTCAGACTCAGAATACACGGTGTAATTCTCGAACCAGAAACAGAAAACCTACTATCTCATAGGGAAGGTCCAAAACTCGACTCGACTATAAACAAACAAAACTTAAGAAGACAGACACCACATACCTTGTGTAAAATTGTCATGCGTTAACACCTATATTTCGAGAACCAAGAACTGATAACGTTACCAAGTGTACTTTCTACCACTTGCAGATTCGATGTCGTAACTCTGACCGCTTTTTATCCAACCTCTCATAAATCCCGCATTATAGACGTTCTGACCACTATCTAACCGACAGTACAGATTACCTGTTTTCTCGTAGTTATTGTTGTGGGGTGACTGAACGATTTTGCAAAGGAAAGCACATACACTGAGTCTCAGTTCAAGGTGGTTGTGAATGACTCGCGAATAATATAGAGGTCGGACAAAATTTGGGAATTCATATGTAATAGTTACAATGAAGGGTTGTCTATTGAGATACCCTGTTGTCTATTCTATTACCTTGGAACTTCTGTCTTGGTCGAACAAATTCTAATCGATTATCTTCTCTATCTTCATCAAACATAAACAAAGTATCTTATCTACCTGAAATGAACTAGGATCTGGCGACTTTACTCCGAACATATTTGAGTTTTCCATACGAATCTAAACAAGGTTTCTCTTCGTATCCCCGTAATTTTACCATCGAGAATATCTGGTAATAGAAACACAGTGGTTGAACTAACCAATTCAAATCTCCGGAGGTCTGGTAACAAAAAGGTGAAATAGTTGTGTACCTGTAATGGATCCATCGAAATTTTTTGTGACGAGGGATACGAGGTAAGGCTTTCTGAGACTAACTCAACAAACCCCCATGTCGGATCTGTAGCCCTATAAATTCTAGACGTCCAATAATAGTGAATATCGGTTCGGATTCTGAGTATTCGGTACGACGTTTTGTGCGTCGTTTGCTGGAAGACGTAACTTGAGGCAAGGACTGGGACAGAGGGAAGAAGACAGAATCTACGAGACTGAGTGCACTCGGAGGAAGGGTCGTCTCGGGAGAGGGGGCGACGTCGGAGGGGTGACGACCACCAGGGTACAAGAGCCGGGTCTACCTAGACGATGGATTAACGGACGAATAAACAGTTCACCAACAGGGGTCGTCTACAAGGGTACACCCTTACACTCCCGGTCGTAGACATGTGTTTGTCGACTAACGCAGTAACAGACGAAAACTAGATCAGGACTACCCCGTGGAGGGTCCGGTACCTACTAGGAGGTCTTGACTGGACTCGTACTGAAAAGACTAGGGGAGAAAGGTAGGGGTGGGAAAGGTAGGAATCACCAAAATCTTCGAGACGCACACGTAAAAGCCTAGAGAGAAGGAGGTGGAAGAGGAAAGGAGGGGGTCAGGGAAGGAAGAACAAGAAGAGGAGAAGGAGGAAGAAGGAAGACGATAACCACAAAGAGAAACTTATTGTTATGAGCCGTCCTTGGAGTCACAGAAGTACCATGGTCATACGATCGACTCTGGGTCTTTCCCTTTTCCTTTAACCAATCCTGATCTTATATCGGTAAACCCCTGTCTCAACTGAAAATCAAGAAAATAGAAGACGGAAGGAAGTAATAGTGTATGAGTACTGATATGAGTCTGAGAGTCTTTATAGGTACCCAAACTACCGACCAGGCTTTTGGGGGATCGACACACTGAAAGTTGTTCAATGAAGTGGATTTCTCTCACTAGCAAACGTTCTGTCACTAGTGCATACTGAGAGACGTAGTAAATTTTATATAGTAATCATTGAAAAATTTTATGACACGTACTTCATGTATCCCGGTATATATTTCTCAGTAAAATTTCATACTTTTGTACTACCTTTTACCTATTACTACTACTTCACGTGAACGTATAGATAATCTAGGAAAGTACAAAATTAGGGACAATGACAACGTACAATCGTCTCAAGGGAACCAGTTCAATTAAATAAAGAAATTCAGAGGGAAGTAGAATTTTTAATCCTACATTCATTACAATTGAAGTGTCCCAATATTATAAATCACGAATAATGTTGTCGGACCGTGGATCACTCGTAAACGCTATTGACACTTTCAATCTCTACTACTCTTCTTTCTTCCTTTTCCCTTTTCTTTTTCTTTTCCTGGTGTTGTAAAAGATAGTAAGTCTCTCTCGTACTCCTCAGTCTTGTGAATTAAAAATTAGAATCGAGACTTTTGGTTTAACGATGCACTAACGACTATTTGAGGAGAAAAACAGATACGAAGTTTCTAGACTCCTTCCCCTCTACCAGAAACTCGTAAGAAAGTCTGATACTAGAAGACATAGAATCGTTTCAAGAGACGAATGGGAAGTGAAGAGAGTAGTCGGTTCCCTACCCTGTAAGTCCCAGGAAGGCCGAAGTATTTTAGTAGACGGAAACTATATCGGAAGGAACAGAAGGATTTGGAAACACCACACTGTAGTAAGGGTGACGAAACCTCAGACAAGTCTTCCTCCGCCGGAGTAGAAAAGGACTCTGGGGGAAGGAATGTACACCCCTCTCCCTGGGTCCTTAGGTCGGACCCTCTACTTGGCGACTTACAAAAGGCTCTATTAGGTGCTCGGGGAAAACTCTTCCGTCCCGACAGTTCACCTTTGTGACTGTCGTCGGAACCAAGGTCGGTACATTTATGATAATGACGTTTTTGTATATAAATCGTAGATACTGTAGTCGAACTAAATGGAACTAATTGCCTCGTTAAACGACATGTAAAAAGGTTTACGACATTAGTTAATCTTGAGTTTTATCTAATCTTTTGGGAGATACCACACCGGTGGTAGGTTTTTTTGATCAGGTAGTATTTTATATACATACATAGGAAAAGGTCGGTACCGCACCTATTTCTAAACACAGGACCTCCTTGAGTCTCACCAAGTCCAAACATGTCACCCCGTAGTCCATGGAAAAGGAAGTCGGTAATAATTTCCGTGTAACCCCCTTTCCTACAAACACCTACAATGAGGTCAAAACACGTCGAAGAGTAGAGGGATGAATGACTACGAAGGGACGTATTGAAGTGATAAACAAATATTTGCTGGGTTCACCAATATCTGGGGGACCTCGTTGTCCTATCTCAGACTGAGAAATCTGACCGTAACTGTCGGGAAATTTTATTCTAAGATATAATGAGAAAGTTTAAGAGGAGAAGGACACAGGGAAACGTACATGAAATAGGAGGAGTCTCGATGGAGGTGGGGTTCGTATGCGATATAAAGGAATGTTGAGACACAAAGGTGAATGTCAAGAGAGTCGAACATAATCTTACTTCTTAATCACAAATGACTCATAAATGACATCTACTCCGTGGCCCAATTTACAAGTGGTATATAATAACGGGAAGTCAAGTCAAGTCGAGTCAAGTCAGTGAGTCAGTACAGGGTAAGAAACGTTGGGGTACTTAGCGTCGTGCGGTCCGGAGGGACAGATAGTGGTAGAGGACCTCAAGTGAGTCTGAGTACAGGTAGCTCAGCCACTACGGTAGGTCGGTAGAGTAGGAGACAACAGGGGAAAAGGAGGACGGGGGTTAGGGAGGGTCGTAGTCTCAGAAAAGGTTACTCAGTTGAGAAGTGTACTCCACCGGTTCCTTGACCTCAAAGTCGAAATCGTAGTAAGGAAGGCTTCTTGTGGGTCCCGACTAGAGGAAATCTTACCTGACCAACCTAGAGGAACGTCAGGTTCTCTGAGAGTTCTCAGAAGAGGTTGTGGTGTCAAGTTTTTGTTAAGAAACCGCCAGTCGAAAGAAGTGTCAGGTTGAAAGTGTAGGTTTGTACTGGTGACCTTTTTGGTATCGGAACTGATCTGCCTGCAAACAACCGTTTCATTACAGAGACGAAAACTTATACGATAGATCCAACCAGTATTGAAAAGAAGGTTCCTCATTCGTAGCAAATTTAAGTACCGACGTCAGTGGTAGACGTCACTAAAACCTCGGGTTTTTTATTTCAGACTGTGACAAAGGTGAGAAAGGGGTAAATAAAGGGTACTTCACTACCCTGGCCTACGACACTAGAAGCAAAAGACTTACAACTCGAAATTCGGTTGAAAAAGTGAGAGGAGAAAGTGAAAGTAGTTCTCCGAAAAATCAAGGAGAAGTGAAAGACGGTATTCCCACCACAGTAGACGTATAGACTCCAATAACTATAAAGAGGGTCGTTAGAACTAACGTCGAACACAGGAATTAGGAGAATTTATAGGGAATTCTGGGTTCTCAATTTTATAGTCGGACTTCCGTATGTGTTCATTCACCACTACGATTGTAGGTTGGGTTCAGATTGTGGTTTCGAGAGTCAGAAAGACGGAGGGAATGATATCGTAAGGAAGTAGAAAGTGACAAACTAAAGAAGAGAGACGAGGGGGTCTAGAGTTTCATGAGAACACAGATCCTCCTTTGAATGAAGAATCTCAAACCCTGTCAACTCACAATCCTCCACTGACATCTCGGGTAAGTGTCTAATTTGACTAGGTGTACGTTCGATGAGTAAGACGGCACCGACAGTCTCAACGAGGACATCCATTTTGTAAGAGGAGCCAGAAGACGTACCGTGTCACCCTACCTCACAATTCCTTGTCTGGACTATTTCACGACCGACTACTTGCGTAATCCTAATTTAAGATCTAGAAGATGATTGGTGCACATATTAAAACCCAGAGTGTCTTATATGTGAAGTACTAATTACTTATCTTTATTACAAAATACACATGTGCGTTGTGTATGTAGGGGTAGTTATAGTTAATTTGACTACGTTTCCATACTTTCATGAAATAGTTCTCACCAAATGAACGATGGACTGTAGTCCTTGAATACTAGATCCTCGAGTATGAGATTTAACGTCCACTTTAATGGGTTCTTCGATATTTTGCCACGTGCCCACGGACGATTCACCGAGGCAGCACAGACTGAGAAACGTTGGGATACCTGGCATCGGGTGGTCCGACAAGACAGGTACACGAAGAGGTCCGTTCTTATGACCTTACCTAACGGTACGGGAGGAGGTCCCCTCGAAGGGGTGGGTCCCTGACTTGGGTGTAGAGAATGCAGAGGACGTAACCCTCCGTCCAAGAGATGGTGCTCATGGCAGACCCTTCGAGGTGTTTCGTCATTCAAGAACAATCAAAACTCATTCTCAGTCTCCTCTTGACCGACATTGTAGCGACTCTACCGACGGACCAAGAAGTACTGAAAGGGACCCTGAAGAGGTTTACGGACTCGGTATTCGCCGGGAGTCTTGTGTGTAGGGAGTACCTATTTATGACGACAGTAACGTCTTCGTGGTCAGACCCTGCACCCGCGGGACCCGAGACTGGGGTCGCGATACGGAGTGTCTGTACTCATTCAGTTGAGTCGGTGAACACGGGAGTCAACGAAATAGAAACTTTTCTCTCATAATTTGGGGACTGAAGTACTCTCACAATACACCTCGTTTATTTTGACAGGTGTACCTTCGCTGAACATTTGATATTTCTTTGCATATACATGTTCCCCTACTCGTCCCGATACCTTCACTGAACATTTGATATTTCTTTGCATATACATGTTCCCCTACTCGTCCCGATTCGACATAAGAATTTCCTTGTGTGTCTGTACACTCACGACACGAAACTCCGAGAGCTCCCTCAGGGTAGGTTTTCAGACGTTAAACTTCGGGCCACCAAATAGGGTTAAAAATGTTTACTGGTAAGTAGAAGAACTGGACTGTGATTCGTTTACTTGGTGTATTAGGCGGGCACCTGACGAATCGTATGAGAACCGTCTTTCCTGTAATCTCTGGTTACTTAGGTGGTGGGAAGGGGTGAGGTCGTGAGTGGTCAGCACTACTCCTCACACGGGATGTCTCCCGTCCTCGAGTAGAAGGGAGGAAGGGATCGTAGATCCTGTCAAGGGGAGTGGATAATATTTTAGTAATTGACAGACAACTTATTCGCTTGTTATTGTTGTTTTTTTTGTTTAATTTACTAAACAAGTTCCACAGAAGTCATTGACTGAATGGATTAGGTACTATTCACGACTAAACAAACGAATAGTTTTCTCACCTACCTATCAGTAGGTCGGTTGACTATCATCGAAACCCGGAGTCTAGAGTATGGAACGTTAAGTGAAGGGTTCTGTAGTGTCCTACCACAAGTTGGACCGAACGTAAACAATGATTAACTAAATTCGAACACGTAAAACGGAGATACAGACGTTAAGGTTTAGTAATCTTCTTCGTTTCCCGGTACCGAAGAGGATGGTAAAAAGAAGCCCCACGTCCCGAACTTTAACCAATAGGTCATCCATTAGTTATTTGTGTAGAACTAGGAGATTTGGACCTGTTTAATTTCCTCGATAAATCTCACACTGAAGACTCCTTCTCCGGTCCATCCTTCACGAAACACACCAGACTATTACATAAATAGACACCCTGATTGACAAATAGATTCGGAGGTCGTCCAGGGACCGAAGTAAGACCACAGACACACACAAACGCAACGGAAGGCACCAGTGTCGTCGGGGCAGGAAGACCCCAGGTCGACCCGATGCCTCATTATTTGTTAAAAATATTTAACCGAGAGAGGTACTGTTCTTCACCCTCGTTGGGGTTTCGAAATTTTTTTTAAAAGAAGAGACTCAGCACTTATGTGGTCGTCGGTCGATCAAGTTCATCCCAAGTTCATTCGTGAGATTGAAGTGCTCTCGATAAATACCGGTTGTGTTATTTTGGAGAGATGGGTAAGTCCGTGACCCGTAAACTCTACATCAACAAAAAGAAAGTCAGACAAGAGACTGTCGTAAGTTGTTACAGCCCAATGAAACTGTTGAAGTTGTTGGTTAAGTCTCATCCTCGTTCGGAGGGGAAAACAAGGCAATCAGAAACGGAAACGGTAAACGACGATGTTTAGTCACTAGTACGAAGTAAGACTTGTCGAGTTGACTCCTTCAAGTTTAGGTGAGAACTTTTATGGAAGGACCAACGAAGACTTTTCGGTTTAGTGAAAGGTTCCAAGTAGTGGAGAGTACCGAGTACTGTGAAGGAAGTCTTTCATGGGGTATGTCAGGGGGTTTTAGTGATAGAACTGTATCAACTCAGCACTGACCATCTGTAAGTAAGTGGGGGGACAAATAAAATACTCGTGGTTGATGTCGTTGGATTGAGTTCTCTCTCTCACTCCCCATTTTCGTTACTGGACACGGGAGGTCCTTGAGTACAGGACCGTACTTTTGATTCGGGTCTCATAGGTAAAGTCACCGTGGTCAATCTGTAAGGGCTGACGGTGGTTTCTTCTGTGTAGCACAAGACCTTCGAGTCTCCGTTCCCGTTCCCACCTACCTTCCTTTCTCTGTCTTGATCTTCCGAAATACCTCGTCTTTGGGTCGACCTGCCTTCACACGTGTGTGGTGACTGGTCAAGATGTACTCCCTCCACCCACCCTCCTACTGAGTGAGTCTTCCTTTCGTACCAGAGGTGGTCGAAGGATCCGGAAGAAAAGGGGGGTTTCAGGGTGTCGGGGTTCGTCGACGGGAGGGGTCCGTTGAGAACCCTTTTATTCTCATTGGTTCTAACGGCACACGGTCCATAGTAGACTTCATGGAGTGGGAGTGATCGATGAGTATGCGCCCTCCATAATAGGAGTAAAAACACCTACACCTTTGACCTCGACTATATTTCCTACTCAGTAGACAGGTCGTAGTGTCCCAATCAGTGACTTCGTCGACCCGAGGAAGGGTCAGTAGGAGAGGAGGAATTGGGTGGAAGAATGTATGGTGTGAGTGGTGGAGGAACCCGTCGGCCGACTCGACAAGGTACTGTCTCTCCTCCACCTCTCCTCCCTCAAAACCTTCGTGAACCCCTCTCCAGGGAACCCAGAGGCGGTCCGGTGCGTAGAAGAGAGACCGAGACGAATATTCCTCTCTCGAGGATCAGGGGTGGCAGACTAGGGTTCTAGTTTCCTTTGACGTGTGTGCGTGTAAACAGCTTACGAGTAAGGTCCACCGAGACACCACAAAGTGAAGTGACAGAGTCCAATAGGACTGGTCTTCGGAAACCTGGTGACTGAGAAAGGAAGTCAAACACTCGCTCTCAAACGTTCGGAACACGTTACAGTCCCAAACGAGATAAAAGGGCGTCGTTCAGAGATGGTCCCGGTTCTTCACGGTCATTCTTTAGAGGGAGGAAAGGAAGCTTCAGGTCAAACAAAAATGAGGAAAGGGGACATCTACTATTGCACAGGATCTCGTCCACCGTATTGCTAGGACCACTTTTCCCTTTTATTTTTACCGTCCCTCCTTCTTTTTCCTTTCCTTCTGCGTCTGCCCCGTCCTCCTCCTCCTTCTCTTTTCCACTAGCCCTACACGGATGCAGACACAGTAACTGAAACGTCCTGAAGATCTGTAACTCCTGTAGAGGGATTCTGTCCTGGGTCTACATCCGGAGGTCAACTGGACAAGACTGAACTTCAAACTTGTGCCTGGTAACGTATTCTCCCCCATTTCAAGAGTCACAGCACTCTACGGTTTAACCTGCGTCCTCCTCTCCCGTACTGATTTGACCCCATCGTTGTCCCCACGAATACTGTATCGGTAAACGACTTTATGGGAGTCGTACTGATGTACCAGTAGAATGGGGTTTGCAGATGGGGGAAACAAATGACTTTATTTACTACTTATTTTTCCAAATCAGAAAAAAAAAAAAGAGATAGTCGGATCCCCTGAATAATCAGGTTATAATTAATTGGAGTGGAGTTCAGTACGAAAGTAACACAAACCCTGTACAGAAGACCCGAGCCCAAAGGAACCTTACTTCAAACGTAGAGACATTCTAGGAAAGGTAGGGAGATGAAAAGTCTGTCGTTCGTCGAGTCTTTGTTTGTTTTGTTTTGTTTTTTTAGAACCTAGATGTTGTGTAAAGGGACGGAGGAAGGAAGGAAAAGGAGACGAGAGATTGGGGAGGGGATCTCTTGTGTTCTCTTTATTTCAGCATTAATTCTTTTCCTGGTTCTTATTTAAGGTACGTAAATTCGTTTCAAGGTAGAGACTCGGGTCCTCCTAACCACGTATCGACACCAACGCGCTCTCCTTCGTGAGTCCCTTGAGTACGACCCGAAAGTTGTGTTTATGTCGAGTATTCCTTATCAAATAGTGAATTTGGTAGAGAGAAGTAAGACGTCTCATTTCCGTTCGGGAGTTTTTCCCGAGCCTATGGTGGTGGTGACGGTGACCCTAGAGGGTAAAGACCTCAGGGAGACCGGGTTTCTCGAGTCTCGTTAAGTGTTTGTAGATAACTGCCTTGGGATACTGGATAGGGGTGGGGGGTTCACTTATGAACTTATAGGTTAAGACGTCTCCCGTTTTACCATTGTACTTCTTCAAGTGCCGAGAACCGACGGACGGTACGTGTCTTTTGCCTCATCACCGACCTGAGGCTTTCTTTTCGTAGTGGTCCACGTGTCGCCTAATAAGTTCGTTTCTCGCTACCCGACCCTCAGTCCTGTGACTCGAGACTAGGGTCGAGACAGTGCGTGCGGCAGTGACCCCCCCGGTACGGATTCAGTGGAGGGACGAGACCCGGAGTCAGAGGGGTTGATTCCGTTCAAAGTCGATCTTGTGGATGGACTTTCGGTGAAGAGACTCATACACCTCGAGATGTAGGTGCCTCGGTCTCGCGATCCGTCACAAAGAATAATACGACGATTCAGTGAAGTCAGCACAGGCTGAGACACACTGGGGTATCTGCCGTCGGGTGCCCCGAGGGGGTAGGGACCCTAAGAGGTCCGTTCTTGACGTCACCCAACGGTAAAGGAAGAGGTTACACACTTTCATTTCAGCGAGTCAGCACAGGCTGAGAAGCATTGGGGTACCTGACGTCGGATAGTCCGAGGAGACAGGTACCCTAAAAGGTCCGTTCTCATGACCTCACCCCACGGTAACGGAAGAGGCAAAGAATAATACCACTACGGGTTTGGTGTGTTGTTAGTAAGGAAGACCTTCCTGAGGAGGAAGGTATCAGTTAGGACGCAAGTCCTGGACCGGGGTGGGTAGGAGGACGACCGCGACCAGGAACCAGACGACGACGGGTATCCTTAAGACGAGAGAAAACAACTAGAAGACAGCGAGCCAACACAGGCTCAGAAACGGTGGGGTGTCTGACGTCGTGCGGTCCGAAGGGACAGGAAGTGATTGCTAGAGGACCTCAAACGAGTTTGAGCACAGGTGACTCAGCCACTACGGTAGGTTGGTAGGGTAGGAGACAGTGGGGCGAAGAGGAGGACGGAAGTCAGAAAGGGTCGTCGTTCCAGAAAAGGTTCCTCAATCAAGAAGTGTAGTCCACCGGTTTCATAACCCCAAAATCGGAGTCGCAGTCAGGAAGGTTACTTATGGGTCCCGACTAGAGGAAATCCTACCTGACCAACCTAGAGGAACGTCAGGTTCCCGGAGAGTTCTCAGAAGAGGTCGTGGTGTCACGTTTTCGTAGTTAAGAAGACGACAGAAATCTTGAGAACTAATGAATGAAGAGGTGTATCTTCCTCGAGTTATTTATACATAAGTTAATGGTCTAAGACACATTGAATGAGAAATTAAATAGACGGAAGTAGATTGGTCTCTGTGTCATTCCTGGAACTCGATTCCCATTTCTTACACGAACAATTTGGAATTTACAGAGTTTTCTAGAATTCCGAATTTATAGATAATTGTCCACGGAAAGGGTAGACATAGACCTAAAATTTTGGGACTACTATGTACACGTCCCTCCGTCAAACATTACACATCCAAGTTAAGTCACGTCACATTAAGTTAAACCGCTAATTAATAACTAGTTGAGGAGAAACGGTTTTTGAAATGATCGTATACCCCAATGTTTCTAAAGATTCTAAATCAAGAACCGAACCCCTACAAGACGAGGTACCGTCTTAGTCCGTTCCTCTTGTCGTTGGCACTAAGTGACTCTACCCAAGTTGTCGTCGCACCTATTCTGTTTATGTTCCATACTCTGCTTACTGTGTGTTTTTCCGATCAATGTCGAGTCTAAAGACCACGTGACCGAAACGGAAGCTAAGGTTTCGTGTTTTCAACACTGTATGTCTAAAGTTGCGACTATTCTAAAGTGTCGTACTTCAAAGAAACCACTGACATGTGTACACACACCCCTTCGTTAACGCAGACACCTTTTGAATATACTCTGGGAGAAAATTTCCTATTGGTCGACCGTACCCGCATCAAAGGTTCGCTTACACAACTATAGTTCCACATCTGACCGAAAGTACTTTTCGTCCAGTAAACTCTATTTAGGGCACCGTAGTGTATGTCCTTACAAAGAGGAGGAGGCACCAAACCAAAGGAATGTATATTTCTCCCAGTAATCTCCTCTATTAAGGTTGGTAGAGAAGGTCAAGACCACGAGACATACAACCTGTGTCTGGACACAAGAGACAACCCGACCCTAGACTCTACCTCCAACCCTCCTCCTTCTTTTCCTTCCTTCCTTCCTCTTACCCGTAGAGGGAGGTTCCTGAGACTGGAAACCCCTCTCCACTTTAAGTCTCTACTAGTCTTCTGATCCCCTTACCGTTATCTCCTCGACAGGCAATATTTACTTAAAGAATCCTACGGTATGTTCAAAAAAATAGAGTACGTCACTGTACTTATACTATGAACATTAATCTTCTGAGTCTAAGCTCAAGATCGTAAAATCAACTTATCTAACCTCTAAGAATCCTTGACTGAATTGGGACAAGTCGAGTTAAAGATGAGACATTTTACGTTATAACCCAACCGGTATTTCAAGTAAACCTAAAAAGGGATTCAACCATGCCTTTTTGGGTTTTATTGAAAAACCGGTTGGGTCATTTACGGGAGTCGGTACAATTAAGCCCACATAATTTATTTTATTAACTCTCTCGACATGAAACATTTGATATGTTCTGTTACGTCTCCAACAAAAAAAAAAAAAACGATACAATAACAATACTAATAATATTATTTCTTCATTGAGTCACCGATTCAATTTAGACTGAGACGCTGGGACACCTGACATCGGGTGGTCCGAGGGGACATGCACCTTAAGAGGTCCGTTCTGATGACCTCACCCAACGATAAGGGAAGAGGTCCCCTAGAAGTGGCGGGTCCCTAGGTTGGACTTAGAGAACTTAGCCGTCCGTCTAAGAGATGGTGGCTCGGTGTTCTCTTCGGGGTATTATTTCGTCATGTAACGGAATTTACCTAACACAACAATATCTGCAAACATTGTCCGATCATCCGTCTTCTTAAACCCCACTCCCTCAGTAGACAGGAAGATCTTCTCGGACGGGATAGGAGGATGGTCGACACTCGGAAGGATATAAGAGACAGAGTAAGGTATCGTGTCACTCGTTTTCGGTGCTTCACGACCACCCGAGAGTACCCGGGTAGCTAGATATGTGAGGCTCTTTTTCGACGATTATTAAGGGTGAAACGGGACCTCGTCTCTATGGTGCATCGTGACACTACCGGGCACCGGTAACTCCCCGGAGGCGATCACTTAAAATATCTCCGGACCAGGCGTAAAAATTCGTTCCATTGATTCGGAGATCTCAAGTGAGACTTATAAAAAATTTTTTAGAGATGGTCACATACTCAGAGTGTTCGACCCTAAACACATCTCTAAATCTAGAGAACAACGTCTTCCATTTACAAATTCAGTGTGGGTTCTACCTTGGGTTTCATGTGGTTTCGATCCTATAGTCGCGGTAGATCACCCGTATACATCGGTCACGGGTGTGGTCCCCTCTTTTTCCACTCGCTTCCTTTTCGCATGCGAGAGGCAAGTCTCCTCTAAGACGACACAATTGTCGGAGATGACTGATTCCATCCTCGGAATCATGCATGGAGACCCTCAGTCGTACCCCGTTGCACAGGCATGGTACCGATTACCGTAGTACTCTGTAATCTGATTCTTGAGCTAGGCCAGTCTTTCGTCTGTGACAAACGAAAGTTTAAGACACGGAGACTCGTCCAGTGACTTTGAGATTGGGAGTTAAAGAATCAGACGTTTTACCCTTATTATTATAGACTAAATCCTCCAACTACTATTCGACCACAATATCGTACTAAGGGAGCACCGAGTCTCCAATTTCGTAGACGGACATTACGTCCTCAGGACCCAAGCTAGGGACCCAGCCCTTCTAGGGGACCTTTTCCTTTACCGTTGGGTGAGGTCATAAGAACGGACCTCTAAGGGTACCTACGTCCTCGGACCACCCGATGTCAGGTGTCCCAGCGTTTCTCAGCCTGTGCTGACTCGCTGAAGTGAAGTGGAGATACCCGAAAACCTGTTCTCAGACTATATCTTTTATTATTAGTTAAACCATAGACGGCTAGACTACGATGAAGTGTAATAAGGAACAGTAGAATTTAGAGTTGTGTTATCGGTAGTTATTGAAGTCGAAAGGTTTATTCTTTGACTTCAGGTTATACTCAGTCGCCGTGCAGGTTCTAGTGTGTCGGATTTACACCGTCTTGACCCCAAACATTTGTTCGGACTATACAAGATTTGAGGACAACCAGGGTGGCATGGTCAATCATCTGTGTGTGTCAAACGAGAAGGAGGGGACGGGAGGTTATACGGGTAAAAAAGAACGTTACTTATAAATCAGTGACAGTACCTGAACTGAACCACGTGCGTAAAAAAAAAATAAGTTGACTGCACATCTATAGGAGTTAAAGACACACATCTACCTCTACGACTTCAAGTCTCTCTGATTGGTTGCCTCGTCTGTAGTCGTCACTCCGTCTCTCGACCCTAAGTCTGAAAGACTAGTGTCTGGGTGACGAAATTAGGGGGAAGTCGACTAAGTAGGTGAATAGTAAGTAGAGATTAACAGTTCCTACCAAGACAAATATAAATATAGGGGGTTTAATGAACAAATAAATTTCTGTAGACGTAAATAATTCCAGGGACCGAGTAAATTGACACTGGACAAAAGGACGGGTGTCCCTTCACTCGTAACTGAAAGTGTAAGTTTCGGGGGATGTCGAGTCTCTTGACACTCCAGTCTCTCGGTGGACCGACCTACCTCTCTTCTAGTCAAGACTAAGGTAACTCCTCAGAGAACGAGATACCAATCGAAACTTTTACCTCTGACTTCCCGAAGTGGTCCTGTCGGTGATTTCTACCAATCCTTTTCTTTGTGTCTCCGGTGAAGAAAGGACATCAGTGACACACAAATCTTCCTGGAGCTCTGTCTCTCTCGGGTCTTGGTCAAACGAGTTTCAGTCTCTTTCGAACTGTTTTTAGTCGAGAGTAAGGAGGTTTTACGACTATGTTACTCTGTAAATGAGTTTGACAAGTCTCAGACTCGTTCTCTCTACTTTCCGTACGGACCACGTTTCTTTGACGAGACAGACCGCCAACGAAGGGAGATCACCAGTATAACGGAAGTTCGATTCTCTACGAAAGATAAAATTTTTTAACAAATGAAAATTAACCTCCTATTAATTTTATAACACAACCCAAGACGGTAGATATTTGTACTTTGTCGGTATCGACATACGGACAGGGGAGGGAGCACCCGGAGGAAGGGTGGAGGGTGGCGTAGGATGGGCCGATCCAACAGGGCCTCGTGGTCCAAACCCGAGGGACACACCGTGTAGCTTAAGGGCGACCGAGATTAGACTGCGCACCATTACGTATGCCAGGTTGCGACGAGAGTCACAGATGAGAGAGAGTACAGGGCCGGAGAGGAAGGGTGTGACAAAGGTGCCGAGACAAGAGACAGAGGTAGGGGTGCCGACGGGACGTCTATCCGCGTAGTCATGTAGAAAGATCTAAGGTGCATATACACAATATTCCGTTTATTCCTATAAACAGAAAGACTGAATGAAGTGAGATATACTATCTGAGATCCAAGTAGGTGGAGTAATCTTAACTCAGGTTACACAAGGAAAAGTACCGACCCGTTATAGGGTAACACATATGCATGGCGTAGAATAAATAGGTAAGTAGACAGTTGCCTGTGGATTTAACGAAGGTGCGGGACCTGTAACATTTGTTACGATGATACTAGAAACCGCATGCATACAGAGAAAAGTGAATACCAAAAGAGTCCCACATACGGGTCATCACCCTAAAGACCCAGTATACCATCAAAATAAGGATCCAAAATAAGGATCCAAAGAGGTGTCACCGAGATAGTTAAACGTAAGGATCGTTACCACGGTCTCCCAAGGGAAAGGAGGTGTACAGAGGTGGAGAGATCGTGACAAAGCATCTAAAAAACGCCTACCGGTAAGACTGCCCACCTCCACTATGGAATAACATCAAACCAAAACGTAAAGAGATTATCACTCGTCGCAACTCGTGGAAAAGTACATAAAAAACCGGTAGACACACAGAAGAAACCTCGTCACAGACAAATCCAGAAGACGGGTGAAAAACTGACAAAAAAAAAAAAAAGGACCATAATTCGACGTACTCGACGAACATATGAAACCTCTAATTAGGAAACAGTCAACAAAGTAAAGAGGGTAACTCTCAACAGTAAAGTGGAACAAATATCAAAGGAAGTGACACGTTTTCGAAAATTCAAATTAATTCAGGGTGACCAAATAAAAACAAAAATAAAGACAATGAGACCCTTCACCCTGTATCTCCTAGAATAACACTAAATGCAGTTTCGCAAGACGGATACAAAAGGAGATTCTCAAAATATCAAAGACCAGAACGTAAATCCAGAAAGTAGGTAAAACTCTAATAAAAATACATACCACAATCCCTCACAAGATTAAAGTAAGAAAATGTACTTCGACAGATCAAAAATACGAAAACTACCGTAAAGTCTTAATGCTTAGCGTTGTATTTTCGACCTACGACAAAGCGGCCTCTGATGGACCACACCAGTGACGGATCGGAGTCTTCTTCCCCTACTGTGGTCGTCGGTGTTGTACTTTATTTTCACACGATAAATTTTATATGTAAACTCCTTTGGTAAAACATTAATTTCAAAAGTTGAGACTCAATACGTATGTATGCGTCTGCTGTGCACGAGGGACCTTGTGTTAAACATTTCATTCATGACTAGATCACGAGAAAAAGGACGTGGATCTGCAATTAAAGGTAGCATTTTAGTCTGGCAACTCTCGGTATCTTCCTGCCAGTGGTACGTCACCGGGTCACATCCGAATGTGTGCCCGCCACGTCTGTCACAGAAGACCTTCATACATAGGCCTTTCCCGGAAGTGGTCCGATGCGCGAGCGTACTCGACACGAGTCCACTCTGGGGGTCGTGGGTACTACCCGACGTCACTCTTGTCCTTCAGCTGAGACGTGACAGTAACTCTCGAGACCCACTGAACGATGACGTTCGTCACGGAACGGATCGGTCTCGTTATAGGGTGTAGAACGTGAACGGTCGTAGACGACACGAGGAGAGACCCAATCCCGTGCGCACCCCGTTCCTCTGACCGGTAAAGAGTGCGGACCACCTGAAGGAGTGAGAGGTGCAGATCATCTCTTAATGTCGGGAAAACAGAGGACTCCCATTAAAGGAGGTGAGCAGTCTCAAAGGTACAGCTTGTGGAGAGGGACGTCAAACGAACTGGGGTCCGAAGAGGTCGAGATAAGACCCTCCAGAGACCCCGAGACAGGAGTAAGGTGTCCGGAAGTCGCAAGGTGGGGGTCAAGGGAAAAACGACTCAAAGGGAACTAGGAGGCGTATCTAGCTACCCTGTTACGGGTCGTTCTTCTGGGGTGAATTGAGAGAAAGAGGGAACCGGATGCGTACAAGGACCCCTTTGTTTGTTTCCAAGGGAGGAACCGTTTGGGTTGACGTCCCGTCAGCGTTACGTCGTCGAAGAGACCGAGACTGGGTTCCGTCACTCAGTCGGGAGGAAAAGGGAAGGTGTAAATGACCCAACTTAGTTTCGTGGTAAAAGGAAAAATTATAAATAAATAAACTGAGACGACGCAGAAGCAACACGTAAGCCCTAGAAAATTAAAACCGTCCACCGTAGATCAAGGTACTGGTCCCTAACTTGGGCAGAGGGACGTGACTGGCGTGTCTTAGAATCGAGGACATGAGGGTCCCTTCGAGGGCCCGGAGTAAAAGTTTGTTGGGGAGGAACTAAAACAATGACAAAATTTTTAGACGTAAATTTAAAAATAAGTTAGTAATAAATTAATTGAGTAATTAAAATAAAAGAAATCAAAACGAACAATGAAACGTTGAACAAGTCACGAGTACACTGACTAGATAGCGGTAAAGGGAAGAGATTATACTGACTCCGATTGTATGGAGAACTTTGTGACAAGAATGGTTTAGGGTGTGAACACTGTCCATTCATAAAGTGACGTTACTACGGACATCCTCATAGGGATACGCCTGTCACACACGGACCACCGAAATACCCCTTTCAACCTCGACCTCGCCCTCGTCAACACCCGACCCCGAAGAGGGACCCGTGCGACCTTCGACGGTGGAACAGTCCCGACCCGACTTCGGTCCACCCGATCTCGACTTCCATACCGGAGGGGTCCGTACAGGTTTCGGTGATGGAACCGTCTCTCACTCCCGTCTTCATCTCAGGCTACATCCGACCCCCGATACGATCTCGTCGGAACCACCTGGTCGATCTCTCGGTTCGTGACAAGTGACCCGTCGGAGACACACCCTGAGTCTCGTTCGGGCAAGTACGTGTATGGGAAATCCTCGTCCGAAAGTCAGAGGATGTCGGAGACCAATAGGATCACCTTTTGGGACGACCAAAAGTTTTGGTCGCTACTCCTGAACAGAAGGACCACGGTCAGGGGTCCCGACACTACGACTTACACCCCGAGTTCGGGGAGCGAGGAATCCCTCCTGGAGACGCAAACTCACCAAGATCACCATTTTCGTTTCTGGTGTTTCGACACCAGAAAGGTCACCAGTACATACTTACACTCTCAACCCGGTATTTCTTCCGACTCGTGACTTAACTACGAAAGGTTGACACCATGACCTCTTCTGAGAACTCTCGGGGAACCTATCGTTGCTCTAGTTTGGTCAGTTAGGATTTCCTTTTGTTGGGACTTAGAAGTAACCTTCCTGACTACGATTTCGACTTTGAGGTCAGGAGACCGGTGAACTACTCTTCTCGGTTGAGTAACCTTTTCTGGGACTACGATCCGTTTTAACTCCCGTCTTCTTCACCCACTGTCTTCTACTCTACCAACCTACCGTAGTGGTTGAGTTGCCTGTACTCAAACTCGTTTCAGACCCGCTACCACTTCCTGTCCCTTCGGACCACACGAAGGTATCCCAGGTCTCCCAGTGTTTTTCAGTCTGTTCTGAATCACTGACTTGTTGTCTTTGTTGTTGTTCACCATTTCTTAGACGGACGGTCACATCCTCTGCGTTCTCCATACCTAAGTCAGGGACCTAACCCTTCTGCGGGACCTCACACTTTACCGTTGGACGAGGTCATGAGAACGGACCTTTTGAGGTACCTGTCTCCTCGGACCGCCCGACGTCACATACCCCAGTGCTTCTCAGATGCTGTGTTGAGTCACGTTTGTGAAGGAGAAAACCTAGGGGGTGGACCCACACACACACACAATGGAGAAATTAACATCTTCTCGACAAGGGGATCAGAAGTCCGGTAAGAGTCTCTCTCAACAAGACATACTTCAGCATCACAGACACCCTCCTCCACTCTCGATCCCTGGAAGAGTGAGACGGTAGAAGTGAGAAGAACTTTCCCTAAAAACCTCCATGTGTTAATAGGTGCATGCACATACGTAAACCGTGTATAAACGAAAAAGAGTGATGAAACTTCAGTAAAACGATGAGTAAACTAAAACTAACAACTCTTTAGATGGGAATCTGGTAAACGATAAGGAAACGTCGATCCACCGAAAAGATATACCTACGAACTTTCTATAAGAAACATAATAACAAGACCCCAACAAGAAGTGCGAGTCTTGTCACACATAATAATCTGAGAAAATAAGATAAGGTAAGAGATCCAGAGAAATTGGGTAAGACTGTATCGGGTAGAGACAAAGAAACACGACATGAGATTACAATAAAAGTCTTACTGGAATCCTATTAAAAAAAGTACTCAATACGGATTACACGACAAAGTAGGTAGATGATTCCTAAATTAAATTACTGAAATTAAGAGTAAAGAATCACAAAATTACTTCATCTACTCTGATTTCATAAGAACCAGTAAAACAAGGATATATAAAACCCTTCCTCCCCCATTTGTTGACTTATAAAAATTACCAAACAAAATAAAACACAATTAAAGAAAATGTACCACTTCCGTCTTTAGATTTAAGTAAGAAAGGTACATTTATCGGTCAACAGGGTCGTGGTAAACAATTTCTCTGATAGGAAAGGGGAAATTTTCCAGAACCGTGTGAACAGGTTTGACTTAACGGGAATCTACAAATTTAATGGACCAGTGGTTAAGGCAAGGAAACCACGTATACAAATCGAGACAGAGGTACGGTGACATCGAAGTGCCGAAACTCTAACCTTTCGCACAAAGGAGATCGAACCAAGAAGAAGATGTTGTAACAAAACCGCTGAGACGTACGGTTCAGGGAAGTCCACACAGGCTGAGAAACGCTGGGATATCTGACGTCGGGCGGTCCGAAGCGACAGGCACCCTACGAGGTCCGTTCTTATGGCCTCACGGAACGGCTCGGGACGAGGTCCCTTAGAGGGACTGGGTCCCTAGTTTGAACGCAGAGAATGTAGAGGACATAACTGCCCCGCCACTCCCCCCACAAGAAATGGTGATCGCGGTGAACTCTTTTGAAAACATTGAGATATACTTAGACTCCTAGTCAAAAAGGTAAAGAAGTCGTTTGTGGCAACTAAAATTACCCTTAACTTAACTTATGCATCTATCGAAACCTGTCATCACGGTAGGATTGTTGTAACAGAACATTAGGTACTCCGTGTCCTAGAAGCGTGAACAAACCAGAAAATTTTAAAGGAAGTCGTTTCAGAACAACTAAAGTGACATTTTCAGAAGGTGTAGGAACCAATTTAAATAAGAATCCATAAAACAAGAAAACTTACGATAATATTTGCTTTAAGAAAAATATTAAAGGAAAACCTCAACAAATAACAATCGTATATCTTTATGTTGACTAAAAGTAGGTAGACAGTATGACAGAAGGTTTTAGAACTCCTAGTAGAAAACACTAATCCCTGTGAAGACACCGTCTCTTCCAATCTTTTTGGAATCCTAAACCCCGGAACTTTTTCTACAGGTTAATTTCACTTAATAAGAAAAGAAAAAAATAACTTCTTATCAATTAAGTGTTACACAATCAAAGTCCATATGTCGTATCACTAAGTCAATAAAAAAGACTAATATAAGGTAATATCCAATAATATTTTACAACTTATATTAAGGTACAATACGTATTTAGGAACAACGAATAGATAAAATACACATTATCAAACATAGACAATTAGGGTATGAAAATCAAACGAGGAAAGGTGAAGGAAGAGAAGAAACCATCGTTATTTAGACAAAAGACACAGATACTCTGACAAAGACAAAACATATGTAAACGTAATAGAACAATCTAAGGTGTATATTTTCTATGGTGTATCGGACACAGAAAGAGACTGAATGAAGTGATTCACATTGTAAGTGATCCAGGTAGGTACAACGACGTTTACCGTTATAAAATAAGAAAATAACTGATTCATTGTAAGGCAACACACACATATACACAGATGTAGTTTAGAAGACTTCTGTCAGTAGACGATAGTCCGTGAACACGACCAAGTCACGGAACGGATGACATTTATTACGACGAGACTCGTAACCCCATGTACACAGAAAAACTTAATCACAAGCTAAAAAAAGACCTACATATTGGTCCTCACTCTAACGACCTAGTATATCCTCGAGATAATCAAAAAATTCCTTTGAGGTATGACGAAAATACCACCGACGTAGTTAAATATAAGGGTGGTTGTCAAATCTTCCCAAGAGAAAAGAAGTGTGGGAGAAGTCGTAAGCAATATATCTGAAAGACTACTATCAATAAGACCATTCGTACACTAAACACCAAAACTAAATAGATTATTAATCCCGAAGAATCTACAGTGTCACCATTTCTTATACGGACGGTTACATTCTATGTGTCTACACTCAAACTAGAGACCTAACCCTTCTAGGGTGCCTCCTCCTTGCTTGTTGACTAAGGTCACAAGAACGGATCTTCGGACCACTCGACGTCAGGTACTCCTGTGTTTCTCCTCCAGTCTTGACTCACTCGTGTTATTAATCACTCCGACTCGTAGAAAAATACACGGAGACCGGTAGACATACAAAAGAAGCCCTTTTATAGATAAATCCAGAAGACGGGTAAAAAAACTAACAAACAAAATAACTATAATTCAACAACGATGTTAAATACAGTCTCTTACAAAACGGACATTTTGAAGGTCCTTAAAATACCTCAGTACTGTATATCAATTCAAAAATTTGGCAAAACTCAAATAAAAATATATACTACGCCCCCTCACAGGATTAAAGAAACTAAATGTACGTCGACAAGTCGAAAGAGATGTGGTGAAAAAACCCATCTGAGAAAGAGGTAACATATAGGAACGGAAGAAACAGTATCTAATCAACTGGATCCATGTACCCAAATAAAGACCCGAGTTTCAATTACCAAGAACTTAAGTGGTCATATTGTCCCGTTCCAAGTTAAGGGTTCTTACTTCCTCCATCCTTCTCCTCCCCTTACCACTATCCCCGTAACGTCTATACTCAATACATAAAGAGAGACCATGGTTGTCTCCATTCGGAACTTCTATCTTTCAAAATAGTTCAGGACGGATGTACCGATCTCCATTTAGAGTGAATTCTAAACCTTGTGAATAAATTTTTTATATATATATATATATGTATGTATATATATATATATATATATATATATATATATATATATACAGAGGAGAGAATGGATCTTTCCCGACCTGTAAAAGGAACTTTAATCAAGTGTAACGGTTCATCATCAAAATTTTTACTAGAAAATTCCAGTAAAAAAAGGACAACTTTCAGGTAGTATCCTTTTTTTTTGAAAAGGTCTAAAGTTTATTTATCTATATCTTTTTATGTGTAAAGGAATGACTTCTTAAGGTTTATTATTTACGTAATATCCTCCTTTCGTTCTTGATCTTTTATTGGTAATCTTGTAGTGTCTTTATTAACGTTGTCCGTTCCAGGTAGTTTCCAACGATTTTACCCAGTATCTGACAATTCGTCTTTACCCTACAAACGTGTTACAGTTTCTTAGATGATTTTATAATGCACTAATATTTCGCTTTGATAATACAAACGTTCTTTATTGAGACAGTAGTGAGTGGTATCGGTTCACTACCACATAGTGAGATCGGTTATTACGTATAACTGTAACATGGGGAACTACGTACTATATTCTTAGAATATCTCATACTTGGTACACATAAGGAAACAAAATTCAAACTCTTTGCGGACTGTTCTACCTTTTAAAGTAGTCTAGGACGAACGCACCAATCTCTATTTAGAGTGAGGTTCAAACCTTCTGAATGATTTTCGTTTTTACAAAGACAGGGGAGACAAAGTACCTTTCTCTTTCTTTTAAAGGAACTTTAAAGTAAATATCATCGTAGGTTTTAATTTCATACAACCTTATTGTATTTGTGTTTCAATTTTTCTATGTGACTTTTCCCCATTCAGTGGAGACACCAAAAGAATAACCCTTCATTATGTTTTGGACTTATATTAGTGTTCTTTGGTCTTTTAGGTCCATCTCCCTAAAAGATGTTTTATTGATTGGACTGGTAATGAGAAGTTTTCATAATTCCAGTACTTTTTGTTCGTTTTAGACTGTTTAACAGTCCTAATCTCCACAGTCCTGTCGATTTACACTACACCTTTGGACCTAACCGAGGATCTCGTCTTTTCCTTGAAATCACATTTTAGATAACTTTAGTCAGTTTAGATCACTTACTATAATACTTTTCACTTCACTTTCACAATCAACGAGTCACACAGACTGAAACGTTTGGGTACCTGGCGTACCTTAAGAGGTCCCTTCTTATGTTTTCACCCATCGGTAAGGGAGAGGTCCCCTAAAAGGACTGGGTCACCAACTTGGATCCAGAGAACGTAACGTCCACCTAAAAAATGACAGACTCGTAGTCTCTTCGGTCGACTTTCCATAAGTCAAGTCAATTGAAGTGAGTGAGAAAGTACAAACTGAGAAACGCTGGGGTACCTGACGTCGTACAACCTGAAGGGACAGGTAGTGGTGAGCACCTCGAACGAGTTTGAGTACAAGTAACTCAACAACCTCTACGGTACGTTGGTAGAGTAGGAGACAACAGAGGAAGACGAGGACGGAAGTTAGAAAGGGTGGTGGTCCCAGAAAGGATTGCTCAGTCGAGAAACGTAGTTCACCGGTTTCCTAACCTCAAAGTCGAAGTCGTAGTCAGGAAGGTCCCTTATAAGTCCCAACTAGAGGAAATCCTGACTGACCAAACTGGAGGAACAACAGGTTCCCTGAGAGTTCTCAGAAGAGGTTGTGGTGTCAAGTTTTCGTAGTTAAGAAGTCGTGAGTCGAAAGAAATGTACTGCTGACCTTTTCAGTATCTATACTGATCTGTCTAGAAACAGACGTTTATTACAGAGACGAAAAATTATACGACGGATGTAAACAATATCGAAAAGAAGGTTCTTCGTTTATAGAAAATTAAAGTACCGACGTCAGTGGTAGACGTCACTAAAACCTCGAGTTCTTTTATTACAGACAGTGACAGAGGTAACAAAGGGGTAGATAAACGGTCTTTCACTACTATGACCTACGGTACTAGAATCAAAAAAACTTACAGCTCAAAAAGTAAAAATTAACTTCCTATTAACGAAATGTCTTAAAACAACAAAAGACGGTTTGAAGTTGTACTTAGTATATGTATATGTATATAGGGAAGGGGAAAACTTGGAGACAGGGTAGAGGGTGGGGTAAGGTGGGGAGATCTAACTATGTCTCGGGGACAAAACTCAAAGGACTCGGTATGTCTTTTAAGGACAACTTATAGATAAAATGTTTACTATTACATTCAAAGTACAATGAGAAAGGTATATAGAGTGGGAGACGAGGGGCAGGGGTTCAGGTATTCAGATAAAAGATACAGACAAAGAGGTGACAGCGGGATATTTATTTAGGAAGTCATCGTAAAAAGATCCGAGGCATATATACGTAATCTGATGCTATAAATAGAAAGAGAAAGACTGAGTGAAGTGAGATATATTATCCAAGATCCAAGTAGGTGGAGTAAACATGACTGAGTCTACACAAGGAAAAATACCAACTTATTATAAGGTAACACAAATACATGGTGTTTAAGAAATAGGTAAGTAGACAGTCGCCTGTAGATCCAACCAAGGTACAAAATCGATAACATTTATCACGGTGTCACTTGTTACCCTGTGTACACAGAAAAAGTCAAAACCAAAGGAGTCCCATATACGGATCCTCACCCTAACGACCCAGTATACCACCAAAATAATGATCACAAAACAAAAAAAAAAATTGTTTAGAGGTATGGTAGAAGGTATCACCGACATAGTTAAATGTAAGGGTGGTTATCACGTTCTTGTAAGGGAAAAGAGGTCTGGGAGAGGTCGTAAATAACAAACATCTGAAAAACTACTACCGGTAAGACTGACCACACTCCACTATAGAACATCAAAACTAAACGTAAAGAGATTATTACTCGTTATAACTCGTAGAAAAGTACACAAACAATCGGTAGACATACAGAAGAAAACTCTTTACAGACATATCCAGAAAGGGGTGAAAAAATGACAACAAAAAAAAAGGACCATAACTCAACATACTCGAAGAACATATAAAACCTTTAATTAGGAAACAGTCAACAGAGTAAAAGATAATAAGAAAGGGTAAGACTCCCAACAGTAAGGTAGAACGAATATCAAAGGAAACGACACGTTTTCGAAAATTCAAATTAATCCAGAGTGAACGAATGAAAACAAAAATAAAGGTAATGAGATCCTCCACCCAGTATCTCCTAGAACGAAACTAAATACAGTAACTCACAAGACGGATACAAAAGGAGTTTCTCGAAATATCAAAGACCATAATATAAATCCACAAATTAGGTAAAACTTAAATAGAGACACATACCACAATCCTTTACAAGATTAAAGTAGGAAAATGTACATTGACAGGTCAACAGGGTTGTTGTAAATAATTTCTCCCACAGAAACGAGGTAACATATAAGAACGGAAGAAACATTTTTTATTCCATGGGTATCCACGCACCCAGATAAAGACCCGAAGGATAGAACAAGGTAAGATATAAAGACGAAAACGCGACCATTGTATGGTAGAATTACTGGTATCGAAACATCATATTAGACTTCAGTCCTTCCAACTAAGGAGGTCGAGGTAAGAAGAAAGAGTTCTGACGAAACCGAAAGTCCCAGAAGACACAAAGGTATACTTAAAACTTTAAAAAACAAGATCAAGACACTTTTTATGGTAACCTTTACACTATCTCCAACGTAACTTAGACATCTAACGTGAACCACCATATCGGTAAAAGTGTTATAACTAAGAAGGATGGGTCTTTACCCTATAGAGAGGTAGACAAATACAACAGAAACTAAAGAAAGTAATCACAGAATATTAAAAGACACATGTAGAGGAAACAGAGGAATCCATTCAAATAAGATCTATAAATTAAGAAAAACAACGTTACCACTTACCCTAACTAAGGAATTTAAGAGAAAGGCTAAAAAGTAACAATCATATATTTTAAGTTCACTAAAGACACATAACTAAAAGATAGGACGTTAAAACTATTTAAGTGACTAATCGAGATCATTAAAAGACTATGGTAGAAATCCCAAAAGATACATGTCATAGTACAGTAGACGTTTGCCACTCTCGAAATAAAGAAGAAAAGACTGGACCTAAGGAAAATAAAGACACAGAAGAGACTAACGATATCGATCCTGAAGGACTTGATACAACTTATTATCACCCCTTTTACCTGTGTGAACAGAACAAGGACTAGAATCCCCCTTACGAAAGTCAAAACGTTGTAACTCTTTTCACAAACGACATGCGAATAATATTTACCAGGAATGATACAACTCCATCCAAGGAAGATACGGGTAAAAAACTTCTCAAAATCAGTATTTACTCACGACTTAAAACAGTTTCAAAAAAAAGACGGAGATGATAGTATACCAAAAGTAGAAAGTTAAACAATTATACCATATAGTGTAACTAACTAGACGTATATAACTTTTTAGGAACGTAAGGACCTCATTTGGGTTGAACTAGTACCACATACTCGAAGGACTACACGACGACTTAAGACAAACGATTTTAAAACAAGTCCTAAAAACGTGGATACAAGTAGTCACTATAACCGGACATCAAAACCATAAAAACACACAACAGAAACAGACCCCAACCATAGTCCCACTACCACCGGAGTATCTTACTCAAACCTTCACAAGAAAGAAGACCTTAATAAACTTTCTCAAAATATTCCTATCCGTAATCGAGAAGAGATTTACAAAGTATCTTAAGAGGACACTTCGGTAGACTAGGAACCGAAAACAATAAACCCTTTTAAAAAAAAAAAAATTAGTGTCGAAGTTAAAGTCACGAACATTAACCCAACAAGTATTAAAGACAGGGAAGAACCAAGTCAGAACCTTCTGACTTGAAAATATTCTTAGACAGGTAAAGAAGGTCCAATAGGTAAAATAACGGTACATCAACAAGTATTATCAAATATTAGGAAATATAAAGACGTAGCAGATAATATTGGAGAGGAAGAAAAGATTAAGACAACTGAACTAAGAAGAGAGAAAAAAAGAACAACTCAGAGCAATCTCCGAACAGGTAATACAAATAGAAGAGTTTCTTGGTTGAAAATCAAAATAATTAGAAATGATAACATAGAAAGAAAAAGTGAATAAAGACGAGTCCAGAAATACTAAAGAAAGGAAGATGATTGAAACCCCAAAACAAAACCAAACAAAAAGAAAAAGGTCAACAAAATCCACATTTCAATCCAATAGATCAGTTACAAAACGAAGAAAGAACTCCATCCTAACGTATCGATATTTCTCAAGGGAGAATCGTGACGAAAGTGACGTAAGGTACCCAAAACTCAACAGCACAAAACAATAAACAAAAAACTAAAGGGAAAACTAAAGAAGTCATTGTACAACCAATAAATCTTTGTACAACAAATTAGAGGTACATAAATATAAAGAATGTCAAAATAAGAACGTTAACAATAGATCAGAGTACCGGAACACCAGTCTCTTCCATGAACTATGATAAAGTTAAAAGAATTTAAATGACTCCTAACTAAACACTGGGTTCTATACCAGGTAGGACCTCTTACAAGGGACACGTGAATTCTTCCATATAAGAAGACGTAAACTTACCTTACAGGACTTCTATAGTTACTCTAAATAGAATAGATTACCTAGTAAACTCTGAACACAAAGGAATCATTAAAAGACATAACTACTAGACAGGTAACCACACTCACCCCACAATTTCAGAGGATGATAACACAATGACAGTTACAGAGGAAAATACAGACAATCACAAACAGAGTACGTAACTCCACGAGGATACAACCCACGTATCTATATATGTTAACAATACAGAAGGAGAACCTAACTAGGGAACTAGTAATACATCACAGGAAGGAGCAGAGAACATTAGAAGAAATACAATTCCAGACAAAACGGACTATACTCCTAGCGATGAGGTCGAAACAAAACTAAGGGTAAACGAACCCTACATAAAAAGGTAGAAGAGTGAAAGTCAGATATACACAGAAATACAGACTTCACCCAAAGAACATCTGTCTTATATATACCCAGAACAAAAACATAGGTCAGACACAGAAAACCGACTTTATAAATTAGGTAAATGTAAATTTCATCAATAACTATATTAACAAGGACAACGGTAAAAGAATTAACAAATCCCGACTAAAACATCTAGAAAAAAGAAGAGAACATAAAGAACTGATATACTCAGTGAAATTGTAAACAATATTTCAACCAAACCACCATGACTTAAGAGAATTGAAAGTGAACAGACTTTTCGAAAAATAAAGAGTAGTTAATACTTACTCTAGGAACGGTCCATGTCATTAGATCCAACATCTAAAAAGGGACATTCACGAAATATATATATAGGACGGTAAGGGAAGACCGGACTCAAATACGACTTTCTAGTCGACAATTCGTATACCCAAAAGGGAACATACAATGAACAACAAAGAGGGAAGGACGAAAATTGCAAAAAAGAAATACAAATCAGAAACAATCAAACTAGTCATACACAGAACCGCACAAAGAGGAACCCAAATAGGACATACCCTGAGAACCTGAAGTAACTAATAATAAAGGAAAAGGTACAACCCCTTTAAAAGTTGATGATAGAGAAGTTTTTGAAAGAGTATGGAAAAGAAAAAGAGAAGAAGAAGTCCCTAAGGATATTAAGTTTACAACCACGAAAACTATAACAGGGACTCCAGAGACTCTGACAAGAGTCAAGAAAAGTAAGAAAAATGAAATAAGACGAGAAGTCTTCCATAAAAGTGGTAAAATAGAAGGTCGAGTGACTAAGTAAGAAGACGAAGCCTATAAGACGATAACTAAGGAAGATCTCATAAAAATTAAAGTCATTAACACAACAGAGACATACAAATAAAAAATTAAGAAGATCCTGAAACGAGTAACTAAAAACGTAAAACAAAAGTTCTAAAAACTAGCAGAAATGATAGTAATAAGACTTAATAAAAAGTCCATCAAACGGACAAAGAAGAAGTAAATAAACCTGGAGACACAAAGATCAAACAAAGAAGTAAACACATCATAAAGAGACGAAAAAGTAAAAAAAAAAATTGAATAACACAAACTCCAGATGAAAAGGGTCCGAAGTTCAAACTTAAGAAAGAGGGATAACCAAAGACGGGAGGATTCTAACCAGGTCACCAAACACATTCGAAGGACATCCCACTCTGAACACGACTCAAAAACAAATAAACAAAAAGGAGACTACCCGTTCTGACTCACTCCACCATTAGGACAGGTGACTACTGACCCAAACGTAAAAGCAACACAACAACAAATCTACTCCGTAGGACGTGTCCCACGATGACCAACAACCCACTACACCCCAGAGAATAAGTTCACCAAAGGAAACACACTCAAGAGTGATAAACTATGAGGATCTTAGGGTCCCTGTCCCCTCGGACTACCCAACGGCAGATACCCCAGTGTGTCTTAACCTGTGCTGACTTCACTGAACCGTCGTCGTCGTCCCAGTCAAGAGACCACCAGATCCCAGAACCTCAGTCACGAGGGTGAGGTTTCTGAGTCCCGAACTGGGGACCAATCCTTGCTTCTAAGGTGTTCACCAAACAATACCGTAATTCACTCTAATTTGGTTTATAGGTTTTTACTCTTCGGTCTCTACTTGGGGTCTGTTTACCGTCAATGTTTTAGTTCGTTTATTATTAATTTTATTACCTTATATGTGTATATGTGTATATAGGTACTCGTTTCAGTTTTGTTAAGTTGTTTTTATTTCATGTCATCTCACTGGGTCGCTTGTTACCTTTAGTTTTTAATATAAATGGTCAATTCTTGTTTTGATTGATTTCGTTCTTGAACCTTTGTTTTGATTTCGTTCCACGGTTCACCTCTTATTTCGTTACTTTTGTTTTGATTGTTTATCCAACCTCCTTTCCTTTCTTTCTTTCTTTCTTTCTGATCTATACGTTTCAATGCATCTCCATCTACTTCTTCTAAATCTATGTAACTTCTAATTGACGTACCCCTTTTCTTGTCATCCCTTCGTTTGTTTCCTTCTTTACACCCTTTTATATTATCTAAAAATTTTAATTTTTTATATTTTTTCTCTTTTCTTTTTTTACCTTCTTCTTTTTTTTTTTTCCCTTTTTCTCGTTTCGAGGTGTCTTGACGTTTTCGGGTTGTGTCTCCACCTCCAAATATCTTTGTTATTTTTCACACTGACTTATGTGTGTATACGTATGGACCGGTATTCGTTTTAGTTTTTTAGGTTGTTTTTATTTCATGTTATCTAACTGGGTCGCTTGTTTCCTTTGGTTTTTCATATAGATGGTCTTGTTTTGATTGATTTCGTGTTTGACCTTTTTCTTTGATTTCGTTCCACGGTTCCTCTTATTTCGTTACTTTTATTCTGATCGTTTTACAACTCTCCTTTCCTCTCTTTCTTTTATTTCTTTCTTATCTATACGTCGTAATTTATCTCATCTACGTCTTCTAAATATACGTAATTGCTAATTGACGTTCCCCTTTTCTTGTCATCCTTTTCTTTTGTTTCCTTATTTACATCTTTTTATTATTATCCAAATTTTTTAATTTCAATTTTTTTTTCTCTTTTCTTTTTCTTTTTCTTTTTTCCCTTTGAGGTGTCTTGACGTTTTCGAGTTGTATCTCTGTCTCCAAATATTATTGTTAATTTTTACACTGACTCCTTTTTTAAAATTTTTCGAGTTTTCGAATCTAAAGTATTACGGTTATTTTAGTTGTTGATGTTGTCTCCCCCATTTTTTTCCTTCTTTTTTTTTAAGCTTTCTTAGATATCTTCTTCAGTTTCGTGTGCTTATTATGTATAAAAAGAATTCAGTGACGACAGTCTCAGGAAAAGGAGCGACCCTCGGTGTCAGGTGGAGTGGAGGGGTCCTACGTGCGATAGTGACACGACTAGAGACCTGGACGACACCCCCGTCGAGTCTAAGATTAGGCCGGGATGAGGACACACAAGAACTGAGGTTACAGGTGTCGATAGTCTTGATCACGTAAAAGAAGACACCCTCGAGAGTCACTGGAGAGTATATAAGGTGTCTGCGTCTCAGACCGATCAACTAGGACACCTAAATTAGACGTCGAACATGTCGACCACCCTTCCCAAACCCAGTAAAAGGAATCGATATGAAGGGGACCTAAAGTTAACACCAAAATAAAGGTGGAGACGTTCACCCAGTAGGTGACCCCAAACGAGGACTCCGAAGGGACCTCCTGAACCCAAACGGAACCACTCCGGGTTCACACCTCCACCACGTCGACGACCCCAGAGTCCCCAAGACCGTCGTGGTCCATCCCCTCTACTACCGATCCCGTCGTCCTTTATATCACAAGATCTTCCCATACCGTTGGTCACAACCGGTTATGCGAGGTCATAAGAACGGCCCTCTTGGGTGGAAGGACTGTCTTCGGACCGTCCGGTGTCAGATGTCCCAACGTTTCTCAGCCTGTGACGACTTTGTTCGGGCACGTGCATCTGTACTCTGAAGGAAACGGACACTGTCGAGACGGAGGGAGGCACTCTTAACTCGCACTTCCACCGCGTCGACGGACCGAACGTCCCTGGGACCGTCGTGATTCATACGTTCCTGTGTCTGACGGAGGTGGGGTCCTGGGACGGTCTCAGAAAGAAGTTCGGAGAACACCGACCGTTAGTCTTCCGGAGAAACCGGTCAGAAAGAGGTATCGAGGCGGACAAGTCCGTGAATCTCCCGAGGGAACGAACCCCAGGAAGAGACAAGAAGGTACGTAGTCCGTGTATCTCCCGGGGGGACCGACCCCAGGATGAGACATCTAGCCGTATAGTCCGTGAGATGTCCCGTCGTACCACCCCAGGATGAGACATCTAGCCGTATAGTCCGTGAGATGTCCCGTCGTACCACCCCAGGATGAGACATCTAGCCGTATAGTCCGTGAGATGTCCCGTCGAACCACCCCAGGATGAGGTGGCGCAGTCCGTAAACTACCCGGTCGGAGAGATGACAAGTCGACGGTTACGACCGTACACCCCTCCCTCTCCGATACCACTACCGAGGTGGGTGATACATACTGAGTCGTCATAGTGGAACGAAGGTACCGATGGACCGAAAGGAAGTGTCCGTACAGGGTGGTGTTAGAGGAGGGAGGGTAGGGGAACTAGGTAGAGAGGTGCCAGTTGTCGTCGGGAGCGGGACCCTAACGAGGTGTCAGGGATTTGAGGTCGAGGGTCGACGATGCGGAAGGGGACCTTCCGCATGTCCCATGCATATACAGGGACATATCCTATGCATACCGACACCCTTCCCGACAGACCAAGAGTAAGGTGAATCCGACGGTAGCTAATCGACAAAGTGAGAGTCGGAATTTCTAAAGAGGAGACTGAGTCTGTCAACTGGGCTACACCCCTAGTCTGGGGAAGAAGTCAGAGGGGTCGGTGGCTCCCGTCCAGGTCAGGATGATTTTGAGGACAAGGGGGATGAAGGAAGAAGGATGGTTCACAACGTACCAGGTATATAAGTAAAGGAGACCAGCCCACGAGGACAGGCGAGAGTCGACACGAGACGTACTTGAAGACACAGACTTCAACATAAGGACTACATAGGCTCCTCTCTCTACATGAGGCACAGGTGGATGAGGAGGCGGCAGAACAAGAGACTTACAACTCGAAATTCGGTCGAAAAAGGGAGAGGAGAAGGTGAAAGTAGTTCTCCAAGAAATCAAGGAGAAGCGAAAGACGGTATTGCCACCACAGTAGACGTATAGACTCCAATAATTATAAAGAGGACCTTTAGAACTTAGGTCGAACACGAAGTAGGTCGGGTCGTAAAGTCTACATATCATAATATAGTTTCAATTAAAGAATCAAACCCGTTACAGGAGATTATTACATTCGATGTAATGTAATAATCTCCTGGAACGTAATGTAATGTAATGTTCCCTTAGACTTACTTCCTAAATACTTTAGATATGACGAAAATGTTGAGGAGACATTTTCCTAGATTTCTCCTCTAGATTTTACTAGAGTTTTATTTTATCTTTAATCGGTGATTTTTTATTCGTTTATAACATAACACACGTCAAGTGACATAAGGGAATCGAATGAATCCTAATCTGAAACTGTCTTTCCCTAATCAACATTGACAACCTCCTCTTCTACAGTCCGACAACTATTGAAAGAGTGATAGGGAGACTTTACAACTTTCTTGTTCTGAAAAATTTTACCACACATCCAACCCTACTGACAAGTACAACGACAACGACAACGAAAGTAAAACTCACGTGTCCTCTACAACACCTCTCCAACGTCCCGAAGGCTCCTCGATTTCAGTTCTCTTTCACCACATAGAGGAAAACAAAGAGGACATCCCCGTGAAAATTTTTTGTTGTAACTAGACCTAACTTAGGTCACAGAGGGTAAACTACTACACATCGAAACGCCTTTCAAATATTCAAAGAAGTAGAAGGAGGCAACCTTTTATCTCTCTCGTTACGTCTGAGATAGTCCTGATAATCCTTTTAACGTACTTATGTGCAGCGACTAATGACTAATAATAATAATCGACATTCTTATACCTCTCTCGTATTTCTCGAAATAACTTTTATCCTCTAGAGAGTCCTCTTTACGTCGGTTCCCACGAACAGGACCACTCACTTCTCGTTCGACCTAAAATCGTGTGTGAACGGATGATAGATGACAGTCTGTTCGTGCTCGTATGTTTTTCCTCTACGAAAGACTGACACAACAGAATTACAGAGTTTTTTATATGATTATCGCGATAAAATTTTACTCCAAGTATTCACTCAGCCTGTGCTGACTCGCTGATTGTGTGAAAGTAACTAAATCCGAATTAAATGAAAGTCCACACAAGACGGCGAATGTAAAACTACAGAACCCTTAGACAATACAAATAAAGAACGTCAGACAACGAAAATGAATTAGTTTACATAACTATACAGAAAATTATTGAAACAACTCCACATTAGCCTGATATTATTTGAAGCGTATAAATTTAACATGATAAAGTGTTCAAAATTGTATGCATACGTTGACATTTTGATGGTGGTGTCAGTTCTATTATTTGTAGATAGAACAGAGGGCGTTCAAAATGTCTTAGGGGAACAGTAGGAAGGGAGAAAGGGTAGGGGAAGGACAGGGATTGGGTGTATGGTTACTCGACAAAAGACAGCACTGTAATCAGACACAAAAGTCTTAAGATGTTTACCTGAGGACGCTACGTACGACCTAAACCCGGAATAAAGTCATATTAATAAAATTCTACATAGGAATAAAGTTACATACGGTTATCAAATGAGGATATATAAGGATTCATTATAAGACATAGTATCGCTATGGTAGTAAATAGATAAATAGGAAATTAATTGTAAACCCGACAAAGTTGTAAAACTGAGAATGTTCATCTCGATGATTCTTATAAGCCAATGTTCGGAAACATACACGGATACGAAAGGAAGGAGAACCTATTATGGATCCTCACCTTACCCATTCAATATACTATTCACTATGTACAGATGTAAAATTTCTTTAACTGGTTGACAAAAGAATTCGTCCACACGATAGGATGAGGAGTGGTCTTCTCTACTTTCAGTAGGGTGCAGTAACAGTCATGAAGCAAAGCTCGCCTACTAGGCAACAAAATTACAATCAGTTGCTTTACTCACATCAATCCAAATAGGACGAAAAAATTCTCAATACGATGAAAGGAAAATATTTTCTTCATACAATCATGAACAAAAGTGATTGACTTTCTTTAAGTTTATCCTAAAAGGAAAAATATTTTAGTGGTGTGATTACACCCAGAAAGGTTTTTCGTTTTACCGACTTGAGTTTAAAAGTCTTTCGGCACCTATGAAAAAAGAGATACAACAAAACTGAGTCTTTTCCAAAGTATCCTTACGCGACGAAAATCTATCACCCTTTCGGATGTAGAGTTGCATCAAAACGAAAGGGAAAGAAAGTCCTCATTGTTGCCACACGAATAAATGGTCTATACATGTAAGAGACTAATACAGAAATTTGTCAAAAAACAAGAAAAAAAAAAAATGACATATTAAACAAAAGGATAATAAACTCATAAACTTTCTAACAATATATCATACACTTTTTAGAAAATAGTATATATACTAAGTGTTAACAAAAGACCTTCCAGTATAGGACGGAAAAGTAAAAGAATTGTTACAGAAAGTTTCTTATCTGGAATTATTGAACTACTTTAAGTTAAACAAGTAAAAAATTAAGACGACATAGATTCTTTAGGAATGTATTGGACTCTGGAGTTTTTACAAGAAAATGTAAAAGATGGTCTTTGAAATATGAAAATCCTATATGTACATCTATATGTTAGTAAAACTCAATTAAAATCATATACTATACTCTGCACCTAGTTTTAATTTAAAACGTATGTGTATAGATTAAAAATACCCCGGAACCAACTTTTTTTACATAAAGAGGAAAGTTAACGAAAACTTCGAAACAACTTTTAGATAAATTTTATACGAATTTGAGTGGGAGAATTTTTACGTATCACACTTCAAACACCCAATTTTTTAATAGACCACGTTTTACTCCTGTTTCCGGGCTCTCTATCGTAGAGTCTCTCGAGAATTTATGACGAGGTTTCTCCAGCTCCCGTCAGTCATCTCGTACACTAAGACCACCTTCCCTCATGTGTCATTCCGTGTATAAAAAACGTCCTCTCAAGACTATCAGTACTTCTGGTCAGTAGTGGTACTTACTAAACTCTCGTAAAGATCTATCCTCCTCTATGTTCTTAACCGGAGTATTTTGGCAGAGGACTTTGATAGTTGATAGACTTCTAGACAAGACGGTCAACGAGGGACTCGTGTCTGCCGGAACAAAAGACGCCAGGTGGGACTTGAGAAAAATCCCCGACAACTTTCCGTCGTCGACGTGATCGTACACTAAAATAGGAACGTCTCCGTCTAACACTCACGGTTACCGTTTACGGTTATACATCAACCGTCTGGATAAAAACTTAAGAAACAAGACAAGGTAACTAGATAGACAGATGATACAATCGTTATGTTGTAACGGACTTTGTTACGCCGAAATATTATTTAGTACTCTATTCTATCGTATTTACCAGGTTTAAGCAAGAGAAAACTTCAACAAAACTGATAAGACCCAGAAAATCCAGGAGACGGAAAGGAATATTTGTATCTCAATCAAACAAGTAAAGATTTTCTCTTTTTCGTACTACCTTAAAAACTAATCTTAACGAAACTTAGATATCTAAATCCCTAGTAACCATCGAATTGAGTATCTATAGTAAACTAGTTATTTATACCTGATATAGATGTAAACGAATCCAGAAGAACTTCAATAGACGTTGGTTGTGGTCGTCTCCCAATTTTCTTACGAAGTCTAGCAGATCGGAAGGAGATAAGGATTAGAATCTTCCTTTTGTCAGTGAGAAAACACTAATTCATACTATAATTCATATCTAAAAGTTAACCTTCATGACTACGACTTCGACTTCGAGGTCATGAAACCGGTGAACTACACTTCTTGGTTGAGTAACCTTTTCTGGGACTAAGACCCTTTCTAACTCCCGTTCACCTCTTCCCTTGTTGTCTTTTATTCTACTAACCTACCGTAGTGACTGAGTTGCCTGTACCCAAACGTGTTTGAGGTCCTCTATCACTTCCTGTCCCTTCGGACAACACGACATCAGGTACCCTGACGTTTCTCAGCCTGTACTGACTCGTTGACTTGTTGTTTATCTCGTTTTCTAAAACTATTTCCATGATAACGATATTTGTACGAAAGGAACTAAGCTTCTTTATGTGTCTTCATTAATCTTCTTTCCTGGTGTTGGCAGGGTCGGGTGAGAGTAACTAGTCTCTATTTTATTGGTAAACACTCAGAGTATAAACCCTCACAGAACACGATGGGAAAGTTGTCAAGATGTTCTACTTTTAAAATAGGTTTTTTTTCAATAGTTTTTGAGTTTTCTTATTTTTCTTTCGTTATTTTTGGTGTGGGGGTTTTCTTTGGTATTGCGTTTTCAGACGTCCAAAAATAAGATGCATGGGTCTTATGATGGAGAATACATCAACATGTAAGAATAAAATTTTCTTTCTTGAACTCATACATTCTCCGGGTCTTGCATACTCATGAACAGGTTTTACCGTGTTGGTAAGTCGAGAGGACATGTCCGGAGTAGTTTAGTGGACGTAGGGGGTCAAGAGGGAGTACAAGAAGAATGTACCGGTTGGGGGACAAAGAAGAGAAAACCATAAGAGGTAGGACATCACAAAGTTTATAAGTAAAGGTTTTATTTATGATAGTAAAATTTTTATACATCCCTCAAATAGACGGTTATCTATAATTAAAAGATGTAAGTAAGTAGGACCACGTGTAAATCTTTGGTCTTTCTGGGTGATTGAAATTAGTCTTAGTCATAAACTACTGGATAGTCAATAGTCAACCACAGTCTAAAGACTCTACTAAAGAATAGTTCTATTGTAAGAACAGATCCCCTTAAGTCTCGGACTCCTTGATCCCGGTTCAAGTCCTCTATCTTTTGACTTTCGACGGGTACCGTGTACGATGTCCACCCCTCTTCTACAAATTCGACTGACGACCTACTGTGTCTTGTGACCCAGAAAGAGGAAGTATTTAAGGACGCACACACCTACTCTTTACTGACGACTTTCATGAACCTTGTAGGACGGATGGGACCTTGGTTATATCTCCGAGGTATTCCTTACGAGTCGACTAAAACCTGCTAAAACAAACAAGAATCGATTAGGGACTTTATAGGTCTGTGTTGTGTCTTCCATTTTCAAACCTTTATGACCCCGAAGAGTTAAATTTTAGGACGTAAACACCTACAGATTTTACTTACTGAAGGTATGATAAAACGTTTGTTTCGTCGCAGATAGTAAAGGTGTGATAGACTGACTTTGATGGGTACAAAGTTTTAGGTTAGAGTAGTAAAGACCTTCCATAATTTGACCTGTAGTAAAAAATTTACTAAGTCCTGGACCTGTCCCATTCGTGATAGAGGTTTGACTGTCGTCACAAGACTACTCGTCGGAAACGTTTTCGCTCAACCGGTCAACATTTAGATGGAAGAAAAAGTATCGTCGGGGGTGAAACAAGGAAAAGTCCGGATAAATTTGAATTATTTATAAAACTTAGGAGTGATCCCGTCTCCATAACGCTCTCCAGAAGAGATAATAGTGTTCAAAGAGATAAAGTAGTGGAACAGATAAAGTAAGTCTCGTGGTCAATGTTCGACATCTCTCAAGAAATAAAAAGAGATTCTAATAACAGACATAAGATGTAATCTCCCATTATAACGACTCTAGTCCGGACGTAGTGACGAAATGCGGGTCTTAAATTATGTTTCGTATGGAATCCGTTAATCATTTGGAAACAAGTTGTTTGTTACCGTACCTTGTAGACACTTTTCCGTCCGTGACGTACAGACACTTTGACACGTCACGTTACCAATCGGTACAATCGAAGTTGACGGACTCCGAGTCAAAATTGACTTGACGAATAGTCAAGACATCGAACTTACTAGAAGACAACCTATAGAAAGACACAAAGTTACATAAGTAGAGACATTTAACCATTAGTGTTATGATTTAAAGAAAAAGAGGGTTCTAAATGACTCTATGATGATTATATCCACTACAACATAATCAAATTCCACATATAGTACAACTAAAGTGGGTGAATGTATTATATTTTACTACTGGTGACTTCGTATTCGATTGTGTAGGTAGTACAGTGGACTTATTGTAAAGAAAAAAAAAAAAAAACACTACTCTTGCAAATTCTACATGAATAAATCGTTGAAAGTTCATGTGGTACACCTATACTCCGTTGGGATACGTGAAGGGATCACCGAGTCCACCATTTCTTAGACAGACGTTACGTCCTCTGGACCCAAGCTAGGGACCTAGTCCTTCTAAGGGACCTCTTCCCTTACCGTTGAGTGACGTCATAAGAACGGACCTCTTAATGTACCTGTCTCCTCGGACCACCCGAAATTGGGAACACCAACATTTGTCGTCGTGTGCTGACTCGCTGATGGTGCGATACGTGACAATCGTCCGTGTTTTTACACAAGTCGGTCGTACGTTTCGACATGTCTCCATGCAGTCTTTGAACCCCTGTCTCGATGGTAGACTAGGTCTTTAGAGTGAAGACCCACACGGAGATTTCCTATACTTCTGTCCTAGACCTTCTCTCTCAACGTAGGGGCACGAAACAGTGTCGTAATAAGTGTTCTGCACCTTTGCTGGTTTCACAGGCAGTCGTCTACTGACCCGTCTCTATGTCATTATGTGCATATATACGTTAACCCATAATAAGTCGGTACTCTTTCTTCCTTTAGGCTGGTAAACGTTGTTGAACCTATTTGGAACTCCCGTAATAAGATTCAATTTATTCACTCTGCCTCTTTCTGTTTATCACCTACTATAGTGAACACGCACCTGAGGTCTTTTCGCGTGAGTATCTCTGTCTCGTCTTACCACCAGTAGTCCTCGACCCCCCGCCCTCTTCGTTTCTCCACAGTCTCATGTCTGAAGGCGAACATAAAATAACAATAATAAAAAATAAGTAAAATTAACCTCCGATTAATGAAATGTTATAACACCACCAAAAACGGTATGTAAGTGTACTTAGGCGGCGCCCACATGTACACAAGAACCTAATATGTGGACTATCACAGAAATGGCACCTTACTGGACTACGAAATGGACTTTGTCTAGATTTCACTTTCATTGTCGCTTTCAGTGAGTCAGTACAGGTTGAGAAACGCTGGGGTACCTGTCAGGTACCTTAAGAGGTCCGGTCTTAACACCTCACCCATCGGAAAGGGAAGAGGTCCCGTAGAAGGGTTGGGTCCCTAGTTTGGTCCTGAGGACTTAACGTCAATCTTAAGAAATGGTCGATTCGTGTTCCCTTCGGGTTGTTATGACCTCACCCATCGGATAGGGAAGGGGTCACTTAGCCGGGCTGGATCCTTAGCTTGGCCCCAGAGGACGTAACGTCCGCTTAAGAAATGGTTGACTCGATAGTCCCTTCGGGGTTTGTCTTACTTACCATTATTTACCAATAGATCCTATGTTCCTTACTGCAGTGATCGAGTCCAAGTCTCTACTTCTTGCACTTTGACTCTCCCTCGTTGAGTCTCCCACACAAACTTGTGTCGGAGGACAACTCTCCGTCTTGGTCACGAACATAAATACAACCAGACTACGGTTTCAGATCCATCAGACACGATGGGAGACAACAGACGGTCGAAGAATTCTGACTCTTGTGACTGGAGGTCGTCGAGTCGAGTCCTCTTACGGTACTTGTGTAATTCCTGAGTCAGTGTCCCGTTCGACGGCAGAGAGGACTTCTCCTGTTCCGGTATCCTGAAGACCGTAAATCTTGTCACTCCCCTATTGGGGTACGTCCCCGAGGTCCTCAATAGACCTCTCCTTCCCTAAACTTTACCCGGTCCCCCTCCTGGGATAGTTCACGAAAAGTTTTTAGTTCTGAGAGACGAAGGTTTTGGTAGGGGGTAGGTAGTCAGATCGTTGAGATAGTTTTGGCCTTTACTCTGACAGACCTATTACCAAAGGTGTACAAGAGAAAAATATACTAGGATCCACGGTTTGGTGTCCGTATCCGTCTCTTCATCCTACTCCAGTAGTAAAAGTAAACAAGGAAAAACAGAAACGTCGAACTAAGACACAGACAAGACATATATTGTCGGGTCGTACTCATCGGTCACTATTGACAGGTATAAATAATTCGGAGATGGGAACACGACCCGTGTCAACATTCTATAAGTACACATCATCGAGTAAATAAGGAGTATTGATGATTTATTCTCTCCATGAATCATCATAGGGATGAAGTGTTACTCCCTTTACTCCAGACCTCCTACCATCCGTTGAACAATTCTAGTATGTCTATCTGTCACTCCTTGGTCCCATACTTAAGTCCCTCGACCGACGATTTCGGACACACACATTGGGATTCGTGAAAGATAACGGACGCCAGTCGAGGACTTATAAATCCTCTTAATTGTTTACGAGGACTTCAAGTTAAGTCAGTCAAGTCAGCGAGTCAACACAGTCTGAGAAACGTTAGGGTACCTGACTTCGTGTGATCCGGAGGGACAGGTAGTGGTTGAGGGTCTCGAACGAGATTGAGTACAGGTAACTCAGTTCCTACGGTAGGTTGGTAGAGTAGGAGACAGTAGTGGAAGAGGAGACGGAAGTTAGAAATGGTCGTAGTCCCAGAAAAGATTACTCAGTCAAGAAGTGCAGTCCACCGGTTTGATAACCTCAAAGTCGAAGTCGTAGTCAGGAAGGTCACAATCTCCGTTCGTTTAAATTCCTTTCAATTAAAAGGAACTTTCAAAGAATACCACCCTGTCGTAGACAGGAAAGAAAACCGGGGGACAAGGAATTAGAATTTGTTACTCAACTGTTAAGTAATCCTCATTGACTCTTATTGACTCTTTCTTTCATTGACTACACTTCTTGACTAAGTAAACCTTTCTGGGACTACGACCCTTTCTAACTTCCACCCTCCTCTTCCCCTGCTGTCTCCTACTCTACCGACCTACCGTAGTGACTGAGTTACCTGCACTCAAACCCATTTGAGACCCTCAACCACTACCTGTCCCTCCGGACCGTACGACGGCAAGTACCCCAGTGTTTCTCAACCCGTACTGACTCGCTGACTTGACTTGACTTGACTCTCTCTCTGTCTGAAACATATGATCTGTGTAAGAACGGACTTAGTAGTGATCTTAAACGGCGGTAAGGGAGTCCAGTGCACCCTTAGGACATTCCTGGTCGGATGGACAAGTATAAGTCAAAATGGGGGAGATTGAGTAGGGACTCAGAAGTAAACTCAAGGTCGTCCCTTGTCAACTGTATGAGTTTTTTACTGAACTTTCACTGTCATAATCAGTGAGCCAGCACAGGTGGAGAAACGTTCAGGTTCCTGACGTCGGGTGGTCCGAGGAGATAGGTGCCCTAAAAATCCGTTCTTATGACCTCGCCCAACGGTACAGGAACAGGTCCCCTAGAAGGATTGGGTCCCTAGTTCGAACCCAAAGGACGTAGCGTCCGTCTAAAAAAACAAAACAAAAAAAATTGGTAGACTCGGTGGACCCTTCGGGGTGTTTTTCACTGAATTTTTCTCAATTTTCTCGTTCATAGACCCCTCTCTTTGGTGATTTGCGGTTCGGACGTCTCCTCCCCCTTGTCTTGTATCAATGATCTTAGACTACCCTCGACACCAAAGAATTATCTCTACTCGAAGTATTTCGATACCCGTGTCGTCCCTATGTGTTGGTGACATTTCCGACTCGTAACTCCTCGTTCCTGTTCCATTCCCTATTTATGGGGTCGGAGAGAGAGAAGAGGGTATAAGGTCACGGACGACCTTTAGTCTCCCGGTCCTCGGGTCACTCTACAGCAGTTGTCGTTGACTCGTACCTCGATCTCTCCGTTTTCCTCTGTTTGGGTGTCTCCGACGTGCACACGTACACACGATTCCGGGACGTCAGCGCAGACTGAGAAATACTGGGCTACCTACGTCGTACAGTCCGAGGAGACGGGTACGCTAATAGGTCCGTTCTTATGACCTCACCCAAAGGTCCGGGAGGAGGTCCCGTAGAAGGGTTAGGTCCCTAGTTTGGGTACAGAGAAGGTAGAGGACGTAACCGTCCACCCAAGAAATGGTGATCACGGTGGACCCTTCGGGTGGGTTGTCTCCAGTAAGGAGGAATTAAAAAACAAGATAAACTGAAGAATGTTCTTTACGATATTACACCTAGAAGTGTATGACCCGAAAATCAAGACGATCTATCTACTAATGAACATCCTACCAGTTGAGTCTCCCACAACCTTCAGAATTTACAAATGCCAACGATAGATTAATGGGGGGTTTTGACATCGTTGAAGTGTTGTGACATATACGTGAAAATAATCGTCATCTACGAAAATTACGGAATTTACACAACTAGTCAACTGTGTTTAATAACGAATGACAAAATAAGACGTAAGTGATCCACTGATTACTCTAGTCTTTAATAAAGTATTCATACGTTACCCTAGTGGAGTCAGTTAAAGGCCAAAAATCATCCCTATAAACGAAGGAATTAACGGTTAGAAATAAGTTGAACGAAAAGAAGAAACAAATACATCGGAAACGGTATGAGATCAAACCTCATGAAAAACAAAACGAATGTCAGTCTAAAGGTTTTGTATCACATTCACTTTCAGTAAATCAACACAGGCTGAGAAAACACTGGGGGACCTGATATGTCAGGTACCTTAAGAGGTCCGGTCTAATGACCTCACTCATCGGAAAGGGAAGAGGTCCCCTTGAAGGGTTGGGTCCCTACCTTGGGTCCAGAGGACGTAACGTCCGACTAATAAATGGTTGACTCGGTGTCGCATTCAGACTGGAAATACACTTCTGAGTTGTCACCGACGATGGACGGAAGTCCTATTTCAGATTTAGGGAAACGACTGACTGTCCCGAAACTTACAACATCAAATTTTTCGGGGGTCAAAATAGAGAACCAGGAGACGTGGTCGAGACGTAGGTGTGGGTCCATGTTCATGTTTCGGACGTGCGAACACCGGATTGGGAGACACGTGACCGCACACGACAAAAGAGAAGGACTCTACTGCCAGCAGTGAAGGAGAACCGGGTAATTGAGGACAGGAAAGAGTTTCCAATTAAAGGGGTAACAGAGAAGACGTTCCGATACGAACAACGAAGGAGACAACAGAAGGATCTGACTTAGAGGCCACCGACTGTCCGTACCACTTGACTTATTTTCCGTTGACTATTCGTTAAACGGTCCTCACCTTTCATGGTTCTACTCATTCAAGGTCATGGACACAGGGTCTCGACGTGTCAGTTCCCCGACTTGGGGCAGTGGGTGTACCTTGCTTAACCGTTTTACAATCGTCCCGAGAGAAACTCAAAAGGATGGCCGTCAGAAAGGTCTTTTCTAAGTTCCTCCACTAACAAGAATCTTTTCGGTGTATGGTAAACAGTTTCAGGGAAGTAGCACTGGAGTCATCCGGTCGACGTTGTAAATTTCCAGTGAGATCCCTTGGTATGTGATGTTACTCTACAGGAGGTTGGCGGTGATGGGTTATAATGTAAAACCACAGGACCCTAGAACCCCTAGGGGGTGCTGTATTACTTGTTCCGAAACGACGTATTTCTTCGAGACAAAAGTTCGTAGTGAAAGAGTCGACCGGGTAAAGTGGTGACGTACCATACCTTCATATGCGACCTGTAAAATGGAGACAAAAAATTAGGGATAAATAGAGAGGTCTTCAGGTTAGGTCCGTGAAGGATGGTGGAGGTGAAATTTTTTTGGAGTCATACTTTCAAGTCTCGTCATACTATAAGAAAGTTTTGATTAAGTTTATTTTTAATTAAAAGTTTTTTTTTAGGAAGTTTATCATCACGGGATAATGTAAATTTGATCCTAAACTCTTCACGACGCAGTCTCGTGTACTACTTTGTCGTACCTTCTGGATCCATCTATTCCCCGGGATGGTGAGACTCGGAGTCAAAGGGGTGGACATTTTATCTCTATTACAAACGTAAAGTCCTGTCACCACTCTTTATGTTGGCGTGTACAAATACTCTATGGATCGTGTCAGTCACTCTTTTATCTTTATTTACCGTCTGTTAAGAAAAAAAGTAACAAATAGATCAAAGATGAAAGAGACGATAAGTTATACACTTTGTTCTGTGTTCTCATAGTCTGGTGGACGAAAGATCAGAGTGAAGACTGTAAGTGAGTGAGAGAAGTAGATTGGAAACACATAAATCTTCTTAAATTCTACTAAGTCGTCGGTCGTTTATTCTGTCAGGTTACTCTTTTATAAGTACACTAGTTTACACTCGTCGGTGTAAGTGGTTTAGGACGGAACCTCTTTCATAACATAAAGAGTCTCTTTTTTTTTATGACTTCTCGGGACCCACTCCACTAATTTCACAGTAGATATTCTATTTGTGTTGATGGGTATAAATCACTCATGGGACTACCCATATCCAGACATAAAACCTTCTCACCATTTTTCATCTCCTAATGAACTTCAACAAAAATTTATTATGTTTCCATACTTTTAATGTCAAGTCAAGTCAGTGAGTCAGCACAGGCTGAGAATCGTTGGGGTACTTGACGTGGTCCGGAGGGACAGGTAGTGGTTAAGGACCTCAAGTGAGTCTGAGTACAGGTAACTCAGCCACTACGGTAGGTCGGTAGAGTAGGAGACAGCAGGGAAAAGGAGGACGGGAGTTAGAAAGGGTCGTAGTCCCAAAAGAGTTTACTCAGTCGAGAAGAATAGTCCACCGGTTTCATAACCTCAAAGTCGAAGTTTTATACAGGGAGGTTACTTGTGAGTCCTGACTAGAGGAATTCCCACCTGACCAACCTAGGAGAACGTTAATTTCAAGTTAACCCTAATAATAACTTCCTCTTAATCCACTTCTCTCACAGACTTCTAACAATAAATGACGAACGTTTTATCCTATTTTTCTTTTTGTAGGACCATCACTGGATTTCCTTTTTCCTGAAACCCCTTTTATCTGGATATATTACTCTTTAAACCCCCCGAAGGGTCCACTGTGTCACTATTTCTTAGAAGGATGGTTACGTCCTCTACGGTCTTTGCGTCCAAACTAGGGACAGTCGTTCTAGGGGACCTCATCCTTTATCGTTGGGTAAGGTCATAAGAACAGACCTCTTAGGGTTCCTGTCTCCTCGGAATTCCCGATGTTAGGTACCCCAGCAATTCTCAGTCTGTGTTGATTCGCTGATTCGTCTTACTCTTCAAAATCAGTATACGTTACAAACACAGATAGAACTCTCGAAGTCATTTCAGACGTAGCGAAACGTCGACCTCTTCAGTACCACCTTGGGACGAGGACAGACCAAACCGCACCCCGATGTCTGACGACCATATTTATTCTCATCACCGAGGGACTCCTTTCCCGTCGACTAGATCCAACACACGTAATGCATTGTTAAATGACTCGCGGACAACCCAGAGACCGTGACATGAACCCCAAAGTTATCCTCCCTTTCTTTTGTGTCATTCGTGACTATATGGTATATTCTATATGTTGTGTCTTTTCTACGAGTAGGACTCCTACATGTCTACTCCCTTTGGACACAAGACACACTACCACTAGATCCCTCTCGATGTCTCTCATTTTCGTAGAATGATTCTGGATTTATCTACTCATTCTCAAACGAATTCGACGATCTTACCTTTTTCTGGTCGGACCGTCTCCATTGTCGACCTCGTTTTCGTCTTTCGGAGTGTTCACTCCTCTCCCACTGTCTTTCTGTTTCTTTACTCAGAGAGACCCTACATACCTCTGTACTCTTCCTCCTTCCTACCTTCTCAGTAGGTCCCGATATAAAGTTTCTCAAAAAGGAGACAAACAATAAGAAAAAAAAGGTGGGGGGAGACAAACAATAAGAATGAGTCATCCAGACCTCCGTGTTTGTAAAAAACTTCAAACAAGGAATCAGATTAGGAAATCTGTCTGTCTCAGTCAAAGACTATGTATTGTTAATATTTTACAGATACTTTAACTCCGTTTGTTTCGGACGGTGAGTTCCTAGTTTAAGATCCACGTAAATTCGGTAAATTCTATCTCAATTAACAGGGTACCAGAAACAGAAGTGAGACTCTACAAGACATACGGTTCTGAATGTGATAGGTAGTGATCGGAGTGTTCACGACAAAAGTCCCGTGGCTAACGGAGACGTCCTCTTTCTCACTCTACCCTACTTCTCTCTTCCCTGAAGGAGTCCAGAATTCTCACTCACTCACTTTCAGTGAGTCAGTACAGGCTGAGGAACTCTGGGGTACTGGATATGTCAGGTGCCTTCAGAGATCCGGTCTTATGACGTCACCCATTGGAAAGGGAAGAGGTCCCCTAGAAGGGTCGGGTCCCTAACTTGGGTCCGGAGGGTGTAACATCCGTCTAAGAAATGGTCGACTCGGTGTTCCCTTCGGGGGAGTCCAGAACATCCTGACTGACAAAATATCTCAAGAGACAGTTGTCAACAACAAGTAGTTCTCATATTACCCTTCTCGCCGGTATTTGGTACCTTGTCTCCCTAATAGTAACGCAGAGTTACGAACCCTTTATTTTGTGTTCTTCTTTTACAAGGTAACTCCAGTAAGAACCTATTTTGTTCGGTTGAGTACACCTGGGTTAACGTTATTTGGAGAGAAAGGTAAAATTCTCTTTCTTGGTCTCCGTTGTCCATCTTATTTAAAATTCTCTTTCTTGGTCTCCACTGTCCATCTTAGTGTCTCGTAGTGTAAACTTCCCTTGAACCAGTTCCACCAATTTATCTTTCGTACACTCCACTACTGAGGTTTTTATATCCACTTTCTAGAGGTGAATTTTTGTACGATCAAAACACACACACACACACAAAACTCCAAAATATTTTAAAATAATAAATAAATAACTACAACTAAAGAAAGAAATGAACCAAAAAACCCCCTGACAAGACCCAGAAGAAACGACGCACACCCGAAAGAAATCAACGCCGTTCCCCCCCGAGGAGAGAGCACACCACGTGCAGAGTAGTTCCACCGAAGAGAACAACGTCTCACGTCCGAGATCGCACACGTCTGGAGTCATCGACACCGTGTGCCCGGATCGCACACGTCTGGAGTCATCGACACCGTGTGCCCGGATGAACGAGACGTCGGGCACAGTGAAAGGGGCTGGTCCTTGGACACAGAGGACGTAACTGTCCGTCTACGAATCGGTGACCCAGTGACCCCTTCAGGTTCGTGTATTCACAAAAATTTTCATAAGGTTTCCAGTAGAAGAGATCGATGTTTCACCTTTCGTTTTGTTCGAGACTTTTCTACATCACTTCCAATGTTTATCTTACTTATTTCCTAGGTCAAGTACCACCTGTAAATCATTTTCTGTTAACGAAAATATAACTGGGGAAGACAAATGAGACAAGGTCCTGAGTAGTAGACTCCCATTTACAACTTAATGATCCTTATTCGTGAGTCGTGTGTACCTAGGAAATTTTTTAACAAATTTGGTAGACTTGGGGCACGTCTACAGGATACAGTGAACCTGATTTTTCCGGTATAGGGTGTGGTGACTTTACAAGGAACCTAAACCAGAGGTAACATCCTGTTCGTGAACCTAAAAAAGTCGAAAGTATCAGACCCGTAGAAAAATTGGAAGATTTCTTGAATTTTACTTTTTATCCAAGACCCTACTTAAAGAAGAACTAAACATTTATAACACGAATCCCTTTATTTTAACTTTTACTCTTTCATTAATTAGATAAAAAAACGATCTCATTGTATTCTGGATATACTAGATTTGTTGTGACAATATTCGTATTAAATAGATTATAATTATAATTGTCAAACATAAGAAAATTGTAAAACGTGAAACGTTCAGTAGAAACTTTATGTAGAACTCTTTTTTGTTTATAAAATTTCTTTGAGTGAACCTGAACGGAGTGTTTAGTATCTCAACGAAATAGATGTTATTATGAAAAAGGACATGTAGACCTTTTAGAACTTCATTTTAAATAAGACAAAGTAAAATCTACCTTTTTTATATCTAACTATAGTTTGTTTTACAACCTAAATTTGTAATAGAAAAGGAGACTACCTACTGATATTTACTCCGTCCAATAAACTGTAGACTCGGAGTCAAAAGAGTACCTTTTTTTTTATTGTAAGAGGTAAAGTATCTTATTAACACTAATATTTCGAGTATTATGACATAACGGAGAATTCTGTCCAAAGGATTTCGTGACGAGAAATGTGGAGAGTGAAAAGGAAACGACAAAAGTCATTGAGAAAGAACGATATCTGACTTTTGAGTCGAGGAATACACCGGAAGTATACGAGAGATATAAGACTGGAACCGATAGAAAATTTTTTAAGAATAAAATACACAGGATGTATATGGGTTTGATTTGATGAGTGATAGACGGAGTGTATAGGGTCTTCTAGGATTGAGTACAGAAGTGAAAAAGATAAAAGAGACTGTTAGTACGAGATAGAGATCGTACAGTTTTAATACGGATTGGACGTCCTAAATTCAACTTTACAAAGATGAAGGAACTGTAAAACTTTAAAGGGGACTGTAGAGGTCTGACCTTTAAGGACAATAAGAGGAGAGTTGGGAGTGTCTAAAGTTCAGTTGTTGGTAAATAGTACACGGTTGACACACAGGTCGAGACACGATTAGCGATCTATATATTTCTGTTCATTCTGTGTTAAGAAGAGATTATTACTTATTCTCAACTAAAGTATAGTTTATTGAACTTTCTTTTAAGACTGTTATTGGTGTGTAGTGTAAAGGGTAGAAGAATAAAATAATATTTATTAACGATTAATGACGGACCTGACTCCATTTGTGTAAATATTATAATTTCAAATTGAAGAAGTACTCCTCCTAATAAGGGTAGAATTGTTACTGTTTTTATTACATTTGAAGTATCTCTAATCTTTTGAATTGGAGATCGAAAATATTGACTCTAGACTGAAGTACTGAGTATGGATTTGATGAGTATATACTTAAGTATCATTTATACTTCTACCGTATCAAAGACCTGATTCCCTTCTGAGTAAAGTAATGTTTTTTCCGTGACACTTTAATACTCCACATCATTAAACCCTCGATGTAAATTAATTAGACATAGATGAAGGTATCGTGAGTTACGTATAAACTATGACCCAATCAATCACTTTCACTTAAAACCTACACTAGTAACGTAATCAATCCTACTCAATTCAGGACAACGATACGGTTTCTTGGGGGGTCTAGAACCACCGAGTGTCGTTGTGTCCAAACCAAAACGAGTGTGACGTACCATCAAGTAACATCCGAAGAAGCCTAGTCATGGAACCAACCGTCTCATTGGTGTAGTCGACGTACAACATCAAATCCATAGTCTTCTTTTCTTGAAACCTTTCAAGACGTAACTTTTGGTAACCGGGAAGTTCTGAATCGAGTAAGAAACGACAACACCGACAATTTACTCTTAGACAACTAGTAAGTAACTAGTGCGGTACTTAGTGTACCGCTAGTGACCACTATTTCGTTTTCACTTTCTGCTACCAACGAGGCAACACAGGTTGGGAAACACTGGGGTACCTGACACAGGACACTCCGAGGAGAGAGATACCCTAAAAGGTCCGTACTTATGACCTCACCCAGCGGAAGGGAGGAGGTCCACTAGAAGGACTGGGTCCCTAGTTTGGGCCCAGAGGACCCAGCGTCCGTCTAAGAAATGGTGATTCGGTGGTCCCTTTGGGCTATTTCGTTTCTGATCTTGTTTGTTCCATGGACGTGAGGTCGTCTACTCAAGTTACCATCTCTTTATTAATAGGAGTCTAATAAATTAATGTTAACACTATAATACTTCTTTTAACACACCTTGGTATTTTCATATTTTATTCCTACGGAGTATCAGACTCTCAAATCTTTTCTTCAGAGATTTTAGTACTATAAATTAGACTCTGGACTTTCTTCAATTTTATTCGGTCCATTTCAACTTCCACTACCCTCCCTTTACATTCCTCTCACTTCTTAAAATCTTAGAACGGGTTATATGAGGGTGTCTTGACCCAATCACAAGTGCGTATCGATAACTATATAAGTATTGGGTAACAAAGGTACATAATCGTACATTATATAGGATAATTTTACTGATAACGATCAAGCCAACAGACAGGGGGATGGGATCCGACGTATCTTAAAATAAAAGTAAAGACATAAAAGTTTCAAACTCTAAGTTATTAAAAGTCTTTAGAAACAGTTTCACTATTTTGTACTATCGAACGTCTGGACATCTCATTCGTCCGTAACTTACTTTAAAGTTTAAAAATTTTTAGACACATAATATAGCACAACTGTGTATTTCTATTACATTACACTCAGTTGTGGTTTTCAAAGTGGTCGTCAAATGAATGGAGAGAAATAGAACAAAGTAAGAGGTTATATAGGTTATAACACGTTTTTTTTCTTATCAAAGGGACAAATATATAGATAGGTTAACACCCGTAGTTGTCTAATAAAGTCGACATACAAGGACGATTCGTTACAGTTTTATTTTACTTCCAATAATTCAAAACATTTACTAATCTTCCTTTCATATTTGATTTGATTGACATAGAGATTAAAGGGTCTTTTTTTCTCTAGATATAAGTCTTTACTTATTGAGGTGGTTACTTTCTGATTTGTATACTTTAGTCAATTACGGTAACTTTTCGACCCCACAACTCGATAGTCCTTTAATTACAAGGTGAGTAAATAAAAACTTTTCACAAACCATCCTGAATAGGGTAAATATCGTTCTCCTTTTCTCTCGAATGTGTAAAGACCGTTCTTTTCCCGAAGGGTTCGACGTCTATTTATAACTATAACCGAAATTCCGTCGTTATTAGTGTACGTTTTAGTTTATGTTATCCGTATGCCTTCTAAACTTTTTGGAATGTTATAACGTAAGTCATAGAAAGGTAAATTCAATCTGAAATTAGTTATGAAAACGACAACTTCCAATTGGTTCGGTCGTCAAACCGACAGTCAAGTTCTTCGTTTGTCTAAAAAAAAGAATTGTGTGTAAAAAATTCTATTTTGACTTAAGATCCTCTACGTGTTAGAATTCAATTTAAGGTAATCAAAACTGTTTACGTAGGTTCGTACGTTGGATGTATGGATAGATATCTCAAATTGACAGTTGGATCTTAAAAGGGAAGTCAGAGAAGGGTCAAATTGACAGGGGGTCTCCGTGTCGATCAGACCTAAAAAGAAGTCGAATCTAATCAAAACAGATACCATCCTTAAGGATATTTACCTTAGCGCATATTGTCACGGAAGAGACAACACAGACCGGAGACACGAGTCGTATTACAGACATATTAGGTTGGTACAATGACTTATATGTTCATTCCACGACCACAATAATGAATTATAATAAGGTAATACACTTATATGGTGACAAACGAATAGGTAAAGTCAAAATCTGATAATACTTATTCCAATGATACTTGTAAAAAAAAAAAAAAACGTCCAGTAAAACATTTTTGTCTAAAGTAAAGGAAACCGATTTGTGAATCTTAAAGGTCCAGTGTGTCGTCTCCAACCAATATTCTTTTATAGTTTTGTAACAGGGTTTCATCGACACGTTAAAATGTGAGGGCGGTCTTTGTAAAATCTCATACCAAGAGGGTTGGAGTGGTCACAAATACAATGACAAGAGAATCACCGTAGAGTAACACCAAGTGCTCACATAAATAAAGGGACTGCTAATCACCGTGATTCTTGAAGGTACACGAATATCCGATAAGTGTCAGACAGGAAACAATGATGACGATAACCTCTACGGAAATTGTACAACTATTTCCACACAAGATAAGGATCGAACAATTTTCCAAAATAGTACGTATCTATAATTTAACAAGTTTTATCAAAAAAACTTGAATGATTCTATAATCACCAAAAGGGTCTACCGTGATCACCACTTCTTGGGTAGACGTCTAAGTCCTCTGTATTCTCTACACCCAAGAGAGGGACCCAACCCTTCTAGGGGACCTCCTCCCGTGCCGTTGGGTGAGGTCATAAGAACGGACCTCTTAGGGTACCTGTCTACTCGGACCGCTCGATGTCCGGTATCCAAACGTCTCTCAGTCTATGCTGACTTCCTTGAACTGTATGTTCTATAATAATCAAAAGAGAAAATGAATCACATTAACTATATACAATATATAATTATATAAAATACGTATAATTACATATAATTGTTCCATTAATCAAAGTAACGAACCAAAAAATTTATACTTTCACTGGATAAAATGAACCCTGTCTCAAGAGAATTAGGAAAAATACACAAAATCTAAATTAAACCATTGTAAAACAAAACCTACAAAGAGGATCCAAGTAAGGACCTCCCGAAATTTTTTTTGACAACTTGTAACAAAAGTGTCAAGGACCAAGTGATCAAAACTCCACTCCTATTTTGTAAAAGTAAAATTATGCCATTCCATACTATTACTATCGAGACCAATCCACTCCCCGTGTGAATATTTTGGTGTAAATTTTTTTATTGATAAATCAACGTTTATTACGTTGACTGTTCCCTAATTAAAGGTTTTAAATATTTGTCAAGTACGTTGAGTTATAGTTTTGTTTTATTTTGTGGGTTAGTATTAAACCGTCTTCTGGATTTCTCTGTAAAGAGGTATCTTCTGTAAGTCTACCGGATCTCCGTGTACTTTTCTACGAATTGTAGTGATTAATGATTTCTTCAGGTTTAGATTCGATGTTGCTCTACAATAGAGTGTGGTCAGTCCCACTGGTTGTGGTTTTTTGGACACTTATTATTTACGACCTCTCCCACACCCCTTTTCCCTTTGAAGGATGTGACGACTATCCTCTTAAATACCCTTACATACCTTTTCTTAAATATCCTTACCTACCTCCAAGAAATTATTTGATTTTTATCTAGACGGTACTTACGATTTAATGAAGTCAGTACAGGGTGAGACACGCTGGGATACCTGACATCGGACGGTCAGAGGAGACAGGAACCCTAAGAGGTCCGTTCTTCTAACCTAACCCAACGGTACCGGGGGAGGTACCCTAGAAGAACTGGCTCCCTAACTTGGGTGTAGAGAATACAGAGGACGTAACCGTCCACACAAGAGATGGTGATCACGGTATACTGAGGACCTGTATATAGGTCCCTTTTTGTACCGAGTCTTTCTTTGTACGTGGGATCACAAGTAACGACGTGACAAATGTCATCGGCTCCGTACCTTCGTTGGATTTACATATAGTTTTTTACTTACCTATACCTTCTTCCCCATGTTACCTTATAAGTCAAGTCAAGTCAGAGAGTCAGCACAGGTTGAGAAACACTGGGGTGCCTGACGTTATATGGTCCGAAGGGACAGGTAGTAGTTAAGGGTCTCAAACGAGTCTGAATATAGGTAGCTCAGCCACTACGGTAGATTGGTAGAGTAGGAGACAATAGGTAAGAGGGGGACGGAAGTTAGAAAGGGTCGTAGTCCCAGAAAAGTTTACTCAGTCGAGAAGCGTAGTCCACCGGTTTCATAACCTCTAAGTTGAAGTGGTAGTCAGGAAGGTTACTTATGGGTTCTGACTAGAGGAAATCCTACCTGACCAACCTAGAGGAACGTCAGGTTTCCTGAGTGTTCCCAGAAGAGGTCGTGGTGTCAAGTTTTCGTAGTTAAGAAGCCGCGAGTCGAAAGAAATACCGGGTCGAGAGTGTAGGTATGTACTGGTGACCTTTTTGGTATCGAAACTGATCTACCTAGAAACAGTCGTCACATTACAGAGACGAAGAATGAGTCGGTATTTTTCCTTACTTTATTACGGTAAACGTCGTTGTACCTACCTTGACCTCTAGTAGTAGGATTCATTTCATAAGTCTCTTTTGGTGTATAGTATACTATAGTGAATATACGTCTTAGACTTTTTTATCTATACTTACTTGAATAAATGTTTTGTCCTTGTCTGAGTGTCTGAATCTCTTGGTTGAATACCAATGGTCCCCGTGTCCCCTTTCCCCTGGTTATCTGAGCCTCCAACCTTGACTGTACATGTGGGACGATATAAATTTTATTTTACGGAAAGGTACTTTTTTTCTATGTCTCGAGAAATCTAAAGATGAAGAAGAACATAGTCACAAAATGATTCAATACGTAAAAAATTTTCTAAGAAAAAAAGGGGAAAGTGTATTCACCAACTCAAATAAATACATTTTAATCATTTACTTTTTTCATATACTTTAATTCCATTATTCGGTTATTTTATCTTTTTGTTGTCTCTTTTAATTATTTCGGTTTATATCGAAAGATCTTTTAATGTTTTGTAACTATTTAGAGGAGTTCCTAAGTAATTCTTTTTATGTCCGTGTGTTTAAGAGAAATAGTATTCCCTCTCCTACAGTAATTTATAAGGGGTGTACTTTTTTTGTATCATTTTATTATAATAATTGTTGTTTTCCTTTTTCATTACCCTTTTTGCATATTGAATGGTTGTAATTAATGTTCTTTCGACCTTACCAGTATATTTATAACTTTCCTTGGACTCCGTTTCTAAATTGGAGTGAAAGATAGAAATGTACATATATATGGAAGAAAGGGACCACCGAGTCTCCCATTTCGTAGACGGATGTTACGCCCTCTGGACCCAAGTTGGGGACCCAGCCCTTCTAGGGGACCTCTTCCTTTACCGTGGGGTGAGGTCATGAGAACGGACCTTTTAGGGTACCTGCCTCCTCGGACCGTCCGATGATGTCGGGTACACCAGTGTTTCTCGGCCTGTGCTGACTCGCTGAAGTGGAGGTGTAAGTAAGATAGAAATGCACATATATGTAATCATTTTGGTATACCTGAACAAAAGGTAGGTATCCAAACCTGTATCATAGGACATCTGATCCCATACGTGGGTCGTAGTAACGCAGATAGAAACCGACGAGACCTGACGTCGTGCACCCGAGAGATCATTGCCACTCGTCGGAAGGGTGACGTCACCGAAGAGAACAACGTCTCGGACCCGAAGCCCCGAAGTCATCAACACCACGTGATTGATTCGGACACCACGTCCGAATCAACGGGGCACAGTACACCCTAAAATCAAGGGTCTCGTCTCTAGCTTGGACGTATGGGACGTAACCGTCCACCGAAGAATTGGTGACCTTGTGGTCCCTTCAGGGGTTGTATTAAATTTTTATTAGTGTTACTAAAATGCTCTCATGTAGGGGTAGATAGTAGTTGGGATAATATATGCGAAAATGTCTAATAATCTAACACAAATCGTGACCAGGAGAGTCAATTTTAGATAACTCATCAATAATTATGCTATAATCCACGATAAATTTCTTTAAATATTCATTATTTAATTAAATTAGGGAAAGTTTGGCATACTCCGTTCTTAAATATTGAAAGGGATCAAAAGTCAACTCTGTGTCTCTCCTGACTCTTTGAACGGGTTCCAGTGTGTAAACCTTTACCGTGTCACCCGAAACCTGGGTCTGTAAGACCAAGATCTTGGAAGTCAGTTCTGAATCCCCAGTACCACGTATTAAGAAAAAAATTACTTATTTCTTCTTACCTCTGTATATTTTGATTTTTGTTCCCTTATTTCTTCTCCTCCCCACCCTACTTCGGTTACCTCGTTTCATTCCTTCCCCTCTTCATAGTTGTCGACGGTCACGTTGGTTCTGTGATTAGTGTGTCATTGTCTTGCAATCGGTAACCTGAACCGTTGACTTTCTACTGAGAGTAATGTTTCAGAGCCAGCCCATGTCCTCCTCCTCCAGGTACTACCACCGTGCTCCTTATTTCGTCTCCACTACTTGCGTCTCCCGCTTGAAGACTCTACGACCACACCTTTACACAAACTCCTACTTACCCCCACCCTTTCCTTTAACACCAAACACTAGGAAAGTAACTCTCCACTGAATCGAGAAAACACAAAATCTTACTCTCTTTACACTCACACAAATACCCGTCGACTTTACCTCGGTCGTCTCACCCTTTCTAGACACGGATTAGGGATAATCTTTTAGTGACCCTTCTGGTGGTCTCGACGGATTTTGTTTCTCCTTTGTCGTCCCCGGACACGCGTCACCGTCTTCGCACTTCGGTGAAATGGACGAAGAGACGTCAAAGGGTGTCCGGTGGAGCGGGACCGTAAGGGCTGTCTGGGACTGAGGTATCAGTTTACGATCTCCGTGTAGCCTTAGAAAAAAGAGACTGTTTTGACAGACGACTACTTAATTCACACTTACTTAGTCTATGTCTACCTCACTCAAAGTGACTTTTATTTGTACTTAATGTTTTGACCTTTTCCTTTTTACGGGTTCCTTTTTAGTGACACACGGTTTACTTTTAACAAACCTTACAATGAAAAAAAAAAAATGGAACCGAGTTAGAAGGGTAGGTAGGGAGACGGCAGGAAATTGAACAAAGGTTAAACAGACCTCTTTACTGTAAAAGTCAGGAAACCCCTGGAACCCTTGTCGAGACCCCTTTGGTACCCTCAGTCGTAACTACCTTTCGTCACTATGTTCTACACATATCCGTAAAAAGTCAGTCCTGTCCCGGACACCCCTACGACCCCTCTTTAATAAGACCACGCAAAGTTCCTACGGGAAGGAGGGATCGATCTGTCTAAGTTTACACCGTTGTGTAGTCTTACCTTTTGAGGTACTCGAAGTCTCAGTCTGACTGAGTCCAACCTTACGACCTTTACGGTATATAATCGGTACACGGGAATTAGTTCACTGAACTAGAGTATTCGGAGTCAACAATAATAAACTTTTTACCCTTATTGTTCACTAGAGATCGAGTATGTTTATAATCCGAAGTTCCTCCGACGCGGAAGTGTTTTGTTTCACGGACCATTTACGATACTCACGTCTTTCATAAAGGTGGGTCTCCCCCTAGTGTCCCTAGAGGTTTCAGTCAATTTTACACTGAAATATGGATGTTAAGTATGAAAATTTTCCAGATAAGGTTCCCCATTTACTTTATTATGTCTCCCTCCTGTAACTATAGTGACTGTAAGTCATTTACTACCGAAACCACACTTCTATAGTTGTTAAGTTGATTTTGGTAATTGTCCCTCATCGGTACAGATGGTACAGATCGGTTGGTCTGTATTCGTCTTATAAACCATCCCAAAACCTCCTACCAGAAATTTTCCTCCGAGAAGGGCTCACCGAGTCACCATTTCTTAGGTGGACGGTCACGTTCTCTGCACCCAAGCTAGGAACCCAACTTTTCTAGGGGATTTCTTTCTGTACCGTCGGGTGAGGTCATAAGAACGGACCTCTTTGGGTACCTGTCTCCTCGGACCGTCCGATATATCAGGTACCCCAGTACTTCTTAGTCTGTGTTGACTCATTGACTCGTGCGTGTGTACTAAATTTTCCTCGGGTGAGTCGGTCGTACATGGAAAATAAGTACGAGAAAGGGAGAAGCAGATCCAGTGCTAATATAATGACTTTCACCAAGTCGGTAAAGTCACCGTATTACACTATTTCTTCCCGACCCCTTTTTCTGTCTTCGTCGGACATAAGGATAACCGTAGAGTTTTATCGATATCTTCGGGAGCTAACGACTGAAGGTCTAAACAACAACAACAACAACATTATATAATGCACACGTACGATTCAACGAAGTCAGTACCGGTTGAGAAACGTTGGCATACCTGACATCGGGTGGTCCGAGGACACAGGTACTCCAAGAGGTCCGTTCTCATGACTCCACCCGAAGGATACAGGAGGAGGTCTCCTAGAATATCTGGGTCCCTAGTTTGCGTTCAGACAGAGACTGAACTGTCGACCCAAGAAATGGTGATCGTGGTGGGTCCTTCGGGATACATAATGTATATAGGGTAATATAATAATCTTATCCTTCTTGTGTGAAGGACTGAATAGACACTGTACACTAAAAGTCAAAGAGAATGATTTTTGGTTTCGTTCAGAATAATGTACTCGAATGTGTTTCAGTATCTTTTGTACCTCAAGTTTTATGATATCCTAATTATGGCATATGGCAGTAAACAGACAGCTTATATTTTTTCGGTTTAAGTATCTTTGTCTCTCATCTTACCACCAGTCGTTCCCGACCTCCACCCTCTTTACCTTTCTAAAACCGGTGTCCCATGTTTGAGGGTCAGTTTATCACTCATTTAAGACCCTTACATTACATGACGTACTACTAATGTAAATCATTATGTCATAATATATAAAATTTCAACAAACATCTCATGTAGCATCTACCAGAGTGGTTTTTTTTTTACCACTAATACACTATACAACCTCCATAATCAATTATGACATTACTACTAATAAAACGTTGTACACAAAGTTTAGTTAATATAGTGTTATTTGGACTTTTCTTTCCTTTTGTGGTATCCTATCTAAGGGGATATTTATAACCCTGGGTGAAGATTCTGGGACTTCATCCAACTAAGACTAAAGGTCTATTCCCTTTACTACCAGGTTACGACAAACTGGGACCGACCGAATGTCCACTCAATTCATCCTCGGTCCCTGTGACTCACTACCAGTTCGAGACCCCAGACCGAAACCTTACCTACTACCCGTCTTCCGACAGGTGACCCCGGTCTCTGTCTACGTCGTTATTCTGTCTACCCACGGACTTGTCCCTCTTACTAATACCACAGTCCTCTCGATAGTTCTCTCGTAGGTCTCGAATTTTTTAACCCTCTCCGTCCGATGATCCACTTTTGCGAGTAACTGAGTCTCAGATGTAACAACTTGTTGAAGGCGCTCTCCGGTGCCCCGTATTACTCTCAGTCTCGTATATCAACACCCCTTTTACATCTGGGATTTCTTATAAGATGTGTTCGAACGTAGGACCGAATGAGTCGACGGTTGTTATAGTTCACTATGGTAGAGAGACATAAGATCAAAAGATTGGAGAGTTAATTGTATCGTTACCGATAAACTCACATAGTAAGTGTCCTAATAACTTGTACATATTCGTAATATACACACACACATATATATATATACCCAAACATATATAACTTGTACATATCTGTATAAGACTTCCTCTAGTTGGGACCCTAAAGAAACCTTCCTTACTACGATTTCGACTTTGAGGTCATGAAACCGGTGGAGTACACTTCTCAACTGAGTAACCCTTTCTGAGACTACGACTCTCCCTAACCCCTGTCCTCTTCCCCGACTAGCTCCTACTCTACCGACCTACCGTAGTGACTGAGCTACCTACGTTCAGACTCACTTGAGACCCTCAACCACTACCTGTCCCTCCGGACCGCACGACGGTAAGTACCTCAGCGTTTCTCAGCCTGTGCTGACTCGCTGACTTGATTTGACTTGACTATGTATATATACATATACATATATATATACGGATGAAGTAATAAGGTCGTTGTCGGGACTTACGGATAATAATACGGTAGGTGTTACGATCTACGAGACTGAAGTTCATCATACCTCTAAGAGATTTTTACTCTGTGACTATAAAATTTTGTTTTAAGACTAGTTAAGTAAGAAGAGTTCGATAAAACCCCTAAGGATAGCAACGATCTTATTTCTGTACTCTACGAATTTCACTGTGTCTTATGGTACATACTACGATACAACGAAGACGAATATTAGTTAGATGAGATTTCGCTGGGAGATGATAGAGTGGGGTTGTAGAACCCAAATATATATATATACGACACGGACGCAAGAATCAGTACAGACTGAGAAAGACTGGGGTACCTGACATCGGTTGGTCCGAGGAGACAGGTACCCCAAAAGGTCCGTTCTTACGACCTCGTCCAATGGTAAAGGAAGAGGTCCCTTAGAAGAGTTCCTAACTTGGACACAAAGGACACAGGGGACGTAACGTCCGTCTAAGAGATGGGTGACTTGGTAGTTCCTTCGGTATATATATACATATATATATATATATACAAATACCAATAGATAATTACAGACAGAGAAAGTAATCTAGACTCGAGACAAACCGTTCTTGAGAATAGACAAAGGGACTACCGAGTCTACCATTTCTTAGGTGGACGTTACGTCCTCAGGGTCCAAACTAGGAACCCAACCCTTTTGGGGGGTCTCCTCCCTTACTGTTGGGTGAGGTCATAAGAACGGACCTCTGAGGGTGTCTGTGTCCTCGGACCACCGATGGATACCAGGAATCCCAACGTCTCAGCCTGTGTTGACTCGTTGATTGTGAATGAAAGAATGAACGAATGGACAAAACGGACGGTTTTGGACTTTGACTCGTCATAAGGACTATCAATAGTCGGTCAGTTCTTTTTCAAAAATTTATTTACCTTGTTACTTACTGGCGACTTTCGATGATACCGTCTAGGTCAATAGGGTACGTTACCCTCGTACCTCTCTCCTTACCGTTTCAAACGAAACCTTTCTCCTTTACCTGTCAGGAAGTACCTCTTATCCTGTTACTTCACACCGAAATTTCGTGTGGTGTCTTTTTAGTAGGTTCATCTCTTCGATAAACCACCCTTTTGTGGGTCTTCGATGACTAACTTGTTCGAAGTAAAGAAAAAGTAGATATTTTATTCGATAAACTATAGATAGTACTTATTTCCAATACTCATAGTCGACTCTATGTACTACATTTTAACAGGTGTGTTGTATATATTTCATAATATTAGTCGGACATGAAAAGAGTCTTTAGGACGAAGTTCTCATAGAATTTTTTGACTCTTCAGATTGTTTTTGTTGTTGTTCTTCTTAATGAGGCAACTAACGGATGACACATTGTGACCTATATGTCGAACAATGAGATTAGGATGTTGTTTGAGAGTGCCATCGATTATAAAAGAAGAAAAATTTTCATCTTTTCGACTACAGGTCTCTCAAGTTCACTGGATACGTTTTGGTGTCTCATGACTATGGGAGACACTCTAAAGTGGAATGTCACTTCAGAATTGTGTTACCGGTCTCCGTCTCCGTAACATGTTCATCACCAAGTCATCGACAGCACCTTGTCAGGTAACACGATAGTCGACCCCTTCGTTACGTATATTTTTTCTGTTCGTAAGACGAAGGTACCTCGTATGGTAAGTGACGCTATTTTGTATACCAGTTCTAGACTGACAACGACAAATCTCGGTGTGGTAGTCCGACAGTGGAGGAGAGACGTACCTCCGGATAAAGAAGTCTAACTACCGGTGAGTAAAGTGTAACTACTTACAGAACCATAAAGTGGAACTACGAATTAGAGGAGTACAGTTCCTCGGTCATCCTATTCCCTCCCTAGTCTTGACTCGTACCAATTGACCACTCTGGTAATTGTCTTACTGTACGAGTTAAGAGTCCAATATAAAAGGTCTGTTCTTTCTCCTTCCGACCTCAATCTGGGTCCGTGAAGTCGAGAGCAAGTGTAGTCAGAGCCTACACAACCACGAGTCACATTTGAACACTCTACAGTGACGCTCTGTACTCCAGTCACCAATCGATCTGACGCGTGTAAAGGAGGGTTAGGTACAAGTTACTTTATCTGGTACATTCAATATATTTTGATATATTTAATACCCGACGGGTGCACCAAGTCGACCATTTCTTAGACGGACGTTACGCCCTCTGTTCCTAAGGTAGGGACCCAACCTTTCTAGGGGACCTCTTCCCTCTCCGACGGGTGAAGTCATAAGACTGGACCTCTTAAGGCACCCGACGTCAGGTACCCCAGTGTTTCTCAGTCTGTGCTGCCTCGCTGAAAGTGAAAGAAAGTTTATATAATATAATAAATATTAAACATGTCGTTTACGATATTAAATATCTCGTTTATGATATTTCAATTTGACTGTGGCGATGGTGGTGGGACTCGACCAAAATTTGGGAGTGGTCGTGTGGCGACGACATCGTAGAGAGACTTCAGAGTCAAAGGGGTGAACATTTTCCCCATCTTCTTACTTCATTCAAATTTTGGGACTCTGCGGACCCACTAGATAAACCTCTTTGGTACCAACTTTGTCGTGTCTTGATCTATTCAAGATCTACTACCGGGACACAATGGGTACCTGTAAGTCTCTCAGTGAACGGAGGGACTGAACGAGTCAGGGGAGGACACATCTTAGTCCGACGATTGAGGGTGCAGTAAGGCAAAAAGACACGTAGTTTACATTGTTTTGAATATTTTTGTCCCCTGGATAGTCAAAAAGTCAAGTCAGCGAGTCAGCACAGGCTGAGAAACGCTGGGGTACCTGGCGTCGTCCGGTCCGGAGGGACAGGTAATGGTTGAGGACCTCAAGTGGGTTTGGGTACAGGTGACCCAACCACTACGGTAGGTTGGTAGAGTAGAAACCAGCAGGGGAAGAGAAGGATGGGAGTTAGAAAGGGTCGTAGTCCCAGAAAAGGTTACTCAGTCGAGAAGCATAGTCCACCGGTTTCACAACCTCAAAGTCGAAGTCGTAGTCAGGAAGGTTACTTATAAACCCTGACTAAAGGAAATCCTACCTGACCAACCTAGAGGAACGTCAGGTTCCCTGAGAGTTCTCAGAAGAGGTTGTGGTGTCAAGTTTTCGTAGTTAAGAAACCACGAGTCGGAAGAAGTGTCAGGTTGAGAGTATAGGTATGTACTGGTGACCTTTTTGGTATGGGAACTGATCTGTCTGGAAATAACCGTTTCATTACAGAGACAAAAAGTTATTACCTTGTATATCTTCGATTATTTACAATCTGAAAGGGATAAGGACGGTGGAGGTACTTGATACTTACTTTTTATTTATTTACTTATAAGAAAAGTCTCAACGAAACGAAGAAGAGATGAAACTAGTGAAAATTATACAACTAAAACGAATTATGTATGGGTAGTAAATGACCACTACAAAACAACAACAAGAATATACGAGATTTAAGGACAAGGTGTTGAGATTATAAAATTTCCTAGAAGATTTGTGTTGTTAGACTTCGGTCAAAGGAAACCTTCCCTGTTCACTTGTACTGAAGTAAGTTATCGATAAACCATCGTCCGTAACACACCGTACAATGTATAAAACGAGTAATTCGGAAGGTTATTTTATTTCTCACTCTAGATGTAAAGTCTTCTTGTAAAGGAAATCCGTAGACGTCTTAGAAGGAACATGGTGGTCCCTCGTCATTTGTCGGTGTTAACTCCTAAAACTTTCGAGGTCGACGAGTCGCGGCCTATTGACGTGAAGAGAACCCTCTGGTACGCGACCCTATGGCACTCGTTCAGAGAGGACCGGTTCAACAGTGGACTCCCATTTACTACTTCCATCTCTGGACACTCGGTCTTGCTCCAGTGGGGATTGATATCTATACCTTTGGTCTTCTCGAAGTCCCTTAATTTATGTTACAAAACTCACTCGTTCCTCTACTATGTATGTTCGGGGACAAACAATCTCTTCCCCTCTGACTCCGAGTCTCTCTCTTTCTCTAAATAAGTTCCAATAGGTCACTCAACTGTCGTCTCGACCTCGGTCTTGGGTACTTGGGGTACAAGTGTGTGTTTGAGTGAACAACTGTTCATCCATGTATGCACACTCTCTAGGACTATGGTGAGCATAGACCATAATAATTTCTCCTCTGACGTTAAAGAGAAGGACCACCCAGAAAGGTAGACCCTGAAACATTTCCTGAAACGTGTGTCGTGAAGGTAGACGTAACAACAATCCGTTCGGACCCAAATGCCGTAGAGTCATCTTCTGTCGGTGTTTAGGTCCGAAGTATTTTTGTCTAGATGTTTCCTTTTACGTTTACAGAAAAAGTCTTTATGTTAATAACACCGGTGTTTATTTCCGAGTAGGAGTAAAACTTACACCATGGGTCTTTCCTAAGATCGTCCCGTAGTTACGTGAGTAAATAAGAAAAAGGAAAGTAATTTATTATGACCTCAGGTTGAGACGGAATCCTAGATATAATCTTTAATACCTTTACTTATTTTTATTCTTCGTTATGGAACACCGACATGTACTCTATATCAAGGCGTTAGATCACCGTGTGGGACCGTTCTTTGATCTATTGACATTATCTCTTAGGATTCAAAACAAAACAATCCTATGCACGGTCTCCAATGTAAAGACAAAAGGGAAGAAAAACGATCGTTTCATAGAGGGTCCTCAGGTAAAGTTAAACGGTTCTCACCAGAGAGAATGTCCCTCACTACTCGTCTCATCCGTGGCACCTCCATACCCACGTACATATCTATGTAACCTTAGTTAACTGACCTTTCCCGTTAGTGAGGACTTAATGACTCCGACGACAGCGACGACAGGTCAGTGATTCAACACAGACTGAGAAACACTGAGGCACTTGACGTCGTGCGGTCTGAAGGGACAGGGAGTGATAGAGGACCTCACACGAGTCTAAGTACAGGTAACTCAGACACTACGGTAGATTGGTAGAGTAGGAGACGGTGGGGGGAAGAAAACGGTAGTGTTTTGTCTTAACCTTTGATTTCGCGAAGAGAACCTTCCTACTCACACCTCGAAGTTGTTTACCCCTTCCTATTAGACTAGGATACATGTACTTTTTTCAGGGAAAGGAGAATTCGACTAAGGGTCCTTTTCCCGTACCCCTAAGATTTCACCACTTTATAGTCTAAAGTATGAGTTAAACTGCTCTTAAAAATACGTATCGACTATTGGACTCTTCCCGACTCGTACATGAACTTACTTGAATCGTACTCCCAAAAGTTTGCCTCTCGGTCGGTGACCCCGGAGAACCGGACCGAATCAAGTCTCCTACTCTCGTACAAGAAGAACCTTCTTAGCATCGTCCACCGTGTCTCAAACCTGTTCACTCCGGAGTACTCTTCTAATCAGGTCCTAACGGACAGTCTCATCTCTAATCCCTAGAGGGTTTCCTTTCTAAGTCGTCGAGATGTTTGTTTTTTCAAGGATAAACTACGGTGAGGAGAATAAAAAAAATTTTTTACATAACTTCATATGAACTAAATGTTACAGTATAAAAAGAGTAATCAACAGATAAAATACGTATCATAGTTATCACATACATACAGTTAAGGTTAGAGAGTCAAGTAGGGTACGGGTGAAGGGGCAACCATAGGTATGTAAACAAGAGACACATACACAGAGGTGAAGACGAAACGTTTATTCATGTACATGAAATAAAGTCTTCGATTTGACTGAAAGTTAGACCTAAAATATTCGGGTTTAAAACAAACAAACGACAACGACAACAAGTCAACAATTTAGTGCAGACTGAGAAACACTGGGGTACCTAATGTTGTACGGTCCGAATGGACAACGACAATAACAAACGAATAAAACCCCTTTTATTCAGAAACCCTTTCCCATAAGATTTTTTAGTTTAGACACATTATTATTTCATTATGACACAACAATATTGTAGAATACCTTTTTGGGTTCGCTTGCAAAACCGATTGGGTTATATTACCTCATCATACGTCGTTGCTTAGTTTGTCCCTTGGCTCCCAGTGTATACACTGGAAAAAAATTGAAACGTAGACTCTTCGTTAATCATCTCCAATTTTACTATGACTTCCACGTCAAACGACACCTGTACATTCCTCTCTGGGGTCGTTACCGACATGGTCACAGTCCTTTTGGAAGGGTTCCTCTCTCCGGACTTTTACTCACGTCTACTTGAGTCCTTTTAAAAGCTTTCCCTCCTCAAACCCACCACTCATCAAAAAGTAGACTTTTAGTCTAGGTCCAGAGTTCAGAAAACGTAATTGGAACATAACAACCCCCCTTAGTTTGAAAATCTGATCACCTCCCAAATTAAGATGAGACGAACAAACGAAACAAAATAAAGACCGTGTGATCGAACCCTTAAAACATACCGGTTTCGGATCCCAAGTACTCGTCTTTCTTGTCGCCGATGACCGGAATGAGTGACCCAATCTCAGTCTCCAATAGAAGGTCCGACACCCTTTGTGGTTTCACCTTCTTGGAGAACCGAAGACCTTATCGGACGGGTGGGGGTCTTGCGCCCCGCGACTAGTCATAGAGGTAGGACACGACCTCTGGACGTTCCTGTCTCGACGAGTTCCTCACGTGGTAGTGAAAGGTCGGTGACAACTGAACGAGGAGTGGTGGTAGGGTCTCCAGTGGTCCCGTCCCGATGAGGGGAAACTACCCCCTCCTCGTACACGAGGTCTTGTGTGACACGGACCCTCCCTTCCTGACTTGGGCCTGAGTGTGGTCCTCGACGTCCACTATTTTCGATTGACACAAGCCTAGTACGAAAGACAGTAGAGGGGAGACAAGAGGAATAACGAAAGAAATCGGGTGAAGAGGGGACCTCTTCCTTTACCGTTGGGTGAGGTCAGGAGAACGGATGTTTTAAGGTACCTACCTCCTCGGACCACCCGGTGTCAGGTACCACACCGTTTCTCAGTCCGTACTGACTCGCTGAAGTGAAAGAAAGTGAATCAGGTGAAACAATGTCTTAGACTGAGGTTCGTGAAAGAGGAGGACGAAGTAGAGGACTATGAGTATGGGACGGTGGCGTGAGGATCATGGGGTGGATTCAGATCCAGTACTTATGGAAATTTCAGAAACCTTGGTAGTCCACGTTTAGGTCAGAAGGTTGGAATCGTGTAAAAATGAAGTAGGTCTTTTGTTAGGAAAGGTAAGGTGTATGGTAAGGACCTCTTAAGGGTAAGAAACGAGGTCAGAACCCAATCTGTAGTGGAGGAGGTCTTTAGGAAGGTTGAGTTGCTTGTCTGAACAAAGACGTAGGAGGGACACGAAAGGAGCACACGAAAGAAGAAGGGAGTGTGAATTGGTGTTACATGACCTTAACGGACCGATAAATGGACAGAAAAAGTAGTTTCTTTATCTGAGATCGTTGACGTCCCTCTGGAGAGGATAAGAGGTAGTAGAGAGGTCATGGTTCACACCGTAAACTATAAGTACGTACAAGTGTTTCATATATAACTAATCTACTCATCTATTTACTTACTTCTTTGCTCACGCCTGTTAAACGTTCTTAAATTTCCCTCTCCACTCCTCTTTGTATGGCTCCAAGGTCACCTTAGGCGCGGACACAAACGTACCGTCGAACCCCACGGGGACAAAACAGAGAACGTCGGTGCAAGGGTGTAAGACGGGAACGAGTTCCCCAGTTCGTTCCAGATGAGTTCTTTCTTCGGGCAAAAGGAGACTGTTGACAAGGGACGAAGATGAAACGTAAGAACGCGGAGACTACAACAACCACTTCGGTCCTCGCAGACCCTAGAGATAATCGTGGTCGGACACACTTGTCTGAGGCCCGGTCTCGACGTCGACCCTTTTTACGGCGACCACACGTCCCCGACGAGACTTACGTGCGCCTCTCTCGTCCTTCCTAGGCGTCCACATTTCCTGTTACCTACTCTCGGTTTCTGTGTTCCCCTGGGAGTTTGTGTTCCCCTGAGAGATCTTGTCACTGGGAGCTCACACCTCCCTCCGTGGGAAGGACCTCACTCTTCCGTCCAGACGTGATTGGTAGTCCTACTTGAACCTGTTCCCTAAATAGAAGACTTGAGGTCAAAGAATGGACAATTCAGTCTGATTAGAGTCAGGGGTTAAGAACCCGTATAAGCTTTCTACTCAACTTTACTAAGGGTACCCGACGAAGTCACTCATGACTCATTAGTCATTCGAACTAGACAGACAGACAGACAGGTCCAAGAGGTCTCTTTGTCTCGGTTACCCCGTTTCTCTTTCTATGTCTCTGTCTCTCTCTTTAATTAATATTCTTTAACTGAACACACGAACCCCTTGGACTCTCCAGGTTTTGGACGTCCCGTCCGACCAATGGATCTCTGGGCCCCTTCTTGACGACGACGTCGAGACCAGGTGTCAGTCAGAGGACCGTCTTAAGAGAGAAAGAGCCCTTTCCAGTCAGAAGAAGGACTTCCAGAAGTGAACTAATTTACTCCGGGTGGGTGTACTACCTCCCATTAGACGAAATCTCAGATGACTAGATTTATGGTTAGAGTAGATTTATTATGGGAGTGTTTGTGTAGATCTTATTACAAACTAGTTTATAGATCCATGACACCGGATCGGTTAAGGTGTGTGTGTTCATTGGTACTGGGATAGATAGATAGGTTGATAGATAGTAAATAAATAATGTAATTTACATACTTACTTACCCCTTAAGATGTAGGGAATTTATATCATACTCGGGTGTTAAGAATTTTAATTCTGTGTTTATTCTTGTTTTCGTCCAGTAAACGTCTCTGTATCTATTTGGATCTCTGACGGTACGTTTCACTTCATTCAGTCTTTCTCTTTTTGTTTATAAGATATAACTGTGTATACACGTCTTAGATCTGTTCACCATACCTACCAGAATAAATGTTTCGTCTTCATCTCCGTATCTGTATATCTCTTGTTTACATACCTACGGTTCCCGCCTTCACCCACGCACCCCATTTGTCACTCTAACCCTAACTGCATATATGTGACGGTACATATTTTATTTATTGATTACTCTTGGATGACAAACGTCTCCCTTGCGATGTTTTTTTTTGTTTGATTGTGTCGTAGTTCCCGGAAGTAAGATAACATTTACGAGTCCTTTGTCGCTCAAGTCAGAGTTTCCGTCATCACGGTTCGTGAGCAACATAATTTCCTCAGACATCGGACCGTACGACTTCAGGTACCCCGGTGTTCTCAACCTGTGTCGAATCGTTGACTTCTCGTTGTCGTGGAATGGTCAAGAGACGGAGGTTTTCTACGTGTAGTCGTAGGTAATTTTCTTTACGAAGTAGACCAAAAGACCTTTACACTCGTTCATCGTCGGGCACGTTATTACCACAGTTAATGCCCGAGCGTCGAAGGTCTTTGTCTCTGTAGTCTCCTTGAGACTAATAAGAAAGAAGAGTGGGACAGAAGTAGATCCCTCTTATCCGTCACCACTCTATTCCGTCAGTCTGTACACGGTAATGGTACTACCGGTCGACCTCTCGGACCTAGCTACAGAGGTCGTCCGTTCGGGTCAGAGGGGGATACGACCGTGTAACAGCGGTTCCATGTGGTTCAGGTAAGATTCCTCTGACATGGACGTGACTCGAAGGAGAACCCGGTTCCGACCTCCTCGCTGGGACCCAACTGATAAATAAAACCTGAAACCAGGTCGTCGTGTGTTGAATAGGGGAGAGAGAGAGATCTACATTTACCCCGGTATGAACTGAAGGATCGGTTGAGTTACCCTCAGTAAAGTTCAAAAGACACAATGATTCAACGACGATTCGGTGAAGTCAGTACAAGTCGAGGCACACTGGGGTATCTGTCGTCGCGTGGTCCGAGGGGACAGGGACCCTAAGAGGTAACCTCACCCAACGGTAAAGGAAGAAGTTACGTACTTTCACTTTTCACTTTCCCTTCAGTGAGTCAGCACAGACTGAGAAGGGCTGGGGTACCTGACGTCGGATGGTCCGAGGATGTAGGTACCCTAAAAGGTCCGTTCTCATAACCTCACCCCACGGTAGTGGAAGGGACAAAAGACATTTAGAACGATTTTTAGATAAAACGTAGTCTGTTCTCTATAGGGAATCTACATCTATAGTCCTCACTTTTACTGATTTTCAGGGACAAAAATCGAGTAACCCAATAACAACACGACTACGTTCGATTCTATTATCCATCCTTGTTACATGTGGTTCGTACGAGATGGCACCATAAGTATAAAAGGAAGATGGGTCACACTGACCAGTTGGGAGAGACAGACTATTACTGTAGAGGAAGGATCTCATTTTAACAAGAAGTTAGATATTCCGGGACCACCTCCTTCCTTGGAAAATCGAGGGTTAATGGGTCAGTGTCCCTCTAGATCCAACGTAGTCCTTATTATGAACTAGAGGAACTAGTCTCTTGTATGGTTTCTCCCTACACATACGTACTCTCTCTCTCTCTCTTTCTCTCTCTCTCTGTCCCTCTGTCTCTCTCTCTACTTCTCTCTCTCGTCTCTACTTTTTCCTCCTCCTCCCCTCCATTCCATCCCCTCCTCTTCCTTTTCTCCCCTCCTCTCCTCCTCTAATAAATTCTGAATCTTGGATATCTTAGCTGGTATTGACTTCAGTCAATGTGAGGGACCTGTCGTGTCTAATAATATACACGCACACAACCTTAATATCTATCAAATACAAAAGACACCGAAAAATTTTAATAAAAAACTTTTTATGTTTGTTGTCTTTTTTTTTTCCGATTTGATTTTATAAGACTGTCTTCTTTAAGTTACAACGTTAAGTTATTTACCATAAACACCGTATCAATTTTCATAGTTTATTACTATTACCATTTGTTGGGATCATCCTCCTTAGGGTGTTTATATTACAACTCTATTCCGTGAGTCTGGGGGGTTTCATGAACTACATACTAAGGTAGTTACATTTCAAGTTGTTATCTGTTTTACTTACATAACCTTGGATACCATAGTCGTCACTCCTCCCACTAGTGGGACCATCTTCAGAACCTCCCTGCATCCTCTTACCTTTACCGTTAAAAGACCAAAAGAGGACCAATGTCTACACACGAGGTAAACACTTGTAAATAATTAGACACTAAACACATGAAAAGATATGCATACAATATGAAGGTACCTTAGATTTTTGTTAAATAAAAAAATTCATTTGGAACGGGACTTAATGGATATAGTTAACGAGTCCTTTCTATCGATTCAATAAGGGCATTTACACGACACTATATTATGTATAGTGAAAAAAAATTTTTAAGACTTGATCAGGAGTGACCAAACTTTTAATTACTGAAAACGTGAACGTAAGAAGGTGCGAAGGAAAGAACGTTAGAGAGTCACCTTACGAAGACTTAGGTGCGAAGAGTGTTTAATGGCACTATAATTTCCGTACAAAAAGACCCAGAATCGGTACGAGACACAAGACTTTCCCAGTTCTCCGTGGTCGAGACGAAAGAGACTTACTATTGTATCGGAACGGACAAATACCTTCCTCTCTCGTCATTAATGACACGACGAGGAAATAAATGTCTTTCGTTTGACCTTAAGTGGATACGTTCTGTAAGGGTCCACATAATACATATACATTGATCATTTCGTTGTATAACAACATCGTTGGTCTTAGTAAAAGGAGAAACCCTCATTTAAAAGAAAATAGTCCCTTTTCAGGGAATTATACACTGACACTATCTTTAACTTCATGGTTCCCGCAACTGCAATCGATTAAGATGCTGAAGTCTCTTTTTTCCGTTTCATCGGGCACCTTTCTTACCTTCTCGTCACCTAAACACCAAGAAATCTCTTTCCCTTCCCTTTCTCACTTTCGAGTGTTTTCTAATCTCTTTCAGAAACCACCATACTTTCTTATAAAATAAAGTAACCTTCTTATAAAAATTTTACTTCTATGAGGATATAAAGTAAAGTGATGAACTTAATTAGTGTATACTTGGGATTGAAATTTGAGATGACCCAGTTATCGACTGAAGACACTTATACCAAAATACCTTGGAGTTCTATCCCGACTCAAAGAGTACAATAGTCTCTTAGTCTCTGGTCTTTTTATTCCTCAAGTCCTCCATCTCCTCTGTGACTTTTTACTCGACCCACAGATAACCTATAAACCAATTCGGAAACTGAAGGTACCTTTATGTTTTTAGTACCTTAGTCTTTCCCTCCTTCTATCCCCAAGTCCGTCCTCTAGTTCACTGTTTACTCAAAATATTTAACGTACGGACGAACACTTCAGTGAAGTCAGTACACACTGAGAAACACTGGGACAACTGATATCGGACGGTCAGAGGAGACAGGCACCCTAAGAGGTCTGTTCTTATGACCTCACCCAACGGTACGGGAGGTGGTCCCCTAAAAGGACTAGGTTCCTAACTTGGGTGGAGAGAATGTAGAGGACGTAACTTTCGACCCAAGAATTGTTGATCACGGTGGACTCTTCGGGGTGTATTTACTCTTTCACTCAATAGATCTTTAATACGAAGAGTGGTGTGACACCCATCTCAAAACCCCAGCGTTTCTTAGACTGTGTTGAATCGTTGATAGAGAAAGTGGAAGTGAATGACATTTAATTTATATGTTTGTCGAGGGTTCACCTAGTCACCATTTCTTAGGTGGACGATCGTGTCCTCTGGGTCCAAACTGGGGACCCAGTTCTTCTAGGGGACCTCTTCCTTTACGTTGGTGAGGTCATAAACAACGTCTCTTAAATTTAGTCATGAGAAAAATTCTCCTTTTATATAAAAATTTTTGAACGTAGTTAGGAAAATAGGTTGTTGAAATAAAAATCCTATGATGTATCTAAATAAAAGTGTTAGTGTATGTCTATAAGAAAAGATAACGTCGTAAAAACATTAATAATTTTCACCTTTCTGATTGAGATTCTCACCTCTTTTCCAATGTAACGTAATTAGGAGTTCCTAAGAAGGACACTCTTGTCACGTCGGAAGTGTCTCTTCTCTTGTAAAGATTCTATATGCTAATTGACTTTTCTCGAACTTACGGTCCTGATACGGATTAGATACGTGGACAAAGAGGTAAAAAGACAAAAGACTAGGAGAAGTATAGGTTCTTTAGAGATTTAATACATTTGGGTATTAATGAAGGACACGTAAGACACAGATACACACACACAGATACATGAAAACAGTGTGTATGTTTTTTCGAGTCTTCCTGTCCATAAGCCCCAACGTTTTTACTCTACTATAAATACGAAAAAGTGGATACATAAAAGTATCTCAACTTTACAAAACTTACTCTTACATAAGGACGAAATAGTAAGTTAACTTTACTTTATGTTTCTTTTTTTACACTGGCATACAGAGCGGACCAACAGAAGTAGACGGAGACCCATAATTGTCGTGACGGGACAAACACTCGCCAGTGGAGACAGATCTCTCGTCTCCAACAAAAAATAGGATACGGATCGTGGATTATTCCCGAGTCACTTAGGAACCCCTGACCTCATCACTGAAGAGTCGTATCTGATGTATAAAGTTTTTATATTCCTGTAGATCTTTGTTTAATTTACGGATAGTTAATTCGTAGTCAAGTCAAGTCAGCGAGTCAGCACAGGCTGAGAAACACTGGGATACTTGAGGTCGTGCGGTCCGGAGGGACAGGTAGTGGTTGAGAGCCTCAGTGCGAAAAGTACCCCAAGAGTTCCGTTCTTATGACTTCACCAAACGGTAAGGGAAGAGGTCAAGTTAATTCGTATCAAATAGGTTTATAGGTTTCTCTCTTATTGTACGTCGACAATATTCAGCAAAATATTCTTATTACTTATTGGACCGTTCCACAAGGTTTATCTAATTCTTCACCCTCAAAGTTCTATCTCGAGTGTCGATCTTGAGTCCCACCGTTCACTTTCTTAGAGGGGAAAGGGGGTAAGGTAGGAAATGGGTGCCTGGAAGAGGAGAACCTCTTACGGTCGTCCTCGTGAAAATCGGAAACGACTTCCTTTTCAGAGACAGACACAAGACTTACATTATTTCTCAGACTGAGGTGAACAACTACGAACCAGTACCACCCGGGGAAAGGGAAGGTGTAGACTCTTCTGACTACTCTTACAGATCGTGAGGGACAGAACCCCGGGCACCTCCTAAGCTTGACACGTTCGGGGACAGGTGTGTCCCCCCGGGAGTGAGGTCGGGTGGGACACTGGTGTAATTGTTGGGTTCGGTCAGGGGAAGCAGACGTGGAACGTCAAATAAAGGTCTAGTCGGATCCTAGTACAAGATGAGAGGGGTCTTTTGAATTAAGACACTTAATTTTTTTTTGGGACAACTATGGAAGAGCCACCCGTACCCTGGTAGTCAGAGATGTAGTTTTGGTCTAAACCCCACCTCCAGATGGGATAGAGACGTCTTACCGACGTTGCGGTTGGGACCACAGGTAAATTTGGGACTTGACACTCAGACTCCAGACCTAAAAGGTTCGGTGTAGAGCGGAATCGGTGAAGAGGAGGGTAATCCGAGATCTTTGTCGGAACCAGACCCTCCCCATCCGTAAATAAGGAACACCTACTGAATGAAAAGAGCAATCGAAGCGAGATCGTCACTGGGGAGCGGGCTCATTACTATTCCTGGATCGAAGACATAAAGGGGGTGGGGAGTCACGTCAGTCTCGGTCAAAGTAGGACGTGGGACTCTTTCTGACCGACGTCGGTCGGGACGAGAAGAACTCTAGATTCGGTATCTAGAAATTCAAGGAAGAGGTTCGAGGACTATAGGGTCATGGACGACCGACCTCGGGTGTCCTACCCTAATTCGAGTCGGAAAAGAGAAACACAGAGAGTGAGACCATGGACAAAGGATGTCAATGAAAAAATAATGGAATAAATAAATCAATTAAAATAAAAAATGAAGAGGTTAAGGGAGATAATTTAGAGAGACAATTTTACTGATAATACAAGAGACGAAAGGATCAAACTTTTTCTTATAAATAGACACGTCGAGTGACACAGAAGGAACTCAGAGCTCCCTAGAAAGCAGCCCCGGTGTCTGAGAGATCGACACCACGCCTCCGAGGCATCAACGTCGCGAGTCCGACTTAACGAGACGTCGTATACCCTAAAATCAAGGAACTGGTCCCTAACTTGAACACAGGGAACGTGACGTTCCACCTAAGACTTGGTGACGGGGTTGGTCCCTTCAGGGACGGATGAAAGGACTAAACTAAGAAGGACTATGTTTAACCTTATATGTGTCCACCCCCTGTGTCAAAACATGGTTTGAAATCTTTATTCGTCAGTAGAAAGAGACCTTACAATAAAGAGACAATTATAAACCCTCTTCTATGCCCAAGGAGAAACCAAATGGACGAAAATTAGATTCTTAACCTCTTCCATTACCGTAGGGTGAGGTCATGAGAACGGACCTTTGAGGGTACCTACCTCCTCGGACCACCCGACGTCAGGTACCCCAGTGATTCTCAGCCTGTACTGACTCGCTGAAGTGAAACTGAAAAGTGAAAGTACGTGACCTCTTCCTTTACCGTTGGGTGAGGTCATAAGAACGGATCTTTTAGGGTCCCTACCCCCTCGGACCACCCGACGGCAGATACCCCAGTGTGTCTGGACCTCTACCCGACTCCCAGTCGGAGGATATCCACTCGACTTCCATGGTGATAAGTGGGTAAAGGAGTCGACAGGTAAGAAACACTCCGCCTATGATAAAGGGCACGACGATTGACACACTCATATCAACTACATTAAAACGGGTGTCATCGGAACTTCCGTGTACAGGGTACCCGTCCGATGAAGTCTTGATTCTAGGTAAGAGGTTAGGACGGAATATTTCCTGGGGATGTATAATTGGTGATAATTCAGAGATAATATAAGCACCTCTTCCTTTACCGTTGGGTGAGGTCATAAGAACGGACCTCTTAAGGTCCCTGCCTCCTCGGAATACCCGACGGTAGATACCCCAGTGTGTCTCAGCCTGTGCTGACTTCACTGAATCGTTGTCGTCGTAATAATAATAATCGAGGTGTAAAGGAAGAACTCGAAGAAGGGTTAGAAGTAACATTGGACCTTTCCTTCTTGTAATTTACTCACCATGGGAATTGAAGGTTTCCTCTTTGCTTATCATTTTTAGTCTCTCTCTGATCTTATCTTAAGGGGTTTGATGTACCTTACTGACAATAGGGACCTACTACAAATATCGAGAAGAAAGAGAAAATATGGAGAGGTGTAAAGTAAATATCACTTAAATGTCATATTAAGACGATTTCCTTTTAATATTATTTTAAGTTTTTACTGTTATTTGATTTAGATCCGTCTTTAAAATACTTTTTTATACTTGATATACTTTAATATACTTTTTTTGAAAATATCCTTCTTTACTTGAAAGCTTTCGTACTTTAAACATTAGTTGACTACAACGGAGTTGGTCAAAGAACACACAGGAGGACCGGTACTCTTCTACACAACCAGGTTTCCCAACGGTAAAGGAAGGGGTCCCTTAGAAGGGCTAGGTCCCTAGCTTGGGTCCAGAGGGCGAAACATCTGTCTCCGAAATGACAGACTCGGTACTCCCTTCAGGTTCTTCTTTAATTGGTTTGTTTCCTACACTTCCCGAGAAAATTCTTCGTATTCCTTTCCTTTTACTAGTCCATCTATCTCCTACTTTCCTCTACACTCGACCTCTTTACTCCCTACTTCTCCTCCTTTCTTTTTCGTGTCTCAGCCGTATGCCTCTGTGAGTTAAGTGATGGCAAATACCTCTAAAGGAAACTTTTCTGCCAACCGAGGACCGGGGTCGATCGTCGCAGAGGTTAGATCGAGGGTACAGTCTACAGACAGTCGTGAGACGCTCCTGGTGATCTTTAGTTCCGGTAAGTGTCAAACAGAACCTGAAGTAGTTCAGGAGGGTGGGGATGGTCGATGACTTTTCCCTTCCCCTTTTTCAATAGTTCAAAGAGATCGGTGCCGCTCTTATTGGTTTTTTACTTTGCTCTTTTTCCGTCGTAATCGTTTCCTCTGTACAAGGGTCCTGAGGAGTAACAGTTTTAGAGGGAAATAAGTAAGGGGATTTATAAACTACTCGTAGTCACTCACGGTTCACAACGTCATCCGTGACCTCTGGTAATAGTTACGGTTGGACGACGTACAGAAGGGGGTTTGTTTGGTGTCACGGACCTGGAGTTGGACGAAGGTTCGGGAGAAGTCTACAAAGGAAAGGGGACTCCCGTCCTCCATCTAACATGGCTTATACACGGATCTACAGAGTGTCCCCCTTTGTTCTGTTCCTCAACGTAGACGTTAAAGAATGGAGGTTTTTCTGTGTCTAGACTCGTCGTTACGACAGTGGACGAAAAGTCAACTGACTTTGAAAGAGATCGGAGTTTCAAATTATACACTTGATCCACAGTAAGAAGTTTTCGTGTAGGTATATATGGGCAAAAAGTGTACAATTGTGAAAACAGGTACCACAAAGGGAGACCTAAAAGGAAATACAAAAAAGGGTAAACGACCGTTTGAGGATCAGTTAAACACAAATAAAAAGGACATTTTATATTATAATATATATATATCATATTATATATTATATTATATATATTATTATATATAATATATATATATATCTCAGCCGTATGCCGTATATATATACATATATATATATGTATATATATTATTATTATATATATTTTATATATATATTTTATATATATACATATCAATCAATCAATCAATCAATCAACGAGTTCGAGTCAGCACAGACTGAGAACCACTGGAGTACCTGACATCGGGCGATCCGAGGAGGCAGGTACCTTAAGAGGTCCGTTTTTATAACCTCACCCATTCGGTAGGGGAAGAGATCTCCTAGAAGGACTGGGTCCCTAGCTTGGAACCAGAGGACACAACGTCCGCCTATTAAATGGTAGACACGGTGATATATTTATCTAGATTACGTACATCTATCTACTATCTATCTACCTAGTTAGTGTCTTTTAGTTCTCAACCTGGCACTTCTTCCGACTCGCGACTTCTTAACTACGAAAACTTGATACCACAACCTCTTCTGAGAATTCTCAGGGAACCTGACGTTCCTCTAGGTTGGTCAGGTAAGACTTCCTCTAGTTGGGACCCTAAAGAAACCTTCCTTACTACGATTTCGACTTCGAGGTCATGAAACCGGTGGAGTACGCTTCTCAACTGAGTAACCTTTTCTGCGACTAGGACCCTCCCTAACCCCCGTCCTCTTCCCCTGCTGTCTCCTACTCTACCGACCTACCGTAGTGCCTGAGCTACCTGCACTCAGACTCACTTGAGACCCTCTACCACTACCTGTCCCTCCGGACCGCACGACGCTAAGTACCCCAGCGTTTCTCAGCCTGTGCTGACTCGCTGACTTGACTTGATTATGAAGTTGGTTAAAGTCTTTGTCTTGTAATGCCTTTGAAACTTCGACGGATACACAGGGAAGGATGTACATAAAGTAATAACCAGGGAGAGGGTTGGAGGTCTTCACTGGTGACAAGATTTAAAACACCAAAAAACGCGTCTATAAGGGTGATTATATAGGGAAACAAATCCGTCTCCCCTTCCACCCTCTCCTTCCTCTCCCATTCTCTCATTGTACCTTTGTAGGTAATGGTATAGGGACACAAATAATACGGACAAAATATGGTAATGTTCCCACCTGAGTATGATGTATATAAAAGGAGTACTTAATGACAAAAGTTAATAGAACCTAGAACTTTAATTAGGTGTAACTAAAGAATATGACATCAAATAAAAGAGAGACGACATACCCTAAGATCACACTACGGATACGACGTTACGTAGGTAAGATGACGAATACCCTTAACCTATAAAATGTTCAAAAACAATCATTTTAGTTAAAACGACCTTAGTGTGAATAACTTACACAGGACCTTATGTACATGTTCAAAAAGATCCTTTATAAGGATCCTTATCTTAACGATTTAAGTCCTAAAAACTTCAAATCATTCAATACGGTTAAATAAAAGTTACACAACCTAATTAAATGAAAGGTAGTTGGTCTATACTCTCGACAAAGAGATGTGGGAATTGTCGTTAGTCATAATAATCTGAAAGAAAATAGTGATTAGAGTTCACATGGTTTAACAAGAGAATACGGTAAAACCCTCGTAGAGGAAATATTGATTTCTCTTACTCGTAAAAAAGTTTTTCATGTGAATGTAAAGACAAAAGTACCACAGACAGGTGTAGAAACAAGTGAAAATATACACCAAAGTAAAAGACATGAAATATGTAAGATCTATGATTGTGAAAAATAACAACGATTTAAAGTACCTATTCAAAAGGTTAAACATCGAAAAAAAAGTGAAAGAAATACTACTAAAGATCATTTGTCTAAAAATTAAAATTTTACATTAATCGAAATAGTTCGAAAAGTAAAGACTAAACATAAATACATAGAAAAATATGAAATTCTAGTATATATATATAAGAAAAGAAAATTAAATAAAATTGTACAGTATATTTACTTATACAAGAAAATCTGTATAAGTTACAACAAAAACAGTATTTGATAAATTTATTTACGGACAGGATAACGAATTAAAAGACAATAAAGGTAATCAAATACACAGAGATGGCCGTTGTTAGATTTCACTAAATTAATGTACCAAAGTTTGTTCAGAATGGTATATGGGTCCGTTCAAGGAGAGAGTAAACAGAAGAAGTCCTCCCAGAATCGAAGACAATCAAGAATATATTTAAAATCTTAATCAAACAGTTAAGGTGTATTTTCTCTCTTTTAGTACGTCTGTCTACAACTGACCACGAGGTAATTTCAATAGATCAGTTAAACCCCCTAATCGACCCCGAAGGGATCACAGAAGGGACCCCCGAGTCTGTCGTTTCTTAGACGGATGTTACGCCCTCTGGGTCGAGTTAGGGACCCAGCCCTTCTAGAGGACCTCTTCCTTTACCGTTGGGTGAGGTCATAAGAACGGACCTTTTAGGGCACCTCCCTCCTCGGACCATCCGATGTCAGGTTCCCCAGCGTCTCAGCTTGTGCTGACTCGCTGAAGTGAAGTGAAGTGAAGTGAAGAGAACACCGAATCTTAGACGGACTTTACACCCTCTGGGTTCAATTTAGGGATCCAGTCCTTCTAGGGAACCTTTCCTCTTACCGGTGGGTGAGATTATAAGAACGAATCTCTTAAGGTACCTGTTTCCTACCGATGTCAGGTACCCCAACGTTTCTCAGTCATAAAGATGGGCACTTATACAGTATAACTAGTTGAATAAATCCTGAAAATTTATAGAAAATCATGTTCAAGAAAAATTTGTTTAAAAGATATGTTTACAGTAAGCTATCTAAGTAAAGATCCGTTGAACAGATAAACAATAATCTTTTATAAAAATTAACTTAATAGATTGACAAGAACTCTCTTCTTTTGTGAACTTATAGTAATAATTAAAATAGGAAAATTATATTTAAATAAATAAAATTAACCTCCAATTAATGAAATGTTATAACATAACCAAAACGGTGTGTAGTTGTACTTAGGTGGTGTCACATGTGCACAAAGGGTAGGACTTGGGGGGAGGGTGGAGGGAGGGGTATGGTAGGGAGGCCCAGTAGGGTCACGTGGTCGGGGTTGGTAGGACATAGGACGGAGTTTGGATCTGACCGCTAAGTAAATACTATCATATGTACAAAGTTACGGTAAGAGGGTTTAATAGGGTGGGAGAGGGAGAGGGTGTCTCAGGTTTTCTGACAAGATGTGTAGACACAGAGAAAACGACAGAGCGTATGTCCCAATAGTAATGGTAGAAAGATTTAAGGTATATATACGCAATCATACGACATAACCACAAAAAGAAAGACCGAATGAAGTGAGACATATTAGCCGAAGTCAAAGTAGACGGAGTAATCTTGACTAAGTTTACATAAGAAAAATTACCGACTCGTCGTCATGAGGTAACACATATACATTGTGTTGAAAGAATAGGTAAGTAGACGACTACCTGTAGATCCAACGAAGGTACAGGACCGATAATAGAATTTGTTTACAGAATATAAAAGAATACTTAAAATTTGTATAAATAGATAAAGACTAAGTATATATCTTATATACTACTCGTAAAAATAAAGAATAAATGACCGAATTAACTAATTAATCAATTACAACCGAAAGACTTTACTGATCCGAACGATAACATAGTAACTTAGGACAGAACAAGAATCAAAGTACCTATTTCAACAAAACTACAACATGGTAATTCGTACTTCAATCGATATATTAAAAACATCTAAGGACGTAGTAATGAATCCCCGAAGGAACGCAGAGTCCGTCATTTCTTAGACGGATGTTACGTCCTCTTGACCCAAGTCAGGGACCCAGACCTTCTAGGGGACCTCTTCCCTTACCGATTGGTGAAGTTATAAAAACGGACCTCTTAAGGTACCTGTCTCCTCGGACCGTCCGATGTCAAGTACCCAAACGACTCAGTCTGTACTGACTCGTTGTTTGTGAAATGAAAATGAAAATATGTGTACTATTCCCCAACTTAAAGGTTTTATACATTTCTTGAGTCTTTAAACTATCGTTTTATTATTATTATGTTAATTTTTCTCACAATTTCTGAACTTATAAAAGAAGATTTCTTCTGTATGTTTACCGGTTCATGCACTCTTCCATAAGATTAGTAGCCCTCGTACCTTTAGTTTTGGTGTTACTCTTTAGTGGTTTTCAGACAAGTCAAGTCAACTCAAGTTAACGGGTCAGCACAGGCTGAGAAACGCTGGGGTACTTAGCGTCGTGCGGTCCGGAGGGACAGGTAGTGGTTGAGGGCCTCAAGTGAGTCTGAGTGCAGGTAGCTCAGACACTACGGTAGGTCGGTAGAGTAGGAGACAGTAGGGGAAGAGGAGGACGGGGGTTAGGGAGGGTCGTAGTCGCAGAAAAGGTTACTCAGTTGAGAAGCGTACTCCACCAGTTTCATGACCTCAAAGTCGAAGTCGTAGTAAGGAAGGTTTCTTTAGGGTCCCGACTAGAGGAAGTCTTACCTCAGAATTTTCAGACAATTCTATCGAAATTAGTTCTTTTCGTTTCTATTTACAACCGTTCCTACCCCTCTTTTCCCTCGGGAACACGTGAGACCCACTCTTACATTTTAACTATGATACTAATCTCTTTTTTTTAATACCTGTCAAAAGTTTTGTAATTTTTTATCTTGATGATGTACTAGGTCGTTAGGGTGAAGACCTATATGAAGACTTCCTTTATTTTAGTCATAGACTCTCTTTATGTAGATACGGGTTCAAGTAACGTGTAATGGACGGTATCGGTTCTACACCTTTCTTAGATTCACAGACAGTTACTTACTTGCCTATTTCTTTTTATACTATGTCGAAAGTATATATTATATATTACGTAATGTAATATTATTATAAAACATATTCCTTTACCGTTGGGTGAGGTCACAAGGACGGACCTCTTAGGGTCCCTGCCCCCTCGAACTACCCAACGGCAGATACCCCAGTGTGTCTCAACGTGTGCTGACTTCGCTGAATCGTCGTCATCGTCGTCGTCATATATTATCTTATAATAAGTCAGTACTCTTTCCTTCTTTAGGACAGTATATACTATACCTACTTTGACCTCCTGTAATACGATTCACTTTAGTTGGTCTCTCTTTCTGTATATGCCATACTAGAGTGAATAAACACATTAGACTAAAATTTTTTTTTTTCGGTTTGAGTATCTTTGTATCTCCTCTTACGGTCTCCCACTTCCCACTTCCCGTTTTACTCTTCTGTAACTAGTGTCCCATTTTAAAACTTCCATATACTACTTAATTCAAGACCCTTAGATTACATATCGTACCACTGATGTTAATTATTTTACATGAGTCAAGTCAAGTCAACCAGTCAGCACAGACTGAGAAACACTGGGGTACTTGGCGTCGTACGGTCCGGAGGGACAGGTAGTGGTTGAGGGCCTCAAGTGGGTTTGGGTACAGGTAGTTCAGCCACTACGGTAGGTTGGTAGAGTAGGAGACAGTAGGGGAAGAGGAGGACGGGAGTCAGAGAGGGTCGTAGTCTCAGAAAAGTTTACTCAGTCGAGAAGCGTACTTCACCGGTTTCATAACCTCAAAGTCGAAGTTGTAGTCAGGGAGGTTACTTGTGGGTCCTGACTAGAGGAAATCCTGACTGACCAACCTAGAGGAACGACAGGTTCCCTAAGAGTTCTCAGAAGAGGTCGTGGTGTCAAGTTTTCGTAGTCAAGAAGTCGCGAGTCGAAAGAAATATCAGGTTGAGAGTGTAGGTATGTACTGGTGGCCTTTTTGGTATCGGAACTGATCTACCTTTTGCATGATATATGAACTTTAATCAATTTTTTGATCTAGATTCGTAGAGTGGTGTCGTTTGTTTTCCCATTGATAAACTCCACTATCTACACAATTAATTGACCTAACGACATTAGTGAAGTATTGTATATACGTATAGTTTATTAGTTCAAACATATGAAATTGATATATGTTAAAACAGTTAATATAAGTTATTTAGACTTTCCTCGTTATTCTTTTTTTAATAATGAAGAATAATGAGGAACTTTTAACTGTAAAAATAAGTGACGACGACGACGACGACGATTCAGCGAAGTCAACACAGGTTGAGACACGCTGGGGTATCTGTCGTCGGGTGGTCCGAGGGGGCAGGGACCCTAAGAGGTCCGTTCTTGTGACCTCACCCAACGGTAAAAAATAAGTGATCATCTCCAATTGAACATGACTTATAAAAAGACAGAAATAACTCCGACTGAAAATAGGAAATTATAGTCATACTATTTCGTAGAATTATCTAAAATACAACTTAGTTAAAACAACAGACTTAATCTCACACACACACACACGAACCAGTACAGGTCGAGAAGCTCTGGGGTACCTGACATGGGAAGGTCCAAGGAGTCACCGCCCTAAAAGATCCGTTCTCATTACCTCAACCAACGATACGGGAGGAGGTCCCCTGGAAGTGGTGGGTCCCTAGTTTGGGTGTACAGAACGTAGAGGACGGAACCGTTCATCTAAGAAATGGTGACACGGTTGACCCTTCGGGGGACTTATTCTCACTATTACGTAATTACGACCCGAATCTAATACTGAAGAAGTGTTACCAGTAGTTTGACATACCAACTTACAAATGAAAAAAAAAAAATTCGGATGACTAAATGAGGGGGTTTGTAGAACAAATAGTGATCATAATATGTATGGAGTGTACTTTATGACCCGACCTACTAAAGGGTTGAGTCAAACAAACAAAAAAAAAAAAAGAACGATGTTCTGTACAACATAGAATCAAGGGACTGGTCCCTAGTTTAAAGGTAAGGAACGTAACCTTTGTACCTCAGAATTGGCGACTTTACGGTCTCTGTAGGGAAGGTTGGGTCAGAACTTAAGTTTTCAGGCCACTTACCATGTCTACTTACGATTCAAGTTCTTGTCCCGAAAGACCTTCATCACTCTTAAGAATCGACTTAGTGTAGGACCCTTATCATTTCTTTACTTGAGATATAAGAGACTCTGACAGATCGACTTAAGACCGGTTACTTGACTGTATCATAATCGTTTTATTTATAAATACTCCATGAATTCAAACGGTCCTCTAAATGTAGGGACTTGAAATGAGATCTAAAATGCCTAGTAATCTATGTTGGTTTATCAGGCAGATGTAAGTATCAATCAACCGTAGACTGTTCTTTGAGTTGTACTTTGAAGAACACACAGACGACAATGATAGAGTGGTTATAGTTCCAACGAGTACTCTTGTATCAGTCCTAAAATACCATCTCAGTAGTCCTCGTTCTGTCAAGAGGTTTGTCACATCATCGACGTGTCCTGTGATTTCACATGGGATTTGTCGGAGTCAAGAACGAACGGGTCATCTGGGCTATAAGCCTTTAGGTCACTGGGTGTGAAGTGGACCGTGACATGACAGGGGACACCCACCCTTCGTCAAACGTACAGACAGAAAAGGGTCGTCTTCTTCTGTCGAACGAAAAAAGACAAGGACAAATAAAACGTCGTTGACTTCAGAAAGGTTTGTCGTCAATTACTTGTAAAGTCTCTGTGGTGGGGTCTGACAGAACCTTTTCGACATCTTAAGCTGGCGGTGGACTCAATTCTGAAGTTCGTACATTCATCGTTCGTACAGTGTCAAAAACTCCCCACGGGTAGACTAGGTACTACTGGGTCGGTCGTAGAGAGGCACAACACGTTATCCTCTGTCTTGCCTTCTGGACCAGAAGAGCGTCAGAACGGATGTTCCACGTCACTAAAAAAAAAAGAAAAAATTCACCAATAGACAATTAAATTTTTACATAGACTGAGAACTTTTAGACGAAATATTCGGTTCTTTTTCTATTAAATCTATAGTCGATAAGTGAAAAATGTTTATTGGGGTACAGAGATCAAATTTTATAAAATTAAGATCGGGGGCTAAACGGTAATTAAACGATATAAAGAATCCAATCAATAACTAAACAGACAGAGTCATATGGATACTGTTGTCCTTAATTTTCTTATGTTTTGATAATGGTGTTTTGTTTTTACCCTAATTCATTAGTGATCCTGACTTCGCTGAATCGTCGTCGTCGTCGTCGTCGTCCTAATGATTTCTACACATCAAGAACTAACCTTGATTGTTGGTTGTTCAGAAAAAACAAAAAATTAACTTCAGGTCAACTAAATATTACAACACAATTAAAGACGACATGTCTCCTCACTGAGTCAATATGTATACATATAAGAAAAGTATAAAAAGGTGATACCGAATAGAGTCGTATAACTTATATCAAGGCACACGATATATGTTATCCCGGAACAACAAATATGAAGGATGTGTGCGATCGAACGTAGACGATTAGAGTTTGAGGGGGAGGAAGGAAGGGGTGGGTGGGAGGTGGAACCGTTGGTGTTCAAAGTTGTTCAAAAAATAGTCGATGGTGATAGATTTTCAGATGAATGTCCCTGTTCAGAAGATACCCCTAATTAAGAGTTTTTGTCAGAGACTAAGTACGGGTTCTGTGTCCCCCTCGACGGACTACACTTGTGTGTAGAACCCTTTAATCGCTCGTTTCACTTTTATCCTTCAACTGTATAACGGGTCAAGACGGTAATTACATGGAGGTTTCGTATATGTACTTTTATTTATAGTTTAAGACTTTTCAGTCTACAAGAAGACAGTTTACCTCGTTCACGTCACACTTGTCGATTCGTCTCATTTGGTCTACCGTCCCCACCTCCTTCTGATTGTTTGCCCTCAGAGTCTCCTCGTTTTTAGTACCGAATTTGAAATCTACCGACTTATGGCCCGGAACTGAGATGGAAAATGACCGAAACACTGTGGTCTATCCAACGGACTGGTCCCGGTTGAAGTACCTGTGCACGGGACACATTGGTGTTTTCTGGGGTGTGAATCTTCGTAGGACAGGTACCAACTTACAGGAGGTAAGACGGTAGAACTTTAAGGGTTATTAACAAAAATTGTTCTTCGGTGTGTGAAAGTGAAAAGTAACCTAGGACATTACTAAATCGGTCAGGACTCGAATTAGAAAAGTTTTACATCGAAAAGGTAGAGAAAAAATTTTTTACTTGAATAAATTAATGTCCGATTAATGAAATGTTAACATCACCAAAACGGTATGTAACTGTACTTAGTCAGTACCCATATGTACACACGGCCCCAGGTCGGGGCCACCTAGGTCCCATTAAGCTTCCACCCCTGTCTTAGCCGCAGGATCCTTTTTTTTGAATAAATCAATGTCTATCTCTCTCCAATCTTTTAATCGTCTCTTTTTCTCCGACTTATTGAACCAAATGCACCTTATGGTTAGTGGTGGATGCATCCGGTGTCCGCAGAAAGGCAAGAGGGTTTCCTCTCCTCCGTGACTCCAGAGGGGCCAGGTTAGAATCTTTGGGTCCGTTTTAATCGTCCGAACCACTCATGGGTGTATGGTCTACCCTTAAGTCGGTCTCTTTGCCTCTCGTTCTTTCTTCGCTGTACCCCCATAGTCAGAAAGGTCTTTGACTAGTCTAAAGAAATAAAAAATCCAAACGAATATATGGAAAACAATGTGTATCTCTGTTTACCTTTAAAATTTCACTGCGTCCCCAGTCGTCAGGACTGGAAATAGTTTTAGTCCACGAAGTGTATTTTCATATGTTTTTCCAGAATCCCCAAAATATAGTAGAAGACCGGTACTCCGGACGACTGTAAAATACTAGGAAAGAAAGACCATTGCCAGTCAATTGGTCTTTTGAATAAAAAAGGTTCCCACAAAAAAGAATTTGGTCCGTGGTGGGAGGTTTATTTCAACATAAGGATATCCCACTCCCACATTACCCAATGTTAGTTCTTTCCTTAAATAAATTGGATTCCAATTGTACTAATTAGAATCTCCAATTATGAATAAAGAGGATATACGATCAACATAAGTAATATTCCCGTCCCTTATACCTCTAAATCGTCGTTTGTAGTCGGGTTGTTTACTTTTGGGAAGTGGTTACAAGGGGAATTCTAGATAAATCAGAATTCTACCACTATTTCAATGTAAAAACGTATCGTTCCTGTGTTACTAAATATTGTTTCATGTCACTAGATATTGTCTTCTCTTTTGAGTAATTGAGTTTTTCAGATCATAACGATTGTAGTTTTTGGTGATATAAAGGAAAAGATATAAGGTTTATGTAACTAATTATATAAGGGTCCACGGATTCCTATACCTCCGGACCGTCGTTAGTAACTGAGTTGTTACTCTTTTCGGGATACGATTTATTCTGAAAGTTTTATGAGATTTGAGACACACGATAAATACCAACTCTCCAACAGTGTGTTCGATCAGACAGTCGTCTCTCCAAACTGGACTCTGTGGGAACAGTGTGGGTTCCGTCCCTTAATCGTCGTTAATAACCGTGTTGTTTACTTTTTGGGAAATGGTTATATTAAGGATTGGTTAGGTGATATGATTGTTAAAGGTTGAAGGGTTTTCTTAGACGGAAGTCGTTCAGTTTTTGTAGAGTACGGAGAGTGCCGACCCTCCGACATTTGTTAGTGTACACCGGCCTCCTTGGACATGTCCGTCCGATCTATTGGAAGTCTCCTCAAGCATTCAACTTTGTGAGAACAGTGCGGGTCCTTAAAAATAACTGAACCTCGACATTCAATTGAGGAAGAGTCTCTCTCCATTACCCCCAGTCGGGGGGTATTTCAGTCTCCAAATCCACTCTCGCACCTTGTCATTTCATCCATCTGAGACCAAAACCCCCATCTACGATTGTCCCCAAAGGACTCCGAGCTAGGTGGAAACGCATACGGCTTCGGAGGAAGGAGTACTGAAAACGGTACCCGTCTCAAGGAGTGTGACCGAGGGCCGTGTACACAAGTGGTAGGATTTGGGGGGAGGGTGGAGGGAGGGGTAGGTCAGGGAGACCCAGTAGGGTCACGTGGTCGGGATTCGTGGGACAGAGTACGTAACTTGGACCTGACCGCTACATAAAGTATACTATTATATGTACAAAGTTACGGTAAAAGAGTTTAGTAGGGTGGGAGTGGAAGAGGGTGTCTCAGGTTTTCAGACAAGAAATGACTCGACCAACCCTTGAAAGTATTTATACAGTGAATTAGGAATTCTCTTAGGACCCTCCCCTTTTTTCGACATCGAAAAGGGAGAGATTTACTCTTATAAACAACAAGTCCTAAGAGAATACCTAAGTTGCTACACAAATACTTTCAAGGGTTGGTCGAGTCGTGTACTACACAAACGATTTATGTACCATTCAGAACAAGAGATGAAACTTAGTAAAACTCTGGATGTAGATTGAGAAGAAGAAATTTTCCTCTGTATCTGATTCCCAAAGGATAAAGAGGAGTGAAATAAAAGTGTCTGACCACGTCAGGTATACACCCTTGTATTTTGGTAGTGCTCATTTTCAACAAAACCCGCTCGAGTCTTTATAATTTACGTTATTATGAAGAGTACACAAATACTGACCCGGACGCCGGAGTATACCTGACCATCGAGACTATTTCGAAGATTCTTAAAATTGTCATGTACCGTAAAGTTTTCACGTTGTACGGGGGTTATATTAATTATGACTCGAACTGGGAAACGTGTAGAAAAGGTCTGTTTATTCGGGAATTTACCGGTCATAGCATGAAGTCACTCAGAAGAATTCAATACCCCTTTTACACTGGACAATGATACCTCTTTAACGTAGTAAATAAAGGGAACTTGAGAGGTAAGAACTCTGTCAAAATTCAAAATTTCTTACTCTTAAGAAGTTAAAATCCTTTCCAGAAGAGAGAAGTGGAGAACGATTTCTCTAAAACTACTTATAGAAGGTAACACACTAGAACAAAAGTGCATATGTAAAAGAAATAAAATTTTATTAAACCGTAATGTCAACATATCAAAGTAAAAATGGATCTTACCTCATCTTAACACGTTCTCTCAGCTCCCTAAAGATTGTTTTATTTATTGTTGTAGTCTTACTATTCGGTGTCGATTACTTGGTACGTCATTATAACAGTTCTTAAAATTTACAGAAAATAAGTCTTTTTGAATACATAATAATAGAGGGTGTCTGTTTACGTCTTTTATTTCAAATTACTCCCCTTCGTTAAGCTGATGTCAGTGTAATTAACATCGTACTCTGAACTTAGACACAGACAACTTGAGCTCAGACACAAAATTAGGAATACTACAGGTTTCGTTTTTACAGTCTAGACGCCTCCTGTGTAGTATTCCTTCCCTTTTACGTTCATTCGACAGTAAGTAAGTAAGGTCTTAGATCGACTGTAAGTGTCTCGTACGAGACTCAGTTTGGGACAGGGTCCGTTACTCCTACGTTACGGATCTCATCTATATTAGGAGTGAAGGTCCCCGAATTTTTCACTTTCTGTATCGTCCGGTTCATTTAGACGACAAACTCAACGTGATTTATCATACTTTCTCTTCACGTCCTAGGAACCACTCACATATTGGTCTCTTACCTAGGTCTAGACCTTACCGGTTTTTCCTCGAAAAGGAACCCCTTCACTATCGTCCCAATTCTGAACTTCTTACTCATCCTCATCCACCTTTTACCTCCACAAGCAGACTAGTGAGATAGTTACCTTCGCGGCAATAATCCCACCCCTTGGACTTTGTCCAATGTCATCTGTGTTGCCAGTCCCTCTCTTCATCCCTCTCTCTAGAGAAAACGTACATGCTTCGGACTTTAGGACCACTATGTCGGTCCGTCCTCACAGATCTTCTGGTAGAATATATGTCCATATTTTGAGCTTACTTCTCAAATCCGACCTTTATGTCTACACCCCGATCAACTGTCTCAATAATGTTTTCCCACAATATCCTTCCCTACCTGTTGTTTCCACCTTTCTAACCTGGAAACTTTTCATCTCCCTTTGAAATAGAACACTATCACCCTTTCTCTTTTTCTTCCATTCCTGTGTTCGTCTATATCTTCAATACAACATCATGTTGTACATTCATGATATTACCACTGAACCTGTTCCCTGTTGGTTCCGTCCATCCTTTTACTTAACGATTTGAAGTACCCTTTCCCCTCTCTCCTAATCTCTTCGTCGTTCCTGTTTCTTCCCAAAGGGACCACCAAGTCCGTCATTTCGTTGGCGGACGTTACGTCCTCTGGGACCAAACTAAAGACCCAGTCAAGTTAGGGACCCAACCAAGTTAGGAACCCAACCAAGGTAGAGACTCAGTCCTTCTACGAGACATCTTCCCTTACCGTTGGGTGAGGTCATAAAAACGGACTTTTTAGGATACCTGTCTCCTCGGACGACCCGGTATCAGATTTCCCAACGTTTCACAACCTGTGCTGGCTCGTTGATTTTGAAAGTGAAAGAAAGAAAGTATCTGTTACTTAGTAAACTTTTCTACTTTTTCGTAATTGATCCGACTAGACAACGATCTTAATCGTTCATCTATATCTCACATACAATACGTTATAAATCCTGTTTGAATATGATTTGAAAACAACAACAAATAGACTTTAAGTATAACACGATCCATAGGACATAAAATAGACTGTCAGGATATCCGTCTTTTCAATCCCTTTTTGTGATGACGTCTCCCATACTTTTTTAATTTTCGTATTCAGGACTGTTCCGTACTTCATAAATCCCTTAGTGTTTATCGAGCATTGTTCGTTTGATTCCTCAACAACGTTTACTATTGTGTCTCTATAAGTTCCCGATATTATACTACAAACAAACGTCCGAATGAAATCTACTTGTCAAGACAAACTACAAGTGGTCCATCAAGTCGGACATCGAACCCTTCGTCCATCCGTCCATCCACAGTATATCCTTGTCCTCGTATAGTCAAGTCAAGTCAAGTCAACGAGTCAGTACAGGCTGAGAAATGTTGGGGTACCTGACGTCGTGTGGTCCGGATGGACAGGTAGTGGTTGAGGGCCTCAAATGAGTTTGAGTACAAGTAATTCAGTTACTACGGTAAGTTGGTAGAGTAGGAGACAACAGGAGAAGAGGAGGGTGGAAGTTAGAAAGGGTCGTAGTCCCAGAAAAGTTTACTCAGTAGAGAAGCGTAGTCCACCGGTTTCATAACCTCAAAGTCGAAGTTGTGGTCAGGAAGGTTACGTATAAGTCCTGACTAAAGGAAATCCTACCGGACCAACCTAGAGGAACGTCAGGTTCCCTGAGAGTTCTCAGAAGAGTTTATGGTGTATTTAAGAAACCACGAGTCGAAAGAAATGTCAGGTTGAACGTGTAGGTATGTACTGGTGACCTTTTTGTTATCGGAACTGACCTACCTGGAAACAACCGTTTCATTACACAGAAGAAAAATTATACCCTTGTATGTGATGCCAGTTTATATTCCTTCCTTCCTTTTGTATGTTAACAAACTTGTGGAGACCATCTAGTCAAGGAAAAACTGTATGAGTTAGAGAGAGAAAGAGAAAGAGAGAGGTAACCTTCGAACTCCCTCCGTCAAAGTCGTAGTACAAGGAAAGGGGACGTTCCCAGAAACGTGCCGACATTACTTACCTCACGTCAAAGAGAGAGATCCTAGCACTCTGAGATACGTCTGTACTTTGGACGAGAAATGACTACCCTTGAGTGGAGATCTCTTCCTCAGAATACTTACAGACTCAGAAGAAAGTATTGAGAGACTTATGAAGTTTGTTACGGTAGTGGAAGGTACTTCGTTTGTGTTCGTGTAGAAGAAGGGATTTACGAGTGTAAAAAGACCTATCAGGATAGGACAAATGGTATTTTGGTTTGTTGAAATTTCCAGGTTTATGCACGTTCAAGAAAATTCCAAATTTGTACTAAGAAGGGGAACTCTAAATACACACACATGTGAGTACCAAAGGTTCGGAACCGGTAACGGAGCCCCTTATCCTGTCGAACAAAACCGATGTCAAACCCTTGTCGTGTTAACTCTGTAACGAGTGTATTTACTGTGTTTGGGGTGACCACTACAGTACCGAAACGTACCTCTGCAACGTTTCCTCAGGTAAATTTCCATAACTTTTCCTTGTGAACCCAACTAGAAATAGAACCCGAAGACTCTTTGACCTGGAAATAATAATCATATTGGAGTAATAAAATCCATTGAACTGATACTGACACCAAGTCTAGTAAAAGTCTTTACGTATAAAGTGTAGATGACACTTGGTCCGTACCCCAAATAACGATTATAAAAGTCTTACTTAATTTATGATAGGGACACATAGAGGAAAGAGAGGACGAGACAAGAAAGGAGGTACCGAAGTAAAATTAAAAAAGAACGAAACCAGTGACTTTCTATTAAATGTCAAACTTTATGGGGAATTAATGGTACAAAATACCTAAAGTCTTTTCAAGGGAAAGTCAAGATTTGACGGAATTTCTATTACTCATCTTCCGACCCACGTTTCCAGTAAAGTCCTTTTACAAAACAAATAAAAAATTTAGGGTACTGTTTTTACCTGAATTTCGTAGACAATTAACCCATCATCAATTAACTTGGGGTCCACCCAGTTGAAACTTAACGGTATTACCGAAAACCTTACAGACCGTATAAAACATTTCACAACCCTATGTCCATTATATTCACACTCCAATGCACCCTCGGATTTCTCCTCGAGAACTAAGTCTGACCTTGTCCCCACAACCACTTCTACAGACTATCACTTCAGAAGACCTTCCTTCGTCACGGACTTCTTGGTTCTTCTACTGAAATGTCTCCCCACTTCTTCTCTCTATAAAGTCCGTCCCCCTTAGGAAACCTATTTACGGACTACCACACTTTGTCGTTCTACAAATTTTTCAAAGAGGTTCCGTTTGAGGTAGTAAGATGTCTGTCTAAGGACCGAAGACCTCTCCCCTACACCCAACCTCCATGAAAGGACTTCAAAATCTTGTTGCCAGTCTCGAGTCTGGTCTTGTGATCGGAGGACTGAGGTCTAGTGACCAGAAGATACGGTCACTCTCCGGAAACAAGGTGTACAAGTCTGATGTAAGGTTCTGAAATTACGACCAGTTTCAAGGACATTTATAAGGTCAATAGGGTTCGTTGTTATGAATGGTGTTCAAGGCACTCTACAGGTTCTGGTGGGATAAACGATCTACTTCCTAAGAGACCTCCAAAAAAAAATGCCCTAATTGTTTGGTACCTTACAGAGATTGAAAGATTACCCCTACCTAGGACCGATGACAATAAAACTTTTTAAGGAAGTTCATTGAAATTTAACTGGGTCCACCCAGTGTAAACTTCGACTGGGTCGAAGGAGGATAAGGGAGAAAAAGAGACAAAAGAAGGGACGATAACGTAAGAGTTTTCAGTGAATTTCTGTTAAAGACAAAACTCCCTCATATATTAAATTAATGGTATAATGTATTTGAAGGTCTCTCAAGGTGAACTGAAGATAGGAAGGATCTCGGGGACTATCCTTGGGCCCTATATTCGGCAAACTGGAACTCTTTCGGTGAAAAAGTCAAAGTAAGAAGCATAGACGGATTCCTCTGACTAACCTGACCGACTGAAAAGTCTAAAGAGGGTCGGGATTTAAAATTATAAAATAAAAAGATTCATCAACGACCGTCCTTCTAATTCAAAGAACGTTCAACGAAAGTTTTTAATTTATACAAGGTCCTCAAACTAGATTCCTTCTCGATTTAACGGTTCGTACTTGGAACTACCGAAGGTGTTAGGAGGGGAACCACGAAACCCGGTTTCTCGTACTGACGGAAAAGGGTAGAGAACTTCGAGAGAAGTAAGAAGAACGGGTCGAAGGGCATGTAGAGGAACCTATTAGACGGTACAAAGAGGACGACGGTTTACTTTTGTTTTTATTTTGTTCCAGTTTTGTCGTAAAGATATTAAAACGTCTCCCTTTAGTAAACTTTATCGATAAGTCCGAAGTCGCAAGATTTCGTCAAGAAGTCAAAGAGTTCCTGTCAAACAGAACCAGGGGTGAAAGGGTGGTAGATTCCTTTCACTGGTTCATTCATGTTCAGATTTCTGTATCCCTACCTTGATTAAAGAGTAACCCCTAACGGTATTTTACTCTCAAAAAGAAGAGACTAGAGTTTACACCGTTGTTTTTAAAGGTCGTTCCGATCCACCCTCCTTACAACCGTAGAGAAGTAAGGAGGTGACATTCTAGTCGTGTAGGAAAACTGTTCACTATTGTGTGAAGTCAAGTAAGGGTGTGTACTCTTCTTAAGGAAAAAGGTGTCACCGTATCAACCTCCCAAGACTCTTTTACGAGTGTCTTCAGAGGGTATGGACGGACGATATCGTGTCAAATATGACCAAAGGAGTAAAGTAACGGAGACTGAAGAATTGAAAAGGAATACAAGGACATTATCTAAGACGAACCTCAAGGGGTTTCAGGGATACTACAGAACCAGGTCAAGGAACGTGAAGTACCCTTTCGGGGAGTCCAGTGAACAGGACTCCTAAGACAGGTATATAGGTACTCAACTTAACAGTAGGATTTGAGGTTAAGGCGGAGAGAGCACTGTCAAGAAGGTAATATGAGGTTTATGAAAATTCGTATATGGTACGAACCTCCTCGCCCAGAGGTAGACTAAGTGGAGGTTTGTGAGTCGCACACGGGTCGTTCCGAAACCTCTCATGACCTATCGGGAATTGATTCTTGATCCGTCCATATGACACTATTTATATAGAAGGTTTGTTTCTACTCGTGTGTCATCTGGAAGTTACGTACACAACTTTACTAATTACTTTGTGAGAATTGATCTTCTTCTATTTTACATTATCGAACATTCCCGTGTACACCTTGTTTTCCAGACTCATTCTCCCTTGAGGAGGACGGACGGACGGACGGACGGAACTCGATCCTGTAGTAATAGAAGGACGGTCTTGTCGTCGAGAAGAACCCAAAGTTCATACGACCGACCAAAAGTCTTACCTTGAATGGGATAGTCGAGAGCGTCAAGAGTCCGGGAGTCTGAGGTCGACTTAGATATGGTAGTAGAAGGGACTCAGAGGTCGAACGTCTTCAGGACTTAAAAAAATCGGAGGTATTAGTGTTGTGTTAAGGAACATTGTTTAGACACACACACACACACACACACACACACACACACACATAGATTCTAACCCCTACCAGATTGTCGAACCATAAATCCTTGTCACAATGATACGTCTTTGTAAATACGACCCGTCCCCTTCAGGATAAACCTAATCTTCCGATCGTCACACTACGATCTGATTCCGTAGACTTGAAAGTGGAGGCTCATACCTTTTCGAAACCTCACAAAATTGATTTCTTATCTACATGGACTAAATGTAAATCTCTGTAGGGAAACCGTTACTACACCTAATACTTAACCCCCCTGGATTGATCTCCATAAACTATAAGGTGGAAGTTTTGTAAACTAATTAGACTACATAGGAGTCATGGTGAATGCCCTGTCCGTATAACGACGCTCGATTCCAACCCTGTTCCCGTTTCTCACCTTTGTCACGTAGTCTAAAGGGACGGACGGTACTACAGTGTCAGGTCCCATCATTTTAATAACCGTACAAAAGTCTTTGTGAAATTTCAAGAAAAGTCCGAATTAGGACCTGAGTACTGTTAAGGAGTTATTATACACGCCTGATTTCATACTGACTCTTTTATTTACTGATTTATTTCATATCGACAGTGGAAAACGGGTTCTAAAATTCACTTATTTCGTAATTAGTTGTTAAATTTTCGTGTATAGGTAAATGTTTCTTAAAAGAGTAGGGGATGGAAATACTAAGATTTTCTCGTTACTTTCATCCATTAGAAAAACTAGTGTAAATAAATAACGTACTCCATTATCTGAAATGTCTTCAATTGTAATAAATAAGTAATATGTCGGTTCACATCTGAACTTTAACGTAAGAGATTAAAGTCTAGGTAAGAATAAAGTAGTCGGCGAGATATCATTAATTATTATACGCAGGGGTCTTCCAACAGACATCTCTCTGAACTCGGGACATTATCAGAGGGGTTCCTCCATGTTTTTGACTTTATTTACCTTCTTGAGTGATCGGTTCCTTTTAGGTGCGAGTCCGACGACTTAGTGGACCCTTGGTTCTACTGTCCGTCCACTGAAATGAGAACCACCGTCTGGTTATTTGGAACGTCCTTGAATTTACCGAAGAACTGTATCTGAGACAACTACCTAAGAGGACCTCAGTAAGTGAATAAGTAAATGTATGAGTAAGTAAGTCCTACAACAGGTCGAAAAATTTCGTCCGGTCCGGGTTTTCCTACTAGAGTAGGACAGACCCCTTGAGTCTGGGACCTTATCCCAGACCATTCTTAAAAGAGAGACCACATTCACCCAGTCCTCCGGACCCTCTAACTCTTATTCTCCCGAGAGACAATTTATCGGGGAGTCTTCCCTCTTACCGGGGAAGACTCCGATTGTTCCCCTGGTACACAGACAGACAGGGTTCGGAGGAGACCCGGTACAGACAAAATTCAAGATACGGACAGACAAAATTCAAAACCTTTGTCCTTTTAGTTGAGTATAAGATGGAAGAAACATGGATCGTCTTATTAAAGTGTATTTTGTATGTAAGTCAGATTGAGGTTTTTCTGGGTGTCGAAAGGTGAACTGAATACATTCGGGGTCTCACCGGACAATGGTTACTTCCCTTATTCCGAAATTTCAATCTCGTTTGTCCTAAGTTTAGGGTGTGACTTGCACAACACACTTGAGGTGGTTTATTCAATAGAAGGGGTTCGAAATGACACGAATAAAGTTCCTACCTCTTTTATAATTGAAGTCTTCTATCAACCCTCGTTACCTACCTTTTGTAAGTTTCCTATAATTTTCGTCTTGGTAAACAACACATAATGAGGGACGGGATGAATATTAAAGATTTTAACTTAGTAGTGTCTTAAGTAAACTGATTACTTGGGGCTCTACCTTCCTATTATGTCCTGAAAGGACCTGCACTGTTGGTGTAGTCACTCTCTTAGGTCTCAAGGTTCAGTTTCGGTCAGACAGACGGAGACGTAAGTTCGGATACTCGAGCTGCTGTATATTAGATACACGAGAAGAGAACGTGAAAAAACGACAGGAGGGACGTCGAAGGGAAGAGATGGAAGAGAAAAAAGTAGTGATTTTTGTTAGGACACCAAGTAAAATTCTGCTTCTGTGGGTTCGAAATTTAGGTTATGTCGGGTAGTAGTCATAAGACACCAAGAGGCTGAGGACTTAGTAGGTTGAGTCCAGTATATAAGTCGTGGGTCCTTCACAAGTACATAAAGAACTGTCGACCAAGGTCTCATTTTCGTATAGGCTCTGAACGGGGGAACTCTTGACCGTCGATACTGACACACATCTAACCTCCTGTAACAGGCTCTACCTCTCCTACTCATCCCTTGATCTCGCACACTGACGTCCTCTGATCTACCACAGACCTTACAAGTGACGTCAAACGTGTACTCAGAGACCACCACCGTAAAAGGTAGACGACGGAGTGGGGAGATCCAAACCAAGTGTCGTCGTCCCGAGACCCCTCCGTAGTCATGTTCAGACGGGAAGTCGTGTGAGATTTACTCTTCTCATCTCTCGGTGAGAGATGGGGGTGGGTGTGAATTCCGTCGTTTACCTTTCAGTAGTCCTCTCCACTCAAGAAACCCATGTCAAGGGAGCCATTTCTCTGATACTACTGTGAAGTGTGGACAACACTGAGACGACGGTCTCGGACTCTAGACGTGAGAGACTACGACATAGACGTGGGGACTGAGGTGTCCCCTCCGAAGAGAGACGGAAAGGGTCGTACGTCTGTGGTCGGGAAATCGTGTAGGCGAGGGGAGTGGGTTCTTTGACCAGAATTTGGTACAAGAGTAGCAGGAGACGTAGGTCTGAGTGTTACAGTTAACCTCTCACTACGACAGTTCTAGCCTATGTCTACGGAATCGTTACTACTGCACCTGTTCCTGCCCTGCACGTCACACAATCTTGGTCCGACGTACCCCAGTTGGCAAGAGTAGGATACGAGACATAAGAGTAGGATACGAGATATAAGAGTAGGACGTAATATACAAGAGTAGGGCGCGAGATCCAAGAGTAGGGTACGAATACGACGAAGGAGACGGATCTTACGCTAAATAGAAGAAAACGACTAAAATAACTAGGTAGACGAAAAACCACTAATCCCACAAACCCATTTTATAACGATGTAAGATTAACAACGATCCAATCAAAGATTGCTTCCCGTCAAGAAATCGGTTGACATGTGACTCTTAAGACACGGTAAGTGTTGCTACCACACTATGCTACCATGATTGACGCCGTTCCCAGTTGTGCGATTCCAAGTTTCACCGTCTTGTCACTACCAACGAACACAGTGGGTTTAAATAAATTTCACGATGAAACTTCACCCTTTACACTTTTTTCGTAGTTTGAAGTCTCGTCTGTCAACTCGGACTCAGTCGTTAAAGTCAAAATTTTAGGAGTCCTCGAAGACACCTGTGGCAAGAGGGAAAAACCTCCCTGTTGTACAGTTAAATAGATATAACTTCGATAAAGTATTATAAGTGATACGTATCTATGTCCCCAATTATCCATACACACATACCATTTTTAATTTATCAGTTGATGACACGTTTCGTAACTCAGACCACAAAAATTCGTACTGGATTAAATTGAAAGTACCACTATACATACTCTGCTGAAAAAGGAAACGGTCACGTCTTACTTAGAGTTTCTTTGGTAAGATAAAAGAACCTTATTGTGATGAGACCTCTAAAATAGACAGTCCAGACTTTTAGATACAAGGACGATAAATTATTTTAAGCTATAACTACTACCGAAAAGAGTTCCAGGAGACGAAAAAGTTCCGGGAACTGAAAAATCGAGAAACATTTCTTTTTATCCCTTCGTCTCTGAGCCGACAAAAGGTCTACTTACGAAAGTCTGTTTCTTCAGCGGTCGGTCAAACCTTCATCTATAGACGAACAGAGTCCGTCAGGGTGGAGAACCCGTTTCAGGTCTCCGGCCCGGGTAAGATAAGACACTACCAAAGGAGGGGGGAACTACTGACCAACACAGGTTGAAACAGTTTTTCTGTAGACCCGTGGCACTCGTCATCTACGCCAACAGAGATCTCGGACTTTAATCATCGGTGGGTCACTTATCGTGCGGAGTCACGAAAGAGACTCTCCTGAAGGTCTTCGTCCCCTCCACCCCACCCAGGAGGACCTGAAATCCCGTTTGTCACAGGTGTAATAAGGTAGCGTGGAAGAGGAGGTACAGTCGGTCGTACAGGTACATGGGTTTCACAGGGAACCGAGGACCCTGGGACCTATAAACGAAAAACTCTCTAACGTACTTCCCTACCAACCGTACAGAGAGGGACGTCAAAAACCAACGATCCTTCAACTTAGGACAGGGAGGTGTTAGCACACCAGACAGAGAGAGAGACACAAAACCTTTGTTCTCATAATTGAAGTTCGAAAAAAATTAAGGACAACAACAACAACGAAACCGAAAAACGGAAAAGTTTCTAAGTAATCCAACCTCGTCAAACAACCTGGTACGAACACGGGGACAAGTCTCGATTTACTGTGATCTCCACAACTCACACTGGGTCTAAAAAATAAACTTGAAACTTTCAGTGATAACAGACTTGGGACACATAATCTCCCTTTCACCTCCTTTTTTTTTTTACATTTATACCCAGGGATAACCATCTCTGAGTATCGTCTATTTTATCTGCCCCCTCTACGGTTCTCCGTCGTTATGTACCATCCAGACACTGTCTTCTGTTTCTGGGAATGAGTTCTGTTTACCCAGGGACGGTACGAGACTGTAGTCGTCGTCTCGGACAAAACGACCGTGATCCCCGAGTGATAGAATTGTCGCTTTTCTCGTTCCGGTCGAAGTGCACACACGATCAACATCTTCACTTCCCTGGTCTCACACCACTTTTCAGAGAGACCCTTGGAATCTCTGGTAGGGACTAAATATCTACTTTAGTCGACTCTTAGATGGGTTCTTACCCTACTTAACCCTCCGACCTTAACCTGTGTGTGTGTGTGTGTGTGTGTGTGTATATATATATATGATAACTGTCGTACATATTTTATCCGTTGATTACTCTTGGTTGACATCTCGTGTTTCTTGAGGTGAGTTCCGAGGTACCACAGGATTTAACCTTCCTTTAGGTTTTTTTCTACCCTATACACACATCTATACTGAATCAGTGAAACGGTATGTCGTCTTTGATGATGTCGTAACATTTCGTTGATATAAGGTTATTTTTAATTATTTTTTCTTTTTATCTAAGTCGATTTTTATCCTAAATGAGGTTCTTTGTTTTCTTTTTCTGGAAATTTTTTATGAGTAACATCTACTCCTACATCCCATGGGTGAGGGAAGTAATTGTGTAAGCAAGTGAGTCGAGTTGTACTTAGTCACCTGGTTCGCGACTAGGTCCATGACTACTCCTAGGTCGTCACTCGTTTTGTTTACCTCAAGAACCTCAAAACATCCCCTTTGTCCGTTTACCTTCATTCGTCTACGGATTATAAGTAAGATAATGTCATTAATGATATTACCTTTTTATTTTGGTTCCACGACTCTTTCTTCCCGCCCCTACTTCCTTTAGAGGGCCCCGTTTTCACAAGTTCCTTCTAGAATCACTTTTGATTTCCTAAACTCACTATTGATTCGTACACCTAGAGTCTCGTTATTGGTACAGACCCTCTCCTTTGTAAAACATGACTCCGCGACTCCCTCTTTCTTAAACCTTTCAAAAACCTAAACCTCCTTTTTTTTATGGTAAACAGACTAACGTCAACCCAGTAAGACGTAGTCCTCTGCCCCCTTGTTACTACTTCGTCTTCGTTTCCACCCCAGTTCGTGTCGGAACTTCTGCTACTTACGATCTTAAAATAAGACTCCTACGACTATTAATAACTTAAAATTTAATGGAAAACTCATTAATCATGTAAGTATACCAAGTGCGTTAAGTATTTGAATTCGTTCATAGGTACCTAACCCAGGAATGGTAGAGTTGGGGTCGACGTGTCAAGGGTAGACGTGGGATGGGAAGTGTCTGTTTCTAACTACCGTCAAAGAATCGAAAGGGCGTATCCTTTCCTTCGTCCACGTATATGTAGGACAGATTCGAGGATTTAGGTGTGTGTTTTGTGGGACAAGACGGTGAACGAATTAGTCAATTATACAGAATCTTTAGAAAGAGACATTTGCATTTCTTTAGAGGAACTAAGAAAAATTGTACATGTCCCGTGAGGTAGAGTCTCAATACGGTGCGAAACAAAGTGGTCACCTAAACAAAAATAAAACAAAACAAAGATCAATAAATGACAATATTCGTTACGGTTTTTGATTACCGACGTCCGTTTGTAGAAAAACGGTACACGTGTTCAGGTGGCCACCCTATTTAAGGATCTTTAAACACTTAGTTTCCACATACAAAAACTCCTACAGCACTCTCTGTCATCCAATCCCTCAAGGTTTTTAACCAGGAAAATGACTGTGTTAGTATTCCCCGGGTTTGACTGTCTTCCTTTGGAAACTTTTTGAGACCTTAGATTATTTTCAGAAGATTGTTGGTCCCCTCACGAATTACTTCTTTTTTCAGACGATTTTAACAACCACTCTCTCACAACGCCACGAAATAGAATGGACCGATGGTAGGGGGTAAAGGGTCGAACGACCGTCGACACCCTTCTACCAGGTGTAAAGAACTTTGACGACCACGGTCCCTTGTCCCTCGTTACGTCTGACACAGGAGGTTTTACACACATAAAACTGGATAGACCGTCAAGGGACTCCCTGATAGTGACTCTGAACGAAAACAAAGTGGGGGTACGTCCGACCCACCGTAGACAACGTTTGTAATTTCTAATTATTGGGTATCGACGGACCCCGGTCCCTACTGTATACTCTGTCGTTATCTGTCTAGGATTTACCCCTCCTTCTTTGACTCTTCCTCCCAAGAACACCTTTATTGCCAGACTTTCCGACGGTACATATGTTCCCTTAGGTTCATGTTATGCGTACGGATCTCGATTTATGTTCCAGACTTTTCAGGCATCTCCTGAGATCCGAACGGAGAGGATAACTAGAAACCAAAGAAATGTTCGTTCTCAACTTCCGATTCCGTCTCAACATCCGTTGTGACCGTTTCGTGACTTCCTCATAAACTCGGGTAGACGTTTCTTTTCGGTCTTCGCATAAAAATAAAAAACAGAAAACCAAGGTTCTTAAATTCCTTTAGAGACCTCCAGTGACTGATTGATGGCTCTATTACTTTGATTCTGATTTTCACTGTTCATTTTATCAAATCTTGTCAATGATTCGTTTATCTACTGACATCGGGAGTCCCTCGTTATTATCGTTTGGGATTCCTCCCTCTCTCCTATACTACAAGTCTCGATGGTGTAATTTTATGGGTCTTCATATCGAAAGTTGTTATTTTTGAATGTTTCGTATGGTTTGGTGTCTTTGTACGTCGGGTAAAAAGTCCCCCTTTTTCTCTGTAACTATCCTTGAGACTTCTTCGGAGTTTTAATCTGAACTGATGTAATACATATATATGTACATCAATAGAAAAAAGTTCCGAGAAATAAAGAAAATAACTCAATGACAGTTACTAGAGAAGTAAAAATGGACTTCTTGAGGGACATCTAAAGAACATCTCTCCTAGAGGATGACTTTTTACACGAGTCGAAAACAAATGGGCCTTTACAGAATTGAAGAGGAAATTGAAAATTAATCTCACCAAAAATGACCTATACCTTAAGAACCAATCATCACGAAAAACAAAGAAAATTGTGGAACTAATACAGTCGGGTGACAGAAGGCGAGAGACGATAAAAGATGACTCTATAATAGACAATTAGAACACTTGGGGAACATGTACTGCTAAGTGAAGAGAGTACGACGAAAGTTCTAACAGAGGAACAGAAAACTCTCAAAGTGACACAGAGTCACACCTAGAGAAACACAAAAAGAAAGAACCCCTAACAACTCTAAGAATTTGCATATCTAAACCCTTTAAAAGTCGAGAATCAGGAAGTTTATAAGAAAGATAAGGAAAGAGGGGAGAAGAAGATCCTAAGTGTAATATGTATTCAACCATATGAACTACTACAGGGTGTTCAGAGATGTTTTAGAAGTTTTAGATAAGGTTATAAATGATTACGTAGATATACCCTTCTCAGAAGGTTTCCTGTTTGTTTTACCGGTTCTAAACAAGAATCTTGGTCTACACGTCGTCCTATGAGGTGTACCCCTACGTCCCTATAGTCTGTCTTCTGACTTGGGGGACCTTAACCGTCTCTGATACTGTTCTCAAGACCCGAAAGTGTCCGATACCATGACAGTCCCTTAAGTAGGGTTCAAGAGACCGTGAGACTTCCTGTCTTTCCGGGAAGGTTATAGACTTGTTGTTACCATAGTCCCCGAATCCTTTTTTAGTCCCGAAGGGACCACCGAGTCATTTTTAGACGGACGTTACGTACTCTGTATCCAAGTTAGGGACCTACACCTTCTAGGAGACCTCTTACTTTACCGTTCGGTGAGGTCATAAGAACAACCTTTTAGGGTACCTATCTCCTCCGACCGTCCAATGTCAGGTATCACAGTGTTTTCTCATTCTGTTATTTGAACACCTAGTGTTATTTGACACCTTTTAAGACTTTCTCTACCCTTATGGTCTGGTGGACTGGACGGAGAACTCTTTGGATATACGTCCAGTCCTTCGTTGTCAATCTTGACCCGTACCTTGTTGTCTGACCAAGGTTTAACCTTTTCTTCATGAAGTTCCGACATATAACAGTGGGACGAATAAATTGAATTTACGTCTCATGTAGTACTCTTTGCGACCTGACCTTCTTCGTGTTCGACCTTAGTTCTAACGGCCCTCTTTATAGTTATTGGAGTCTATACGTCTACTGTGGTGGGAATACCGTCTTTCACTTCTCCTTGATTTTTCGGAGAACTACTTTCACTTTCTCCTCTCACTTTTTCAACCGAATTTCGAGTTGTAAGTCTTTTACTTCTAGTACCGTAGACCAGGGTAGTGAAGTACCCTTTACCTACCCCTTTGTCACCTTTGTCATAGTCTGAAATAAAACCCCCCGAGGTTTTAGTGACGTCTACCACTGTCGTCGGTACTTTAATTTTCTACGAATGAGGGACCTTCCTTTCAATACTGGTTGGATCTATCGTATAAGTTTTCGTCTTTGTAATGAAACGGTTGTTTCCAGACAGATCACTTCCGATACCAAAAAGGACACCAGTACATACCTACACTCTCAACCTGACACTTCTTTCGACTCACGGTTTTTTAACTACGAAAACTTGACACCACAACCTCTTCTGAGAACTCTCAGGGAACCTGACGTTCCTCTAGGTTGGTCAGGTAGGATTTCCTCTGGTCAGGACCCACAAGTAACCCTCCTGACTACCACTCCGACTTTGAGGTCATGAAACCGGTGGAGTACGTTTCTCAACTGAGTAACCTTTTCTGGGACTACGACCCTCCCTAATCCCCGTCCTCCTCTTCCCCTGCTGTCTCCTACTCTACCGACCTACCGTAGTGACTCAGTTACGTGTACTCAAGCACACTTGAGACCCTCAACCACTACCTGTCCCTCCGGACCGCACGACGTCAAGTACCACAACATTTCTCAGCCTGTACTGACTCACCGACTTAACTTGTTGATTTGTTGTATTTTGTTGCATCTTTCAGTGTCACTTACTGGTTCTTGGCCTCTTTAGTAACAAGTTATTACACCTCTAGTCTACTCAACTTTTTCCTCCTTCAACGAACTCAGACAACTTAAGGTCACGATTTCATTAAGTAACTTTTACTGACCTCGAGTTCGTATAAAAGGTTTCGGGACCCTGTTCAGACTCACTCTTCTTGACTTAATGTAGTCCACTAACGTTAGTGGGGTTACGGGGAAAGAATACAAGATACAAAGATACACAAGACGAGGCCGAAGGAGTGGTGTGAAGGCGGACACACGAGTGACTGTGGAACCAAGAGAGATGGACATAACAGTCTATACGACCGTTCTATCTGTGAGAGTCCCTGCCGAGGAAGTAACGGTTCATATTTGACTGACTCCGATAAGATCCGACCGGGATACGACTCATGACCTCTAAGTCTCTACTAACTCTGTACCAGGAACGGTACATCTTTGACTTAGATATCACTAATTTTAGAGTAGTCATGTGTTTATATTGTACGTGTATATATTACGAAAGAACTTCTTACGAACTTTCAATAAATAAGTGAGAGGATTAGAAATAACTTGTAGATATCTTCAGTCTGAGACCAGATCCTGTCTTTCAAGTGACCTCTTGTCTTGTTTTAGTTTTACGAACTTGAGTGCCTCGAAAGAACAAAACACACTAACGACCACCACCCTTTCTTATGCGTTTAGTCTATTTACCCATTTATTTGTTCCATTAAATTCTAGTACACTTGTGATCCTTTCCTTAAGTGATATGTAATCAATTATACCCATCTTTCATCGTAAATAGACAGACTACTTCTTTGTCGATGAACTAAGTTCTCCCAGTTCGGTACGAAGTTTATTTTATAAGTACCTTCAAACTATGTCTATTTAGGTATTTGAACATAAATGTTTCACTAAATCAAGATAATAAATGATGAATATTTTGTCGTAATCGGAGAAAATTTTTGTTACATTCACGGTAATAAAAGTAAAATATAAGGGTCAATTGTGGAATCTTAACAAAGTAACATCTTGAAACTAAGAAATGGACTCATTAAACATAATAATGAAAAAAAAAAAGTCTTAGAATTAAAGGGGTGAACTTTTCTGTTCGTTTGTTTCTTTCCAGTTACTTAAGAGTAGAATTCGTAACAAACTCCTGAGTTTAGTCACCTTACCCTGTATGATCCTTCACGAATGCTCGTCATAAATCATCTAAGGTTACTCACTTTCTGTTCAATAATTCCCAGCTAATACACAACGTTTAAAACTATTCACGATCTGGAAGTAGAAATGTTTATAGATTCGTCAACATCCAAGAGAGGTATAGTATTAATGATGTCTTCTCTAAGGATCAACCCAACCCGGTGATCTAACTTTTAAAGTTCTGTTTCTAAGTGGACTGTAAAAATAATGTGACAAAGGTCCTGAGTCAATCTATAACTTAGTTGATCATCTATTAATTGTTAACACTTATCTTATTCAATTCCACTAGTTTTTAAACTTAAATAAACTACGGAAACTGAGAGGACCGGGGATAATGAGATTCGGCACTAAGGATATAAGAAATTGTAAAAGAAGTACAATCGTAAACGGTCTTATTCACTAAGATATTAAAAATTTAGTCCGTCATGAATACGATTTCCAAATGAGAGTCCCTTCACGAGGTCCTATGAAGAAAGAAGAGTTGTTGTAAGGCTTCATGTCCCTTGTACATACAGGGTTAGGTTCATTACTATCAAAAGTCCTCGGAGACCTTATAATCTACAACTAATTTTTCATGAGTACCTCATAGATTTTCGGGAACGGTTCGTACGGATCCTTGTATACTTTTGTTGATTGTTTTAATATGGTTTAGACTGGATGAGATCCCTAATCCACAAGAGGTCTTTTTTTAAGGTCCTACCAAACAAACCCTACTAAAGACAAGTAAAAGAAACCTTCTCCTCGGGACAATGAAATGTCCCAATAAACAAGACACTCTCCATTCCCGAACAGTTCGTTATAAGAGTCTCTCCCCTCAATACTTGTGTTAAATTTCTCGTGGTTTTTACGTTTTAGTAGAAGGTAGTAGTATATAAAGTCCTAGGGTTACGAGTCTCGACAGAACATATAAAAGAATTTTACCTTTGATAATTCCCCACCAGAAACTCGTGTTCATCCTCATAAAGGAGAGTATTTCGAAATATTGAAAAATATTTACAGTGTAGTCTTATTGTCTCACTAAGACTTTTAAGTCCACCGGAATCTCTTCCGAAACGACTTCCGATATTAGAAAAAAAAAAAAAGGAAGAAAATGATAGAGATTTTTTGTCACAACATACGTATGTCTTTTCGTGACCCGTATAAAACGGTCCTAGAGAGACACCATAAAAACACAACGAAAAACTTTTGAAACAAATGTAACCCTCACCTCAATTTACTAACTTTGGTCTTTAACGTTACCGATGAACGGAAAGTTTTTCTGGTTCGTGGACCTTTGGTTTCCGAACCCACGAACAGGATTGAAGTAGTGAGGATGGAGAATCGAAGACCTGCGTTTAGGAGTAGAAAGATTTGCTACATACCGGGAGAGATGGTCCCTGTACTATGATGGGTGGAGCGATTTAATTGAGTGACACTCTTAATCGATTAATTATTAATACCTTCTCGAAATTTCTTCCACTTTATTTTCGTTTCGGTGAGTGAGATAACAAATACTTAAAACTTAATCCTCGAGTGTCATTCGAGTATCAAAAACGTGTCCTAAACACTAAAATCGATTTAGGCAGATGTATTACAAAAGATAGAGAAGGTATGAGATGAGTATTTACGGTAAGTAGGAGTAGAAACTTGGACGAAGAAGAAAATAGTACACGTGACAGGACCTTTTAAAGATTGATGTGTTTAGGGTGAATAGGAAACTTAGGATCACATTCATGGTTTGAAAGTTCTATCAGACCCTAAGTCGGACTCCCACCTCCTTTCTTCCTAAGCGGGGTCAGATTTTGTCACAAATCCGTGTAGACAACGATATGAACCCGCGAAGGGCCCACCACCATCACCATTTTTTGGGTAGATGGTTATGTCCTCTGAATTCTCTACGTCCGAGTCAGCGACTCAGTCCTTCTCGGGGACCTCCTACTGTACCGTTGGGATAGGTCCTAAGGACGGACCTCTTAGGGTACCCGTCTCCTAGGACCACCCGATATCGGGTATCGCAGAACGTGTGTCAGCCTGTACTGATTTCTTTGAATCGTGCGTCGGTGCGTGCAACGATATGAATGGTTATAGAGCTCAAAAGGTTTACGTTACCAAAGTATACTTTAAGACTTTTATTTTTAAGGTCACTAACACTTAGAGAAACCTTCAAATACCTAAATTGAACCATAACTCAGAGACATTTCACCATAATAGTAAGAATAAGAACCTTCCTAGCCAGTTTGTGACTACAAGAAGTTTTATGACTGATTAGAAATTGTGTCCTACGGTAAATTCTTTGAAGTGTATTTAGGGAAGGAAAACTTCTGACACAACATTTGTGGGGGTGATTAAAGGTTAATTATAAATGATTATCAAAAATCGGGTATCTACTTTTCACCCGTACGTCGGAACTCCACTTTCGTACAGAGGTTCCCTGTTGACTTTATGTTTAGAGCAAAGAGGGGTCACAGCACTTTCCTACGATGGTCTTGACAGAGACCGGTCTTGAGTCGATCCCAACCATACTCTTGATACCGTAGTGGGAGGTGTGGTCGTGAGGCGTGTTCTCATGTCCCTCACATGAGAAACTTGAATTAGTTACACATACGGTCCACTGGATATCACCAAATATCTAAAGAAAAACAGGACTACAGACTCCCGTGTTAAGGTTCACCTCTTCTTCCCTCGGTGAGTGAAGAAATAAAGGTACTGGTGACACCTCCAAGGCGACACAACTAAAACCGGACTCCTGTGGTTTCAGATTTCGAAGAATGTGGTCTGACTTCAGACCCCTCCCTTACACTGGACCGATTCCGGGGTGGTAAGTAATTTCACTGTTTTTAAATACTAAAAAACTGTACGTACAGTCTCAGGTCTATATACTTTATATAACAACAAAAGTATTTTAAATTATACTTAATAAACTTTTCAGGGTCTCCGAGGGGAATAATAGTGTAAGCACGGTGGGTGTTTTAAGGACGAGTGAAGAATAACTTACACTAGTCTCGGAATTGTGAGATCGAAGTTCAAAATCGGGAAGTCAATTTCTGATACAGGGTCAGAACCACGCACTAAAAAAAAAAGTGATATTCTTTTGACTAAAACAGTGGACTCGATTACATTGCTTAAATAAAATTAATTAAAAATGACCGCATATCAACGAAATGTTACGACATAATCAAAGATGACATGTCGTTTCACTTAGTCAGTATACCTATGTCCATAGGTAAGAAAGAACCTAAAGAAGGGATAGATCCAGTGACGTCTCGTGACTCGAGGGATTCGACACGTCCTACAGAAGTAATTACCAGACAAGATGTGTATCATAGTTATCACATATTCACAGTTAGGGTTCGGAGACACTAAAACTAAAGCAGGAAGGGAACAGGACTTAATGAGATGAACGGTTTTAGAAAATTACTAATCGAGTCTGTGGTGGAGATCGAAGAGTATGGACAAAAACAACTAATCCAATGACATCAATTATTTCTCAAATATCAAACATAAAACACGTCATTAGTATAGAAATGAAAAGGGAGGGTAATACTACACTAGGGGTCTTAGACTCGTTACACGAAAGAAGTGGAACTATCGGAGATGCCAGGGACTGTGGTCAGTTGTAAGATATTTACACACAACTTAAACTCGAACGGTAACCGGTTTCAGCTTCTGTTTGACTGTAATTTTTTTCTTATCGTGGAGCTAGAAGACTCTTGACCAAGACCAGCAAAGGGGTGAAATTGAGTTTTCGATCGAAACTGAAGATAAAACTGGAACTCACTCCTGGAGGGAGGACAGGGATCGAAGGGTCACCTACGAGGTTCGGTCGTCACGTGTCGAACCAAATCTCATTTCCTACTTTAGTAGGAATGATCAGGACCCTGGAACCCTTCCGAGTGTAGACGGTCTGGGTTGACGTTTCAGGTTTGGGAGGTAGACCCTCAGGTAGACCGTAAAACTTTAGGTATTTACAGAAGCAGTCGGGTTTAACGACGTGGGATGGTGCAACGGGGAGATTAGGGGTGGGTAGTTCAAGAGTCTTATGAGTACGTCGTTATTAACAAAGTGAGTAACGGACAGTTGTAGCCTCTAAATTAGTACCGGTCGACCGTCCTTGCACGTCGCTTTCTGAGTTCCTGTTATTCTACGTTACGTCTTTCTGTGTTCCCGGACGTGGGTATTAAGTCCGGGATCCTGAATTTACGAATGTGGGATCTTTGAGATTGGTCACAGTTCGTAGGGAAACCACCACAGCACCCGAGAAGTACACTTAGTGAACATCAAACCTTAATTTTAAAGACGACAAAGACTACCTTTATGGTAAACTGAACGGACTTCTCTTTACCCTTTGTCAAGATTACGAGTTCGAAGGACCTGTGGTCACCGACCAATTTCTGTTCAAACTTTTCTAAATATACCATAGAAATCTTAGGAAATGGATATGACCCCGGGGAACCGTTTGAACCTCCTTCGAAAAGGTACTACATTATACACCGAGGGGTCTTACTGAAGGACTCTTCTGAGAAAGGTACCTTACAATTATCCATATAATTTGTCTTGTCATTACGACGATTTATTTACCTTAGGGACCCAATTTGTGTTAGATTGGAAGAAGTTGGTGACAAATCGACTTCTGTTAGAAATAATATTATTAGATAAAACATTAACGGGGCCTCTTGTTTTATACACCGAATCAGCTATTAGTTTTGTGAAAAGAAATTGTGACTGTGAGACCTTTTTGATTACCATTGATCTTATATAAATTTCTTGTTTTGGTTTTATTTTGTTTCGTCCGTTTTCTGAGACTAGATCAGGACGATAGAAAAAGAAGAAAAGTGTGGTTAGACTACATCGATAAAGAGAGAGAATGTAGGAGAAATTACAAACTGGAGGTCAATGAAAGAAATAATCAACTAAATATTCTTTGATAGCCCGTCGAAGAAGGAAATTTTTACGGCACACATTATAACGGAGGTGCACGTCAAGACTTCATCCTTCTCGTACCGGAACTTAAGTTTGTTTATACTTAAGTTCAGGAACGAGACTCAGAGTGACGGACACTTGATCCTGTTTGGAAGAATGAAGAAGAGTACCGAAGTCGAATGAAAGACAATTTACTTCTTCTTTCGTAAGTCGAGAGCCCTAACGACGTTCTGACTTCTTTTACATAAATACTCCGTGTCTTGTCTAGGAGTAAGATTTAGATACCCTTCTTAATAGATATCATAGCGATAACGAGACAACTGTCGTCCCAAACGTTCTCCTTATCTTTTTTGATTTTACGGAAACTTCGTAGTGTGGTATATTTACATTGTTCTGTCACGATAAAATTCAGTACTCCACGTCAGATTCGAAACTATTAGAAGACGGAGGGGAGTTTCAATAGGATTAACAGTAACGAGGAATCCCCGTAAATCCTCCACCATCTCCGTTCCGTACGTCCCTGTGAAATAAGGAGTCAAGAACCCTACCGGTCTTGGGAACCTGACCAGTGAAGTCAGGAGTTTCGTTGAATAAGTCAATTGGGGAACAAAACACATTTATACTATCAATAATTGAGTCCCATGGTACTTTCATTTTTACTCTCACAACCAACACAGGTTGAGAAACACTGGGGTACCTGACATTGGACGATTCGAGGAGACAGGAACCCTAAAGGGTCCGTTCTTATGATCTCACCCATCGGTAAGGGAAGAGGCTCCCTAGGAGGGTTGGGTCCCCAACTTGAACCCAGAGGACGTAACGGCCGTCTAAAAAAATTACAAACTCAGTGATCCTTCCGGGAACTACATTTTGGTATACCTCTTTTTGTGTGACCAATTACGGTACTACAGTTTTTGTGTCAGTGTTACCATGTTGATCGAGAATAGTTCACTAGTCAAATTTGTTAAATAAGTCTTAGTTGGCCCCTACATATGGGTACCTACTAAGTACAGTTACATACCGTTTTTGGTGATGTTATAACATTTCATTAATCGGAGGTTACTTTTATTTATTTAATTAAATTTTTTAGTTGGTCCCAAGGTTGACAGTGACTCGTTGGAAAACAAACCTCTACACCGAATTTACAGTAGACAGTAACTCTTACTCTTCTTCTAGACATTTCTAAGAAATCGATAACTCTATTTAATCTAAAATAGTTAACGAAGGTTTAAGACCGATTGACGTACCGGGACCTGAAGCGTCAGAGAGCAAAAGGGTGAACTGTCGAGTCTTTATTTACAGTCTCAGAGAAGTTGAACGAAGTCAAACGATGAGTTTCCTTCAAACTTCAGATTGTCCGTTTCATCCTTCTTTCAATTTTGAAGTGTTCTTGTTCTCTTACCGACTCCCCGAGAGACTAAATACCCCGAACCAGACACAGTTCGTAAAAACTCGGTCTTCCCAAGTTTAATTTTAGGGTTGAGATCTAGACAGAGACTCGGGATCAATAGGTAAGTGACTTACCTTTACCGTTTTACTCGTTGAGACTACTATTTTAGCTTTTTTGTAAAACGTTTACCACTTCACGACACTTGTACAGTCGACAACATGAGGTGACCAGGCCTAGACCTCCTAACCAAACCCGCTCACCTCCGACTCGGTTTTTCCGTCGCAAAAGTCGGGTCCGGAGGGAAGACCGGGGGACGGAAAGGGTAAAAGTGTAAGCGTGAAGCCCCGAGTCTGGCTCCCCTCGCGTGGGATCTCTGACCACCAAAGGTAATCTTGTACTCGAGGTGCAAGGTACCGTTACCCTAAGGGTCGGAGACGTGTACAACCGGGTCTGAGAGGTCGGGGGGTCGAGGCGAGGGAGTTTAACAATAGTCAGGGGTGCCCTACCAAAGGACGTTTCGTAACAAAACAGACAGGGAACAACGATATCGTTAGGTTCTTTCTACACACAAAGGTTAAGAGGTTTTGTCTTTGTAGACACACGTTAAAACCTTTAGGAACAACCCCAGGGGCAAATGATAAAACTAGTCAAGAGAGACTGTACACCTTAGGGGTCTCTTCAAGTTTCCCTTTTCTGGGGAGATCCGTTTGTTCACGAAGGGTATTCCCGTCCGACAGACACCTAAGGACAGGGGGTAACTTACTTTCGTGTACCGTTCCGGTGTTTACGAACCTGGGATTAAGGTAGGAGGAGGAGAGGTCGGACTCAGACTCTTCCTCTCCCCGGTTAGTTTTTCTAACTCCAAACCTCGGGGAACTTCAAGTGAAGGTACTTCCCCCTACAGAGAATGGAAAGGTACCTTCGGGTGCACTCAGGAGTTTTGAGACGGGGAATATGTACGGGGTAAGACGCCTCACTACCCTCTATTGGGACCAATCATGACCTTCTGTCTTTAGGACCCAAAGTGAGGGACAAGATTAATTGGTGCGCTGGGATCCACAGTCTCAGTGTAGACCGAAGTCAAGAGAGTATACGTTTTATTCGATCAACCTACGGGCACCGAAGAAAGTTCAGAGTTCATTAAGACACGTATTTTTACTCGGTCCTCTCTCCGAAGGTGTGTGGACGATTGGGGTCCGTCTTTAAATGGTAAAATGTGTAACCTGATGAAGACCCTATAACAATTTCTCTTTATAAAAATCGAGATGTTACCTCACCTTCTAAGTAAATGTAGAATTTCAGTTTTGGATTCAAATTCACGATCACCCGGTGAGAATCCCTTGCACCCGACCCCGTTAAATACATTCCGGGGATCCTTTCACCGTCGTCGAAATATCTATTAAGTACTCTTCATCTACTTCAATTGTTTATGTTTCATATTTGATGTCACATACTTGGTTTCGTTGCACAGAAATTTAGGGGTAGGGAGAGAAAAAAAACGTCAGATACTTGAAAGAAGAGAGTTCAAAAGGGTTTGGGTTCGTATTTGTCTGTAAATTTCAGGAATTACTTATAGACATATGTATACGAATGTACAGACACATGTTGACTTTTCAGTAGGTTTGATCTGGGACTCGTACTTAAAAACGAATTAATCCTAATTTTGAAAGTTCTTAAAATTTTTTTACATTAAATCGGGAAAAAACGCCCCCCTTCCCATTCCACAAATATCTCATATGAGTCATAAAAAGAACTCATGGACTCATAAGATTTGGATAAAAAAGGGGAACCTAAAAGTTTCTGTTGTAAATACAATAAAAAGTAGTAGTAACAAAAGAGTAAATTTAAGAAAATCCTAACCTCGTCTCGACGAAATGTCCCGACACAATCAGGACGACATGTGGTCGTACTTAGTCGATATACATATGTGTAGGGGAGGAAGAACTCGGAGGGAGGGTGGGAGGTGGGGGTCAGGGAGACCCAGTAGTGTCTCGAGACCCGACTCGAGGGACATGAGATACCGCAGAAGGGTGGTCGATCGATAAATTTGTACCACCGCCCATATACAGTCCCGATGAGATACACTAAAAATTTCTATACATCGTATGACTACGAGGGCAGTCCCGTCCCGGGTACAAACAAGAAGGTGGTCACTCGAGAGACGTAAGGAGTGTAGAAAGGGCCGATACTCCGAGTCTTGACAAGACGGAAGGTGATGACAGTTTAAGGACGGGGGGTTGTTGAGAAGGGGGAGAAAGATAAACTACGAAGAGTAAACACTGTGCGGTTAAAGCACCTTCAAAACAATTTTATCGAAACGTACCAGAGACCGTGGTACTTGCAAACCCCGGAAAACAAATCAAATATTTATGGTAGACAAACTTACTGAGACTTTGGAAAACAAAGAAAAGAGGAACCGACACAAGACATAAACGCTTTAATAATCTTCTGCTTCAGACCCATCCATGTAAAGGTGGTATCAATACTGAGATGCAGGGACCGAAAAATCCCAGGGACTCAATCAAAGTATTCCGAAGAAAGTGTCTCTTCGTGTTTAATTTATCGAACTTTCATCATTCACTGTCACAATCGACGAGTCAGGACAGGCTGAGAAACACTGGGGTACCCGACATCGGGTGGGTGGAGGAGACAGGTACTTCAAGAGGTCCCTTCTTATGACCTCACCCATCGGTAAGGGGAGAGGTCCCCTAGAAGGACTGGGTCCCTATTTTGGACCCAGAGGACGTAACGTCGGTCTAAAGGGTGGTTCCTTCGGGATTCATCGAATTTTGTTACGTTCACTCAATAGAGTATTGACGTCTCGAGTCAAATTTTACCCAACGTGACCCGACTTTGGTTCTACAGTCGTCCTGACTCAAGGAACTCGTCCGAGATCCCCTCTTAGACAAAGGAGAGAAAAAGATCTAAGGTCTCCAACGGACGTAAGGGACCGAAATACTGGAGAAGGAGATGAAGGGACCACCGAGTCTGCTATTTCGCAGACGGCCGTTACACCCTCTGGGCCCAAACTAGGGACCCAACCCTTCTAGGGAACCTCGTCCTTTACCGTGGGGTGAGGTCATAAGAACGGACCTTTTAAGGTACCTGGTTCCTCGGACCATTCGATGTCAGTCAGGTGTCCCAGCGTTTCTCAGCCTGTCCTGACTCTCTGCAGTGAGAGTGAAAAGTGAAAGGAGACACGCGGTTTGGCGGTCGTCGGACGCGTAGACTTGGGGCCAGAGAGAGAAAGTGGTGTCAAAGGTAGAAGTGTGGAATACGACACTGAGATTTTGGGGAAGAAGGGAGAATCTTGCTGGGAACACTAATATAGCCCGGTTGGTCCTATTAGGTCCTATTGGAAGGGTAAAATTATGACATAATGTAGAAGTCTCAGGGTAAGCGATACACTCTATCGTGTGAGTGTGTAAAATTCCCATCCTGTACCTGTAGAAAAACCTCCTTCAGAATACGGGAGATGGTATCGATGGTTATATCCTAACGGGATTCGGTGGGGTAAGGTGATACGAGGGAGAACGAGTGGGTTGGTTACACCGTCCGACCTCTGACCGGAAACCCTATCAATGGTTTGATTTGATCGTAAATATGACCCGGTCAGTTCTTCTGTGAAGACGACGAAGAGGTCGACATTATATACCTCTGGACTTATAGAATCTGAGTTCTAGGGTTCAACTTAGTAGAGACATATCAACAATTTTTGGTTCGTCCAAAATATAAGTCTTACCTATCGGTCGTTCCTGGATGATGTATCCTGTACTGTGGGACGAGTCCCAATCCACCGTCGACCTACCTTCCCTCAAACGCCCTCTTACCTATCTTTATATACAGACCGACTCAGGGAAGCTACAAGTGGCCTTTGATAGTGTTGTAACAATTAGTCGATATCACGTCATGTTTTATTTTTTACTTTTTTGTTTGTTCATCTAAAGGGGTAACCCTAAGTAAGGTTCGAGTACCATAGTGTAGATCTTTTCACCATAGTGTAGATCTTTTCAATGTTTACCGTTGTTTTCGTCACCCCGTTTATATCGTGGATTGAGAACGGACCGGGTGTCACTCGTCTGTTTTTATATTTATAAAAAAGGTATGATCTTTTCGATCTGTTTTCGAAGTTTTAACCTCCGAAGGAACGAGTATAACTGACTAGGTTATTCTGGGAAGACTTCCCCTCTTATCACATTGTTCACCATAAATATCCCAAGAATGAAAACCGGTCTGTGACACACTTCACGCCTATACATAAAAGGATAAATGAAGAGTAGACGTGGATATACTACAAACATGAAATAATTAGGGAAAAATATATAATACTTTGTTCCCAAATTTGTTTCCACAACTGGTTCAAGTCCGTTGATCACTCTTAGTAAAGATTCTAAGGAGTGATAAAGGATTAGAGGGTTTACTAATAGAAGAAGTTTCAAACCAACTGTATGGAGAATTACGAGTGAGGATGTCGTTACTGAGACTCATGTTATCGAAATTTTTACTAAATATATGTTTCAAAGGAATTTGAAAACCCTTCCTTTACCGTTAGTTGAGGTCATAAGAACGGACTTTTTAAGACACCCTCTCAGGCTTCACAATGTTCTCAGTTGTTTGTGCTGATTCCCTGATTTGTGTGTGTAGGAATTTGAATTTAGAGGTTGGGTCTGGAGAGGTTCCTTGAGGTCTGAGTATATGTAGGTGAGTAAATAGTGAAGTTGAAGTTCTAGGTAATCTGTAGAGGTTGAACACAGATCTTGGTTTAGGGTAAAGGGTAATAGGGTTATAGGAGGGTTGTGGAGGTCACTAAAGGTAGAATCTTTTACAGTGGTAGGAAACCACCAATGGAAAATATGGGAACACATAATAGGAAGTCGTTTAGGACCAGAGAGATGAAAGTATTTACTAGGTCTTAAATTCGTCTGAAGTGGTAGACTTAGATTTGATCCTACAGGTTATCTTTATATTACACTTGGTATATACACTAAAATTTAAATATTTTCATTTTTCTTTCTCAATTCCTGAAGGGACCACCACGTTACCTATTCTTAAGTGAACGGTTACGTCCCCTGTACCCAAAACTAGGGACCAGACCTTTTTAAGGGGTATGGGGTCTCGTTGACTCGTGGGGTGATCGGTGTTGATCACTCGGAACACGATGTCGGTGACCTGAGTGTGTGGACATCGGACACGAGGCGTTTTCTCTTCGGGTCACCTCAGTTGCTCTTCGGGTTCGTGGTGTCACTTCTCGTCACGTGTGAGTGGGGCTGATCTCTTTCTGGAGTGTTTCGTTACTTCTGGGTCGCGTTGATTTTCATTTATTATTTTAAAGTTTTATTTCTAATTTTTTCGTGTCAACTTATTGTATAAAATAATTGTATGAATTATTGTAAAATACATTAATAAACTCGTTTTATAACTATAATAGTAAAGTCCTACACTAATTATGTTTTATTTATAATCACTCGATAAAATGTTAGAAATAAAGGATGATTCGGACATTTCGGACTACGAATGAAATGTGAATGTCGGGTAGAGTCAAACTTACTCAGTGTAAGGTTCCCGAGTCACTGGTATAAACCGGTCACCGAAGACACGACCTGCCACGTCTGGGTTCTAGTATTAGGGGGACCTTAAGATGTGGTCGGAAAAGTGTTCAGAGGAACGAAGACAAGAGTAAGCGGACTCAGACACTAAGTGTGTTATCGAAATTTTTACATTTAGTCTACTCACACGGTGATATAGCGAGTGTTATAGAGGTTTTACAGGGTAATTGTTATTCCATTTGAGGTCTCAAGAAGGTCCTGGACCAGGGTCCTGCGGAGGAACTACGTCAAAAGTCGGGCGAGACGAGAGAAGTACCAGAGGTCACTTGACCGAGATCGTCCGTGTCACCTGTGGGGTTGTGTCGCAGAACGTAGGGGGACAACCAACAGACACAAGTAGGAGGTCGGAGACCCTCGGCATGAGAGATTGTCGACTGGGTACTCTGGAAGAAATTTTCTGATGGAAACACACGGATCCTGAATTGGGAAACCGGACAGGACTGTCTCAGGACCCTTCAAATAAAAGAGGTCTGAGGAACCACATATAATCTTAGAGGTCCTTTCTAGTTCGACTCCGGTTCTGAACCGGACTTAAGAATGGTAAAGGAAGAGGGTGGGAGATGTGAGGGGAATATCGAAGGAAGACTCACGTGAAGGAATTACTTAGTGATTATTCCCTTAGACCCGTCGGGTAGGATTCGGTAACCGGAACCTGTGTGAGAGGGTAGTCCCGACAGAAACATGCGCGATAGGGATTCAGATCTTGAGAGAGGAGGGCCTCTCTTTGTATCGGCCGATGAGAGGGAAGTACGTCCTGAGAAGGGTTTGTAGTGATGAAGGTCTCTTTTGAAGACAAAGAAACAAAGAGGAAAGGACGAAATAAAAAAGTGTATGATAACTAGTGGTAACCTGTATATATTCACCCAAAATGACAACGAAAACTATCAACACGTAAATAAAAAAGGGAGTGACCTTATGTTGAAGTACTTTCTTTGTCAAAACAAAATAAGTTTACCATAGGGGTCATGAGTTTCCACACGAGTGTCTATGACACTAAACTTACAACAACTTAATTATTTATTCACTCCCTTCCGACCTTACTTACTTGACTACCTCTGTCCGGGTTTGATCTGTTACATTAAGGTCGTAAGTATGACACATACAAATTTTTCAAATTAGACGTTTCTCACAAACTTTAACAGAGACACGGGTATACACAACAACAAATCAGTGATTCAACACAGGTTGAGAAACACTAGGGTACCTGACATCGGGTGGTCCGAAGAGACAGGTACCCCTAAAGGTCCGTTCTTATGACCTTACCCAACGGTAAAAGAAGAGGCTTCAGACCCGGGTATACAAGAGGGTATTTATAAACCGTAGTGACTAAGACATACGGAGTACACCGTATGGGGGGTTGGGGACGAGACATTATTCCCTTATTCTAGATAGAGAACCCCGTTCCCCTCGACTTCGTATGTAATGGGGACTTTGGGATGGTCGATAATCTTTAGGATCCGAGAGTGAAAAGTCGGGTCGAATCTGAAGTTGGTTATTACGTTTGTAGTAATTGGTTACAGTTTGACTTGTGTGTGTTTAAGTCCAACTCATTTACTTTATTTGTGTGTTACGGATCGTGTCAAGGACCTTATGTTCTACGGGAAATAAGGGTCATCGATATTAATAACACCGTTAATAAATGTGGGACTGTAGCATGAATTTTAGACTCAGACTTTGAGTCACTGTAGTTACACTTCCTTACTCCAGACTACCCCTTGTCTTGACCAAGAGTCTTCTCCTTTGACTATTTTACACGTCTCGGTGCAAAGGTCTTACAATACACGCTTCGTAACTGGCGACATTGGACGCGTCATCTTCGTTCTTCATTATTCGTTCCCCTTGTATACTCAAAGGGTCTCCTTTTCTTAATAGTAGAGACACCGAAATCATTGTTCTGATAAGTCATTTGAACCAACCATCAAACGTCGGACAGACTTTTATGATCATGTAAGAAGGTCACAGGGTCGGTTATAACGAAAACCTTATCTCTAATAACCGTCTACACTTTTCTGCTGGCTTTATCGAATCTTTACTCAAGAGAGAACACGATTAGTGAGGTTGGAAAAGGACAAATTCATTTGGTCACATCACTCGTACGTGAGACAGGAATTTACAGTTAATCGAACCCTCAGTAAACTAAGTGGTTCCTTTACATTAGTTTACTGTTTTATTACTAACGTAATTCTAAGAATAATAATTATAGTTTTGGCGTTCGTTGTATCGTTTACGGCGCTGTAAGGACCCTTTTACTTGTGGGTGGTACACGGACGGGTTGGTCTTTAACACGAGTATCATGGTTTAGTCTCACGTGTACGTAAAGGATCCAAGGGACCCACGAAGTCGGGAACCCACCCTACGACCCCTCCCGGGTCCCCGTTCTCACTTGACCCGTCGAACCCCGAGTACGAAGAACAGGACACAACGGGATGTGAGACAACATTACGTGTTGGTGTTTGTCGTTGTTCGCAATCACCGAATTTTATTGTGTTTAATTAATAGAATTATAAGACCTATCGTCTTCAGACACAGCCCAGAATACCCGGATTTTAGATCCACAGATGTCCCGACACAAGGGAGACTCTACGGTCCCCTCTTAAATAAAGGAATGGGTCAGGTCGAAGATTTCAGGTAAAGGAAGGAACTACTCCAGGGAACCTGTAAGAGTCTCAGGTGTCGTAGAAGACCAGTAAAAGAGAGACCCTGGAGACGAAGACAGTAGTGTAGAGGAAGAGGTTGGGACTGTGAAGGAGAATATTCTGGGTTGGTCTATTAGATCGGAGTAGGTGAGTAGGGTCTCAGGAATTAAATTGGTGTGGACGTTTCAGGGAGAACGGGTCCTTCCGTTGTATGAGAGTCCAAGGTCCTAATCCTACACCTACAAAGACCTCTCCGATAAGACAGATGGTGTGTGGGACGTTATCGTGGAGGGATAAAGAAGACATAAAGAACGAGAAAGAATACACTCGACACTTGAGGGGACATCGTGTTTCCACAACGGGTTTGTGACACGATTTTATAGATTGATTTGAAATCGCACCGAAGATGGATGTGTCCTGACACAGGGATTTCTACGACTCAGGAAACGAGTTCTTTTACGTTCCGATGGTTTGAGTGAAGTGAAAAAATAAAGAACCCGAAGGGACCACTGAGTCTCCCATTTCTTAGACGGACGCTACGACCTCTGGACCCAAGTTAAGGACCCAACCCTTCTAAGGGAACCTCTTCCCTTATCGATGGGTGAGGTCATAAGACCGGACCTCTTAAGGTACCTGTCTCCTTGGACCGTCCGATGTCAGGTACCTCAGCGCTTCTCAGCCTGTGCTGACTCGCTAAAAGTGAAACTGGTTTGAGTTTTTGGGTGGACTATTACATGGTCGGGATTGAGTACGTCAATGGAACGGACCTCGTCTCCGGTTCCTAAGATACAAATCCTCGGAGAGGGGTGTACATTTAAACGTAAAAGCCATTATGAGACGAATGAGGGAAGATTAAGAGGGTGAAAATATATAAGGAGACCAGGAGAAAACAAGAGGAGAAGAGTGAGGAGGTATCCGGAAAAACCAAGGGATAGACAAGAGAGATTATCTTTGGACAAAAAGGTGGAAATTGTTCACAGGCCTCGAGACAAAATAACCGTGGAGATAGTTTCGTTTGTTGTTTTCTCTTAGACTGTAGTCGGAAAACGTCAAAATAGAGAGACACAAAAGAGTATCTTTATCCCTAGTCTCAAACATTCTATGGCTCTCTAGTTCGGTTAAATGTACATCCCTCTACGAGGATTTGTGTCCTGGTAACCGGAGACGAGGTCCGTTCCATTGACGTACTTAATCCCGACCATCTAATAGTCTCTGTGAAGGTCCTTCTCTACCCCAAGCTCAATTCTGAACTTTTTAGAAGACCACCTCCCTACTCGTGTTTCTTTCCTGTCTTCTGTCCTCTCCAGACTGTTCACCTTGACTAAGACGGGTCCATAACTTTGGCTTCTCTTGGTTCCGTGTGTATTATTTGGACGAGAAACTCCTACAGATCCTTTCAGGAGCAAAAAAGGGGGTGTAAGAGAAAAAACAAGAACAAACAAACAAAAACCGGTGTGGTATGTCGAACGTCCTATAATCAAGGGGGGTGACCTCTGACTTGGATCCTGGGGTCGTCACTCTCGCGGTTCAAGATTGACGACCTCACGGTCCCTTAAAGGTGAAAAAAAAAAAAGGGTTCACGATAAAGGAACCGACTAGTCAATGAAAATCTAGGTGGGGACGAATAGAAGGTAAAAGACAACGAGTAAGAGGGGAATGTTAGAAATATACCGATGTTGTTCGTCTCAACGAATATGAGAGGTGGTTCTGTCTAACAGATCGTCACGATCTACCTCTTTATTGTCTACCTCTCTCTCTCATGACGAACCCAAGATCAATGGACACGAAAGAAGGTGTGTCGCACTCAGTAGTTTCTGGGAGATGAGAGATGAGGGTTATCGTCTTAATTCTTGATCTGAAAGGTCAACCGACGACGACGACGACGATTCAACGAAGTCAGGACAGACTGAGACACGCTGGGGTATCTGCCGTCGGGTGGTCCGAGGGGGCAAGGACCCTAAAAGCTCCGTTCTTGTGACCTCACCCAACGGTAAAGGAAGAGGTTACGTACTTCCACTTGTCTCTTTCACTTCAGTGAATCAGCACAGGCTGAGAATCGATGAGGTACTTGACGTCGGATGGTCCGAGGAGGCGGGTACCCTAAAAGGTCCGTTCTCATGACCTCACCCCACGGTAACGGAAGAAGTCTGAAAGGTCCACCTCGATCACCATTTCTTGAGTGGACGGTTACGTCCTCTACGTTCACTGTACCCGATCTAGGGACCACCCATTCTAGGGGATCTCCTCCTTTACCGTTGAGTGAGGTCATAAGAACGGACCCTTTAGGGTACCGGTCTCCCCGGACCACCCGATGTCAAGGACCCCGGTGTCTCTCAGTCTGCCCTGACTCACTGATTCGTGTTTGTGTGTCACGTCGAAACAAAGTTGTCAATCGTAAACAATGTGGACTCTCAGGTTCTTATCTTCCCTACCGACCGAGAACTAGAGAAAATGAGACGTATAAATAAGAACGTTTTTGTACGGAAGGTACAGGTCTTTGTCTCATCTTACTATTTACAATCTTTATGTCCGTACTGAAGGAAGGGACTACTGATTAGAGGTTAGTTCTGAAAGTGACCTCGTTCTAAATGATTGTCGGGATCGGGGGTCCATAGAACCTTAGTTGGAAGTCGACTTAGGAAGTATTGGTGAACGACAAAATGTCGGACCGGTGGTTGTTTCTGAGGTCAGTACCCGACAACGGAAGAATTACCCGGTTTCGATTTGAAGGGAGTTTACGAGAATGTAGACTTATTATTTATGATCAAAAGGTGTTTTTCTATGTATAAATAGTTCGAAGAATTTTGTCATTATTTCTTGGTCTAGACGTATTTTTCTCCTTTTCTCTAATAAGGGGAGATCATAGACATCACAGATCAGGTGTTTTCTTTTTACTATTTTTATTTATTGTATGAAAGTATTTCGGTGTTATTCGTGTATCTTTTTTGTAACGGATCCATTGCTCCCTTCCATAAGTTTTCCCCAATATCAATTTCACTACGAAATACCACTTTATCATATTAGAACGATGCATATCCTAAAATTCCCCTTCCAGTAAATACATTTCCCTTATTTTAATGTTTTCTTATTTTCGCATACCGTATAAATATTTTACAGACAGTAAGTTACCAAATCTAAAACCCACTTTTTTCCAAGAATTCTTTTGTTTTACCATTGTCTCCTGTCCTACCTAGTATTCTTTGGGACGTACGACGTATATTCTAAATTTAAAACAGGAGATCCACTACCTTTCACTGACTTTTGCGAACCGTGTGCTTACTGACACGGGTCAAAATATTGATTTTCACTGCCGAACCAGTTTATCGTATTTCTTACACCTCCTCGTATCACTCTGTTGTCACTCCGTTTCTCCGACTTTAAGTTCGTGAACGTCATCAGGGTCTTTATCAGGTCAGATTGTCTTCACAAGTATCACGTCTCCACGTTTTATATTCTTTTTTTTTTTTCGAATGTCATCTTACCTGACCTGTATCTGTCGGTAACTAACCCCTTACTTTCTCACACCTCTAAAAACCACACTCAATGACCCTACGTAACCATGGTAGTCGACCTACTCTCCGCTCTATGTATTTCCAAAGAGGTTTCTACAAAGGCGGTGATTCAATGTCTTTACAAACCTTTATCAAGGATACTGACCCGTCTGGGGTTTCGGTAACTTTCCGACACTGACGAATATCTTGACGAAACATCCTTCGCCAGTGGAAGAACTACGGATGTCACGAATTTATCTACCTTTACGATTCTGTCGAACAGACCTTTTATAAAGTGGTAATCTTCACTAGATTGACACTTTCACAGACAACCTTGGTCGGTGTTAAGGGTTTGAGGAATTCCGGAAAAGGAGAGTTCTCCTCTTCACTTTATTCGTTCTGATTGAAGAAGGGGTGTCCTTAAAACGTTCTTCTTTACGACCCTTATCGATTAAGTAGATACTTTCACTTCGGGTCGACCTTACCGGTACCAGATACCTTAGTGACGAAGATTTCGACTTTGTTTTAACTTTACCTTAGACAGTTCTCACGTCAGAAAGTGACTGGTCTATTATACTTTAGAAACTAACCACTGAGACCCTGTCTGTAGCCCTTCTTTTTTCACCGGTTGACTCACTATATTTGTTAAACAGACTGGAAAAATTCTATATACTCGAGTAAAACTTTACCTTTTATTGGTTTAGGGTCTCGGTCCAGTATCTTATCTCTACCCGAAGTCATTTAGAGTAAAATATTTTTTCTTTCAACCTTAGATCCGCTATAATTCTCTCAACAGTTTTTAATTTGTCTTCAAACTTTCACCTCTGGACAACTGAGTATCCTACCTGTTTCAAACTTCCTAATCTTAATCGTGTATCGAAATACGGATATTCACTCATTGTAAGTCACACATAAACGAGAACGTATCTACATAGGGTTCAAGTTCTATAAAATTCATAATTACTATTCAAGTCTAGTCAAGAACTTATTATTTTATAAGGACCTGTCCAACCCATCTTATTTAAAAAGTAACGAATTTAGATAAAATACCAAATTTTAAGACAATTAGTCAAGGATTCAGATATAAGAGGTGTTGTTATTGTGTTTAGGAGTCTCTAGGACGTCACGTAGTCTTTGATGTAATAATAGTAGTAGCAGTAATAGTCGTTACTATTATAATAAGTAAGTTACGAAATATGCACCGCCGTCGGGTGGTCCGAGGCGGCAGGGACCCTAAGAGGTCCGTTCTTGTGACCTCACCCAACGGTAAAGGAAGAGGTATGCACCGCTTGTATCGTGATTTGTAAAATGTGTGTAGTAGAATAGACAAGGAGTTTTAGTAGAACGCTAAATCCGACCATAATAATAATAGGGTATCTTCTCTTTTTAATCCGACTATTTCTTCATTATACAGGTTATTAGGATATCGAGAAGGTACCGTCTCGGACTTAATTTCTGGTATCCTAAGTCTCTCCCGAAACTCCAGTATAGACGGTTTTCAGACGTATGAAGAGTCGTTGTCCTGTAATTAGATCCAGGACGAACTTTCGTGAGTCCCTACCCCGAAGTAATGGGGGTCCCTGTTAAACAGAAGTAAAGTCTGTAGACATTGACGAGAAGGGATATTTCTTCAACTTGAGACATAGAAACATTGTAAATTAGTAATCAGAACCAGTGCAGGGGAACTCTGGGAGTGTTACGAAATTCACACAGTAGGTAGTCTCTCGACAAGTTTATACGTTTCTGTGTCAGAAGAGAGAGGTCATAGTAAAAAAAAGGAAGTCAATGGAAAGCATACAGACTGAGAACTTAGAGAATGGCAAAAATAATAAGTGAATCTTAAAGAGAACGTTGGTAGTTCTTAAGGTTTTATAAGGTTTTCATCTGGTTGTCAGGAAATCTGTTGTCTTAATTGTTGTTTTGAAATTTTGACTTAGTTTCATCCTTCTTAAACACGTCCCCTAGTACAAATTTAGGACTAAAACGTAAAGCGAATCTAAGAGACTTAGAGTTAAGAGTGAACAACAATTATTTAACTCTATTACTATAGAACGGGTAACAAATAATCATTGTTATATTACATGTTTCTTATAGTGTAACGGACTATTGTCGAGATTTTCATTTCAGATTTTTATCATATCATATAGTATGACACAAACCTCCATTATTTTCATTTGTAATACGAAAATTTAATAACTCTTACCTGAAGGTAGAGGTCCTTTTACCTCACCTGGATTAAAAAAGGTTCATGTATGTTGATTTTTTAGATCTGTAATTTTCAATCTGTGTGTGTTCTTCTAAAACTTTCAACTTATTTCCTTCCGTCCGTTCGGCCTTCAACTTCTGAGTCCTTGTTATCCTATTCCGTGAGGGACTCAAAAGGAAAACGGAGTATATAGGTTTTGACCCTCTATTTGTTCGGTCGTTGAACCTTTGTGGTTGTTTCTTTTGTGGTTGTCTCGTACAAGAGAATTAGTCTCCTGATCTTTTCCTTGTCTGATCGTCCCATGTTTCTACAATTCGTTATTCGTCACTTGACTTCAATTTATGGTATCTTTGGTCACCGGGCGGGTATAGGTGTGGTCGTTTACACTCGGTTGCTCTCCGGGTCTAAAGGTAGGAGTGTTACGACTTTGTTTTGTGAGGTTATGGGTTCTAGCTCCACAATGGTCTTCCGTTCTTTTTATCTCAATTTTGTCTTTTGTTTTTATTTCATCGGATCAATTTGGGACTTTATAGTTTTTTAATATTATTTACATTTAATAGATTCATGTGGTTAATTTTTTGTCTCTAGTCGTCTCTGAGAAATTTTTATAATGGGTCAATTAAAGCAGATATTCTTTGAATGGATTCACACTATATATGGTAAACTTTCATTTTCCTATTTTTTGTATATGATACGTTTATAATTAGTTTCCTTATGTCCTCACCGATATGTATGCACGATTCAAAAAAGTCAGTACAGGCTGAGAAACGTTGCGAAACCTGACATCGGACCGTCCGAAGAGACAGGTATCCTAATAGGTCCGTTCTTATGACCTCACCCAACGGTACGACAGGAGGTCTTGTCCTCAACTGATACAATTACAATTTATTTTGTCTGAAGTCCCACTTCTTTTGATAGTCTCTATCTCTAGAATATACCAATTTTTCCTCAGTTGGGTTGTTCTTCTCCATCTTCAGGTTTTACACGTGCATGGATTGTTGTCTCGACGTTTTATACCCCTCGTCTTTCACTGCCGTGACTTTCCTGTTTCTCCGTTCAGATGCTCGCACAGACTCCTGAAGTCGCAAGGAAAGAAAGAGTAATGCACTATCTTACTGATCTGTCTTTTAGTCTCTCGCAAATCTTCTTAAATGTCGTAGTAGTTGGTTATTGTACTTGTAAAACTTCTAATGGGGTTGGTTGTTGTTGTCTTGTGTACCACGGGTACCTGGTATATAGCTCTATTCATGAAGGAACGCCGTTTTTTTGTTTGGGGTTGTTTAAAATTTATAAACTTTAGTGGGTCATAAGAGACTGGTGTTTCATTAGTTTGATCTTTAGTTTTTGTCTTTTCATGGACTTTTCACTCGTTGTTATGTGCCGATTTATCAGGTCCCAAGTTTTCCTTCAAGTTCCTATAAAAAAAAATTTTTTACTGAATTACCTTTATTATGTCGTATTTTATTAAACACCCTATGTCGATTTCCTCCTTTACATATCGTAATTTAAATCTGTGATATTCTCTACTTCTTAGTTTCATTTAGATTTCGTTACTTCTTTTATTCTACTCTCGTCTTTGGTTACGTTTTTATCTTTCTCCTTTTTTCTCTTTTTAACGTGTCTTTTGTTCATTTGTCTTTCTACCACAAAACTTTTCTAGTTATAATGACTGTTTAAAGATCACTTCAACTGTTTCCTCTTTTCTCACAACTACGTTTAATCTTGTGGTTATAGTCTTTACTTTATTCTGAATAGTGATGTCCTTACGGTTCGTCTCTTTTCGGATACTTGTTGAGACCTTTTATCAACCCGTCAAAGGAATTTTTAATCAGTAAGTCGATGGCATACTGGGTCGGAAACGTGATAACCCGTAAATTGGGTCTCTGTACTTTTACATATAAGTGTGTTTTTAGACATATGATTACAAATATAATCAAACAGTGAGACGAATAAATTGAATATACGTCTCATGTAGTACTCTTTACGACCAGACCTACTTCGTCTTTTACCTTAGTTCTAACGACCGCCTTTACAGTTATTGGAGTCTATACGTCTACTGTGGTGGGAATACCGTCTTTCCCTTCTTGATTTCTCGGAGAACTACTTTCACTTTCTCCTCTCATTTTTTCAACCGAATTTTGAGTTGTAAGTCTTTTGATTCTAGTACCGTAGACCAGGGCAGTGAAGTACCGTTTATCTACCCTTTGTCACCTTTGTTATTGTCTGAAAGAAAAAAAGCCGAGGTTTTAGTGACGTCTACCACTGACATCGGCATCTTAATTTTCTGTGAACGAGGAACCTTCTTTTCAATACTGGTTCGATCTGTCGTATAATTTTTCGTCTCTGTAATGAAACGGTTGTTTCCAGGTAGATCAGTTTCGATACCAAAAAGGTCACCAGTACATACCTACACTCTCAATCTGATTTTTCTTTGGACTCGGGACTTCTTAACTACGAAAACTTGACACCACAACCTCTTCTGAGAACTCTCAGGGAATCTGACGTTCCTCTAGGTTGGTCAGGTAGGATTTCCTTTAGTCAGGACTTATAAGTAACCTTCCTGACTACAACTTCGACTTTGAGGTTATGAAACCGGTGGACTACGTTTTTCGACTGAGTAAACTTTTCCGGGACTACGACCCTTACTAACTTCCGTCCTCTTCTTCCCCTACTGTCTCCTACTCTACCAACCTACCATAGTGGTCGAGTTACCTGTCTTCAAAATTTGAGGACCTCATCCACTACCTGTCCCTTCGGACCGTACGACGTCAGGTACTCCAGCGTTTCTCAGTCTGTGTTGACTCGCTGACTTGACTTGACTAATTATTAACAGATTTTGTCCTTTGTTGGGTCTACGGGAAGTTATCCACTTACCAATTTGTTTTATGCTATTTAAACATAGTACCCTATGATGAGTCTTTATTTTTACTTGTTTAATAACTACGTAAACTGTTAGATTTATGTCAATTTAATACGGTTCACTGGGTGTACTGTTTTCAGTTAGAGTTTCCCGATATATTATACAATCAGGTAAATATATTGAAAAACTTTACTGTTTTAAAATCTTTATTTTTTGTCTGATCAACAATGGTTTCCACTTTCTCTCTCGTCACCTAAACAGAGAAATGATATGGGTACAGTTAAAGAACCAACATTATAACAGGTCATCAAAACGTTCTATAATATTAACCCACTTTGATACATTTTCCAAACACTACAGAGAATAAAGGACGGTAAAATACAATGTTGATGTTAATGGGACTTAAAAATTTTTATTAATTTTAAATAACTATTCTTATCGTACATAGTATTAAGGAACTTTTAAATATTCAACACTATATACAACACCTAATTGAACATAGAGTGACACTTGTCTTCCTATAAGCATTGAGAGTATGTCTTTCTATAAACAGTAATACACACAAACCTTTTACGACCGAATTTAAGTAAAGAGAAAAAGTTCTTAAGAGTCTTAGAACTAATACGAAGAACACCAAAAAGTTCACTAATCATTTTATTTGTCGTAAAAAGGATTACAGAATTAGTAACTCTGAATAGGGGAGGGGAAGAAGGATTTTGTGTACGAGTTGTGTAGTCTCTTTGAAAAACCCTCGTCATAGGGTACCTTAGGTGAGTTCTTTTACGGTCACAGTTTCCCGAAGGGTCCACCGAGTTGTCATTGGGAGGACGGTTACGTTCTCTGAGTTCTTTGTGTCCAAGTGAGGGACCCAGTCCTTCTAGGGAACCTTCTCCTTTACCGTTGGGTGAGGTCATAAGAACGGACCTTTTAGGGTACCTGTCTTCAGACCGTCCGACGTTAGGTACCCCAGTGTTCTTCAGACTGTACTGGTTTGTGCGTGTGTCTGTACCTTATAAGATAAACCATGAGGTCGAAATATTACCTTCATTCCTTTATAATCCGTCTCTGTCATTGAATAGTCTTCTGTGTTTTGTGTATTATCATGGATAAAGACTCCCGTGCCCTGATACGTCTCCCGAGTTTCTTCTTTTAGTCCTCCCTACAGTCCACCGGTCTAGTACTTCCTTGAATTGACGGTTCGGTCCCTCAAATCTGAAACAGGACCTTCGGTATCTCAGAGATGAATTCGGAGACCCAGATAGGAAAATAAGATGTCACTCCTGTGACTCTACCTTATTCAAACTAGGTAAATATATATAGACATATCTAGACTGAAATACTTAAGATTTCTACACTCATCTCGAACGAAATCGGAAACTGTAGTCATTAATACCTCGTAGATATTTTATCGTGAAGTTAAGTTTTATACGAACACATATGAGAGTCAAAGGAAGTATCTGTCATCGAAACGTCCTTAAGAAGGAGTTTATAGGAATTAAACCATCTTCCCTACTATTGAGGTCTTATTATCTTTGTTCCGTTTTGGGTCAGAAGACAGAAGGTCTGTTTTAGAGAAAACATAAGAGGTAAAAAAAAAAAAAAAAAAAACTCCCTGGAAATCGGACATGAGTCTGTATTGGGAATCTCCTTATAACAGAACGTGGACTCAAAGAAGGTCTCCTCCGTTGGGACCCGATGTAATCTTAGGATGTGTGACTAATTTTCGTAAGAATAGTGACGTCGGAGGAAATACTTTCGAAAAGTAGTACCTTGGAGTCAATCTTTTTAAACCAGTTGTCACGGGTAAAGGTTGGACATAAAACTCTTGTTTAATCGTCTAGACAGTCATCCTTCCTTTCTACCCCCAACCGTCACCCTTAACAAAAAGGCACCGAAACCATATTTTATTAGACCAAACTTAACAAAATTTCATGTTTTTGTTTACCGTAAGTCGGCACTTAGAATTGAGTGTTATAGTCAAACTTTTTTACAACAAAAGAAAATGTTGAATTACCACGTAGCGCAACCCGTGGACCCGGGGTAATGTCCTCAAGGGTTCTCCCTTTACAGTCGAGTCTGTATTAAATGTTAGGGTTCATGTAAAAAAACGATTCCGGAGAGCACCGAGACAGGTGTAAGGTCTACTGTCCGGAAGTTTGATTTCAGTAAATGTAAGACAGGACAGTGTAGGATTCGAAAGTATAAAAAAACACCGGTGAAACATCGAACACCCTAGATTACCGGGGTTTGTTCCCCATCTTGGGTCCGGGGTCGTCACTTTCGCGTCTCAGGTTTGGTGATCTGGTGGTCCTTTAAGGGTCTAACATTGTAGAAATTAAGGTCTCTGATCCTATTCAGAAGAGTTGTTTTTGACATGAATAATTATGTTATGGTTTCTGAAGACAATGATATCAGGGACCGTTCCTTGTTACTCGTACCCGATTATAATTAAATAAGTTACAGTAATAATTTCAAGTTTTTTGTTTATCCTCACTAACGTTTGACCAAAGACGGAATCCTTATCGTCATCGTCGATGACGATGACGATTCAGCAAAGTCAGCACAGGTTGAGACACGCTGGGGCATCTGATGTCGGGTGGTCCAAGACGGCAGGGACCCTAGGAGGTCCGTTCTCATGACCTCACCCAACGGTAAAGGAAGAGGTTACGTACTTTCACTTTTCACTTTCACTTCAGCGAGTCAGCACAGGCTGAGAATCGCTGGGGTACCTGACGTCGGATGGTCCGAGGAGGCAGGTACCCTAAGAGGTCCGTTCTCATGACCTCACTCCACGGTAACGGAAGAAGTAAAGTTTAATCGGACTCTCCTATGTGTGCGTAATATACGGCACAGACGTGTGTTTTGGTAGACTTGTATCATTCAGACTTTCAAAGGGGACGAGACAAAAAGTAAGTCTAAACTGGATAAACATGTTATGCTGTCTCTAGTCGAAGGTGATCTTCTCTGTACCGAGAAGATCACGCAGAAATACTCTTACAGACTTAGTCCAAAAGAACTTATGATAAAGAGAAAGATTTGAGAACAATTAAGGTGTATCGGGTCTTTTTTACCTCTTTTTTACTGATACATTAATCTTTATAAATTCAAGTTCGGGAATGGACGTCGTTACCAATAGAAATCCGTCCAATGAAATTGAAAGTTCTCGCTAAAGGAACCAGTATTTTATCTCGATTCCTACAGATAAAGTCTTAGAAACACTACTAATACCCCGACACGAACATTTTACAGACCGAAATATCTCCTACGGAAGGGAGGTAGGTTTATTGGGACTTTTTTGGGAAACAGATATCAAGAGGAACATAATAGTAGTAAATACATGTGATAAATCCGACGTGCGGTACTCAACGAACTTCTCTCCACACAAAAACCATTTACCACGTCTACATTTCGACACAACAAACACGAAATTTGCGTCACTCATAGTGTGTTATCTTTAAGTATGTCGTTTCCCTCATTCATTAACTTCATTAACCTCTATAAGGTAGGGGAGATTAAACACGGAACCCAAGACTCTCAGGACTTCCATCGCTATTACAGAATGAATAGAAACATGGGATGCAAGGATCGTGTTGTCAAACGTATAAGAACCACTAGTTATGTACACAACGAAACTTATTTTGTATGAACTATAAAGAATTAAGAGAAGGTGGTGGAGACTAAGACCCGACTCATATATCCTTCAAGAGTTATCTCGAGTCATGTAGTAAAATGAATTACTTGAGTACCTGTGAGGGACCCCTTCGGTGTTTAGAGTAGTGGGTTCATCAACACTCAATCCATCTGTGTGGTGTAATTAGAACAGCTAGACCCTTGTGTAGGTTAAACATAACGAAGTCAACGTATCCAACCTTCTGTCTCTCCGGTTTTATGTGTCTCAGTGTTCATTACAGTAGAAATATGTCGGACGGCACGAGAAGTACTGAGAAGAGGGATGCCGGAGTAGAGGGTGGGGGTTGAGTGAACTAGCGGGGACGTAAAGCCGGTATTGTAAGGGGGGACGTAGATATCCGAACATACGCGTTAAAGTCCACTGACGGCACGGAGGTACGAGATCTATCGGAGGACGTTTTGTACCGCACTCGACGTGTCGAGGACACGTTCTCAGGGGTCCAAGGATTCGTCTCAATGTGTTCGACAGGAGAGAGGTGAGTCGTACTGGGAGTGTAATGTGAAGTGTCGTGACCAGGATATCGAAGTATGGGACAAGAGATCCTGTTAGTACTCGATGAACTTTTAAAATTAAAATCCCGTGTCGTCCACCGAGTCTACTATTTCTTAGACACATGTCACGTTCTCTGGGTCAAAGGTAGAGATTCAGTGCTTCTAGGGACCTCTTCCTTTACCGACGGGTGAGGTCATAAGAACGGACCTCTTAAGGTACCTGTCTCCTTGGATCGTCCGATATCAGGTACCCAGTGTTTCTCAGTCCGTACTAACTAGCTGATAGAGAAAGTTACGGACCGTACAAGTCAAATCAAGTCAAGTCAAATCAAGTCAGCAAGTCAGTACAGGCTGAGAAACGCTGGGGTACTTGGTGTCATGCGGTCCGGAGGGACAGGTAGTGGTTGAGGGCCTCAAATGAGTTTGAGTATAGGTAACTCAACCACTACGGTAGGTCGGTAGAGTATGAGACAGCAGGGAAAGAGGAGGACGGAAGTTAGAAAGGGTCGTAGTTCCAGAAAAGTTTACCCAGTCAAGAAGCGTAGTTCACCGGTTTCATAACCTCAAAGTCGAAGTCGTAGTCAGGAAGGTTACCGATAAGTCCTGACTAAAGGAAATCCTACCTGACCAACCTAAAGGAACGTCAGGTTTCCTGAGAGTATCTTCTACAAATCCTTCTTAATAGGTTTAAGTGTCTCTTTCGTTTTCACTCATCGGTCCTTTTCCTCCTTTCTCTTTAATCGAGTTGTTCTTTTTCTACAATTTGTCACTTACATAGAATATTGTTTAAAGAGATTACGGAATTAAGTTATCGATAAAGAAATGACTAAATTTTTACTATACACGGCCCCAGGTCGGGGTCACCTAGGTCCCTTAAGTTTCCACCCCTGTCGTAGCCGCAGGAACCTTTTTATGTATAAATTAATGTCTATATATCTCTCTAATCTTTACCTATCACATCATCCTTCTAATCACCTCTTTTTCTCCGACTTATTGAACCAGATGCACCTTATCGTAGGTGCGAGGTCTTCCCTTAAGTCGGTCTTTTTGTCCCTCGTTCTTTCTTTGCTGTGCCCCCTTAGTCAGAAAGTCCTTTGACTAAGCTAAAGAAATAAAAACCCAAACGAATATATGGAAAACAATGTATATCCCTACTTATGTCTCAGTGCACCCCCAGTCGTCAGGACTGGAAATAGTTTTAGTCCACGAAGTGTATTTTTCCAGAATCCCTAAAATACTAGAAAAGAAAGACTATTGGTTTTTGAATAAAAAAGGTTCCCACAAAAAAGAATTTGGTCCGTGGTGGGAGGTTTATTTCAATCTAAGAATATCCCACTCCCACATCACTCAATGTTAGTTCTTTCCTTAAATAAATTGGGTTCCAATTGTACTAATTAGAATTTCCAATTATGAATAAAGAGGATATATGAATTTCCAATTACGAATAAAGAGGATATACGATCAATATAAGTAATATTCCCGTCCCTTATACCTCTAAATCGTCGTTTGTAGTCGGGTTGTTTACTTTTAGGAAAGTGGTTACAAGGGGAATTCTAGATAAATCAGAATTCTATCACTATTTCAATGTAAAAATGTATCGTTCCTGTGTCACTAAATATTGTTTCATGTCACTAGATAATGTTTTCTCTTTTAGGTAATTGAGTTTTTCAGATCATAACGATTGTAATTTTTGATGATATAAAGGAAAAGATATAAGGTTTATGTAACTAATTATATAAGGATCCACGGATTCCTATACCTCCGGACCACCGTTAGTAACTGAGTTGTTCTTCTTTTTCGGGATACGATTAATTCTGAGAGTTTTATAAGGTTTTGGGAGACACGACAAATACCAATTCTCCATCATTTGTTAGTGCACCCATCACCGTCCTCATACCTATTAGGGCAGTGTGTTCGATCAGACAGTCGTCTCTCCAAACTGGACTCTGTAGGAACAGGGTGGGTCTCGTCCCTTAATCGTCGTTAATAACTGTGTTGTTTACTTTTTGGGAAGTGGTTATATTAAGGATTGGTTGGGTGATATGATTATTAAAGATTGAGGGGTTTTCTTAAACGGAAATCATTCAGATTTTGTAGAG